>OU862928.1:8061720-9261720 GCA_917880885.1 Limnephilus marmoratus | reverse complement strand
CGTCACCCCTAGTCACACTTCCTACTCCCCCCCCTTAATGTGTGACGTAATTTATGGATGGCCCCTTAAGGGAATTGCGTTTCATTTTCTAATTATATTATAATTATTGTATTTTTCCTTTGGAAGGGTGGGACACACGTTAACCGTTTGTCTCATTTTCGACTGTTGTCGACTGTTGTTAAATGATTAAGAACAAAAGCGAAACAATCAGCGCATTGACATTTGACGTTTTCGAATTTTTGGAATTCAAACATCAACTAACACAATATTGCTGCAGCTCTTTCAAAAGATGAAAATTCGTTCCATCCAAAATGTATGAGGAAATAAATTTTCTTCATAACTTTCTTTTTCGTGAATTTTTGCGATGTTTTATAAGTTATTATCCTATCCGGGGCGGAGACAAATCCAACAAATCAAAGATCATCAAAATCAGCCCAGCCGTTTTCGAGTTATAAATAGTGTTACTAACCCGACTTTGTTTTATATATTAAGATTATAATGTCTCATCACAAAGTATCTGCTTCATATGAAAAAAATGAAAAAAGTTTTTTTTTGTTCGATCCGTACCACATAACCCATTTTCCACTCCATTTCCTCTCCTCACTTAGCTCGCCTCGTAGTTTTTTAGTTAGACACAGGTTTTTGGTAGTTAGCTACATATAACAAAAATATTAATTTGAAAAACACAATTAAAATTAAGAATAGCGGTATTTTGAATTTATAAAATTATTTTAAACTTTAAAATGCGTAACGACAATAGCAATTGCTATGGACTTACGTGGTTTATTCTTTCAGAACGTTTAACCAGCCAGCGGCCGAAAATCCACATTTCGTCGTAAGTTGTTCTGACGATCGTACAGGGCGGTTCCAATGAGAAAGATTAATCATTCTTGGTACCAGCTTTTTAAAATTATAACTTAATATCGATTTTATTTCATTCAAATTTTGATTTAATTTATTCCTACATACAAAAATGCTGCTTGGCGTGATGATAAAACTATTAAAATTATGTACTTTTTTGTAATTATTATTTGATTATAAGTATTTATCATTTTTCAATAATGTCTAAGATAAATAAGAATGTAAAAAATAATCCGAAGTATATTAGTTCTTAAGTGCGCAAATAAATACACAAACGGACCAATTTTCGTCAAGAAACACATGTACGTAAGATATTTTTTAATGTTTTTATTTAAACTAAAATTAAAATTCGAAAACATGCGTTTCCCAGATAATGTACCTATTGATTTATTTTACTGCTTGATTATATGATTTGAAATGGGTGTGGTATAATACAAAATCTTTTTTGAAAATTTAACAAATCTGCCAACCACCTATGGTATAACCTTATTTTACTAAAAATAAACATTTTTTCTTAAAATTTAAAACATGCGTTTCCTAGATAAAAGTACAATCTTTCGAAATCATTTTATATTTTTTTTTGTGGAAAAGAGTCAATACGTCTAAAATCTGATTTAAAAATGACATATTTATGGTTTTCTTTGATTTTACCCTCTTAATAAGGGTCGACCGAGACAGGTTTTTCGTTCTCAGCCGAGACCGAGACCGAGGCCGAGAATAAATTAAATACTCGGCCGAGACCGAGAGCCGAGACCGAGAATAGATAAATTGAGAAAAAATGAAAATGCGCTATTTTTGCATAGTATAGCAACTATAAAAACATTATACCTACTTAGTAAATAACACACCCTAACAAACCAATTGCCACATTCATCAAAACACATCCATTAGTTGAATTGTTTGTTCATTTCAGTTTTTGGCAGTTTATTATAAACTAAGTTCCAAGAAAAATAGCAACAAACAAATCAGCGAATCGATGTGTTCTGGTGAATGTGGCCACTGAATCTAAAAAATCTTCGTACCAGCTTTCCAACATACGTATAAAATAATACGCAATGTTCTTGATATTCACTTAACTAGTTTATGTAGTTATTCTGGCTAGTAATTATAATTAATCACCAATTACAATTGACAGCTCTCTCACGCACTGACACCAAGTGACGAATGTGGACGCGCGCGGTAGATTTGAATCCCATGATCCTATACCGTACCTACTTACAACGGTCTCGGTTATGGCCGAGAATCTCGGCGATTTTTCGCCGAGAACCGAGACAGAGTTCTCGGTAGAATTTGCAGCCGAGAATGCCGAGACCGAGACCGAGACCGAGATCTCGGTCGACCCTTACCTCTTAAGGTACAGAAAATTACACATTATTTTGTGGTTTCTTTTCCTGTAAATTTTTGGCTTTCAAATCATGTCACCAAACTCGGTGCGCAATGCTACCCTTTACGGCTAAAGGAAAACTGAAGCGTGGCCCGTTTCATGCAAATCTCAATTTTGGATTTGAGGCCAAAGTACCATTTGAGGCCAAAATACCACAGGCCTAAAAAATATAATGTAATTACAAGGCATATCAAATATCTCTTTTGTGTTTTGTTTCGTGTGCTACTTTATATATTATATTTATCTTATAAATTATGATATTAGGTAGGCCATGGATTTTAACATTTCATGATTTTAGAAGCAATTTTCGCAATTATTTGTTTGTAATGATAATTTTTAAGAATAATTTTACAATATTTATTACAAAAATATGATAAAATATATAATAAAAATTATTAAAAAAGCATTTTGATGGGTGTAAATTTAAATTACAAATGACCTGTTTATTCCGGAACACATATTTGTCAAATATAAATTAAAATTAAGCACTAATTTATTTCATTATATAACTTTCATTATATTAATACTGTAGATAATGCAAGATTTTTAAATTTATAATTGGATACGCGCCATAAATATATTTGGATCCATTTTCTTAATCACTTAATAATTTATGCTACGAGACCATGAGGGCGCCATCTATGGTTTTTGTATTGTATTGAATTTACCTATGTGACTTGAGATTCGGTATATTCATGCATTTCCTTACGTCTGTGAATCAGGCAATTACTTCCGACGGGAGTGTGAGTCAAAGCCAAGAGATGTCTCTCCTAGTCTGTCATTATCGAATAATTCACCCAAGGATTGAATTATTGTTGTGCCTAGGATTTGGCACGTATTATTGATAGGCAGATTTATGTTTTCATTGTTGAAATTTCCTTGCTGTGCGGAACATCTGTTAAGATTATGCAATACCGCCCTGATATTTTTTAATGAAAAGAAGTGTCTTTTGTGTTGGACATCGTGGATGAGCTGCATTCTCTGATTGAGTATTGTTTTGTTTTCACTTTGGATTTTGGAATTGCTGGGTCAACTGTTTTTGTGTCACATAGGGAAGAATTCAATTTTCGTTAATTTACATAGGGTAGTCATTCCCTCGTGTCAGGGGCTATTTACACGCCCCTACAATAATCAATTCACACAAAAATTCTCAAGTTGCTCCCAAAATGAATCAATAATTTAATTCTTTAGTTACATTGTTACACACATACCACAATGTAAACAAAAATAAATAAAAAATAGTACGTATCTTTACTAGATATTATAACTTTTGATTATAACAGAAATTATTCAGTATGGAGGAGTATTTTGGTCTCAAATCAAAATTAAGTTTTGTATGAAAAAATCTGCGCGTCCGTTCCTCTTAAGATGAACGCGTTTTGCGGTTTAGATTAATCTTTAATACGAACCGGTTTACCGAGTTACTGCACATCCGCGGGGGGACCGGGTGCCGGAGCTGGCCGAATGTAGCCGAAGGTTTCCGATCCCGCCCAGACATTGGTAGTGGAGGGGGAAAAAAAAATTGCATGTAGGGCCAGAGAAGAGTATTATGGGAAACAGATAGATGAAGCTGCTAATGATAATAAACAAATCTGGAATATTATCAAAGAAATATGCTATACAGAAAAAGTGACCACACCCATAAATACGATCACCATCGCAAATAAAACATTTAGTGCAACTGAAAACTCAGAAACAATTACAAATCATTTCAACCAATTCTTCTCCACAATCGGATCAGACCTAGCTAATAATATCCTTAAAAAAAATAGAACATCTGAAGATAACCTTGCTAATAATATCTCTATCGATAATCTCAGTTATAACCTTTTTAACCTCACTCCAACAACAGAACAAGAAATCACTGAAATCATCTCTTCACTCAAAAACAAACACTCCACGGGAATTGACAATATATCCACTAAACTAATTAAACACCTCAAGCCAATCATCAGTAAACCCCTCCAACATATCACAAATCTAAGTTTTCGAACTGGCCTCTTTCCAAGCACCCTAAAACTTTTTTTTTTTTTTTTATGTTTCTTTATTCTTTGAATTATTTGTTACATGGATTGGGGATTTTTCGACCACCATACTAGGCACATGCCTGTGTTGTGGTAGTCGATTTTCATATACAGTATATTAACAGATGCAATATAAAGAAATATAACAAAATAAAATAAAGAAATTTAAAGAATACAATTGAATGTAAAAATGGAAACAATAAATGACTATAGAGTATTCAAACATTCAACCATTATTCCTATCTTTAAATCAGGGGACAGATCATCTGTGAATAACTATAGACCAATATCCTTACTGAGTCCGATTTCAAAAATAATTGAAAAAACAGTTAAACGAAGACTCTACAAGTTTCTTGAAGATAATAAAATCCTGTCAAATAACCAATACGGCTTCCGCAAAGGTCGTAGTGCCTCAGATGCAATTGCAAACTTCACTAAATTGATTTCTGACAAACTCGATAAAAGTCGCAAACCCCTCGCTGTATTCTTGGATCTAGCTAAAGCCTTTGATACTGTATCTCACCGCATACTTCTGAAAAAACTCCTACAGATAGGAATAAAAGGCATTCCCCTTAAATGGTTTGAGAGCTATCTAACAAACAGGTCCCAGTCAACTATTATCAACTCGGCTAAAGAGCATAGAAGTACAAGTTTACCATGCACATATGGCGTGCCCCAAGGCAGTGTTTTAGGCCCAATTCTCTTTCTAATATACATTAACACGTTATGCAATCTGAATACTGGTGGCACTATTATATCTTTCGCCGATGACACGGTTATCGTATTTGATGACGAAGATTTAAATTCAACCTTTGAAAAAGCAAATCAAGGCATGAAATTAGTTAAAAACTGGTTAGATTCCAACCTCCTAACTCTTAATATAGATAAAACAAAGTATCTACTTTTTTCTATACGTAAACCAAATCTCCTCCATAACTGCCAAAAACTTACCATACATTCATGTTCACAGAACCTTAACACACCTACATCACCTCACAAAAACTGCTCATGCGATAACCTAAAATTATCAAACGAAATTAAGTACTTGGGAGTTATCATAGATGATCAATTACGATGGGAGACACACATAAATTCTGCAACAAAAAGACTACGCAAATTATGTTACATTTTCTACTCTCTTAGATCTATCCTTAACCTACAAACACTAAGATGTGTTTACTTTGCACTTTTTCAATCAATTGCTACATATGGTATTATAGGATGGGGAGGTTGTGCATCATCAATTCTTCATCCCATGGTCCTAATACAAAAACTATTGTTAAGGATAATATTCAAATGTAACCCATCACACCCATCAGAACCACTTTTTAAAAAACTCACAGTATTAGACATCCGACAACTATACATAAAGACGATTCTCATATACATATGGAAAAAGGATTTGATGAAAACAACACAACAAAAAATTCGCACCCGGTACTCATCCCAACTAAAATGCATAATTCCTCCAACAAAAACTGCCTTCGCACAGCGCCAGTACTCTTACATTGCGCCCAAAATGTTCAATTTGCTGAGTATTGATACCAGGAAATCGAAAACTGGCGATAGTTATATCACAAGTGTTCAGAACTGGTTGATTGTAAAGGGAAGGAACTATTTTAAAGAATGCCTCACATCATTAATTTAAGCTAACCTGAATTAACTTCAATTAACTTGATTACCTAAACTAACTTAATAAACTTAACTTTACATTTTCTGCTAAAACAGGGATAGATGTCTAATTTTATTATTAAGGGTAACATATGCCTAAACTGCTTTTATTACTGTTATCTGTATAATATAATATACCTTATTACTTCATTTATTCGGAGGAATACATAATTTTATTTTATTATCATTTTATTTATTATCATTTTATTTTATTTTCATTGTGAAAATATAATAAAGCTCAAAACTTTTTTTTTTTTTTTATCAAAATGGGAGAAAAGAAAAACATTTCTTAGCCCTTTCCACTCCAAGTCTTTTTTTTATTTTTTTTGTTCTTTGTTTCTTGGTTTTATTTCACCAGCTCCACGACGAAATTGTGTATTCAAGTTTTAGTTACTTTTTATAAATAAAATTGATAATAGATTATATACCTCCAATAAAAGTTTTTTGTCTATAAAGAACTATATGTAATTAGCTGAAATTTTAAATACTCTTAAACTATTTACTTAAAACTGTTTGGCACCACTGTGTATCGAATCCGATGAAGTCCCATATGTACTTCCCAGCACTAAACCATGGTAACAATAATTATTATTTAGTATTCGTCGGATTGAAACATGAAGAACTATACTATATACTACATACTACTGTACATAACAGCTGTACAATGTAATTCGCCGGACTTGAAGAATAAAGCCCAACATTTAATTGTACTAAAATTGGTGTTAAATAATGTAGATAATGTAGATTTTCAACATAAAAATCCTTTCTCATGTGCTTACCATATACCTAGTACTCACTTTGATTTTATACTCCTAACTCTTTTAAATTAAATTATTTTATACTATTTTGTATTCTATAATATTCTTTATTATTATAATATTTTATGCATATGTATATTTTCCACACATTCTTTATATTGCATATGATAATTTACTGTATAAAAAATCGACCACCACAACACGGGCATGCATGGTGGTCGAAAAATCCCCAACTTTTGTAAAAAAATATTTTTTCAATGAATAAAGAAACTAAAAAAAAAAAAAAAGGGGGCAGGCGAGAGGCGCTGGCAGCACGGCGACCGCCGCGGCCTGGCCGGGCATTCCGCGAATTACCTTACTAGCGCTAACATTGTACATCTTTCTAATTGACTTATAATAAATAATCATTCGTAAAACCGAGACCTTTTTAATAAATTATATTTGTAAGTGTCACGGACATTACAAGTATGAACATCAAAAAATATGCTACGGATAAATTGAAGCTTTTACTACCTTTTGCATGTATTGGAATTACAATAAAAATATTATTATTTTAGAAAGCAATCACTTTGTGGTTTCACATATTTAATAAAATAAAATCCTTTTTTGTTTAAAACCACGAGATTTATTAATTTATGGACCGACCGGTTTCGCTTTACGCGCTTTGTTACACATAAGCACACATTATGTACTTCTTTTTTAATATTAATTTGTATCCTGATGCTTGAGTAAACCGAAACCGGTCGGTTCATAAATTAATAAATCTCGTAGTTTTAAGCAAAAAAGTATTTTATTTTATTAAATAAAATTATTATTTACGTTAGAAAAAATATAAGCGTAAACAAAAAAAAATATTTTTTCATGACTTAACTATGAAGTATTTAAAAAAAAAATACCGCATTTTGGCTGACTAGTTTTTACGTTTTGTATGTTCTAACATTTTTTCATCCTTATAAAACTATGCAGAAAATAAATAAAAATTAGAAATTTAAAAAAATAGAAATATTTCTAGCTATTTCTAAATATATTCTATATTCTAAATATATTCTATTTCTAAATATTTCTAAATATTTGTATTAAACGAGCAACTTTCTTGCTGGCAAAGTATTTCCGTCAAGATTGGGCTAGATCGTCGTGTAATTTGTGTCGATTCATGACAACTGTTTTGTCTTGACAACGCGGCACCGCTCGCTCATCAATATTATAAAAATATAGACGAGCCAGTCCACAGGGTGGGCTATACATTCTTGCAATATTGAAATAAGCATGAAAAAAAATTCAGATTGCATTAAAAAAAATTGTCAATTTGAGAGGCGGGTATGGGTACCGCCGCCCCGGGAACCATTTATTGGATAACCAACACCTTTGCCATAGGTCATCACAAGTGATTCGCTACGTTTGATGACTGAGCAGGGGTTCTCGGGTTCATGGGGTAAGGTCTATCCGAACTTGGTGGCAGACGCATCTATCTGCCCACTAGCTGCATCGCAGGCCGAATCGGGAGAGAATGGTTGAGGGAGCCCCTTTGACTTTTCCAGCCGTACTCTCTCGGAACATCGCGTTGCACCGCAGTGTGAGGGGTGGATTCCCTGACACCCAGATTTCTGCACACCCCTCATACCCTTTTCCTTCCCAGAACTTTCTATCCTTTCTTTAAAAGACCCTTCACACAGCATCCCCAAAGATGACATAGGCCCTAAGGGGAATTATTTTTCTCAGGGCCTTCTGTGTCGAGCTAATATAAAAAAAAACAAGTGTACTTTAGACCACACAACTGAAGTAAAACTTCTGCTCCATCTATATGATAGGAAGAGAGAAAGAAAATGTGCGCACGCACTGCCTCTCTTGCTCCTACAGTGTGATACAGACAATAGGCCTGCGCCTGCTACCGTTCGCCTCGCTTTTCGTAACGCTCTCGTCACGCGTTCACTATCTTATTTCCCAAGTCAAGCGTGCGTAAAGAAGTTATACTTCAAAAAAATGTTTTCTTATAAAATCAAAAATATTCTGAAAAATCATTTCTAAGAAATTAGTACATATCCCTTAACCGGATATTTAATATACGAGTACCTTCTGATTAAAAAATATGTTATAAGTTTGGTTGTGTAGTATGGCCTCAAATCCAAAATAAAGATTTGTTTGTCGCGGGCCGCGCAGAAACTAACTAACTAACTAACCATCACGCCGTTTCCCCGCAGGAGTAGGCAGAGAGGACGGACCGCCAAACATATCGGTCTCGGCACACACTCTTTGCCTCACTCACATTCATACATCGTCTCAAACATTCTCTTCTATTATTCTGACTTTTGACATGGCTCGACTCAAGTATCTGATTCGCTTGATCGTGCCATGTCTTCCTCGGGCGTCCCCGACTTCTTCTACCATTCACATTTGCGTCATATATTCTTCTTATACTACCTACTTAGTTACTTTCTTCATTCATTCGCTCTACATGCCCAAACTATCTGAGGGTCCCTTTCTTAATCTTACTCATTATGCTTACATCCTGATGTCCACATTTCTTACACGATCATACATTGTTTTACTACACATACGCCTCAAGTATCTCATTTCAACAGCATCCAGTTTACTTTCATCCTTCTTCTGCCAGTTCCACGCCTCACTGCCATAGTAATACATCGGGGTAGGTACCAGGACTCCATTGTGGACGCTAGCTTCGCTTCTTTTGATAGTTTTTGGGCCGCGCAGCCATTTTCATAAACGTCAAAAAAATCAAAAAACAAGTTGAAAAAAGTAAAAAGTTAGCAGATATTATTGTAAAATAAGTTGAGTGAACTTACCTAGCGATTGCTGGCGCTGAAATAATAAAAATAAATAAAACATTAATTCAGTCAGTTAAACAAATATTAAAGTCAGTACCATTAAAGAGATAAACTATAGAGGAGTGATTTATACCGTTTTTACGAGCACTGATATTGCCAATTTAGAGATAAGTGAGAAGGGCATATTAAAGGCACCAAACAATTATTTATTTATTTATTTATTACACGCCCTAGTGGGCTTTTCTTTTATTTTTTTTACAAACTGTTTGTAACGAAATAAATACTTAAAAATTTAAGCAATAAAGAAAATACAAAGATAATGACAAAAAAGGTTGCAACAAAACACAAAACCAAATAAATAGATAAAAATGTAAACAGAAAATAAGAATCCTCACGCATATAATTGAATTTAAGAGATTCTTCAAAAGAAAATAGTAGTAGCATAGAAGTTATTTGGTAGGTACATTTGTGTCTAGGTCTATTTGTGTCTTAAAGAATAAAAGTGATATATAACATTTATTCTGATTAGTTTTAATATGAAATATATCGCCCAAATCAGAATATTTATTTCCGAGACTGTGAAGTCTCGGAATAGGAGAATTTTGATAAGCTAATAAATGTCGAATGTCGATGAAAGGGTAATACATGTCGGCATGATTTCTTGGGAACATGGATATTGATAAATTGAAGTAATTCAGTAATTTAAGTAATTATAAATCTTCTGCTAGATATTAAGTTCTTCAACATTGCACAAGTAACATTTTCTCAACGAAAAAGTAGTATTTCAAATAGTGCCAGATTATTCTTAAGGACCACTTACCTTTGCAACTGTTCAGGGTGGTTCCGGTGAGAAAGATTGATTATTCTCCGCACAAGCATTTTTAATTAATAATTCAACATCGATTTAATTTCACTCAAAATTTGTCTCAATATAAACCTACAAAGTGAAGCATTTTCATCACAAAACAAGTATTTGGATTTTTGTTAATGATTTCATTTGAACTAAAATGAATATTCTGAATTTCATTTCCCTGAATTTTTAAAATTTATTTTACTACTAGCTTTTTCCCGCGGTTTCGCTCGCATGGTATAAGAGGGGTTCTCGCTCCAGCTCCCCCCCCCCCCCCCCCTCCTCCAACCCCTCCACCCCTCCATTCCTTCCTCCTATCCATCACCCCTCCCTCCCCCGCCTCGTCTTCCCCCCCCCTCCAACCCCTCCACCCCTCCATTCCTTCCTCCTCTCCATCACCCCCCCCCCTCCCCCGCCTCGTCTTCCCCCCCCCCCCCCCCCCTCCAACCCCTACACCCCTCCATTCCTTCCTCCTCTCCATCACCCCCCCCTCCCCCGCCTCGTCTTCCCCCCCCCCTCCAACCCCTCCACCCCTCCATTCCTTCCTCCTTCCCATCACCCTCCCCCTCCTTCCCCACTCCCCTGCCCAACTCTCCCTCCAACTCTCACTCCCCCTCTCCCCCCTCCAACCACTCCCTCCACCCCCTTCACCATACCTCCACCGCATTTATTTTAAGTACTCCCCTAATAATTTGAATCGAATAAAGAATTATAGATATCAATCTTACTAATCGTGCCACCTATTGCAATTTTTTAATACAAATTTCATAATGCCAGAGCTCTGAGCTATAGTAGGATAATTTGTCGAAATTTAAAACAAAACTTTTCTAGATAAAATAACAATCTTTCGAAATCAATTATTTTTTTTTGATTTAAAATATATTAAATTTTAATATCGTTAATATTTAGGACCCGCACAACAGTCACCCCATGAACCCGGGCACCCCTGTTAAATCACCAAACGTAACGAACCATTTGGGGTGAACTATGGGAGAGGTGTTGGTTATCCAATAAATGGTTCCCGGGGCTTTCTGGGTCCCCGGGTTTCTTTTAAAAATTCCCGTAAGTAAGTGGAAAAGTAAGAAAATCACAAAAAATATAAATCCATACATAACGCCATCTCTGAAACTGACAAAAACAAAACATGAACAGTTGGGCAGTTGGGCTACATTGTGTAATTTTTAAGTTAATAAAAAAAACTTTATTTAATTCAACAGTTATTAATTCTGAGGCGGTACGAAGTTCGTCGGGTCAGCTAGTTTTTAATATTATTACGTTTTATTGTTTAAATATATACATTATTGAATATTACATCTTTATCTTTACTAAGTATAAAATTAAGTCGCTCACGAGGCATGTGCGCTTAGATCTTTTAAACTACGCAACGGATTTTCATGCGGTTTTCACCAAGAGATAGAATGATTCATGAGGAAGGTTTTTAGGTACATAATTTGTAAAGGTTTTGTATAAATTGGTTGAAATACGTAATATATCTGGTCAAGGGGCGGCGGGCAGCGGACAACGGGCAGCGGGAAAACGGGCGGTGTGGATTTGATTTAACAGATGGCGTTGGATATAAAGGTTTCGTTAGCCACAGCATCGTGTGGCCGGGTCTGCTAGTTCTATTATAAATAATCTCTACTATAAATACATATACCCAAGTCTCGCCTGCGACTGGACTGATGGCTCCGCTTATCCTCGGCGGGACTGCCGGACGACTGTAGCTCAGCTGCTTTGGGTTAAGTCCAACAATCTCATCATAATATGCTATTTTTTAATTCTATTAATTTTCTTCCTAGATATTAACAAAATTTTATTTCAGCTAAATCAGGTGGCGGAGATGAGACGTGATACTGTGAAATAAATAACTAACAACATGTACGCACTCGCATACTGCCTGCTAACAATGTATGCCCGGACATTTGGGGGTCTAGAGAGTTTATAATTAAAAGATTTCAGACGAAAGAGTCCTGACGTGTACGGTGAATAAGGAAACAACCTGTTTCCTTAGAACGCCGTGGGAAAGTGGTGGGCAACCTCCAATACCCAAGCAAGTATTATTTTTTTATCTTTATATACCTACATAGATTTTTTTGATAAACGTCCGTATTTTTTTTTTAATTTTGAATAATTTAAATATCAAAAGAACACTATATTTCTTGATCAACAGTAAAAATACAGAAACAAAATTTTAATTGAACAGCACTAGGAACTGTAAAACTACAAAATCGCCCATCCGATATTGTTTTTCGGGACCGTCGATATGTTATATTCCATAAAGGTCAGTCTTATATTAGGTCCTTACATATTAAATTGGAAAGAGGATTATTCCATGTTGCAGATTGGAAGATGACGGCCGAGGACAGAGGGCGGTGGAGGCTTATTTTGAAGGAGGCCAAGGCTCGAAATGGGCTGTAGCGCCATTGAAGAAGAAGAAGAAGACATGAAATTGGCGTTTTGCCGTACTGGCAACTCTGATCTCAAATATCTTCTCTTTGGTTAAGAATTCCAAATTCAAATTTATACAGCTATTTACTCATGTATTTGTGTTTCGAAAATTATAATTCATTTGTTTTTTCCTTAATTGTTTTTACTTTGCGTGACTTAGTTTACAAAATGGAAAACTTGAAATATCGCGTTATTTACGAGTATGAGTTCCACCGTGGCACCAGTGCTGCAGAAACGGCTCGAAGGATTAATGATGTGTATGGCGACGGTGGCGCAAAAGAAAACACAGTGCGTTTTTGGTTCCAACGTTTTCGTTCTAGAAATTTCGACCTGCAGAACAAGCCCCGCGGACGGCCGGAGACCAAAGTTGATAATGAGGAATTGAAGGCTATTGTGGAAGCGGATCCATCGCAAACCACGTCCGAGTTAGCTGCGGGCTGCGGTGTTAGTGATAAAACTATTTTAATCCACTTGAAGCAAATTGGGAAGGTGAAAAAGCTTGAAAGGTCAAACCTCACGAAATGAGTGAAGCATATCAACAAACGCGCGTTAGAACGCTACACCACACACTGCACAACAGATGGCTACCAAACTAGAGGAGCTTCAATTGGAATGTCTAAGACATCCACCGTACTCTCCGGACCTTGCCTCAACAGATTACCATTTTTTTCGAAATTTGGATAACTTCCAGCAAGGGAAAAAATTCAACTCCGATGGGGCAGTCCAAACCGCGGAAAAAATTCGGTTTATGGGCGAAATTCCTAAAAAATAAAACTAGTTACCTTTATACTAACTTTGGGCCGGAGAATCCGAATCTGAAAGAATTAGGTTGGGGCAAGCAAATATAAACTGAATAACACGACTTAAAAATTTTGAATTCATACCCAGTTTACAGGCCATTTTGACGTTTTTGATACTATCAACAATGCCATAGAAAAAACCAAAGATATTTTATGTTCAATCACAGAAAATTAAGTGTTGCCATAAGCAATAATATCAATAACGTAAAACTTTCAGACACGATACTTCCTCACATGATAATTCATCACATAACTCACATTAACCTGATGAATTATGACTATCTCAACGGCCGTATTCTTAGACCAAAAGTGTGAAAATTCGTAGTCTTAAAAAGTTGTGACGTACACCGGTCACCAATATAAATGTTATCAAGTAGTTTAGCGGCTACGCTAGGTTTGTGTAACATGGTTTGTGATAGAAAAGAAAGTGCCCCCTTCGTAGCGCCTACTCGCGTCACGGCAAAAAAACATCCCAGTTTTCAAGTAGTTTAGCGGCTACGCTAGGTTTGTGTAACATGGTTTGTGATAGAAAAGAAAGGGCCCCCTTTGTAGCGCCTACTCGCGTCACGGTAAAAAAACATCCCAATTTTCAAGTAGTTTAGCGGCTACGCTAGGTTTGTGTAACATGGTTTGTGATAGAAAAGAAAGTGCCCCCTTCGTAGCGCCTACTCACGTCACGGCAAAAAAAAATCCCAGTTTTCAAGTTGTTTAGCGGCTACGCTAGGTTTGTGTAACATGGTTTGTGATACAAAAGTGAATAAAATTTATAAAAAATAATTACTGAAATTATAAACATGTTTTTTTACGTTATTGATATTATTGCTTATGGCAACACTTAATTTTCTGTGATTGAACATAAAATATCTTTGGTTTTTTCTGTGGCATTGTTGATAGTATCAAAAACGTCAAAATGGCCCGTAAACTGGGTATGAATTCAAAATTTTTAAGTCGCGTTATTCAGTTTATATTTGCTTGCCCCAACCTAATTCTTTCAGATTCGGATTCCCCGACCCAAAGTTAGTATAAAGATAACTAGTTTTATTTTTTAGGAATTTCGCCCATAAACCGAACTTTACCCCAAACCGCCTTCAAAGATTTTATTGATTCCCGTCCGAATGGTTTTTTTAGTAAAGGGATCGATGAACTACCTATGAGATGGCAAAAGTGCATAGATAGCAATGGTACATACTTTGATTAAATAAATATATTATATTTAAAAAAGTCGACTTTATGTTCCTTCCATACAAAACGCCAATTTCATATATGTAAGGACCTAATATTATGAGTTCTGTTCGCTCGGTCAGAAAGTGTGAAGGCCGCCAATAACAAAGTTACAATCAACTTACCACAGACAATAACAGTTGCCGCGAACAACACTAAACTATACAACAACATGTTCACTCTGTCGTTCAATAGCAACTAAAGAGTAATTTGTTTTTCCTCCCAGATTGACTTGACACTTATTGTTGATAATAATACCTACTTATAACTATAATATGGCAGAGCGCAGTGCTGACGGCAGTTGATGGTACTATTCTCAATACAACATTCTGTGGACAGCAATGAAGTAAGTTTAACAAGGTTGGCTCTTGAGCTACCTACTGCATACCAGAATTTCGATGGTCCGGATCAGCGGTCGTCACACTTTTCTGATCAAGGGCCACACAAGACAATGTGAGGAATCACCGCGGGTCATCCAATTTAATGTAAATCTGAATGTAATGGAATCTTGCAGTTCAATTTTCTTCCACTTCCCGAACTACCGAAATAGGTAAATATTTCCCTATCGATTCCACACTCAAAACACATTTTAAAAAATTAAAACATATTGTACTAAGTAGAAAATGGTTAGTAATAAGTAATTCAGTAACCGGAATTGAAAAATATTGCGTTTTTTTAATTTAAAAAACGCGAAATGTCACTTTTCAAGGATCGCCATGTTAATTACGACGATGAAATACGCATTATTAAAAGAAAAAAAATCACTTTCTGTCAGTTAGACAATAATAAGTACAAATTGCAATCTTGGGAAATGATAAATAATGCGTATTAATTATTATTTTGGTCGGTTTTCAAATCAAATGTCAATCAATTAAAATCAGCGTTTTAAAATCAATTGATATCAACAATTTCAAATCATATAATAAACACAACACATTTGAAAAAAAAAAAGAAAAAGTTAATTTAATTGCACATGAAAAAAGCGGCAGGAACTGAGGCCCTCAGCAGATATTTGTGTGGCCCGCAGTTTCACGACCACAGGTCTAGTTGATTAGTCAGACATCTCCGTAAAATTGACATTTGAGTTGACAGTTTTATGTAAAAGTGTACTATCTATCTGGTACAATACTGGGATTACTCATAAATGTACCAGACCGTTATGTTTCCCGGTGTGCACGACATTTGCTGACATCGTATATTGCCATCCTTTTAAATTTCATAATGATTATGAAAAAGAATAGGAATTGTAATTTAAGGACTAATTCGCCAGACTTTTGTAACCAATTACGCTCTCATCTCATTTCTTGTGATCTTCTTTATTCTATGGGGGTTTCATATTCTCATTTACTATAATAAATAGCAGACCCGACCACACGTTGCTATGGCTAACGAAACACAACGCTATTACCCAACCTTTATAAAATCCACACCGCCCGCTTGCCAGCCCCGCTGCCCGCCGCCTGAATCGAATCTTTGAATTTCTCGGCTTTTTCTACTACAATATGCATGAATTATACATAAAAACCTTCCTCTTAAATTACTCTACCTATTGGTGAAAACCGTATGGAAATCCGCTGCGTAGTTTAAAAGATCTAAGCGCACAGACAGCGGGAGCGATTTGATTTTATACTATGTAAAGATAAAGATATTCACCCGATGTATTTATTTATTTATTTATTGTTGTTATATGCCCATAGGGGCTTTTACACAGATTATAAAATAATATTTAAGTTATCGAGGATTAAACATACATAGAATTTATACCAAAAGTTATGAAAGTGAAAAATTTTAAGAATATACAATATAAACAAAATATAATAGAAAACATTACAATAATACACCGACGTTACAATAATTTGTAGGATTCCACAAAGTGTGGGTTTAAATTGCATTTTAGAATATAAAGGGAATCAGCGAATATATCTACAATACCACCAAACTTGTTGCATAAATCATGCATCCTATTGGTAAGAGTGTGACTGATAGTCGGTTGTGTATGTGTTGCAAAAGAATGTTATATTTTGTCTAGTATTCCGTGTCGGTACATGGAGTTTAATAGTACCTACCTAGTAACGATGGCAGGGCTTTCAATTAGGTTGTTCATAACTTTGTGTAATAAAATTAGGTCTGAAATGATTCTTCTGTCAGAGAGCGTAATTAAATTAAGTCGATTAACCAAACTTAAATAAAATTAATGTTTCTATTGGAATTTTGAGCTTGAAATTTAAGTTACCTAAGAAATTTGTATTGAACGCGTTCTATTTTGTTAGAGTGTACTTTATAGAAAGGGGACCAAATATGTGAATTATATTCCACTTGACTTCTAACTAATGAAATGTGGAGTGTTTTCATGCAATCCAAGAACTTAAAATCAGTTATGGTTCTACAAAGGAACCCAAGAATCTTTAAAGCCTTATTAGTTATATGATCTATATGTGCTGTGAATTTTAAGTTTGAATCGAATATAGTAACTCCCAAGTCGCGAATTTGTGATGCTGGTGTTAATTTAACATTATTTAAATTATATTCATGTAAGATATGAGAATGAGTTCTGGAAAATAGTGTTACTTGACAAACATACACACCTTATAAAGAATTAAATAACAAACCATCACGCCGTTTCTCCGCAGGGGTAGGCAGAGAGGACGGACCGCCAAACAACTCGGTCTTGGCACACACTACTTGCCTCGTTCACATTCATACATCGTCTCATACATGCTCTTCTATTATTCTGACTCTTGACATGACCCGACTCAAGTATCTGATTCACTTGGTCGTGCCATGTCTTTCTCGGGCGTCCCCGACTTCTTCTACCATTCATATCTGCGTCATATATTCTCCTTACACTCCTTTCCTCGTTCATTCACTCTAAATGCCCAAACCATCGGAGCGTACCTTTCTTGATCTTACTCATTACGCTTACATCAGCCTTGCATTATTTGCGGATTCTCACACGATCATACATGGTTTTACCACACATACGCCTCAGGGATCTCATTTCTACAGCATTCAGTCTACTTTCGTCCTTCGTCTGCCAGTTCCATGACTCACTGCCATACATCAGGGTAGGTACCAGTACACCATTATGGACGGCTAGTTTCGCAACTTTGGACAGTTTTTCGTTGGTGCCAACGGCGTTCAGTCCTCCATTAATAGAGTTACCTGCATTCACCCTTCTTTCAATATCTCTATCAACCTTCCCATCTCTCGTAAACATACTTCCCAAATAAACAAACTCATCCACCTGCTCCAAGTATTCATCATTCACAACTATATTGCATACTGTTTTCGTACTCTCTCTTTCAAACACCATGACTTTAGACTTACTTACATTCATCATTAACTCATTCTTCATTCATCCTTGACACGAGAGACTGTAGATCTTCCATACTGTTAGATATCAGCACCACATCATCAGCATACAATAGGCAACAGACTTTCAGATTACTCAATTTCACGCCCAATTCCATTTTTTTTCAATTCTAGCATATAATTATCCATATAGGTATAGATTGAATATATAGGCCTTATAAAAAAAATCTTACCAAACTAATGGGAGGCGTCTACTAATATCTACAGGAATTCCAAAAACTAAAAAAAATTGGAACTAATATCTATGAGAACCAAAGTGTTGACGAATATCTACAGCTCAAACTGTTGACTAATATCTATGAGAACCAAAGTGTTGACGAATATTTACAGCTCAAACTGCTGACTAATATCTATGAGAACCAAAGTGTTGACAGCACTACAGCACTGGCAGAGGTTGGATTTGCAATTATGTATAGCATATTGGAATAACGTAATATTGCGTATGCAGTTTACAAAACTTAATTTATGAAAGTATGTATGTAAAAATCCCTAATATCGGACTATTGGACACATTTAGCTGATTAGTCCAACCTACGCTCTGTAGATATTAGTTCAACCTACGCTCTGTAGATATTAGTCAACACTGGGACCGTCATAGGTATTCGTCCGACCTTAGCTCTCTAGATATTAGTCAACACTCTGAAGTTCGTAGATATTAGTTCAACATATGAGCTGTAGATATTCGTCCGACATACGGGCTGTAGATATTAGTATCTGGAGTCAACTAATGTGATGGTAATTTTTTTAGTGAAGGCCCTACCTAGTCATTTCAGCGACAATACTTTGGGGAAAACCTGTTATGAGCGATAAGGATTCATCTGTTGTACGTCGAGTTCATAGGTAACCAGGGCCGCCCGCCGCCCCGCAGTTACAATGTGTGCGTTATTTAAATAAAGGAACGTACCCATACTACGTGACCCACTTTTTGCAATTCTTAACCTCCCCCTCCTCCCTCGGTGACCACGTATAGTATATTCCAAGACTCCCCACATCCCCCTACAGTTTTCACGTAGTAAATCATAAATATTTTGAACATAGACATCCAAATAGACGAGAAGATACAGATGAGGAGTAAAACCAAACTATGGGGGGACGAAGAGGGACGAAGAGAATGACTGTGATTCGTTAAAAAATCAATCTGAAAGTATATAGGCATCTCGCATTATAATATCACCATTTAGTTCTTAAAAGAAAAATCTGCATTTGAATGAATAGACCTCTTTACATGGGAGCGCGAATTGCTCGCCACGTTATTGACATATTTGCGAAGTCCAAATAAGGCAAAGAAAAGTTCGCCACTTTTCACAGACGAATATTTTGTTGCCGTATTTAGTTTAGACACTTTTACAAATGTTTCATAATTTACTTACCCCTGTAACCAGCGACGAGCACACTGGAGAACCGCCCACATTCGTTATGATCGACATATTTTAGGGTATAATGTATAGCACAAGCTACCATTTTTGCCAAGTTATATCGTAAAATGTACGATGAGAGCTCGGCGCTGGTCCGGACAAGAATGATGACGTCACATTTTTTAGATTCAAGCGAGGCTCTCGTAAGCCCAGCCGGTTCCATGGAACCGGTATGGGGAGGGGGAAATAATACGCTTTTATCACTTAGGGCTGGTCTATATATATTCATTGAATCGTTTTGAACCATTTCTTGCCAACAAAAAGTTAAAATAAATAATTTGGCTTATATTTGTCTTTATTAATACGGCGCTTGCTGCGTGACGTCAAGGGTGCATATAATTAAAAGTAGAAAAAATATTAAAAAGTAAGTGGAAAATATAAAAAGATTTCTAGATTGGTAAAAACCTAACCCCCCCCCAACGGGTCACGTAGTATGGGTACGTTACCTAACGGTGCACGCGGTACAATGCGTGCGGTGCACGCCAGGGGCGTATATCTTCACTAAAACTTTTAACTGTTGACGTAGAATAGCCAAATTCTTAGAGACAACGCTGAATTGTAGATAGGTCTGTAATTTTATTTGCCATCTCTCGCTCTCTACGTGTAACAGAACGTTGTACACTACATCACTTGACCAATAGAAACTTAGAAACTCTTGATAGCAATATTGCTAGACATGTGCTGTGATTTGCTTCGTCCGCGAGATTATCCTGCAAATTTCAATCGAAAAAACAGTGAATATTGAATTCCAGAGCTCAAAAAGTGATTAAAATCTGTCAAAAATTAGTCAGGGAATGAGGTAATTATATAAAACCTCGACATTCAGCTTAATTAACTTAACTACTAACACAACATTTGGGCAAAAAAGCTTCTTATATTATGGCATTAAACTCTACAATAAAATACTACTCACTCAAAAACCTCAACATAATAACATTTACACTCTTAGCACAAATTCAGTCAATATCACCTGATTTTCTGTCGGATTCTTGGTTGAAATGTAAAGTCGAAGAATAGTATTGGCTTTTGTTAACCAACGCGAATGACAGATTTTACCCGGGTTTCTTTTCGCTAAGTTTTCATTACATTGTCCTTCGGCGATTGCTCGGAACATCCAATAAATAAAGCTGGTCTGTGCTAAGGTCGTCACGGGATTTTGTAATGTCCGGTAAGATACATTCTATTGCTTGAAATTCTATCACAGGAAGATGTTCACAGTTCTTGAATAACTTTCCTATTAAGTATTGTTGGTCAGTTGGAAGATCAACGTTAGTAAAACATGAAACTGTACTGCGAGATGTGGACGGTTGATCTAAAGATGTTTGTTGTGTTTCTTGGTATAGTTTGCGCTTTAATTTATTTAACATATTGCTCTCATTTTGTTTAGTAGTTTTTCTATCTATAGAACCAATCATCATTTTTCTGTCGTCTCTTTGATCTATCAAAAAATGTCTTTCTTTAATAGGTACTTTTCGATCTTGCGCACAAAAACAGTTTTCGAACGAAGTACATTTGCAAGCAGCGATATCAAATAACGTCTGGCTGCGTCTTTTGAAATCACCCAGTTTTTTAAGGTAACTCTCACTATGCTTTCTACCTTTGTGTGGTTTAAGGTAGGTAGTCCTTTATTCGCGCCAAAATTGTGCGATGTTCCACGATCGGTAGAGATGCTCGTTTCCAAATATTTTCTATTTTAGTAGCAACAATTTCACTAGTAAATAAATATTATCACATTTTTTTAATATTATCATTTAAGGCGCGGCAATTTTTATTCATTATAAAATGGAAAAGTAAAAATTAAAGTATTAATATTGACACAAAACTGTTTTATAAAGGGACAATTTTTTACCAATTTTAAATAATTCAACTGCTTTGGGGCAGTACTTGTCATCAAAATTTTAAATTGAAATTTTGTATGCTTATGTGTATGTACCTAGAGCATCTATTCGCAAAAAGTGATATATAAAAAAAAAAATTCCATACAATGGCGATCCACCATCCACCCTATTAACAATGAATTGGTGCACATGACAAAAGGCACACGGCGTACTGCACAGTTCAAGATCCCACAGTTCAAGATGTGCGCAGGAAATTGGTACTTTAGTGACATATATATTAAATGAAGTCTAAATGGCTTCATCCTGGAGGGCTGAACGCCGTTGGCACCAACAAAAACTGTCCAAAGACGCGAAACTAGCCGTCCATAATGGTACCTACCCAGATGTATGGCAGTGAGGCATGGACTGAACGCTGTAGAAATGAGATCCCTGAGGCGTATGTGTGGTAAAGAAATGTGGAAATCCGCAAAGAATGCAAGGCTGATGTAAGCGTAATGAGTAAGATTAAGAAAGGAATGCTCCAATGGTTTGGGCATGTAGAGCGAATGAACGAGGAAAGAAGTATAAGGAGAATATATGACGCAAATGTGAATGGTAGAAGAAGTCGAGGACGTCCAAGAAAGACATGGCACGACCAAGTGAATCAGATACTTGAGTCGGGCCATGTCAAGAGTCAGAATAATAGAAGAGAATGTATGAGACGTTGTATGAATGTAAACGAGGCAAGAAATGTGTGCCAAGACCAGGATGTTTGGCGGTCCGTCCTCTCTGCCTACCCCTGCGGGGAAATGGCGTGATGGTTAGTTAGTTAGTTAGTTAGTCTGAAAGGCTTCATCCAATCCACTGGTAACACGCGAGCCCGCGCGCCATGAGCATTTCTCTCACGGTGAATTTAAAACACGCGCCATTTAAGCAACAATATGAATACGTACCTCGTTTGCCCAATAACTGAGTTTTATACTTCTTCCGTCCCGTGTATAATATTTTTTTCATCTCAGGGTGAACCAGTCGCTCAGTAGAGGTCGTTTGTTCGGTCGGGTCTCGTCGCGCGGCATTTTCCTCATCGCGCGAGTGACGACGTAAGTATATTTTTTTATTTATTTTAATTTTTTAAACTTTATGAGTAGAATCTCAAATTATAATATTTACTTAAATGAAGACAATATTAACGAAACTCAATCGAAAATCTGAGACAGAAAAATCAGAAAAGATATTGGCTCCGCTGGGACTCGAACCCAGAACCCTTTGCTTAAATGACAAGAGCTCTACCGATTGAGCTACGGAACCCATATGAAATTCGGTCACTTTTAACTGTATCGTACTTCGACTAAGAACTACCAACATTATCTTCATTTTTTTAACGCACGTATTATTATATAAAGATAGCAGCCAAATACTATTTATAAAACTATTTATAATATTTATAAAACGTGAGCAAAATGCTCTGTACGCGAATGCTCGCGTAAGTTTTGAAAAGCGCGAGGTGAAGTTGGTTCGAAATGTAATGTGTAAACTCTTATAGTATTCGCAATTCATTTTTCCTTGTATTCGACCACACATCATTTCGAATCAACGCGGCTTCGTGACCAAAAAATCAATAGACAGTAATCTATGTGAGTTTTTTGTCACAGTCCTTTTTGCGAGGATAACGGATAACAGATATCAAGTCGATGGGATTTTATCCAGGGCTTTGAAATAGTCTCTGAAGACTATTACATAGACTATTTTTAAATTTCACAAAAAATCCCTTCTCAATTAATTGAAAAAGTCAAAGCAATGACCTCCTTCGTTGGTTAACTCTAAGGTTCTGCTCTAGTTTCGTCCCCGTAACCTAAGGATTTCCCCAAGGATCTCACCTTGGCCCCCTGTTATTAAATATGTTTATGAATGATGTTAACAAAACTACTCGTAATGCTCAGCTGTTAAATATGTGGACGATGAAAAAATTGTCAAAATTATCAGTATAAGTCAGCGATGGGCTCTTTACCGCTCCAGGATGACCTGAACTCACTGGTTAATGAATATTGTTTAAAAAATCGTCTTCTTTTTAATGCAGATAAATGTAGCGTCATATCTTATTCTCGAAATAAATACACAATATTGTATACCTATACAGGGTGTCCGGGGTTGCATTAACTTCGGGAGGTGATTCTACATGGTGATTCTATAGAACTGCCCCCCCTCTTTATAGTAATTTTAATATCTTGAGATCATTTTTAGAACACGACAAGCTATCGATTAATTTATTAGTTTTCTAACTATTTAGTTTATTTTTTTTAAAGTCTGAACACGACGCTTAGATTTTGAAGTCTTAGAATATTATTAGTTTGTTAGAGTATCATGTTCTGAATTAATTATTATTTAATAATATAATTTAATTGTTAATTTTTATAGCTAATGTTTTATTAAGTGTTGTATTCATTTACCAGCATTACATTAGCGTCATTTACCAATCATTACATTGGCGCCCAACGTAGTGAATTGTACTGGATACACCCATCTTATTTTTCGTATTTTTTTAGTATTCCATCTTCGTTGATAATAACAATAAAGAATATTGTTTTCGTCATCATTTGATACTGTAGACATTTTAGAACGCATTATAACAGTGATAGAAGACGTCTGAAATCTTCTCGAACAACCAACCAGCCGCCAACCAGTTTTAGTTTGGTTTCGGTTTACCGATGGTAGAATTTTCTTGGAGAAATACCTAAATAGTTTTTTTAAATAAAACAATATATAGATTACAAAAAAGTTTTTATTTAATTTAAAATGTCATGGATATGTAATTCAAATATTTAAAGGTGTTCCTTAAATGCACCCTTGAGGAATTGGCGGACAAATAAATACATTCTTTGTGTTTCCAAATTATGATTGTAATAACACATATATAGGCAAAACGTATACAAAAGGCAGACGTAATCTAATAAAAAATGAAATACAGGGTAGGAGACGCTACATTACCGTAAATAAGAGAGTATAATCAATGAACGATATTAGGCATGAAGAATAACACAAAACAAAGAGGAACTTGGATTTAAGCAAATATTTGTTCCATTATGCACAACTGTTGTCAAATGAGCGGGCTGTACAAGAGAAACAAAGCAACACTTGACGAAACAATGCGACGCTATAATATCCTGCGTGAACAGTGTAAAATCTAGGTTACTTTAAGAATTTCGGAATTATGTAATAGTATGATTAGATTAGCTTGAAATAACACAAAAATACGGCATAACTAAACCAAATTAAAATGGGAACAATCAGGTTTCGAAGGTTTCAAGATTGAATTACTCATTCCATCAGTGTTAACAGGCTTAAATTATAACACTGTTTAAGAATCGAGTTGGAACAAATTCTCAGGAAAAACCTATAACTACCACACTTTTTAAGATCATCCATTTAAATTGACTTAAAACTTAAATTTAGAAAATCCTTTACTATTTGTTTACATCGTTAGTATAGATGGGTCGTGTCACGCGTCTAATAGTCTTCTTTAGCCAGTCCCTCATCTTGAAGATGTTGGTGAAAGCCGTGTAGGTGTTGGCTCGGCAGGAAGTTTTGTCATCATTGAGGGGCCCGTTGCTCACCACTCCGCGGAGATACCAGCGGGTGTTGCCCTCCCTATCGGGGGAAGGGAAGACCAAGCCCCCACCGCTGTCGCCCTGGCACATTGCCCTTCCTGAAAAAAAAATGGTTTAATAAAGCCAAAAAAAACAAGAAAAACAAATTTAGCTCCATTAAAATTTCTCTCTCTTTCTCTTAGGACCAGTTGTTTCGCAAAAATACAAATCTAACATTGTCATGAAATGCCCATTGAGCGCCATTTTATTACTTTGACATTTTAAAGATCCCGTTAAATAAAGATTCAGGGTGCGTTTCACCTTTCTATCAAATTGTAATAAGCGTACAATCTTAACAACATGATAATTGTCCTCTTCTGCTGGCCACAATTTGTTTAAAAGCTGAAAAATACTTAGAATCAACTGTCAAAAAAATAAAATGGCACTGAATGGCTTTTGATAACTTTGTCACTTGTGAATTTCTGCGAATAACTGGGTCATGGTAACTGTCCATACCGGAGCGGCGGCCAAATTCTTATGAAAAGCATTACGAAATTACGAACTCCTGGATTACATTGTTAAATACAGCACTTCAACTCTAAAGTAAATAATACATTTTTTCTAGAAAAATGGTGAACTCCTATATGGACATTTGATGGTCCTCGCTATTTTACTATTTGTTTGGTTTAAGATTCATAGCGAAAGACAACTTAGACAAATTACTGACACATTAATCGTAAGTATAATGTAGTTTTATTGATTTGTATTTGTTTTTTTTTTTTACATGAGCTCCACACAGGAGGCCTTGAGGAAAATAATTTCCCTCAGGGCCTATGTCATCTTTGAGGATGCTGTGTGGAGGGTTTTTTTTAAGGAAAGGAAGGAGAGGAGAGTTCTGGGAAGGAAAAGGGTTTAAGGGGTGGGTAGGAATCTGGGGTTCAGTATGTCCTGGTCATCCGCCTCCAAGACCTAGACAAACCTCACCCCCATGAACCCGGGCACCCCTGCTAAATCACCAAACGTAGCGAACCACTTGGGGTATTGTTTAAGTTTTAATGTTATTGGTTTCCATTAATATATGTATAATAAGTTGAGAGGTTTAATTCCTTTCTATTAATTTATAAATAAAACACTTGTGTTGCAAAGTTTTTTAACAAAGAAACGACATTTATGTTTATTTATATCACTTTCCTTTGAATGGTTTCTTCTAACAAAATCTTATATTTTAAATTATATCATAGAAAAAACAAAACAAGTGACAATTGATAATTGCATTTTCAATTTGTAAGGCGGGAATGGGTACCGCCGCCCCGGAAAGCTTTATTGTATAACCAACACCTCTGCCATAGGTCACCCCAAGTGGTTCGCTACGTTTGGTGATTTAGCAGGGTTGCCCGGGTTCATGGGGTGAGGTTTGTCTAGAACTTGGAGTCGGCTGACGTCTTGCAGTCGGCTGAACAGGACACACTGAACCCCAGATTCCTACCCACCCCTTAAACCCTTTTTCTTCCCAGAATTCTCCTCTCTTTCCTTTCCTAAAAAAAAACCCTCCACAAAGCATCCCCAAAGATGGAATAGGCCCTGAGGGAAATTATTTTCCTCAGGGCCTCTTGTGTGGAGCTCATGTAAAAAAAAAAATCTAACTGCCAGTACAGGATTCAAATTTAAATGGAATATATTTCTTTTACATCTCCCCCCCAGGGAAAGAAAATTATTGCAAAAATTTTCATTCATCTTCGATATCCCTTTCATGGTTCATCAATGCAGGTGCTGGAATTAACTTCGAGATGTGGAAAAAATTTGATTCTAATTTTTTTCGACCAGTATTTATCTTGTAAATTGAGTTTGATAATTTTTCTATGATTTTGTAGGGTCCGTTTCTCAATTCGTCGAGCTTCTTCCTATTAAGTTTGTTTCCATTCTCCACAAAAACAGTATAACCAACTTTGAAGTTAATGTGTCTCCTGGTTTTATCGTAAATTATCTTGTTGTAATTAAGTGACTTTATAGTATTTTCCTGAGCTTTTTTTCTGTCTTGAATCAAATCGATGTCGGTCTTCTTAACTTTTAACTCATTTGGCAAAAATCGTAACATCTGTGCCGTTAAGTAGGTACTGTGGCGCATATCTAGTGACAGTGTGCTCCGTTTCATTATAGTTTTTTTACACAATTACGCGCTATAGTTGTCCAAGCCACTTTTATTTTAAATCAAATCATAGAAAAAACAAAACAAGTGACAGTTGATAATTGCATTCTAACTGACACTACAGGATTCAAATTTAAATGGAATGTATTTCCTTTACATATTTATTATTAATGTTGTCACTCTGGCACATTGCCCTTCCTGAAAAAAAATGGTTTAATACAGCCAAAAAACAAGAAAAACAAATTTAGCTCCATTGAAATTTCTCTCTCTCTTAGGACCAGGCCCCCTAGCATGGTCGATCGATATAGGTTTTACCGAAAATGTTGGTAACTTTAAATCGCTCCCGAGCACGACTGCAGGCCGCTAACGAAGAAATAACAGTTCCCGTCAAATAAATTAGGAACCCTTAGTCGTTGGGAATTGTTGTTTGTTCGTTAGCGGCCTGCAGTCGTGCTCGGGAGCGATGACAAGTTACCGACATTTTCGATAAAACCTATATCGATCGACCATGCTAGGACCCCAGTTGTTTCGCAAAAATACAAATCTAACATTGTCATGAAATGCCCATTGAGCGCCATTTTATTATTTTGACATTTTAAAGATCCCGTTAAATGCAGATTCAGGGTGCGTTTCACCTTTCCATCAAATTTTAATAAGCGGACAATCTTAATAACATGATAATTGTCCTCTTCTGCTTGCCATGATTTGTTTAAAAGCTGAAATATACTTAGAATCGGCATTAAACGGGAATCTTTTCAACGTCAAAAAAATAAAATGGCACTGAATGGCTTTTGATAACTTTGCCTCTTGTGAATTTCTGCGAATAACTGGGCCATGGTAACTGTCCATACCGGCGGCCAAATTCTTACGAAAAGCATTACGAAATTACGAACTCCTGGACTACATTGTTAAATGCAGCACTTCAACTCTTTAAGGCCCACGCACACAGAGAGCGGTCAGGGGTTCCGAGTTCCGAGTTCCGAGTTCCTCGTTCGGCGTTCATTAGAATGTACCGAGTCTATAACTACAACGCACACAGCGGGCAGTCAGACCTATGGTCAGACCGCGGCGGTCAAAGCGGAACGTCGCGTTTTAAGAGTTCTTTTCCCGCTGAGACAGGGAACGCCTGAACGCCGCGATTTCTGAGGTTGCAAACACAGCAGTTGACTGGAAACCTAACAGAATATTGGAAAACATATCGTATTCGTTACATAATTCGATTAACAAATTAACCTTTCGTATATTTTTTTATTATTTCTAAATACTCTGATGTCTTTTTTTATCCTTAATAAATAAATACACACCTTAAAAATACAGCCAGCCTTTCTTTTGTTGAAACACAATTCCTCCAGTTAGTATTTTGTTTTTTGATATCAGGTTTTGTGATGTTATTTTTTTATTTTTTTTTATTTATCAAAAGTATACAATACAGAATATAGTATATTATATAAAGCATTGTACTCCCAGGAGTTAATAAACTCATTGCGGGAATGATACGCATTACATGAAACATATAGCTGTATGTATTAAATGGACATATGATGGGGACATACACAACATTATTATTTCAGAAAGTCATTAATAAGATGAAGTTTGAGCATGTTAGTTTGGGTCTTTTTACATTGACTTGCACATTTGATTTCGTTGGGTAGTTGATTATATTTTGTGTGAGCTATGTATTCTAGGGATCTTAGTCCAAATTTTGTTGATTTGATTTTTGGTATATGAAGTTTGTTGTGATTTCTTGTGTTGTGTTGGTGTACGTCGCAATTGTAATAGAGTGTAGTGTTGGAATGTGCCGAGTGTTGAATTACTTGTAATATAGTTTTCGTTATTTCAAAAGTGGGAATGGTATTAAAAGGAAGTATTTGGGTGTTTCTGTAGATGTCTTTGACATGTGTGTCCCAAGGTAAACTGAAAATATTTCGCAGGGCTCTATTTTGGACGACCTGGACTTCTGAAATCATTTTTTTTGTAGCAAATTCCCAGATTCCGGCGAGATATATTAGATGTGAGTGAATCATAGCATGGTAAATCGATTTTAATAGAGAGGGAGGAAGTAACCCGCGAAGTCTATATAAAACACCAGTTATAGGAGTAATTTTGGATAGTACATGTTTAAATTGGTGATTCCATGTGAGTTGTGAATCAATGAAAAGGCCAAGATATTTTGTAACATCAGCCCTTTCAAGGCGGTTATTATCAAGACTTATATTAAGACTTACATTATTTTTATTTGCAAACAGTATGTAATGTGTTTTTTTATGTTTAGGCTAAGTTTGTTTAATCGCAACCAGTTTGCCAGGCAAGCTATATCCCTTTCCATTTTCTTTTCAAGTTCGTTTAAATCATTATTGTGATAAAGAATCACTGTGTCATCTGCATAGAGTTGTATTGTACCCTTAAGTCCCCATTTTAGTTAGTTAGTTAGTTAGTTATACAATTCATTAAAAGTATTAATCGACACTCGAAAATAAATATAGAATCGTTGTTCATCTTTAAGTAAATCCTGAAAAGTACTACTAAATTCGCCTTGTTCTTCTCGAGTTGTGTTTATTGGGTGCACCCAATACTTCCTTTTTTTAGAAGCTGCTAAGCTCCACGAGGGCAATAATTTTTCATCGGATGATGAACTTTCTAGTGACATGTTGCATGTTCAAAGACCCAAACGAAACTAGAACGCGACAATTTGAACGCCGCTTGTATGCGTTGGAACTCTTGAGCGGTCAACGGTCAATAGAACATAGAACTCTGACCGCTCTCTGTGTGCGCGGGCCTTAAAGTAAATAACACATTTTTTCTAGAAAAATGGTGAACTGGACATTTGATGGTCCTCGCTATTTTACTATTTGTTTGGTTTAAGATTCATAGCGAAAGACAACTGAGACAAATTACTGACACATTAATCTTAAGTATAATGTAGTTTTACTGATTTGTATTGTTTAAGTTTTAATGTTATTGGTTTCCATTAATATATGTATTATTAATGTTGTCACATATTTAGTTTATCAGTTTCAAATTACTTCATGCTTTAATTTTTTTATTCATTTTCTATAATTCTTTACTTCATCTATGACACTATGTCATTGCCAAGTTGCACGAAAAACCAAATAAAATAAAATAGCCCCATTACACCCTTTATAGTAATTACCATCGAGATGTCCAGCGCACAGCTTATCCGTGGTGAGGTACTTGCTGAACTTATACTTGAGCAACTCCATGCGGCACTTCTCATAGCCAATGACTGGTAGATCCAGGGTCTTCAGTTCCTCTGATGGCTCTCCGTTCTCTGTCCTTCCCCAGCCAGCTACCTGAAAGAAATATAATGTGTGTAAAGAAAGAAAAAGAAAAAACGGTGTGATGGATAGTTAGTTTAAATAGTGTTTTAAGGTTGAAGATAAATTTCCCTAATTCCTATCGCCTCCAATATCTGTAAAAGTTTCCTCGGATCAACATTATTAAAAGCTTTTGTATAGGCTTTATATATTTTTTTACATATATTTTATGTATTTTATATAATGTACCAGAATATGTTTTTTTTGAGTTCTTGATTTACGTGATTGGAAAAATCCGTATTTGTTGGGATCAATAATGGAGAAACCTCCTAAGAATTATATTAAGTTTACGGAGATAATTTTTATAATACACACAATAAAATAACTTTGTTTCAATTCCACTTTATTATTTCTTAATCCAACCTGTTTCGGTTCATCCTGAACCTTCCTCAGGGGTGAATAAAAATATATTGAACATAATACAGATATACATGGTATTTAAAAGAAAATTAGAAGAGGGAGACAGAACATCAACTTATGTGGGGGCGAGGAGGGAGGTGCCTAAGAGGGAGGGGTGAACGTGGGCGGGGGTGTTAGCCAAATCTAATTGTTTATTAAGTAAATTGGTTTTATTTACTTTTAATGACTTTTTTTTATTTCAAGAGCTTCAAGATTATTAAGGCGTAGACATATCACATTTCTATGCAATACATCTATCTCTGAAGATTTATTAAATGAGTGATTTTTATCTATTAGGTGGTTGGCGAATTCTGAAAAACCTACACTGTTTAGACATCTCAAGTGTTCGACCACCCTTGTTTGAATGTTTCTAGCCGTTTTACCTATACCTGGACAATCATTACATTGAAGTGTAATTACGTATTCCCACAAAGTGTTTTCTACATCCGAAAATAATTTTTGTTTTTTTTTCAATAGCTGGCTTACTAATTATTGGTCTATAGTTTTCTATTTCGTTGTGTTTTCCCCCTTATCATCTCTCTCTGGTTTCAATCCTGGGATTGGTTTGCAGCAATTTCCTTTAGTTTCCTCTTCCATTCTTCCCTGTCTTGTGCGGCTCTTTTGAGGTCTGCATATGATAAGCAGCGCACGTCCACCAGTAGGTCCTCCAGGTACTCTCGGCGTGGGCGTCCCCTAGAGTTTGTCCCCTCGGTCATACCCTCCATTATGGAATGCAAGAGGCCTTCTTGTCGTATTACATGGCCGATCCATCTTGCACGCCTTTCGGACAAGGTCCTGAGCAGGTGCCTTCCTCCTTCGATTCTTTGGAGAACCTCCTCATTTGTAATGTGGTCTCTCCAGGAAATTCCTAATAGTTTTCTATAGGACCACATCTCAAAAGCCTCTAGTCTCCGTTTATCTCTTTTGGATAGGCACCATGTTTCGCAGCCGTACATCAAGATACTCCATACATAGGTCTTGATGATCTTATCATATAAGCAAATATTTTGTATGATTATTAATAAAATATTCTCTGGAGGTTATTTATAAAAAAATCTGGAGTTATGCCCCCATTCTCTGTTTTCATTTATGCTTAAGATTTATTTAATTTAAAAATGGTCCCAAAATGATGCCCTAGGGTACCCCATCAGAAGTAAAATAAATACGGGTTTTTCGCGGGATCTGGATTTTGGAGTTTAGCTAAAGCATTTATTAGGAATCTGTAATCTTGTATTATGAATTTATTGACTTTTCCGTTAACGACTTTGGGATGTGAAACATCAAGATTGTAGTCATATGACTAGTTTCTTAATTCTTGGGAATGCGGTGCATAATATAGGTATGTATTATTAACATTAAAAAAAATTACCTTGCCGATTTTTCCAGGTTCTGTTTGGAGGGCGTCAAACCTCTCATTGAGAATGTCGTAGCAAACGGCCCGGACAGAGTGTGCCAGCTTAAAGGGGGTTGTCAGCTGCAATAGGGCCAGGTCATTTTGGTGGTTTTGCTCATCGCCCCCATAGCGCTCGGGAAGATAAATTGCGGTCACCTACAAATTATTAATGCTTATTGTGGTGTTAAAAAGTATTTAATATGACTCCGTTAGTATAGAGCGAGATAGAAATACTGTGTAGTATATAAGTATGTGTATGCAATGTATACTGTATATATGTGTATGTAGTATACAAGCATGTGTATTCAACATGCTCCTAGAATTCAACAAACTGAGTCAAACACAGAAAGAGTTTAAAAAACATGTTAAAATGATCGAGCCTATACTGGTTCATTCACCCAAACGCCTTGTCATTGACAGTTGTTATTATAGTAATAACCTGGCAGTTTTTGTATTGTGTATATGCAAACAATAATGTAAACTAACATAAAGTTTTGCTGTATAGAAACCTATATTTTACAATTATAAAAAAACATAGATTGGTATAATGCGAGAAAAAATTTTGTCCAACCGGCAATTTTGACTGGCCAGTTTGTCCAACATAAACAGCGTTGCATTCATCACACTGGAGTTTATAAATGCCACAATTTTTTAATATGGGTATTTTATTTTTTGAGTTTTTAAGAGACGATCCTAAAGTATTATTTGTGCGGAAGGCAACATCTAAGCCACAATTTTTGAGAACCTTAGCTATTTTATTAGATATCGGTCCGACAAATTCCAAACATCCAAATTTATTATTTGTTTTATTGTTAGTCGCTGGGTAAATTAAGTTAAGGTTATTTTTGTGTTTTTGTCACTAATTATTTTTTCAATGTCTCTACCCTTGAAGCCGTTATTTTTAGCAATAGTTTGTATTTTTTTCCCTCTCGTAAGCCATATTGTCAAGCGGGATGTTGGTAAGTCTATGTATCATTGAGTGGTAAGCAGATAATTTATGTGACCATGGGTGCAAAGATTTATAATTAATGGTCGTGTCGGTAAACGTAGGCTTACGGAAAATTTCAAAAGTATGTTTATTATTTTCCCTACCGATTGTTAAATCTAAGAAGTTGATTATCTTATTACACTCCCTTTCCTAAAATACATTAAAAAAATATTCCCATCCGACCGGTCGTTTCCTTTATAAATGCCCCAACGACCAAAACTTAGATCTCCCGCACAACTGTCAATTTTTATCTTTAGACGTAGAAAGCCTTTGTAGCATTGTCCCTATCCAAGAGTGCCTTAAAATCATAGAAGATATACTAGATAAATCCAACATAAATCCAGTCATAAAAAAAGACTTATTCGATCTCTTTAAAATATGCGTTAAAACCAACTATTTTATATTTAATAATAAATTCTACCAACAAAACGATGGCTTGCCCATGGGGTCCCCCCTTAGTCCGCTTCTTGCCGAAATATTCATGGACTATATTGAAAAACAAATTTTAAATTCAGTCTTTAGTAAATGCATAATATACTACGTTCGTTATGTTGATGATATTCTTATCTGTTGGCAAGGTACCAACAGACAATTAGATCGTTTTGTTACTTTAGCCAACTCCATCAACCGTAAAATCTGCTTTACGGTTGAAAGGGAGTGTAATAAGAAAATCAACTTCTTAAATTTAACAATCGGTAGAGAAAATAATAAACATACTTTTGAAATTTTCCGTAAGCCTACGTTTACCGACACGACCATTAATTATAAATCTTTGCACCCATAGCCACATAAATTATCCGCTTACCATTCAATGATACAAAGACTTACCAACATCCCGCTTGACAATATGGCTTACGAGAGGGAAAAAAAATACAATTTTAACTATTGCTAAAAATAACGGCTTCAAGGGTAGAGACATTGAAAAAATAATTAGTCACAAAAACAAAAAATAACCTTAAATTAATTTACCCAGCGACTAACAATCAAACAAATAATAAATTTGGATGTTTGGAATTTGTCGGACCGATATCTAATAAAATAGATAAAGTTCTCAAAAATTGTGGCTTAGATGTTGCCTTCCGCACAAATAATACTTTAGGATCGTCTCTTAAAAACTCAAAAATAAAATACCCAAACTAAAAAAAAGTGGCATTTATAAACTCCAGTGTGATGAATGCAACGCTGTTTATGTTGGACAAACTGGCCGGTCGTTTAACACTAGATTCAAAGAACACATGCGATCGTTTAAAAATAATAATAAAATAGAATCACAATTTGCTAAACATCTCTTAGAAAACAATCACTTAGTGATAATAATAAACCATTTCCGTTGCACTTACAAAATAAAGGACGCAAACTCAATCTGTTAGAGCAGTTAAAAATTAATAAAAACTCTAATAATCAGAAAGCTTTTTTAATTAATGAACAAACAAATATAATTCGCTGGCCACTTTTAGATATATTTAAATCCAGTCGAAATACCTAACTGTGCTGTTAAGTAAATACATGAGTCATCGTGGGTTATCCAAGAGCATAATGATGACTATTTCAAATATCAATTGTATTATAAGGTAATTCTAATCATCAAGGGTTTATTTTACGGAATAATTAACGACCTTCAGTCAAATTTAAACAATTCAGTAATTGGGAAACTTAACCATTAATATTTCAGTCAATTAATTTAAAAGTTTAGGGGCACAGGTAATAAAAATAAAAAGCTATACATTTTTTCATCATAAGTACCTGTCTAGAAATGACATAAATAAATCGTCTGTAGGTGGTAACAACCACAGTTTGATAATGCCTTCAGAGGGCGAAACAGCTGTAACTCATAATAATAATTACGAAGCAGAAGCAGAACTTGGTTATAATAAACTGTTTTTATACATTGAATAATAAAATTATTATATATATAAAATAAATAAAAAATTAAAATGGAGTTCTACAAAATAAACTTAATAACAATAAATAAATTAAAACATAGATAAATCCATTTCGCAATTATGTTAGAGTCATTAAGCTAATTATTTTAGGAACTCTGAACATAAATGATATCTAAGTATAAGTCATCGCCTTCTCTCACATCCCAGCTCTCAGATAGACCGCACGTATCCGTAATCATTGTATTGCGTTTACTAATAAAATAAATCTTTCCAATATCCCAAGTATACACTAGTGGACTTAAGTATGGACACTTTTCAAAAAATTCTCATATTTGATGTTCATTCGCTCTTTTTTAAATCACGTTGGGGTTTAAGTATAATTTTGTTAGCTAATTGATTCAACAACATATTATACTGTTATATTTTGAATAAATTTATATGATTTTCTTGGAAAAATAACAAAAATGCTAAATAAAACAACGACATGGCAAAACACTAATCATTTATTAATTACGAAGATTTTGCATAATATTTCAAATTAGCATTTAACGTTAGTATTTCGTTGGAAATTCTTTAAGTTTAATAACTTCCCAAAGTCTTCTAGGCATGGAGTCCACAAAACGTCACTAATTTTCAGGTTTGATGACATGGAACCATGTTTGAAAAAATTATTTCAATTATTTCTCTTTTATTGCTGGATTTGCGACTTGAAACCAGTATTTTCATTCTAGACCAGAGATTTTCAATAGGAATCAAGTCCAGATGGTTCCCTGGCCAAGGTAGAATAACAATATGGTGGTTCTGTAAGCATTTCATGCTCGTTTTGCTATGCGCATGTGTAGCCTTCTTCACAAATTGCAACAGCTCTGCTTCTCTTTGGGCAACCAATCGGCACGTTTTGGCACCTTAGGAGCCATTTTAATAATATTTATTAAAAAAAAACAATATCACTTTTATTTAATGGATGACTGACTAATACGGGTGTAAAACTTAATCATGTTGCATCTTAAAGTGTCCTGATTGAAGCACACAACGATCCTCTGCACTTTGTGGTTGGTTTAGACAGAAGACGAGACATTGTAGGGTTGCAAAAACTCAAAAACATTATTCTCAAAAATTGGTTATTTTAAAGGTGTTTGCTCCCATTTCTCATAAAGAGTGATAAGAATTTTGAATCACCATATGGCATATCGTATGGTACTTTTATTAATCAACTATAGCACAAGGAACACGAAAAAAAATTAGAAGGGTTCCGTAACAAAATAAGTTGTTTTTTTTATAAGGCAAACGACAAGATACAAGAAATCTCGAAAAGTGTCCATACTTAAGTCCACTAGTGTAATTAAATTCATCACCCACCATTGCATGAACACAAGAGTTAAAGAGGAGTAGTCTATTTGACTTATTTTAAAATTAGTCAATTTAGTAATTTTTTTGCTGGTTTTCATAATAATAATAATCTTTGGATGATTTATGTAGCGCCGTTTTTGTGAAAAATCACCTCAAAGGCGCTGTACAAACTTACAATATATTTCTAAAATCTGGAAAAACTACAAAAAATTAAAAACAACGTATGGCTAAAAATTGCATCCACCGGTTCATTGGTCACGAAAATAAGTACAATGTCTCGACCAATGAACGAGATGCTGTCTAAAAATGTATACAGGACCACACTTACCTGGGATGTTTTATTATACAGGTTGTTAAGGGACGTACTTGACTTACTTTAACCAGTGATTTCTGACATTATTTGGAGTAAAAAATGTAAATGAAATTTTGGTCTCCGGTGACATTTTTGTAGTTTTTTTTTTCTACAAAAACATAAAAAAATGGTTGATGACTGTTGGAGGCGGGGTAAGGAGTTGGTCAGATACTCAGCTGAGTGACCAGTGACGACATGCAAAAGAAAAATTTGTTTTGTTTGTTTTTGAAGAAAAAAAAATTGAAAAAAAAGTCGTTGAAAAAGTCACCGGAGACCAAAATTTAATTTACTTTTTTTACTTCAAATAATGTCAGGAATCAATAGATAAAGTAAGTCAACGTCCCTTGACACCCTGTATAACAATGTTTATTGTCTATTTAAAGAAATTTAGTTCGCACGCTTAGGACATAGTTGTGAACAGATGTTATTTAATCCTGAAATATATTTTAATATTAATATGTAATATATTCTAATGAGTGTATTTTGGAAAGCCAAAGCAATATTTTATGGTGGGCGATAGACGATACAGTAGTACAAGGATTTGATCTTCCTAAGTGTGATTCGTTAAGAGGCAGATTGATGTGTAATTTTATTTTAATTCAATAAGAAAAGTATGATTAAGACATATCATAGGCAAAACAATTATGACACTCTCAGATAGGTAAAGCAATACTTTTAAAGCAACAGTTGCTCCAGCTACCTTTTCTAGACTCTATCCATAAAATTGATTTAATTTCTCCTTGTTCTGAATGCACAATATTTCAATGAGGAAACATTTTTAATCCTTTTCCTCTTTCCATTCTAACTGAGAAAATGAAAAGAAATTTTAACATATTATATAATTTTACCAACTTCTGATTTCTGGACAACTTTTATGTTTTCAGGCAAATCGTTATCCCAGGACCTGAGGAACTTCCCGGCGGCCACCTTGTAATACCTGGCTTCTATCTGTACCAGGTTAACCGGGTCAAAGAAGCAATGCGCGGCTGAAAAGATAAAAATGAGAAAATAGACTTTTAATTTTTATGAAATACATATGTATGTTAACTTAATAAGTAAAGTTTCAAATTGCAATATTTAACATATCAAATAAATGAAGACATGTTATGTAAAAGTATTTGGAACAAGGTGCGTGCTTTTACACACTTTATTTATGGTGTCAGTATGTGGCACTTCCAGTACTTGTCCATTGACATTTGGTCATTGGTTATATTGCGAGCCCTGCAATATTTTGGAATGCAACAGTTGTCGATCCTGCAGGAGATTCTTTTTGGAGCAGCCGAGAGCTTTAGGCGGTTCTCCAGACCGCAACACCGCGGATAATTTTTGATAATTACTACGATCGTGATTGTGGACCTTGGACTTGATTCTCACCATCTTGGGAGCTCCCGAGACCGTGAGAATCAAGTCCAAGGTCACGTAAAAAAAAATCGTATCCTTTTTTGAAAATCCTATGACTTAAAATGACTTGTATCTTTCTGCCACCGATAAACATGATAATCTACTTCATATCTGCATCAAAAACTCATTTCTTCAATTTTTGGACTGGCATCCGTATGCTTCTCAGGCACAGAAATATGTGCGAGTTTTTATTTTTTTTGTAATCAATAATTTTAGTTTAAAAAAAGTAAGGCAAGCCATTTTTTAAAACTTTTTTATGTTTCTGTAGCAGCCGTGCCAACGCAGGATGCGACCCGAAGATCACAAAATCAACACGAGCGGGAACGCGAAGAAAAGCGGAATCAACAATCAGACAACAATGGATTATGAAACACGAATTTAAATATCGATCAATGGCACCCATCGACCAGGCAAAGGCATTGCAAAACATTCATTTAATAACCGGGTAGACGGAATACTCTACCCGTGCTAAAATAATAAATGAACTATGGAGCCCACTGTCAGCGATTCTGCGAGTTCGAGGTCCGGACGCTTTACTTAGGCCAGTGCAATTAGCGATTCGCGATCGGAATTATTCCGGTAGTCCCAATTTTTTTATATGTTTTAAACACTCATCTCGTGATGTAAAATCTGAGTTTTCGACCTTGGGTCACTTGAGCTTTCGCCGCCATTTTGAAAAAACAAGCCGAAATCGCGCCAAAATCTAGTTTTCCTCAACTATCTCGTTTCCAATAAAATTTTTGGCTAAAATTGCTTTACAAGTTTAGTAGAACATAAAATTACCTACAGTTTTTACTTAAAAAGTTTTCTTGTATCTCTAATAAATATTGAGATATGCAATCGTAAATATGTGTTTAATTTTATAAAAACAGCTAAATTGCTCGACTTGGCTTGGTTTTTGGTGTGTATCTCTTTTCCAGAACAATTTAGTGAAAAAATTATTGATTTTAATTCTGTAGAGAATAAAATTTCATAAAAGACGTAGGTTTAAAATTTCATAAAAGACTCAATGAGTATCCAATAGGTTAAAGGTTCTAACACAAAAATTACACAAAAATTGGGTCAAAAATTGAATCAGAAGAAAAGTGTTTTAATCTTGGCATATCTTTATTATTCTTTTTTTTAAACAATTATTGTTGTAATAACATGTAAAATACATAACAAAAACATTAACCACCAATGTAATCACAACATACAAATAAAAAAATATTAATTAAGTTACATAGATGCCGTAAAAAAAAAAAAGTATTTTCTTTAAATTTATCACTTTTGACTAACGATGAAACTTACGGGCCCCGAACAACTTCAATATAGTCTTCCTATGTCTCATCAGCCGTATTTGTGGTGATTGGCTCACCAAATTCCTCGTCATCATCATGAACGAAGGCTTCCACAGCATTCTGGCAGCACAGGCTGCCATTACAGTGAATACAGAGTAGGGAGCATTTCAAACCCGACTTTCTACATGTGCAGTGTACTTTCCAGCGCAACCTTTTTTGCATTGGCATGAAATAAAGTTCAGCAACGCCTGAGGTGTAGCCCCTTCAGCATTGGTACTGGAGTTAGTAACCCAATAGTATCTTTTTTCCATCCCCATTCAGTTGGATCTTTATGGTGACCAAGCCAAGTTTGTACTTGCAAGTATGTTCTTAAAGCATGTTGCTGGACTGCATCTTTGGTGGGTGGTAGCCTGGATAAATTGAATTTGTTCTTTTTCACCCCCTTGACAAAAAGAATGTACCTACCTTAAATTTTCCAAATTTGATTTCTCATTGCCGCCATACAAAAATGCAAAGAATTGTTTGGCAGCCAAAGTGATTGTTTCTCGCTTTGCTTTTGGATCTTGAAACACACGAACAAGTTCATTCACTGAGTGGTTCTTGAGAAGAATTTTACAAAATTTGTTTTTGCCTTGACCGAACGGAGCACCAATTGTGTCGCAGCCACTTATGGCATGAATGAATAAAATGTTTTCTACCATTTCAATGTGTTTAAAACATTTGTTGGAGTACAACGCGTTAGGTGATTTACCTTTACCGACTTTTTGATAATATACGTTTGAAGGTGAGAGAGCTGTGATGAGTACCAACAGGTCGATATCCTGACCAACGATTATGACTGCATCATGTTGAGATGACAACGAGTTTGCTGTGGTCATTATGAGAACGTCAGCATCCTTTTCAGCTTGTACTGTCGTTATTTGCGATCGTTCAAATGAGGCTCTGAGTAGAGAAATAAAACGGGACTTGTTCTTCTCATTTCCCAGAAACTTTTCCTGTGGCACTTGTGGGTGAGTGGTTTCATAAAACAAAACTTCAGCAGAAGTTGTAACTCTGGCACGCCGTGCTCTTTCCACCCCCTTAGTGCTTTTCTTTTCAACCTAATCTGGGTATCCATCGAATACCACTACGGCATTGGCTCCATAATGATTTTGTACATACCTGACATATTGCTGAAAAATGATTGAAAAAGGTTGTGCACGACCCCATACAACTTTGTGCACTAAATATCCCCCATCAACTACGTGTATTTTACTGCCTCCCAGTTCTATGTTATTTGGTAGAGGATTGAACGATGAGTAAAATATGGATTTGGTTCCTTTGCGCATGCCTTCCTCTGAGAAAAGAGACAGTGGGAGCGGAGATAGTTCATATTGGAAATATTCTTTAAGTTCAATTTCAGACTTTTTGGCAATACACATACGATGGATAGAGCATTAATGGATCTATTGTCACAGTCACACCCTGATTTTTTATGCTTCTGGTCACCGCTGCAAGAGAAACTATCGCATCCTTACGTTTTAAGTGTAGGTTTCCAAAGTTCTGGTTGACGACTTTAGACATAGAAAATTTCCCCATCTTTTCAGCCATGTGACAAGTTACTTTGCTATCCCCGACAATGCCATTGCTTATAGACATAATCATGTTGTTTTAGGAAATGGTTCATAGCAAGAAAACCAATCAATGAGAGTTTGAACGTCTTTGTCATCCCTCTTAATTCGTGTAGGCCTCATCTCTACATGTTGCTCTGACGTTCCTGATTCAACTCCACAGAATGACTCAATACCCTCACAAATAGTATGCAGAAAAACAAATCCAGCAGTCCAACGAAGAATAGAACTGTTTGTGATTCCTCGTCCTTGGGTCAAACCTCCAGATGTTTTCATCGATCTCATCAGAGTTTGTTCGATTGTCATGTCAGACCAAATCCCTGACCAAAATTTATGAGATCGTCGAATCGTAAAGAAACCCTCTTTGGTAAATCTTTCATATTCTATTGGATCCATCTTCTCTTTCAATGTCAACATATCTTGGAGATACAGATGTGCACTTTTGGTATAATTAAAGTGGGCGGCTGCGTGAAAAAAAGGTATCATTTTTTGGACCGTTGCAAGATGGAGCTCCCAATTTCCAGCACGTTCCGCTTCAATATACAGCTCAATCAGTGTAGTCATCTGGAAATACTGAACCCACAGCTGGGAAGTAGGTCCGTTTTCTTTTAAAATGTTCAGTACATCAATCAGGGACTGGCGGCTATAGAGTATTTGTGAGAAAAAAAACAAATTCCATAAAAAAATAACCGATTTCCATATAAATAACTTCTAAAATATTATTTTTGTTTGTATTTAAAAAGATCTAAATTATATGAAAAAAAAACTATCTAAGAAGCTATACCACACTTTTGAATCTGACGACCTGAATTTAGAACTAAATGTAGCTCTAAAGGAGCAGAGTTGGCAACACTGATGGCCCGTCCTGGAGTGGCTAATTGGCGGCAACTACAGGGAACCGCGGAGGAGGGGGGAGGGGGGACCCCCCCACTCTCTTTTATTTGTTATAATATGTTAAAAATATTACAATATATTAAAATATAATGTAAACCAAAATCTTATAACATGGTAATAAATCGTGATAAATTTTCTGTTTTCACTCCGATATTTGTTTATACTGTATATAAGTAAAAAAAAAATTACAAAAAAAAATAAAAATTACAGGTCTTTTTAGAAATTTTATTTTCTACAAAATTAATATCAATATTTTTTTCACAAAATTGTACTGGGAAAAAGATACGCACAAAAAACTAAACCAATTCGAGCAATTTACCTGTTTTTATAAAATTATACACATATTTACGACTGCATATCTCAATACTTGTTAGAGATAGAATAAAACTTTTTAAATAAAAATTGTAGGTAATTTTATGTTCTACTAAACTTGTAAAGCAACTTAAGCCAACATTTTTTATTGGAAACGAGATATTTGAGGAAAACTAGATTTTGGCTCGATTTCGGCTAGTTTTTTCAAAATGGCGGCGAAAGCTCAAGTGACCCAAGGTCGAAAATTCAGATTTTTCATCAGGAGATGAGTATATAAAACATATAAAAAAATTGGGACTACCGGAATAATTCCGATCGCGACCCCCTTTTTTGCGCTAATTGCACTGGCCTAACTCCCACCCATGGAAACGAGAACAAAGGAATCATCACCTATATAAACGGAGGAGGACCTACTCAAGAAAGCCACTCGCTCCGACAAGACCGACTCAGAACATAACTCTACCCGCGCGAACACGCTGTACTTAATCTTATCGACTTTTGCATTTACGAGTATTTAATTTGATTCATCAATAAATATATTAAATCTTCTGCTGAGTTTGCTGTCCATCCTCTCCGGTGTAGTACCCGAAGACCTACATTTCCATTGAAATTTTTAATATTTCATAAATTATATATGTATTTCTAATTATAAAATTTGAAAGCTTTTTTACTACCCGATAATAATTACCCGATTATTTTAATACCCGAAAGCAGTTTTTAGATTTCAGATGCGTTTAGAAATATTCCATTTATTAGGATATTATTGCAAAATGGACCATCTCACAAAATATTGTTGAGGCCTGCTTTATAATATTTTCAGTTTGGTTTTAAGGTGAACATTTTAAAATTATTATTAATATTTTCCGTGACATTTTTAATTGAATTTCCTTATTGTTTATTCACATTTATGTGTTGAGTTTTTTTTTACATTTCGATGGTTGTCTGAGTATTCCGTTATTTTAAAATGGTGAAATTTATTTGGAATATTATTTTTGTAAATTTGTAATGTTGCGTGGTAAAACTATAATGCTTTCAGTTTCTGACCTTAAATTCGTTACCCACACGTTCTTATGGATACGGTTACGGTTATACGGTTTAAATACAAATGTTTTTAATATTCATTTTTGTGCTATGTAAATTAGAGATGAGTAAGTTCTGCATTTTGCCGGAGGCCTCCCAGACGTGCTTCCTTTTAAAAGTACTTGATTTCTTGGAGCAGGTCCCGGAAGCCACTCCCGATTCGCGAATGGCTCGAACTGAGACGCACGGGTTTGACGAGTGCGCGTGGCTCGAACCACCGCGCACCGCGACTCGCGAGTGGCTCGGACCCTCGAGTTCTGAGTACAAGTACTGAACCGGGTTCTTCGGGAGTAGTCTTCGAACAAGTATCGATTTGAAAAGGGAGTAAGAGTAGGATCCGCTTCGCGCGAAGAACCCGAGTTTAAGAGCCCACTCCAGCTGGTCCTAAACATCGCTAATGCAGAGCAGTTGTGTTTGTTTTTTTTTACAAGTTTCGCCCCATCATATAATGCCATATTACTATACTGATTGGCAGAAGGCAAAATTGTGAGTAAATTTACATTTAGGATATGTCTTAGACATCTAAATATGTATGTTAGTTTCCTCACACTCTCTTTGAGCATGTTTATGTGCATGGACCATTTTAGGCGTTGGTCTACTGCAAAACCTAGGTATTTTATTTCGGTTTTGCTTTCTATTACTAGATACAGATATTCATTATAAATTGTCATCGTAATTATTAGCAAGAGGTAGACTGACTGTGTTGATTGGAGTAAAGCTTATAGTACTGCAAAATAATAAAATTGAAATGAAATATACCTAATTGAATAACACTTACCACTGATAACAAGATTAGCATGTATAATAGAACCTCCGCAAATCTGTTCGATGGCATTTGTTGATTCGTCCCACTGGAAGATCCCCACGTGCCAAGGGAAGGTGTCTTTTTTAACAGTGAAACCATGTACTATTTGTACTCCACCGAAGGCCTTTTCTAAACCGCAATCTGTAAAAAAATGTTTTGTTAACTTTAAAAAATAAAGTACCTATCTTTTTTGGCATCCAAAACTATTATGAACAAATGCATTCTATGCATTTTATATTATCTTAACAAAATTGGACCGTTGGGGGTATTGAACGACAAAAATCCGCGGTCCTGTACGGGACCACTGGGCGTCTAAAGGTTAATAGATAGAAAACTCTATCTATCCACAGTGACTTTTTTTTATTGTTTAGGTATAATCGTACATAAAATTAACGGCTTACCAGAGCGAGCGCCGCCCCTAGGCCGCGGTCTATAAGGCCTATTGACAAATCCAGGACTGAGCCTGTCTCTAGTGACTAGTTAAAAATTTGAAAAAGAGGAGCATTTAGGCCGTTTAAACACTTTTTTTATTAACACAGGTGGAATATTATCAGTTCCTGCAATTTTTCTTGCATCTAACAAATTTACATGCATTTGATATCACTAATTTCTATGCGTATTTCAGATACCTATATCCAGACTAAGATTCGATGAGAATTTTGGAATTTCGTTGCTAGGTATATCGTCTTATTACACAGACTTAAAATAATCGGCGAATAAATTTACTCTCGTCATTACATCCAATTTTTCCATTGATACTCATGGAAGTTGGAATACCCAAGTTATTTTTGTTATTTGTTTATGGGCTGTTATGCCGTGTTGGGCTACCTCCTCCTTTAGCCAACGTTTCGGACAGTGTTACAGTGTCCATCATCAGGGCAGATGATGGAAACTGTAACGCTGTCCGAAACGTTGGCTAAAGGAGGAGGTAGCGCAACACGGCATAACAGCCCAAAAACAAATAACAAAAATACTTTTGGCCGTGAAAATCTAAAATCATATCCACCCAAGTTATGATTTTTTTGAGAATTAGTGCAATTCCAAAACTGTTTTATATTTACACGAATATCACTTTCAATATTATTTAAAGCACAATTTTGAGACATACAACATTTTTTTCTTAACAATTGAAATATATTGTAATCGCTCAATAGTTTGGATCGCTTGTAATTTGTATGAGCTATTTTCTTATTATATGTTAAAATGACCAATTTGGGACTAAACCAGTTTTGAAAATGAAAAAAAAAATATTATGTCGAAGGGGCACAAAATTTGCAATAGCATCATTTAGAATAGCATAAAATTTATTTACATTATTGTTAATATGTATGTTTTCCAGAAAGGACCAATCTGTCTTTTTTAAATAATCAAACATTTTTGTAAAATTTGCTTTATGGAAGATATAAGATGACTTGACAATTTTAAGATTGGTGTTGTTAACAAAGGGAATAATTATATCCAGAGGAGGGTGGTAAAGGTCTACAGGTAATAGTTCTTCTATTACGTACGGTAGCAGTAGGTTCACTGCAAAAAAAAATAGACTATTTATATTGGCGACAGTGTTTAGTTGTGGGATTGATAAATAATTTGACTCTCTCTCGCACTAGGATTGGTAGTTGACATATTAACACCAGACAATTCGGGGTCGTCATGGTTCATGGTTCCAAGATATATTTGATAAGTTAAAGTCACCTGTTATAATAAGTTTGGCGCTGAGATAGTTGAACCTTAAAATTTCCACATCCTCAATATGATTCATGTACACCTATGTATCAGAAAATGGCGGAAAATACACGGTTCCATGCTAACTCAGAATGAAGCCAACTCGAAACACCTCGGAAAGGTCATTAAAAGTTTTGAAAAAATAATCTTAAAATAGCCTTTAACCCTAACCTAACTTAACCTATTTAAACATTTTTTATATTTGTTTATCATCACTCTTAATGATTTTTCTGAGGTGCTTCTGAGTTGTTTTTATTCCGAGTTGTCTGGTCAACGATATATACACATCCTATTATTGACTTGCCAGCATTTTTATTTTTAATCAGAAAAAATATATGTTCAATGTCACTGTTTTTATTTTTAAGCATCTTCGAAGTAATACTTTTATGGACCGCTAATAGGACTCCACCCCCAATTTTATTAGAGGTTTACACTTTTATTTATGGTACACATACATTAATGGTTGTTTATCAGTTGTGTAAACTCGTTCATTAGTAATTCTCTAGGCTTTAAAATAAAATTAAACATGTATTAGGGTAGTAAAATATGATTTTCGATGCTTTGCAAATTATTATTCGAATGCTGAATCTTAAATTGGGTCTTTTAAAGGTAAGACATTTACAATACATCATTTTATCTTTAAATGAAAAGTTGATAACTATAAAACGAAAAGTGTGAAACAGAATTAAGAATCATCATTATTCCTAGATGCGACCAAATCTTTTTCGTTTGAGAGTTATGTTATTAACATTTTCTTCAATTTGAGATGGTTACTCAATAAGTTATCCCACTATAATAATACTGAATATATTATTTAGTGCCACGGTGCCAAATCTCATATCACACGAACATTTAAACAAAACCGGTATTAAATAAAATATAGATTTTACAAATTCGGATAATGTTTGCTAATGAAATGCCAATCATATTTGTCTAATATATTTTGTAAAATATTTTGAAGCCACTTGTACCGCGGCCTTTAGTTTTGTGTCCCTCCTAAGAAGAGTCTTTTACAGTATTTGCCATTCCGTATTACGGTTTATGACTTAGATGCTGAAATTCCTTTCTAACGTTCTATTTATGCATCGGAGTAAAATGGTTTATTTGGCATTTCAATGAGAAATAAATTAGGAAAAAATACTCCACCTGGTCTACAATCTGGAATAGGGTTATCCCAATTCCCGCCTTGGCTGCAAGTCAGTTCTTCCAGATCTTCGCTGGGATTATGGTGCCCGGACTTGCAAGTGGAAGTAATCACGGACCCATAAGGCAGATACTTGGGACAGTCCATCTCGGCTCCCAAATTAAAGCACCTGAAGTCCACAGTGAGGGATCCAACCATACGACATCTTCCTGAAATAATTTATTATTAATACAGGTATGGAGATCAATGGACTGTTGATGCAAAGAAACCCTTACGATTCTGACCCAGCCTCGGTGGTGGGAATACTAGACAGAACACCGATTGTAAAAGACGCGATCTTTCTTTCATATGAACATACTATTTTCCAAATAGATGTTTTGACATTTGCAAACCCATTGAAACGCTAAGGCGGCAGCCTATCTAACGTATTCCTAAAATCAGCGAATGAATTAGTATGAAATGGGTATCAAATCACGCCAATAAACTCATACATAAATAGTACCAAAAAATCTTTCTTCTTCTTTCTGGTTCTGGTGTCCAGCTTTGGAAACAGTACTACCTCAAAATTTTATAGGTTTGCTGATATTGGGTGGCATGAATTATAGTAAGTAATGATACTATCGGCACAGTGACTCCTCGGGAGAAACATGCATCTTTTTACTAAGAAATAAACTAAATAGAAACATATAATGAATAACTTATTACTTTGTATAAAACCACTATATTTTTTATTTTATTTTTTTTTTTTTTTTCATTTATCATAGTAACATATCCTGATGAAGACAACATTGTTGTCGAAACATGTTGATATTGTTTTAAATATAGTGGTTTTATACAAAGTAATAAGTTATTCATTATATGAAAAATGATGCCACAAAATAAATTTGCGAAGTTTGAAGAAGTAAATAGAAACACTACAGTGCTCATTTTTAAATAAGAGTTGCTCCGCATTGAGATGAGACTCTAAATGATAATGATTTTTTTTTACTTTAAAAAATCGTTCATAAAAAACTGCCAGGCTGCCGGTCATTATTCGTTGGTTTCATTCGTGTACTCGATGACGTAAAATGTATCAATTTTTATCCTACTTTAAATCCGGCTGCCTGCGAAAGTGCCAGGCTGCCGGTCAACAGACCTATTTTTTTTCATCTACTTATTAACCCCTATCCTAAGAAATCATTCATGTTCATGTACCTTATGACGGCATTTTTTTGAAAAAGATTGTTTACTTATTCCATAACTGCGCGGAATCCTCCAAGAGGCGCACCGGCAGATCAGCTTTTTAAGGCTTATTAAACGTCCATTCTCACTACAATGTAGTTTCATCAGCGTAATCGATGACGTAGGATCCTAGACATTTGAATCATTTGATCAAAATGACAATTTCATATTGATAATGGTAAAGAATTGTCAGTTTTTTGCACCACAGCACAGACGCGCATCGCAATTCTTGTGTTCTTCTTTATTCTACGATCAATAATGTTTAAATTTACATAACAATATTCAATTTAAATAACGATTAACTTATTTGCTAGTTTTCATTTATAAAATTTTGTGAAAGTAACGGTCATGAAAGAATCCTTACTCCTGCAAGTTGGCGGTGGAGTGTCCCATTTGCCCGCTTCACAAGTGGCGAACACCATTGCCGTGGACGAGTCATAATTGGTGTTGCAAGAGTAGGTGATGAGAGTATATTCATCCACAACAGTCCCAGGCGGCAAGTTCTTATTAGGACCCGACACCGTGAACTTGCCGTTAGGTTGGTAGCTTGGCAAGGTGCATTTAGATCTGAGAAAGGATAAAAAACACATATTCAAAAAAATCATATTTCAAACTTTGTTAAATTCTTCTCCCATCGAAAGTGTGTTGTTTTTGATAGGATGAAGACTTTGTGAAGAAAACTTCAAATGTCGAAATGTATTGTTTGTCAGGAGAGTATTTTATTAATTTTCATTTTTTTATTATTAATTAACACAAAATTTAAAAAAAATGTTAATTATAAAAGTCAAATATGGTACATGAAAGAAAAGACAAAATCAGAGATAAACACGATAAAATTGAAGTGACAAGTCAAGTCAAAATAGTTATAAAATATCTTCAATTATTTAACGATTGACAAAAATCATTAAGACTTATACCGAAAAAAATCAAGGTCTTGATTTGAGTTAACCGGTCTACACATTCTGGTGGTATTATATCCATAATTTATTGAGTGTTGATTGAGGGAAATCAGTTCATTGTTTCGGAGTTTCCGGAAGGTATATTGAAAGGGATGAGTTGCAGTAAAGGTGAATCAATAATACAATTGATAATTTGAAAGAAACATGATTTTTTTCCGACGGTCTTCTTAAGGAAAAAGGTTTAGAATTCGTTTTCTGCTTCTTTCTAATCCTAGCATCCCAACAATCCTTTTTAAGAACCGATGTTGAATGGATTCCATATCACAAATATGAACAGCATGAAAAGGAGACCAAACAACACAAGCATATTCGAGGTGAGGGCGTGCCAAGGAGTAGTAAAAAAGCCAGAAGTAATTTTAGCGATGAAATCAAGTATAGTCTGTCAATTAAGAGTAGAAGGTTTTAAAAACGGAACTACAAAATTTGTAGGCTAGCAACACCAATTTAACTGTCAAATATTCTTTTAAATCGCAATGACACTGAATATATAACACTGTAAATCACATTTTAAAAATCATTTTTTGTTCTTAAAGAAAAAAAAACTAAAATCGAATAAGCACTGTTGTTAAGGTACCCACCTACTTAATGATATAAATTTGATTAAATGGTATTTTACAAAGTTTTGCTTTCATTAATTTAACATAATTTTGAATTAAACAGTAGGTGGAAAGAAAGAATCACTAATGGTGAGTTTAATTACACTACTTTTAGAAATGAATGAGTTAAATATATTTATAACTAAAATTAGATGATCTAAAGCCCGGGCAACGCTAGGTATTGAACTTTACTTATTTTTACGATGTCGTTCTTCGTATATCGTAAAATAATAAACCTGTATGCAATTCTAATATTGAGATCAGTGGGAATCTTATTATTATTTTTTTTTAATTGTAGGTTACACAGCTTTACGTTTTCACCATTAGTTATATTTTTAGTAATGCCACTTGAACAACAGTGGCGCCCTCCCATGTTTTCTACTCTTATTTGACAAACTGTAGTTTAAGAGATTTATTTTAACAACTACCTGCATTTACGCGTTCCCGAAGAGAAAGCTTGCTATCTATGTAGAAAGACACCAAGGTATTTAAAATAACATGGTTCTACTGATATTTTTTTAATACTTCTAAAAAAAATCGTAGATTCACCATTTATACACTGAATAAGTTTAGCAACTATTACCAATTAAGTATGTATAATTAAATTAATATATAATAGTCAACTTGTTATATGCTGTTTTTGTAAAATATTTCTACCTTTGCTGGTATTTTTTTATTTATTTATTATGAATTAACGCCGATTTACGGCTTTTACATGGGAATTACAATAATTTGAAACAATATACATAATTAAGAAGAAAAAAAAATAATTTAACAAAAAATTAAAGAGCACATATTGAAGTGCCAGTATAAAGCAAAAATAGTAAGCTATTATAAAATAAACATAAAGAAAAAGAAAACCTCAAATACAAGAATGTGTACAAGATAGTATGAATTAAAAAATTACTACGTAAAGTACGTAGTAGTTAATTTAAAAATTCCAGAAATAAACATTGATAAAGAATATAAACATACAAAGTATATTAGATTATAATCTAACAGAAAAGCGCTGACAAACAGCTTTAATTAAATAATGTTTGTATGTTGATAATCTTTCAATATTTATCATATCATCAACAACATATTTGTTACCAAGTATATGCAGGCGATTTATTATGGCATATAATTCAGCATTAGATCCTGTATTATTACAATGGTAAGGTAATTTGTGACGAACTGATCTACTCGGTACATGAAAACATATTAACGAAATAAGTTCAGGAGAGTTCAACAAGTTATTAACAATTTTAAATAAATCAGAACAAATTCTTCTTTCTTTTAATGTATCAAGTCCCAGTAGTTGCAACAGGGAGAAGTAATTAATATTTTCAATTGATATTCCCTATTTAAAATTAATGTGACGTAAGAATTTATGTTGGACACGCTCAAGGGAATATTCATGTGTACTGTAATATGGATTCCAAATGGTGGAATTAAATTCTAGTTGGCTATATATTGAGAATTAAATAACATGAAAGAAGGAATAAAATTAACAATAATTGTCAATCAGTTAGTGTCTATAGCGCTCCGTAGCGATAAAATGCGAAATGATGTACATTTTGAATATTTGAGGTTTTCAGAATTAATAAAACGTGCTTTTTCTCATAAGTACTATATTTTGGACAGTCAATTTAAAGATAGAGGTATTTTTAAAATAATTTACAAGAACCGTTGCATGAACCCTTAGATTTAGACAAACAACCGAAAAACGATGGAAGAACTATTTGGAAAAACATGTTATGGAATGGAACATTCCCTGAGCAATGGTCAGCAAAGCTGACGAAATGTTTGTTTGATTTATCAATAAGTGTCTGATAAGCCAAGTCATTTATTTAGAAATGTTCGATCGCCTGTTAGTCGTTCAGTCGGGTCCAAAGCTCGTCATTTGTCTCAATTTGTCTTGATAAAATCATTGACAGTCCCACAACAAGTCAATGATTTTATCAAGTTTGTCAATGTTTCGAGTTTAGTTGTGCTTCCCGTGTTCGACGGAAAACATTCCCAAAACACTTCATCCCGGGTGAAGCGGGAAGGCAGGCGGGGGGGTATAATTCATTTAATTGACAGGAGTCGCGCGGTGTGGTCGTATTTATGGAAGAACAAACCGAACGACTTTTTGAGGTTATGTGTAATGTATAATGAGCGAGCTTAAATATTCATGAGTTTAAAATATTATTATACTTACGTATAATATTATAATAAATATATTTGATAATATAATTATAATATAGTAACAAATATTAACATACTTATTCGGTATCGAGAAACGCCTGAAATATTCTCTGCGCCGCGCGGGAACGTCATGTCTTTGTACAGTAATATACGGTGCCCTTGAAATGATTTTACACAAAAACGTAAATTTCATAAACAGCCATACATTGTTATTATGTACTTTATTATTATGTTATGTAGGTACTACTTGTCAAATTGTGTTCACCATGCCAACTTGAATAATCAGGAAAGATTTCTGACTAATATCGATTATGGCACGACCTAAAGTTACGAATTTAGAGTGCGTAAATATTTACGTCAAAAACAGAATAATTATAAATATTTGATATTATATTATAATTTTATTATCAAATATATTTATTATAATATTATACGTAGTATAATAATATTTTAAACTCGTGAATATGCCCGCTCATTGCACATAACCACAAAAGGCGGCCGTTCCGTTAATTCTCCCCACACGACCGCATTGCGCGGCATCTGTCAAAAAATGAATCCCCCCCCCCGCCTGCCTTCCCGCTTCACCCGGGATGGAGTGTTTGGGAAATGTTTTCCGTCGAACATGGAAAGCACAACTAAACTCGAAACAACAAAAGTTGAGAATATTTATTGACAAACTTGATAAATTCATTGACTTGTTGTGACAAATGACGAGCTCTGGACCCCGCTGAAGAGTTCATTTTGGAAGAACGTATTTGGGCATTTTAAGAATGTTAAGCCAAAATTTTGGCTCAAAAGTTGATCAGTATGATTGGGAACAATGGCCGTTGACGTTGTTGATTTAAGGTGTTTTTAACGAATTGAACTGCTGTTTAATAGTTGGCGATAGTTTAATTATTTTAAGAAAAATAAATTTTGTAAGATATGCTTTAAAATACGAGGGTCAATCAATAAGTAAAGCTTTTTATTTTTTTCTACTTAAATAAAGTTAGTTAAGTGAAAATTTTGAAGTTGGTGCTATTCCTCAAACCTTCTTCCACAATCTGCTGGAGTTGACGCAATCACACTGGCAGGTGGCAGCACTACACTCGCTTGCAAAATAGCCGATATCGATGGTCGTAATAGATAGCGTTCTGTGATTGATTCTTCACTGTAGAAGGTGAAACGCAAAAATCCACATTCATGAAAGACTGAAAAATGTGTACCATAATGCAACAGTGGACATCAGCACTGCTCTCTGCTAGACGATGGGTTCGTTACCATAACCCAGCTGAAGGACAAACACCGCTAGCTGAGAAAAAACGGAACGGCGCAGGCCGTTGATTGCAGTGACTGCACTCATTCGTGGTGATCCCAGATAACTACAGATGTCGCATTCTCTCCCTCAGTAAAGGCATTGTGATGAAGATTATTGACTGATTTTTCAATAAAAGTTTTGCAAGGTGGGTACCAAGTAACTTAACCGGCCAGAATAAAGAAACAAGGCCTCACAACACTTGCAGCGCTTAGTTTCTGAAAAAATTGTTACCGGAAACGAAAAATGGGTTCATTTTTTTTAACCCGAATCAAAAAAACAGTCAATAGAATGGCATCACACAAACTCACCAAGGTCAAAAAAAATCAAAACTGTATAATCGACAATGAAAGTTATGGCGATGGTGTTCTGGATATGACTGTGCTTTTTAAAGCACTGTGATACATGCCCCTTGTTAAAAGATGGACCAAAGCTGTGAAAATGAACGGAGATAATATTGAAAAATGACAAATTAATCGTCAATAGTGTGATTTTCGACCCCTGTAATTGCATTTTTTATTATTTGACGATTAAAGGAGAAAAAAAAATAGGAGGCATTACTTATTGACTGGCCCTAGTATTTAGATGAACAATTGTTAGTGCCCATATTTACGCAATTTGAATATGAATACATAGTTTTGTCCATAAACAAACTCAAATCCTTGAAGAAAGGCTTTCAAATACAACATTCCTTTGAATCTCCAGAAAAGAATTGTATTTGTAAGCCTTTCCTTAAAAGTTTTAGGATGGAAAAAACTTATATAATTCATATTTATATTGTGTATTACTTATATAATTACTTATACTTATATAATTCATATTTATATTGTGTATTTACGGGTGCAAACAATTAATTCATATTAATATTTTAAAGCATCACTTACAACCAAATATTTTTTCCTAAAATAATTAAGCTATCGCCATCTGTGAAAGAGTTGGTTTACAATTATTTCAAGTATCATCTTAACATCATCATCATCATCATCATCTTCTTCCCCTTATCCTATTCGGGTCGGGGACCTATTGCATCGACAAGGCTCCTCCAAATGTCCCTGTCTTGTGCTGATTGTTCGGCCTCTGTCCATGGTAGCCCCATCCTCTCCTCGCATAGTTTCTGGAGTTGCCTCGCCCAACTGTATCTGGGGCGGCCCACTGGACGTCTACCCTCTGGAATCGCACTCAGTATCTTCCTCGGAATTCGGTCATCAGACATTCTTAGTACAAGCCCAAGCCACCTCAGTTGCGATTTTTCTACGAAGAGTAGCAGTGGTTCAATGTTTAGATCATCTCGGATCGTGGAGTTTCTTATATGATCCCATTTCGTAACCCCTGCCACTCCTCTCAAGTACCTCATTTCGGCAGCTTGGACTCTAGAGCGTGTTAATTCATTCAGCATCCATCTTAACATTCTTTCTTCAATTCTTCAACATTCTTTAGTGAATCACGTCATCAGTACGTGATTCAAATGATTCGAGTGGATGTAATTATGTTTAACAAATAATGTAGCTATGACATATGATTTCAAATGATGTTGTTCTATGTAGAAATATACGTGAAATTAATTTGAAAATAAATTAAAATTTGAGAAAAGTAGCAACATAAAGAAATATTCTTACGCATCTAACACTGGTGATCGAGTGGTGGTCGCGGGATCTGAAAATTATAAAAATGTTTTAATAAAATATAAAATAATAAAAAGAAAAGAGGGAGACATATAACAAATAAAATAATGGAATAATGAGACAGAAATAAGCTTTCATCGTAACAAAATAACACGAATTTAGATTTTTTTTTAAAATTTATGTGAATTAGAAATGCGTGAATTCTGCTTTTTGGTGGTTCTCCATGGTGCTTCCTTAAAAATTCGAGTTCTAGGAGCAGGTCTCGGGTCCGAGTTCTTGGGAGCGGCCTGGGTAGTGGGTGCAATTTCGGCTACCTGAATGCACGGGCTATCGACAAGAACCCGAGTGTTGCGAGTGGCTCGGAGGCATTCGGATTCCGGATCCGAGCCCGGCTCCAAGTTCTGGGTTTGGGTTCAAGCCCTGGATCGGGTTCTCTGGGAGTAAAACAGAAGTGCGAGTAGAAGATAGATTTGAAAAAGGAGTGTGAGTAGAATCCGCTTCCCGCAAAGATCCCGAGTTCAAGAGCCCATTCCAGCTAAAAAAAAGACACATCGCTAATGTGAATACCTCACAATAGTCCCAGGAGACTATGGCATTCTCCTTGGGGCATGTTGTGAGGCTGAAAGTAGCGGGGAGAAGAAGGAGATAGGGAAGAGAAATTCTTTTGTGGTTATCTTTTACATTTTAAGATTAAGCGTGGTGTTTTCTCTTCCTTACACCGTTTAGATCAAATTTCTAACCATGATTGTAAGGGAGTCAGAACGTTTTCGATGAGACCTATATGCGTTGTTCCAAAAAGCAAACAAATTAGCCTGATGGATTAAAAAATGATTGAATTGAATATTTGACTTACTTCGGGAGCACTCGGGTATGGCTATGTCCCACTGGCCGCCTCTGCAGAGCATCCCCCCGAAGTTTCCTTCAAGGCGGCTGTATCCTTCCTTACAAGTAAAGTAAATGTTTTTCCCATCGACTATCTTATTTGAGCAAGGTACGGCTGAACTGTCGGAACCGGAGCACGCGAAGTTCACAGTATTTGATGGCTGCAGGTCACATGTGACTGGAAATAAAAAAAAAGTATTCACAAGCTTTCATCTTAATAGCCGGAAAGTAACAAACGAATGAAACGATTTCACTTCGTTTACAACTTTTTTTTTCTTTTGATTTCTCACAGGGAAGTAGTTGAATTTTATTTGGGAGACCAACAGAGAGTGCAGCGTGGTGAGCATTTGGCGTGAGGGAATCAGGCTACACGCCAGTGTATCAGTGCCGGATCGCCCACAAAATTATTCCTCGCGACCGCAGCACCTTGGAGACCTCATTTTACGGACAGCCCTCGTAGATGTGGATATTCTTCTCGTATCTTCCTTTTTATTATGTGAGTTAATAATTATTATTATTGGATGATTTTCATAAAGCCATTTTCGTGAGAAAATCAGGCCAAGGGCGCTTTACAATGCATTTATACATTCAATCATACGTCAATGTTTAATCTATATATACACGAGTATATATTACAAGTTGTACGGGTGTTGCTTCCTTGAAGCCTGTATAAGAAAGGAGAGCGAATGGACAACAGACTTGCCCTTTTATGCGTTCAATCATGCTGTCTCACTCATGGAAGACATACATTCACCATAATAATAAAAAATTTAAACCTTCCATACAATTTTGAATGACAATAAATTTGCCACTAACTTAGTTCATTTTGGTTTTAGACCATTTAGCATGCGGCAAGTCTCTCTTGTACTCGCCTGAAATTGTATAATGCAATCCCATTTGAATTTCCTAATCATGGTGAAACACAGTTTTGTTTTGAATTTTGTTTTGTTTTTGCTAATAAATTCAAAAAAACCAAAGTAATGTATATCACATATATAATATATAGATCACCTAATGTCAAATTTCAATTTAATCCTAATATTATTTCTCATAATTTTAATTGCATCCATAAAAATATTCTAACTAATTGTAAATGTGAAAGCTTAGAATTAGTTACGGAATACGCGTATCTTGGTGTTACAGTAGATTGTTTTTTTTAAATGAGACAAACATATTAAAAACCTGTAAAAGACTCAGATCAATTGCTGGCAGAATGTACACATAAAAATTTTTCCTATCAATTGAAACACTTAAAATAATTTATGTCACTGGCAGAATCTATTATAAGATATGGATTAACAATATGGGAAAATACTACTGTAACCAATCTGAAACAAGTCCAAGCTGTACAAAACGCAATTGTAAAATTATTAGTCGTCCCTAATATTTTTAAACATAGAAATAATACACCCTTGCTGTTTCAGAGTGCCAAAATTTTACCTGTTAAGGCAATACTATAGCACGAAATTATAATTCAGCATATATTTACCCCGCAGCATAAAGAGAAATTAGAACATAAATACAGCATTGCGATTCACGCGCAACGACGGGTTAATAGTTCCGAAATTTAACAATAAGTACGGACAGAGAACGTTTGAATACATCATACCGAAGATATTAAATTCCTGACACTATAAAGCAATGTAATTCCATGAATAAGGTTAAATATATGGTGAAAAATTGGCTATCGGAAAAAAAATATTTATATTGATATTGATATGTATGTAAAATTGTCGAATCTGTAGATATAAGACGTAAATTTTAAATTTTAAAAATGTATATGTAACTAAAATATAAGCACCTGTTGAAAAGCCAATTCAATTGGCTTAGCAGGACTTGTTTGTTGATTATATGTATTATCTATTCTTCCAATAAATAAAAAAAATAAAAATTATAGGTTCAAATTTATTCTTTCAAATGGACTTCTTAATTACTTCCCCCGAAATACCAAGGATATAAAGCTTGTCTATGCGTAAAATTGTTCTGTTACAAATGTTTGTTGTAAATCGGTGCTGTACTTCTTATTTATTTCCCCCGATATAGGATATAATACAGGTCTATGTGTTAAAGTGTTCAGTTTTAAATATATGTTGTAAATCGGTGCGGTACTTCTTAATTATTTCTCCCGATATATCAAGGATATAACACAGGTCTATGAGTTATATTTGTTCAGTTACAAATATATTATGTTGTAAGTCGGTGCTGTACTTCTTAATTAATCCCCCGATATATCAAGGATATAACATAGGTCAATGTGTGAAAGCGTTCAGTTACAAATAGACGTAAATCGGAGCTGGACTTCTTAATAACTTCCTCCGATATATCAAGGATATAACACAGGACGTACACTCCAATGAACGGAGGTGAAATAAAAAACGACAAAAAAGAAACCTATATGGAAAATGACAATTTTTAAATATTCCTTACTCTGTGTACACGTTGGTTGTCGTACATTCCACCTTCCACCTTGGCACGTCATAGTTTCTAGAGGCCCATCCGGTCTGTACCCAGCTTTGCAAGAAGGATTGATTACGGATCCGCCAGGACAGCCGTCTTCCAAAACAGGGTTGCACGTCAGGCTTACAGAATCCGATTTCGGTTTTTCACAGAGTTCTGGAAGAATAAAACATTTTCAAAACTTGGTACTTCTCATAATCATTGATCCCTGCGCACGAGAGAATTGTTTATATAGGGTGGGCCATGAACATTTGCACTTTTGAAATAATCATGAAAAAAAATACGGATTGTACCTATTTAAAAAAATTATTACTGATAAGAACAAAAATATGTTGTAAAATCATTTCGTAAAAATTGTTTTGTGAAAATGGCCGCCATCTCGCTGCTGGCATTCCTCAAATCAGGCCCTTAGATTTTCGAAAACTATTCTATTCAAATCTCGGCGTATGTTGACCATTACCTGATGAATGTTCCCCTTTAATTGGAGTGTAGTTGCTAGCTTATTTACGTAGTCTTGACTTGAAAGATAAAATATATCATGTTGTAAAAATGTTTTACCCAGAAAGCGCGTTGCTCTCCCGTAAAGCGCGTTGCTCCCTCGTAAGGCGATCCATTGGACCAAATTTCCAAAAAACGAGGAGCCACGCATAAGTATGCCGCTCCCGTTCGGAATCCTCGCTAGCACGACTACAAAAGTGCAAATATTTATGGCCCACCCATATAAATAAGGAGGGGTGTGTTTAACCTATCTGTGGCTTATTTAATTCTGCATGCAGTGACATGTTTACTTGTTTTGTCTGAAGGGCTGCAATCATTGCACTAAACGTCGGGTATTTTCGAAACTTTGCTCAATGGTGGCGCCCCTTAAAATTTATTTAGATGAAAAATGAAAAATATGTTACATTTAAAATAAATTCGATTTTTTTTAATATAATACTAGCTGAACCCGACCACGCTTCGCTGTGGCTTTGTCTGATTTTAATTATTAGAGAAGTTAACAAAAATTGTCTAGCAACTGTGCATTTTCCAAGAAGACACATTGCTTAATTGAATATCTGCTGTGACTATGCTGTAGTATAATTTTTATTAAATTATTTATTTATTCAGACCTTAAAGGCTTTTACAATATCACGTTATTTCATGCATTGCTATACCATTTAATAAAGAAATTGTTTCTCCCTGAGTGTCCTTTCCCATTCGACCCGTTCCCCTTCCACCTCCCCTTCTTCTCCTGCATCCTCTTCCCCTCTCGCGTTCCCACTCCGTCACCCCCACCTTCCCTCTCCCCACTCCACTCCCCCCCCCCCTTCCTCCGTCCCGCAAACCCTTCTCCCGCAAACCCTTCTCCCGAGTTCTCCTCCACCCTCCCAGGTTCCCCTCCCCTTCCCAGGTTCCCCTCCCCCCTCTCGCTTTCGCCTTCCACCTTCCCCGCCTTCCCTCTTCCCTTGACCGCTCCCTCGTCCCGCCAACCCTCCTCCCGCGTTCCATATATTCAATCCCAGTACATTCAGTTTTTAAACAGCCCGCGTGCCACCTTTTACAATTTTATTCAAATTTCAATTTTTCATGTATATTAAATTTGGTATCTAACATAGGTACCTATTTAAAATATCTAAAATTCTTGATTCGATTCAAACTATTAGGGGAGTACCTACTTTAAATAAATTTATCAACTTAAAGATTTTCAAAAATAGAATTTTATTTGACAATCATTTTTCTGCAAAATGTCATTCTGTCTAGAACTGTCATTCCGTTGCTTACTATGACAAATTATGAGTCAATTTAAAACGCATAAAATTATTCTTTTCCTTTGTAACTTCCAAATAAAAAGTATGTATAAATGCTCTTCTGCTAAAATGCAATGTTCTGTAAAAATTTTGAAACAATCCATCGATTACTTTCCGAGATTAGGGAACGCAAACATACGGAACCTAAATTTTTATAAATATAGATATTTATTTAATAAAAGTATGTACTATTGCTATTTATGCACTTTTGCTATCTCATAGGTAGTTCATCGATCCCTTTACTAAAAAACCATTCGGACGGGAATCAATAAAATCTTTGAAGGCAGTTTGGACTGCCCAATCGGAGTTGAATTTTTTCCCTTGCAAGAAGTTATCCAAATTTTGAAAAAAATGGTAATCTGTTGGGGTAAGGTCCGGAGAGTACGGTGGATGTCTTAGACATTCCAATTGAAGCTCCTCTAATTTGGTTGCCAATGGTATGTTGGTATGCAACGCAGCAGTCAACTCGCGTTTGTTGATTTGCTTCAGTCGTGAGGTACCCACCTTTCAAGCTTTTTCACCTTCCCAATTTGCTTCAAGTGGATTAAAACAGTTTTATTACTAACACCGCAGCCTGCAGCTAACTCGGACGTGGTTTGCGATGGTTCCGCTTCCACAATAGCTTTCAATTCTTCATTATCAACTTTGATCTCCGGCCATCTACGGGGCATGTTCTGCAGGTCGAAATTTCCAGAACGAAAACGTTGGAACCAAAAACGCACTGTGTTTTCTTTTGCGGCATCGTCGCCATGCACATCATTAATCCTTCGAGCCGTTTCTGCAGCACTGGTGCCACGGTGGAACTCGTACTCGTAAATAACGCGATATTTCAAGTTTTCCATTTTGTAAACTAAAAAGAATTTCTTTAAGCTTTTTATCAGTATTTCTCGATCTACAGTTTCGAATGCCCTTTGTGGGCCAAAAATATTGCTAAGATATATTTATTACTATTTATTCCTTCCTTCCATTCTTCGACAATTACGTTTAATGCTGTTTCACATGAGTTATTAGATCTGAATCCTGATTGCTCTTGGTATAAACTATTGTGTTGATCTAGGTACTGCAAGATTTGTTCTATTATTATCACTTCAAGAATCTGTTCATATTTTGGTAAAGTGTTGCTTGGTCGAAATTCTTCACATTTTCTGGTATTTTTAACCTTAGGAACCGGTATAATAGTAGATAGTTTCCATGACTGTGGAAATTAGTATTAAATTATAGTGTATTAGTATATAAATACACAAAAGTTATGTGATAAGGTTTCAATTCCTCTATCTCTATATGCTCTTTAGAAATATTCGATCGGATACGCTTTATCAATTATTTTTAATTTACAGCTCATAATTCTGAGTCCCCGGTGATGCCCGGGCTTTTTATTTTATTTTTTTATTTTTTATTTTAGTTTATTAAGGAAACAAACAGTTATACATATTTTCATAATAGAGTAACATATTACATGGTTGCATTAACCAGCGAAGTTTCCGCTAAAATTTATAATATATATTTATAAACATAGATTAAAACATAAAGTGGTAGAAAAAAAGAAAAATAATATATATGTACAACAGAAATGAAAAAAAAATACACAAATTAAAGCATGTGGGATATGTAAATCATAAAAATATTATTATTATTATTATAAAAAGAAGGAAAACATGCAGCAGGGGTGGAGAGTTCATAATTAACAATTTGTTTTGATTTTTTCTATTATGAATTTAATAAATTGGCCTGAGGACAAATGGAAAATATCAGCGTCGTAAAAGATATCATTGTATTTTGTGCACGTCCTTCGGAGAAATGAATGTTGTGTGTAATTTGTTTTTGAGTGTGGGATGTGGAATAGTTGGTTTGACCTTGTGTTTCTTATTGGACAGTGGAAATTAATGTGTTCCAGAAGATAGTTGTTGTCAACAACGTTGTTAATAATTTTGAATAGAAATTTCTGGTCGGATATATTTCTTCTATCTTCTAAGGTTGATAAATTATGGAATGTTAATGAGTCTTTTAGGCTTTCTGATGTTCGAAAGGATTTAAAGTCTAGGTGTTTCAGTATCCTTTTTTGAATTCTTTCTAACCTTTCAATATTAACTTTGTATTGGGGATTCCATATGACTGATCCGAATTCTAATATTGAGCGAACAAAAGAGACATACAGTATTTTGATTACGTGTGGTGACCTGAATGGTTTGGTCACTCTTATGATGAATTGACACAGAGTTTTTGAAATCAAATGTAGACAGTGACCTTCAAAACAATATTATTGTTTTGAAGGTCACATGTGCAATATTTCATCAACCTCGACATAAAACTGTAGATTTGCAAATAAATCAAATCCATACCACCCACTTGCCAGCCCGCTAGTCCACCACATACAGACATTCTCCTGTATATATTATATATTTCAATCAATTTGTACAAAACCTTTACAAATCTAAATCTTCCTCATGAATCACTCCATCTAGTGGTGAAAACCGAATGAAAATCCTTTCAGTAGTTTTTCAAAAAATCCTTTCAGTAGAAAGACAGACATGCGTGGCGGAGGAATGTGTTGAATAAAATAATGATACAATAACTCACTCTCGCAAACTGGAATGGGGGACCATCTGGTGCCTTGGCATACAGATATTGATTTGGTGACCACGTAACCCTTGTTGCAAGTGTACTCCAGGATGGTGAAATCTTCGACAGATGAACCAGGAATGATCTCGCGGTCATTATTCTGGATAGCATATGCCCCATTGTATGGCATACTAGGTAGTATGCATCCATTGCTGCTGACAGTTCTGTAAAGAAGAAAATATTTTCAATGCTTACGTTTTCGTGAAGTTTAAATTTATTTGTTATTCTTCGGGAATAAACGCACTATTTTTGAGTACCTCATACAAGAGGCACCTCAAATGTCCCATACAAACACGTAAAATGTCCCCCCACCTGATATAATGTATTTGTACCAAATCTAATATTTGTACTCAAATATGAGGTGATGTGTGAGGTGGTTGGTGTATTGGACTACATGTCTGTCACGTTGCCACTTATGGGACAAATATGAGGTGAGGTGTGAGGTGGTTGGTGTATTGGACTACATTCATGTCATGTCACGTATGAGACAAATATGAGGTGAGGTGTGAGATGGTTGGTGTATTGGACTACATGTCATGTCACGTTGCCACGTATGGGACAAATATGAGGTGAGGTGTGAGGTGGTTGGTGTAATGGTTGGCACATGACATGTAGTCCAATACACCAACCACCTCACACCTCACCTCATATTTGTCCCATACGTGGCAACGTGACACCCCATGAGCTCAGGCAGGGATGCCTGGATTCATGGGGTGAGATTTGTCCAGGTCTAGGCGCCGGATGCTGCATGGCAGGTCGGATCCGGAGAGAGTGGTTGAGGGAGTCCCTTTGACTTCTCCGGCCTTAAGCCTTGCACCACTGGAGGGATGGATTAATACGTCCACAGCATCCCCAAAGGTGACATAGGGTCTGAGGGGAATTATTTTCCTCAGGGGCCCCTATGTGGAGCTGATGTGAAAAAAATACCTTCCCTAAAATTCTCTACCTCCCCCCCGCGTTAGTGAAAATATTTTGTAACACGTCACCTCAAATGAGGTGGGACACCTTAACACCTCATTTCGATATTTGAGTACCTCATACAAACTCATCCTGACCCTACCCAACACTAAATCGCACTATGAGAACCTGTACTCCCTCTTGCAATAAAAACCATTAAAAAAGTAACCAACTTCAAAAGAAGCATTAAGATATGGATTATGGACATGGGAAGGAAGAATATAGAAACAATTTTGCAACCTAACAAAGATTAATGCTTGTATTGAACTTTCTTTTAGATTTTACTTTATACTTTTCCTCTGTAATATTTTAACATAGGTATTTATTTATATTTCTAACAATAAAACTTGTATAATGTATCCTTAGAACGGGGTACCCCAGTAAGGACACATTTTTCTCTAAAAAACTGTAAAACAAAGAAAAAAATAAAATAAATTCTGTACCAAGATGTTCCGTATTTATACCTACGGTTACGAGTTTATTTTATTATTTTACAGCCTTACCTTATTAAACCTGTTTTAAATTTCATATTACTTACATTATGTTAGTTTTAGTATGGTGAAGGAAAAGGCATTTCTGAAACCGGTAAAGCAAAATGGTTTGTAAGAAATTATCTTGGTTATATTGTTAAAAAATCATCCCACAAAAAACGAATACTATAACACAATTGTTGGTAAAAGGTTATTTATTTAAGAAAGTAAGTTCACAGATCACATAATATGGTAAAAATAGTCACAATGTATCAATTCACTAATTAACTGAGCAAGGGATCGGAGGGAACCTTGCCGTTAGGCTTTGGGAACAACAAAAGCTGACTGTGGTTCTGCTTAGAGGGTCGTACCATAGGACGAAGCGCAACTAAGGCAGCAGTCGGGGGTCTGGTTGGTGCTTTACTTATGGTAGTAGAATACTCCTTAGAGGGTCGTGCCAGAGGACGAAGCGCAATTAAGAGAGCGTACTAGCCAAGAGCGAGCTGCAGACGAACTGACTAATTTAGGGCGCGCAGCCTGTTATATAGCCCATTCCTTGTTGCGGGGTGTGGTTTATGTAGCGGCTCGAGGGTGGGAGATGCGCAGAAGGCGTCGGCGCATCCTGGTTTGCTTAGGGGTGGGTGAGCAGGATGGCGCTGTACGGGGGAAAGAGATGGTGTAGTGGCAAGCGTAAAAACGGCGCGCTACAATACTTTTTTACTACAATACACCTATTTTCAATTTTTGCAACATTTCGCACAATTTTTGCAACACCAGGAGAATATAAGAGAACATATAGAATATTTATATATTAATATATAGAATATTTATTAATATTATTAATATATAAGAGAATATATAGAATATTTCATCTTAAAACTAATCAGTATAAACGTTGTATATTCTATCACTTTTATTCTTCTAGGCACAAATAGATTTACATAATTTCTTCAATTTTTGTTTATATTGAATATGAGACTTCTTATCATTTTTACATAATATGTATTTTTATTTTATTATTTGTTTTGTTGTTACACTGTTTGTGTATTTTCTTTTCTCATTTTATTATATTTTCTTCATTGTATGTTACTCAACTTATAAATTATAATGTAAAAGCCCATCAGGGCGTGTAATAAATAAATAAATGAAATAAATAAATAAACATTTCTTGGCTCCGCTAATAGCCAATTTCTGATAAATGTTTGACGCTGTCTTTACGCCGGTCAGGTGCTCTCACCACTATGGCGGCTTACCTAATACCCGTAACATACTAGTGTTTCATTCAACAATTACTGTTTATTACATGTTTCCACCTTTGCACAACCAAATTTGTTTGTGTGAGTACCACCAGCATTGTCATCGACGACGAGTCTATCTTCGGAGTTCCGCTCTATCGGATGTCAGGAAGTGGGTTAATTTTCACTTTGGCCCCGCTATCTCTATCCAGAATTGCAATTTGCGAAATCCCTTCTCTAATTTGAAATTCTTGCTACAGGGGTTACCTAATCGTTTTCGGATACTGATTATAAAATTAAATATCCCGTATTAACGCCATCTATTAAGCTCACTGAAAATCAATTTGGGAGATACCGCCGCCCTGGGAACCTTTATTGGATTACCAACACCTCTGCCATAGGTCACAACAAGTGGTTCGCTACGTTTGGTGATTTAGCAGGGGTGCCCGGGTTCATGGGGTAAGGTTTGTCTAGGTCTTGGAGGCGGATGACCAGGACATACTGAACCCCAGATTCCTACCCACCCCTTAAAACCTTTTCCTTACCAGAACTCTGTTCTCCTTCATTTCCTTAAAAAAAAACCTTCACACAGCATTCTCAAAGATGACATAGGCCCTGAGGGAAATTGTTTTCCTCAGGGCCTCCTGTGAAGAGCTCACGTAAAAAAAAATGAAATTTTACCAAATAATGAAAAAATACCGATTTTTGTCAATCTGTGGGATATTACGAATTTAATATATTAGGTCCTTACATATGAAATTGGCGTTTTGCCGTACTGGCAACTTTGATCTCAAATATCTTCTTTTTGGTTAGGAATTCCAAATTCAAATTTATACAGCTATTTACTCATGTACTTGTGTTTCGAAAATTATAATTCATTTGTATTTTTCTTAATTGTTTTTTTTTTCTTTGTGTCACTTAGTTTACAAAATGAAAAACTTGAAATATCGCGTTATTTACGAGTAAGAGTTTCACCGTAGCACCGTGCTGCAGAAACGGCTGGAAGGATTAATGATGTGTATGGCGACCGTGCCGCAAAAGAAAACACAGTGCGTTTTTGGTTCCAACGTTTTCGTTCTGGAAATTTCGACCTCCAGAATAAGCCCCGTGGACGGCCGGAGACCAATGTTGATCATGAAGAATTGAAGGCTATTGTGGAAGCGGATCCATCGCAAACCACGTCCGAGTTAGCTGCAGGCTGCGGTGTTAGTGATAAAACTGTTTTAATCCACTTGAAGCAAATTGGGAAGGTGAAAAAGCTTGAAAGGTGGGTATCTCACGACTTGAGTGAAGCAAATCAACAAACGCGCGTTGACTGCTGCGTTGCATACCAACATACCATTGGCAACCAAATTAGAGGAGCTTCAATTGGAATGTCTAAGACATCCACCGTACTCTCCGGACCTTACCCCAACAGATTACCATTTTTTTCGAAATTTGGATAACTTCTTGCAAGGGAAAAAATTCAACTCCGATTGGGCAGTCCAAACTGCCTTCAAAGATTTTATTGATTCCCGTCCGAATGGTTTTTTTAGTAAAGGGATCGATTAACTACTGATGAGATGAAAAAAGTGCATAGATAGCAATGGTACATACTTTGATTATTTTAAAAAAAATCGACTTTGTGTTCCTTCCATACAAAACGCCAATTTCATATGTAAGGACCTAATATTATATATGCCTCTATGGTGGAAATCAAAAAACAATTGTTTTTTAATTTTAACTATTTTTAAGAATTTTTTTTCGGAAAACTTAAAAATTAACTGAAAAACATAATAAATTTTTTTGAGTAGTCGCCATTTTGTGAGAATATTTTTTTTAAATTTTCCCGGTTCTTACCATAATGACCTTTGTACTGATAAAGAATCTATGTTTTTTATTTTTCAGATTATCAGAAGGGTGGAAATCGTGACAAGATCGACACGCTCTTTTTTCCCCATCTATTTCAACAGCATGTAACGTCGTGATATATATTTTTTTGTTTTTTTCTTTTAATTCTTAAAAAACATTAATAAATAAATTATTAAAAATTTTTTAGTAAACATATTAATGGTTTTTTTCGGAAATTCGGACTTCTAGACTAGAATACCCCTTTAAATACATATTGAAATTATTTATTCATTTCCTTATTACAGTGTTTACTTATTAACATTTTTACATAATATATTTCGAAATTTTATTATGTTGGGTGTAAGGTAGGTTTGAGAAGGTGAAACTGTGGATGGGTAATATTGTATGTTTCGTAAACTATGAGAACCTATACTGATTAATTAATTAATAAATATACTCGTATTTTCTTACCTTTCACACTTTGGAAGCGACGTCCACACTCCTTGGTTGCACAGAGACATATTTGCCGTCAAATTGTATCCGGCTTTGCAGGAATAGTGCAGCATGGTGTAACGTTGCACGGTGGTTCCTGGCGACAAACTCTGCTTGTTTTCCAGCTCGTATTTTCCGTTTGCTGGTGGATCAGGCACTACGCATCCTTTGTCCACACTACAAATATTTGTTATATTATTAAAGGACTACTAATACTTCTAAAACAATTATACAATCTACATATATAATAATCAATATTTGCTTGCTTGCTTACATGTATATGTATGTTTGTTGCATGCATGTATGTATATATTTGTTTCTTATGCGTTGCTAAACCGATCAATCGATTGCGATGAAATTTTTCCGCTAAATGGAATATTTCTGATTCTATCTGAACACTAAATACTGTTTTTGATATGCGATAAAATACGCTTTCCAAATTTGTAATTCGAAATACATAAACACACAATTTTAAAATGTTTTAATGAAAACATGAATACGAGGGTGATCTGAAATGTTTCCGACCTGAACATGAAGATGGCAGCACTCGTCAATAAAAGCTAGTGAATGTAGTTGAGCATCTTTTGACATTTACTCACCAATGTTTCGGCCATTTTGGACACGCAGTTTTTAGATGACAGTCGTTTGAGTGAGTCGATATGTGTTTTTTGTGAAAATGGAAAAAATTGACAAAAAATGGAAAAAAATGAAAAAATTGCGCCGTCTCACACTTCAGCGGTTGCCATGGCAAAAATCCACGAATTACGGTTTGAAATGCTTGACATCCTCCTTACTCACCAGATCTAGCCCCAAGCGACTTCTTTTTGTTCCCTTATCTAAAAACTGCGCAAAAAACAAAAAACAAAAATTTAATAACAGCTCGATACTCAATTTTTTCAATTTTCACAAACACACATATCGACTCACTCAAACGAATGTCAACTAAAAACTGCGCGTCCAAAATGGCCGAAACATTGGTAAGTAACTGTCAAAAGATGCTCAACTACATTCAGTAGCTTTTATTGGACGAGTGTTGCCATTTTCATGTTCAGGTCGTAAGTTTTTAAAATGGCTCACTTTACGTTTTTTATAACTAAAATTATATAAGACATTATGAACATTATCGTCTCCTCATTTTTATATCGGTTCAAGTAAAGTATTTAATAAAAAATTCCCAAAGTTTCATTATTTTTTTTAAAATTGCCGTTGGAAACTTTGATTGTATAAAGGTGTATATTTTAATTATTTTGGGGTTACCTTAGAATTTGAATAAAGATCATGGTTTCTTTCTCTTTCTATTACAGTTCAGATCAAATTACTCTCCGTTATGGTAAGGGAGTCACAAAAATAGGCCACTTACACGGATTTCATAACGACTTGGAAAAAATCTGGTGGATTGATTTTTTTACTAAGATTACGAAAATTGTAGTAATTTTTTTTAGAAATGTCCAGTTTTTTATTTTTTATTAATAAATCCATTATTTGGGCTCTTGACGTCACTACATGAAAATGTGCCGTCTCCGAAAATGTTCGTATTAATTTTGTAAAATTCCAAACTGATTTGTTATTTTTTATATGGCAACTTTTGAATTTGACATTTATGGGAATTTTTTAATTTGACATTTAACTAGATTTCACTAGAATTATTGTTTGTTCTCTGCGAACTTATCATTTGGTTGTCTTTTTGAGAGATATTATGAAGAGAACCCCGTACGTTTTATGCTGTCTGTACTTGTTTTAGAGGTATAATGGTAATGGTGCTGATTTTAACAAAAAAAAAAATTAAATATTATTATTATAATTTACAAGTACAAGTAAGTATATTACATTGGTTTAGTAATGTAGACGTTGAACATTATAATGATTTATGATCAATCAAGGAAAAAAATATTTATGAGATGTAATATTTTTGGTATGCCTCGTTATTCTCCTGTGCCATTCGTGTCGAAAACGTTCTTTTTTAAATGATTTTCGGCTACGTAATTATCGTTTTTTCCCACCCATAAAATTATGTCCCGTCTTTCCGGTTTATAAAAAAATGGTCTGATTTTTCGGATTAAAATTTTCAAAAAATCGCCAGGGTTTCGAAAATAAGAAAAAAAAACGGAATGTCTTAGAATATTGGTTTGTTGATTGTTGTTCCCAAAAGCGAACAAAATAGCCAGAGTGATTAAATTGTTTCCAATACCAAATGTCGATAACATATTTAAGCAAGTTTTCATTTATAAAATGAGTAAAGAAAAAAATAAAAAAGAAAATCAGGAATTCTAAAAACTAATGAGAATAAGGAATTCCAGTGAAAAATATTCTGGCTTTGAATATTTGCTGATTCTGAATATATAAGTTTTATTTAATAATATTAAACGCAGAGTTTTTAAAAAAATATTAAAAAGTCCGTTTTTAATCGGGTCGTAAAAACATGCCGTCAAGGTGTCGTCACCGTTCGACGTGTCGTGACGCCACCGTAAAGTCAATGTATGGGAATGTGTGATATGACACAAGCCATCGTATTAATGTATTCGTTTATTTACATACTGTTTGTAGAGATTTAGTTGTTGTGTTAATTGAAACATTAATTAGGCTTAGGCCTCACTTAGGTGAGGTTTCAAAAATAAAGGTATATTTTATTCGTTTATCTCTATTATTGAAAATATTCAAAAACTACTGCACAAAAAGAATAGTAATGCTATTTCTAGGGAGAATACTTCGAACAACGGAATTCAAAATGGCGGCAGAAGATCAGCTGATTGCCGAATCCTAAATACTAATTTTTAAGGAGTGATGACGTCACACGATTCACCATACATATGGTGGTTTTCGGATGGTCTTGAAAAATTAAAACTTTGACAATTATTTTAACTATTAAAAATAACTCTAAAAGTAAAAATAAAAATGCAATTATTTAAGTTAGAAGGTCATTATTCATTGAAAAAAATAAAAAAAATGGATTGGAGTTCTCTAATGAAAATCAATTTATTACACCTTTTTTAAAAGTGAATACCTAACAAGAGTCCTAGTTGCCCCCGTCTGGAGTCAAGACTACGGCATTCCCAATTGGGTGTGTTGTGAGGCTGAAGGTGGTGAGGAGGGGAAGAAGATGGGAAAGAGAAAGGCGGAGAAGTACCTGGCTATTTAGATCTGGTCACCAAACACGGCTGAAGCCATTGATTCAATTCTGAATGGTGGTTTTACACCAAGGCGATACTGAGCCGGTATCTTCCACACTAGAACACTAGAACGTGCCGCAAAAATACTTATTTATTATTTTAAATGAATTATTTGTGAAATGACCCCGCGACCTTCGTATTGCGAGTAAGTCAAGACCCCTCGACAAAACATATTAAAATATAGGTACAACCAACTAAGAATCTTGGCTTCCTTATCAGGCACAAGAGCTTCTGTTTTCTGATAAGGTGTACATGACCAATAATGGCCTTAAATATAAATATATGTACAAATGTAACACAAATTCTTTATATACGAAAATAAAAAAATATATATATATATAAAAATATAAACGGAACCGAACACCTTAATGAATAATGTAGCAAATATTATAGTATTACGTCATTCATTTTTTTTTTACGTGAGCTCTACTCAGGAGGCCCTGAGGAAAATAATTTCCATCAGGGCCTATGTCATCTTTAAGGATGTTGTGTGGATGATTTTTTGAGGAAAGGTAAAAGGAAAACTAAATCAACAAATTTGCGAAGTCTAAACACGGAAAAGTAAAGTTCGTTTATTTTCAGACTCCAATATTTTGTTGCCGTATTTAGTTAGGACACTTTTACAAATGTTTCATAATTTACTTACCCCGTGAACATTGACGAGCACACGTCATGTATCTCGATTGACAGTATATTATATATTTACATGTTTTCAAAACACAAACCACGTTTTTTGGGTGTTATTTCGTAAAATGCACCAATGAGTGCTCGACGCTGGCTCGCAGAAGAATGATGACGTCAAATTTATTAGATTCACGCGAAGCCATACTCGATCCCAGCCGGTTCCAAGGAACCGGTAGAGGGAGGGGGAAATAATACACTTTTATCACTTAGGGCAGGTCTACTAATATTCATGTCTATGGCTAGTACCTAAATAAAATCATCAAAATCGAGGTTTTGTATTCCCCATTTTTCTTCACCAAATCCGAAACGATTTAGAAGATTTTTTTCATTAGAATTTTCAAAAGAATTTTTCATTTCATGCATAAAAATAAAATTCTCTACTTTATTTCTTTATCTAAATCTTTTCTTAATATCCGTAAGATGTCAGCAGGATTGTGTTAAATCTTCTCGTTCCAGAGGAGAGTTCTGAGAAGGAAAAGGGTTGAAGGGGTGGGTAGGAATCTGGGGTTTAGTGTGTCCTGGTCATCCGCCTCCAAGACCTAGACAAACCTCACCCCCATGAACCCGGGCACCACTGCTAAATCACCAAACGTAGCGAACCACTTGGGGTGACCTATGGCAGAGGTGTTGGTTCATTTGTATTTTTATAACATTAGCTCCCCCAGGAGACCCTGAAGAAAAAAATCCCTCAGGCCATATGTCATCTTTGGGGGTGCTGCGTGGAGGGTGTTTTCAGGGAAACAAAGAAGAGGAAGTTCTGGGAGGGGAAAATCGGTATATATCTATATCATTTTTGGGGTAGCTGCGTGGAGGGTGTATTTAGGTAAAATAAGTTCTGGGAAGGAAAAAGGATTGACGGGAGTGTACTTAAATAACTTTAATACCGACCTTACGTTGACACAGAAATTATCGCAATAGGCGAGTTTACGATCCCAAAAAATGGCGTGCCTCTTAGCGTATGCCTTTCTTTGTCGCACGTGTATTTTACGCATCTTTCTCTTTCAGTTACGGTAATTATTGAGCGAAAAGGACAACTGCACCTCAGGCTGATAATCTATACATATATATAAATCTCAAGTCACGGTGTTTGTGGTCGCACTCCTCTGAAACGGCTCGACCGATTTTTATGAAATTTATGTATATTTGGTAGGTATGAGAATAGGTCGTCAAGTATATTTTATACCCCCAGGTAATTAAGATGTCCCTCTCTAGAATTTTTTTCTATTTTTGTAGAAATTTTTTTTAATCGCGAGTTCAGTATTTTTTAATGGAAAAAATTTAACCGTCGTCGTTCGTTTTTTAAACAGAACGAAATTAATATTAATTTTCTTTAATTCATTTTCCTACTTTAGGAAAAAAAAACTATTTTACATTTAACTTTGAAGAGATCAAATAATGAATATGTCCGTTACTTTCATGAAATACATTGAATTTAGAAAATGAATGGTTGGTGTTTTTTGTTTATATCGGCGGTCACCGTCTACAGTCTACAGTATCTACTTGTCGCGTCAGCTAGTACCATAGACATATGAATATTAGTAGACCAGAAAATAAAGGTGAGTGGTAGACAACAACTACAGCGGGGCGCAGAGCGGGAAGATGACTTTGGAGATATTTGATTCGTCGATAATTCAATATGACAGTATATAGGCATCTCGCATTATAATATCACCATTTAGTTCTTAAAAGTAAACTCTGCCTTTGAATGAATAGACCTTTTTACATGTGAGCGCGAATTGCTCGCCGCGTACGGAACAAATTTGCGAACTCTAAACACGGAAAAGTAAAGTTCGTTTATTTTCAGACTCCAATATTTTGTTGCCGTATTTAGTTAGGACACTTTTACAAATGTTTCATAATTTACTTACCCCGTGAACATTGACGAGCACACGTCATGTGTCTCGATTGACAGTATATATTTACATGTTTTCAAAACACAAACCATTTTTTTTTGCGGTGTTATTTCGTAAAATGCACCAATGAGCGCTCGACGCTGGCTCGTAGAAGAATGATGACGTCAAATTTATTAGATTCACGCGAAGCCATACTCGATCACAGCCGGTTCCAAGGAACCGGTAGAGGGAGGGGGAAATAATACGCTTTTATCACTTAGGGCAGGTCTACTAATATTCATGTCTATGGCTAGTACCTAAATAAAATCATCAAAATCGAGGTTTTGTATTCCCCATTTTTCTTCACCAAATCCGAAACGATTTAGAAGATTTTTTTCATTAGAATTTTCAAAAGAATTTTTCATTTCATGCATTAAAATAAAATTCTCTACTTTATTTCTTTATCTAAATCTTTTCTTAATATCCGTAAGATGTCAGCAGGATTGTGTTAAATCTTCTCGTTCCATGAAGTGTCGTCTCTGTTTGTGAGAAACCATAGTTTCTAGAGAGAAAAAAAGATACATTACAATTATTATTATTATATACCTTTCACATTTCAACTGCCGGGACCATTGGCTTGTTGGTTGACAAATGACGATGGCATTCGGTCCGTAGCCACGGTCGCACACTGTGTTGATGATGGTGTAATGGGCCACGATGTCCCCCGGCGTTACACTGATTCCGTTCGCAGTGTAGCGTCCGTGGGCGGGGAGGGGTGGTAGTCTGCATCCCACATTGGCTTGTCGAGCATGACTGAAAACAACAAAAAGCTTTTAACCCTTGGAATGAATCCTAAAAGTAATACTTGTACGCATCAAAACCATCGATGTATAATACCATTGTAAAGCATAATTTGGTAAGCGGGTGTGGGCACCTCTGCCCCAGAAACCATTTTTTGGATAGCCAACACACCTGCTAGAGGTCACCCCAAGTGTTGGTTCGTTACGTTTGGTGATAAGCAGTGGCGTCCGGATTCTTGGGGGTTAGGTTTGTCTATGTCTAGGCGGCGAATATATATTTACTGCGTAGCTTGCCGGTGGCTGAAGGCGACCTAACGACCCGGACTCTCTCGACCCATCGGCTTTCACCGCAGTGGGAGGGATGGATTTATAAGTCCGTCACCTCTGGACACATTGACTCAGTTCAGTTCAATTCAGTTCAAGCCTCCATTTTGGTCGCAGCGACGCAAAATCTCCACAGTAAATTTAGTAGAAAACCAGTAAAAACCGATAATCAACCAATTCTTTTGGGTACACCGCTTTGGGGACCTCTCCCCTGCCCCATTAAACCACTTTGTGTAAATTATTAGTGCAAAATTTATAATCAACTTTCTAAAAATTATGACGTCTATTTGACGTTTATTATTAAAATCTCTTGTGCGTTAAAAAGATAAAAATCATAGTATGATCAATTAAATATTAGTACTCTCTTGTACGGGGACAATATCCCCGTCACAAAAAACCCTTTCCTGTCTGGTTTTTAGCTTTAAAAGTGATACTTTATCAACTTTTGTATAATAACAATTTTTACTTTCAAAGTGACGTGAAGTGACAGAAGTTTTGTTTTATTGCATGCAAGAGTGACGTATCAGTGAAGTTACGGAAGTGTTGATTTTTAACATAGATATAGTGAATAGACAAGAGTAATACATGTTAAGTCAGTTAAAACATCTATAAAGGCCATAATTTTAGACAAAAAGCTTTAAAAGCGTCAAGTTTAAACCTTGTGGGACACTATTTTTAAACGATTTCAAAAAGGAGGAGGTTCTCAATTATACAATTTTTTTTTTGTTTGTTACCTCAGAACTTTAGACTGGGTGAACCGATATTGATGATTATTTTTTTTTTTATTTAAAAGCTGGTGCTTTTCGTGTGGTTTCATTTCAATTTGGTCTAGTTCTGACAGTGGCATCCATGAGAAAACCATATAAGTCTTAAATTTGGATTAAGTATGTGTGCGACAAATGGACGAATAACTCAATATCACGCAAACCGATTTCGATGATTTCTTTTTTATTGGAAAGGATGTACTTCAAGGGTAGTTTAATGAGAGTTTGGTTAGGTTCTGATTATGGGATCCATGACAAAGTAACGGAACTCTTCAATTCTTAGGAGCAAACTGACGATACGCGGCCGAATCTTTTATAGGCTACCGGATCTTTGAGTCACCTACCGTAACGACGTTATGGTCAAGTAATGTCTGTCTCATTATGAGCAGCACGTTTAGTAGGTCGACCCATATTCAGACAAATTAAACAGTGTACTTCAGATTCACCAAAATCAAAAAATAAACAAAAAATTTAACAAAACAAAAATTCGACTTTCGAAAAAAATGCACTAAAAAGTAAAAAAATAATTTCGTATTCCTCTACAACTTAATAATCAACTTAATTTTTCCACTCATCAATATGTATGTACGATTGTTATTTTTGGAGTCGGTGTCAGCCAAGGTACCCGGCCCGGCGTATTCACTTGACAGCTCCTCTCGTCTTGTCAAGTCGCGCGTGCGATACAAGCACACCCCCCTTTTAACTATATATGTAGCTACAAACCTATCTTGGCTGACACCGACTCCAAAAATATCAATCGTATCTACATATTAATGAGTAGAAAAAGTAAGTTTATTATTAAGTTGTAGAAGAATACGAAATTATTTTTTTACTTTTTAGTGCATTTTTTCATTGAGTCGTTTTTTTTGTTTTGTTAAAATTTTTACTTTATTTTTTTATTTTTAGTGAATCTGAAGTACTGTTACTTATACCAGAGCGGGGGATAGCCTTCAACGGACACATTGACCCCCAGATTTCTACCCAATCCTCATACCTTTTTCTCTCCCATAACTTATACATCAACTGAAATATACGACATCCATTGCTCATGCATATGGGAGCCAAATAGTACAATTCAATTTTTTCATGCATTATACCTACGTAACTAACTATTTCACCCCCTATTTCCATACTGCACATTTCCATAAATAGTGAAAAGAACGGGTTCCAGTATGCTTACAGTATGTTTACTAGTGTGGTTGTAAATTTTTACTTGTTGTGTTCTGTTACTCGTATAACGTTTCAATACTTGGAGTTCCTTACCTTTGATTCTGGTGAAATTCTATTGAAAAAAAAGAAAGAATGATTCCATTGAAAAAATAGAGTAATTTTTAAGATCTATGAATTAAAAACACCGATTGAAGATATAAACTATAACTGTCTAATTAAAAATCTAAAATTAATAAAGCTGTTCGACGGAAGATTGGTATCTCGTGTCATTATTGCAATTGATTTCAATTCATGTTCCTAATAGAGTTACACGAAATAAAAATATCATTCTCTGCAACAATAATTTCAATACCAATTCGTTTATGTACTCCCCTATGCCACGCATACACAGCTTAGGTAATCAATATAGACATACATATTTTGTATTTAATATATTAAAATTAATTTTAACTTTTTTAAATTTTCTCTCCCAAATAAGTGGAACCAACTTACCGTACAAATGGGATCAGTTCAGTTTTCAGATGTAGCGATGTGGCACTCGTGGATTGAACTGTGGAAAAAAAGAGATCATATAATTTAAAAAAAATATACATATAAGAAGTAGAAGATGTTGCGATAGGGAGATATATAAATATGAATGTCAGAGTGAGCGCGCTAATATTTACAAAAAAAGTAATAATATTAGTATTTTTGTAACAGCTGTTTCGGTTTACAAGGTCATTATCTCTGAAAATGACCTTGTAAGCCGAAACAGCTGTAACAAAAATACGTACTAACGTTATTTAATTTCATTTTATTTAAATTTAAAAAAACACGATTTTTTAAATTATATCAAGAATCTCCCGACATATGCCTACGATGCAATTAAAGAATTATTATGAATTTTTTCATACCTGTAACAAGTTAAATAACAGCACAATAATCACCGCATTGGTAAGAAGTAATTTAGAATACAATTCCACTATTTGGTCTCCGTACTATAAAGCACATAAAAAAATGAGAAAATTTAACATAATTTTTTTAAGGTTCATTAATTTTAAATTCTCCATACCCATTGAACAAATTAATTATGTTAACTTAATGAAAATACTTAATTTAACTGACCTAACGTGTGGAAGAAACAAGAGCGAATTGGTTCTTTTATTCAAATTGGTTAATGGATCACTTGACGCACCTGACTTAACAAAACTAATAATAACATTCAGAGTACCAAATCGCGACACGAGACTTCAGAGCTGTTCTTTGTTTATCCGTCCAAAACTAACTATTTCATTAACTCCCTAATCCAAAGACTACATAGGCTTGGAAATAGATTCAGTTCCGTTGATATTTTCATATATTCCTTACCTAAATTTACATCAGAAATTTCAAAAATTCTGATCTAAATTGTATTATTATTCTTCTAATATTGTTTTTGTTGTTATTTCTTTTTAATTCTGCTTCCTTTCTATTAGTGTAAATGAAGAGGAATAATAATCGGTATTTTATTGTTTCTATTTCTATTATTACTATATTACACGATTGATGTAAATGCTCCAAGAGCCTAAATAAATAAATAAACAAAGTGTGTTTTCAATAATTTTCTCTTTTAGGAACCTAAAAATTTTAAGTGTTCAAGAGAAATATTTTATGAATCGGTAGAAATTCGGAATGCCGGGTCTTAAAAGTGATGCACTATTAAGCAATGCAAAATCGTGTGATTTTGGTTTGAAAATTAGATCGCTAAGAAATATTTCAGTAGCTTTATTTAAACACTAGCTGACCCGGCGAACTTCGTACCGACTCAGAATCAATAACTGTTGTTTTAAATTATTACCTGAATTAAATAAAGTTTTTTTTTATTAAGTTAAAAATTACACAACGAAGCAATTATCGATGCGCAACTGTCCGTGTTTTGTTTTTGTCAGTATCAGAGATGGAGTTGTGTACGGATTTATATTTTTTGTAATTTTCTTACTTTTCCACTTACTTACGGGAATTGCGTTTCATTTTCTTTACACGTGTGCGTGTGAGGGAGATTTATTATAATTATTATATTTTTCCTTTGGAGGGGGGCAGACATACGTTCACCGTTTGTCTCATTTTCGGCTGTTAATATTTAGTGTGTAAAGAAGAGAGGCAGCATTATAGATATGTATGTTTAAGAACAAAAGCAAAACAATCAGCGCATTGACATTTGACGTTTTTTAATTTTTGAAATTCACGCACTATTATACTTATCACAATATTTCTGCAGTTCTTTCAAAAGACGAGAATTCGTTCCATACAAAATGTATTAGGAAAAGAGTTTTCTTCATAACTTTTTTGAAGTGAATTTTTCCGATGTTCACTCACTCACTGTTCAAAATTATACTTATTACAATATTGCTGCAGCTCTTTCAAAAGATGAGAATAGGTCACTTGCATCACATTTTTTTAATTTTTTTTCCGGTTTATGAAAATATTCTCAGACATTCTGTATTATTTTTTTTTTAATCGTATTTTTGAAACCCTGGGGATTTTTTGAAAATTTCAATCCGAAAAATCAGACCATTTTTTATAAAGCGGAAAGACGGGACATAATTTTATAGGTGAGAAAAAACAATAATTACATAGCCGAAAATCATTTTAAAAAAAGAACGTTTTCCACATGAATGGCACAGGAGAATAACGAGGCATACCAAAAATATTACATCTCATGAATATTTTTTTCCTTGATCCATCTTATTGATCATAAATCATTATAATGTACAACGTCTATATTAATAAATCCAATGTAATATACTTGTACTTGTAAATTATAAAAATAATAAGAATATTATAAAATTTGATTTTGATAAAATCAGCATCATAACCATTATACCTCTAAAACACGTACCGACATCTAAATTGTACGGGGTTCTCTTCACAACATCTGTCAAAAATTCAAACCAAATGATAAGTTCGCAGAGAACAAACAAAATCTAGTAAACAAATTCAAAAATTGAAATCAATCAAATCAAATCAAATCAAAACAAATCGCCTGAAATCAAGGTGATGCCATATAAAAAAATTAAATCAGTGTGGAATTTAACAAAATTAATGGGAACATTTTCGGAGACGGGACATTTTCATGTAGTGACGTCACGAGCCAAAATAATAGATTTATTTATTTAAAAATAAAAAAACTGTACATTTCTACAAAATTTTACTAACATTTTCGTAATCTTAGTAAAAAGATCTATCCACACGATTTTTTCCAAGTCGTTATGAAATCCATGCAAGTGGCCTATTCGTTCCATACAAAATGTGTGAGAAAAAGAATTTTATTTATAATTATTTTTTCGTGATTTTTTCAAATGGATCATAAAAATCGGTCCAGCCGTTCTTGAGTTATAAATGGTGTAAATAACCCGACTTCATTGTATATTAATATTAAAATTGCAAGTAGAACACATAGCTGCCTTTAAAATAATCAAGCGTTTTTTTGGTTAGCCTTTTCTTAAGCCCTGAAATCAAGTATCAGGCCTTTAAAAAACTGTTTTAATATTCATAATCTCATTCTTATGAGCCCCTTTCTGTTATTGTTTTAATGTGTAATGTAGAAAATTTAATGTGTTATGTATAAAATTATTATTATAACAAAAAATCGTAACAACATTTAAATATTTGTGCCTGAGCTTCGCAAAATAAAATAAAGCAAAAACAGGCGTCCGGTGTTAAACGGGAATTTAAAACTTATCGCCATCTTCATAAAGAGTGTTATTGTTAGCGGCCTGATCTAAAGGTTGGAAACACGGAGGTACGTGTGTAAGAAGTATAATATCACGACCGACACTCGAGACAGACTGGTGGTTTATTTCGAAACTGCTCTTTCTCTTTTCAGTGTGGCAACTAAATGAAAATTGCCAGTATTAATTTGTTAAGAATTGAAACAAAGATGCCATTAGAGACATCTATGTTATGGTTACTGTAGTTAATTCCTATTGGCATCTTAATAAATAATTCTTAAAATGCCGCTTACTACCAGCACTGATACTATCTTCAATTCCTTCAACGTTATGGACATAAAACAGCTCTACTCAAGATCCATATTACTTAATTTACACAAAAAGAACAAAACACCATACAAAGCTACACAAACAATACACAATACCCGAGCCAAAAACAACGAACTTCTCCAAACTCCTTTTTTCAAAACCACCTTCGGGCAAAGACACTCTAAATACATAGCTTGCAAACTATACAATACACTGCCAATTACGATCAGTCAAAGTGACTCCTTTACAAAATTCAAACAAGATATTAAAAAATGGATTATAAGTATTGGACGTCACACTATCAAAAATATCTGTAAAATAAATCACACATAGACAGAAATAACTATTTACATACAACCTAACCCATATAAAATAAATGAAAATAATGGAATCCTGTCAAATTTAACCTATAAATAGATTAGGCAGAATTTATTTCATTACTCCATCTCCAACATTTATAAAATAACTCTCTTTGAAAGATTTACCACCCTTCCAATCACCCTTCTGTTTTAATTCTATTCATAATATGTATTTTACCTGAAATATCTTTGTAACTACTATATTCATTTATATACCTGTACGCCTGTCTCGACACAGGTATACCCTAGTGAGACAGGCATACAAATAAAACCATTGTAAATATTTTTTATTATAGATAAATAAATAATAAAAAAAAATGTTCCGCGCTGCCGTTAGAGGTCTCCAAAGTACCGGCCCTGCTTACAGACCTCATTGTTGTTGTTTTTTGGCAGGGTAATTTCCATGTTTTTATTGGTATAAAAAGTCTGGTTCCTTTAAAACAATCTCTCTCGCATTAATAAAGTCTTGGTAAAAGGTTCTTTAGAATATTAAGTGGGGACCGGGCAGTAACTAAAGTTGTTTATAAAAGGGTTGATCAAATATTGTCCTGAAAGTTATTGTAAATAAAACGACTCAATATTAAAATATTTTTGCAGTATAAAAAGTCCATTATACCCGATCATGAAAATCCTACTAATATTATAAAGGCGAAAGTTTGTATGGATGTATGTTTGTTACTCTTTCACAGAAAAACTACTTAATGGACTTTAAAAATTCTTTCACTTACAGAAAGCTAGATACATTATTTGCGAGTAATATAGGCTATATATATTGTTAAGCTCTGGCGTTATGAATAATCTCTGGCGTTATGAAATTATTTATCATACATTTTCTGTTCTTAACAAAATCGAGTTATTGCAAACGTCAGAAGAAGCAAACAAATTGTTGCCTTGGAAACGACGTTTTTTTTTGAATTACGCAATTCACCCTAAAAAGAGTACTTTGTTGGCATGTTGGCGTCGCAGTATCTGTCTCTAAAAATGAATCGCCGAAATGTATATATGCGCATAACTTCCGAACGACTGCTTGGATAATTCTTTTTTTGTTTGTTATTTTGTGTAAAACTACCGTAGAGCTCTGGCATTATGTAATTTGTAGAAAAAATGTAATAGGTGGCACGCGAGCAGTTTGAACACTGAATGTACCGGAAATGAATGTGTGGAATACGAGAGGTGGGGAGGGCGGTGGGGGAGGGGGAGGAGGACGGAGTGGAGGGGGTGAGGGGGGGGAAGTGGTGGGAAGGAAGGGGAAGGAGTTGGAGGAGGGGGGGGGGGAAGTGGTGGGGGGTAGGGGGTGTGGGGAGGTGGGGGGGAGGAGCAGGAGGGTTGATGGGGGGAGTGGAGTGGGGAGAGGGAAGGTGGAGGAGGCGGAGTGGGAACTCCCCTAATACCATGCGAGCGAAGCCGCGGGAAAAGCTAGTAATTAATAACAGTATTTAAAATGAAATTACGAGTAGTTCCTACAATACAATCGCTCAACCAAATTGAACGGTTTGTAAGGCCCATATAAAATCTGAAATTCAATAATATTTTATTTAAGTTTTAGATTTCAAAGAAGATTGTTAAAGATATTTCTAGATGAAGGTAGATATTTTAAGTATGCTATGTTCATGGGATCTTGTTATTCAGATATCTGGTGATGTATGATATTATGTGTTATTTGTTAAAAATTATATATGTTAAAGGTTATGATGTTAAAATATACAATTATTTTAATCATGTAGGTTCGTGTACCATAATTTTCATAATTAAAATTAATTAAATAATCGTGCAGAACAAAAAACATCGATCATTAGATTTCTTAAATATTATACAGGGTCATCGAAAAATATGGACAACATTTAAAATAACTATTATAAAAAAAACTATCAGAGGTAATTCAATGGTTTTGATGTGTGGTTAGTATGTTTCGATTATGCACCGTTCGTCGCTACATACAATTATATGTCGTGCATATATATATATATATATATATATATATATATATATATTAATGCACAGTTTTGGGGTAGGTCGGGAAAAACCTCACTTTTGATTTGAGGGGAAAAGCGACCACTCTGCCCCTCGGGTGGGTGAAACGACAAGGGTCACTTTGGCTCGCGGCCGTTTGGTAAGGGTCAAAGCTCACTTTCGATTTGAGGGGAAAAGCGACCACTTTGCCCCTCGGGTGGGTGAAACCTCACGGGTCACTTTGGCTCGCGGCAATTTTGTAAAATTTGGCACGCCAAAGTTAGTTTGACCTCTAAGTTAATTCAATTTCAAAGGCCCCATGGTTCACTCTCCTTCGAAGCGAATTCATTGTATCTATCTCTTTTCAAATGCATGGAAAAGTTGAGAAAGATATAGCGAAAATCTCCCATACAAAACTGATTTCGCTAGGTACGCAGATTTTAAATGTCATCTTTCATTTTCGTTTTCCCACCGGCCGACTGGCATACGCGATTTTGTCGAAAATATCACGCTTGGAAGCCAAAATTTAGTGAAATTCCGTCAACAAGAGTTTTTCAAAGGTCAATTGACCGTCGTAATTATCACTTTTCTCAAAAACATCGTTGTAATATTCGTTTGAAAATTGACATGTGCAAAAAAACAACATAAAAGTCGAGTATTGAAACTAATGTTTAAAAAAAATGTATACTTTTAACGGAGCCACCTATCGGCAGAGTCGAGAAGCAAAGCTTTTTGTTAGAAAAAATCAAATTTCTATTAAAAAATTCAAATTAGAACGTTCGAAATTGGAGTAAGATAATTATGCATCGTGTAGGCAGAATTCCACGGGCAGTTTCATTCTTTATTGTCGTTTTGAGGGTGATTAAAAAGAGACCGCTCGAAAAATTATTAATTTATTTTTCTTTATTATTTCTGACTTTTGATTTTTTTTTTTTTTGTTTCAGAAAATCGATTCGGACAGTCGCATTAAGATTTGGGAAGAGCAGATTCATATCTGAAATGAAGATGTGAATAATTTTTTACTTTTTCAAACATTTCTCATAAAAAAATATACATTTATTGAGAAAAGAGCAAGCGTATCAATGAATTCAAAAAGTGAATATAATAACCATGTCGTTTTCAAAAAAAAAACGTAAAAAAAATAGTTTTTCCGAAAAAGTAGAGATTTTTTAATTTTTTTTTAAATATTTTAATTGATAATATAGACTGTGAACCACCCCCCCACCAGGAGGTGTGATTGAGCAGGGGTGTGGTTTTAAATTCAAACCCTCTGATTGGTTGGGGGGCGGTAACAATTCAACGATGGCCAGTCAATCAAGGCCGCAGAACGTTTCTGGGGATCCCTGATTGGTTAACCATCATTCTGATGGCTAGCCAATCGGATCGATCAGGGCCCTGATTGGTTAATTATCATAACATTGAATATAGCCGATAATATAAAAATAAGTAGCCATTTAAAAAAGTAAGTAGGTACTTAATATAAAATTTAATAAAATCAAATAAAATGAGGTACTTATCCATAAGATCATTTTTTTTCCTAAATAATAAAAATAAAATTACAGCGCCATTTTTGTGAAAAATCGCCTTATTAATTTTGTACTAACGGTTTTCTGTACCAGGAGCACAGAAATTGGCTGAGGTATATACTTAAACTGTATGAAAAACTATAAAATCGGTAGGTACCTGAGAAACTGATAAATTATTATAAAATGAATATGAACATAACGTTCGAACGCATGCACCAAATTGGATAATTATTTTTGTTTTGGGTTTGTAATTGTTAGGACAAGGTTTTCATTAATCTTCTGGTGAGCGCTGGCATTATGAAATTTGAATAAAATGGTTGCCGAAATATATACACGCGCATAACGTTCGAACGAATGCATCGAATTGAATAATTGTTTTTTTGTTGGGTTCGTTACTGTTAGGACAAGGTTTTGTATATAACTACTGTGAGCTCTGGCATAATGAAATTTGCATAAAAATGAATTGCCGAAATGTAATTATGCGCATAACTTTCGCACGAATGCACCGAATCTGAAAATTCTTTTTTTATTGTGTTCGTTATTGATAGGACAAGGTTTCTATAAAACTACTGGCGAGTTCTGGCATTATGAAATTTGCATAAAAATATTTCATTAGGTGGCACGCGAGCTGTTTGAAAACTAAATGTAACGGCAATGAATTAATGAAGCACGGAGGGGGGAGGAAAAAGCTCAACACAGGAGACCCTGAGGAAAATAATTTCCCTCAGGGTCATGTCATCTTTGGAGATGCTGGTTGGAGGGTTTTTTAAGGCAAAGAAGGAGATGAGAGTTTTGGGAAGGAAAAGGGTTTAAGGGGTGGGTAGGAATCTGGGGTTCAGTGTATCCTGGTCATCCGCCTCCAAGACCTAGACAAACCTCACCCCATGAACCCGGGCACCCCTACTAAATCACCAAACGTAGCGAACCACTTGGGGTGACCTACAGCAGAGGTGTTGGTTATCCAATAATGGTCAATTTTTGGGATTTGTATTTCTACATAACATTATATAACACGGGTACCCGGCATGCGTTGCAAGATCACTGAAACCTTAGGGGGAGAACTCGGGATGAAATTATGCAGTGTTAAACTTTTTTTTACATTAGCTCCACACAGGAGGCTCCAAGGAAAACAATTTCCCTAGGGGCCTACGTCATCTTTGAGGATGCTGAGCGGAGGGTTTTTTAAGGGAAAGGAAGGAGAAGAAGATATGGGAAGGAAAAGGGTATGAGAGGTGGATAGGAATCTGGGGGTCAGTGTGGCCAGGAGTAACGGACTTATGAATCTATTCCTCACACTGCGGTGCATGGCAAAGGATTGGGAGAATCTGGCTGGAGAGGTCGAGATCCCCCCTCAATCAGTCTCCTCCGATCCAGTCTGCCACGCAGTGGTTGGTCAAACGTATCCGCCTCCAAGACCTAGACAAACCTCACCCCATGAACCCGGGCACCCCTACTAAATCACCAAACGTAGCGAACCACTTGGGGTGACCTACAGCAGAGGTGTTGGTTATCCAATAAAGGTCAATTTTGGGGATTTGTATTTCTACATAACATTATATAACACGGGTACCCGGCATGCGTTGCAAGATCACTGAAAACCTTGGGGAGAACTCGGGATGAAATTATGCAGTGTTAAACTTTTTTTTACATTAGCTCCACACAGGAGGCTCCAAGGAAAACAATTTCCCTAGGGGCCTACGTCATCTTTGAGGATGCTGAGCGGAGGGTTTTTTAAGGGAAAGGAAGGAGAAGAAGATATGGGAAGGAAAAGGGTATGAGAGGTGGGTAGGAATCTGGGGGTCAGTGTGGCCAGGAGTAACGGACTTATGAATCTATTCCTCACACTGCGGTGCATGGCAAAGGATTGGGAGAATCTGGCTGGAGAGGTCGAGATCCCCCCTCAATCAGTCTCCTCCGATCCAGTCTGCCACGCAGTGGTTGGTCAAACGTATCCGCCTCCAAGACCTAGACAAACCTCACCCCATGAACCCGGGCACCCCTACTAAATCACCAAACGTAGCGAACCACTTGGGGTGACCTACAGCAGAGGTGTTGGTTATCCAATAAAGGTCAATTTTGGGGATTTGTATTTCTACATAACATTATATGACACGGGTACCCGGCATGCGTTGCAAGATCACTGAAACCTTGGGGAGAACTCAGGATGAAATTATGCAGTGTTAAACTTTTTTTTACATTAGCTCCACACAGGAGACTCCAAGGAAAACAATTTCCCTAGGGGCCTATGTTATCTTTGAGGATGCTGAGCGGAGGGTTTTTAAGGGAAAGGAAGGAGAAGAAGATATGGGAAGGAAAAAGGTATGAGGGGTGTTAAGGAATCTGGGGGTCAGTGTGGCCAGGAGTGATGGACGCATGAATCTATTCCTCACACCGCGGTGCAAGGCGAAGGGTTGAGAGAATCTGGCTGGAGAGATAAAAAGCCTCCCTCAATCAGTCTCCTCCGATCCAGCCCGCCACGCAGTGGTTGGGCGAACGTATCCGCCACCAAGATCTAGACAAATACATACAGTTTCAGAATACAATAGTGAGCTTTGGCATCATGAAATTACACGAAAAAAGGCCCGTTCTAAATCCTAGGGGCCTGCGTCATCTTTGAGGATGCTGTGGGGTGGGTTTTTTAAGGGAAAGGAAGGAGAAGAAGATATGGGAAGGAAAAAGGTCTGAGAGGTGTTTAGGAATCTGGGGGACAGTGTGGCCAGGAGTGACGGACGTATGAATCTATTCCTCACACTGCGGTGCAAGCCGAATGGTTGGGAGAATCTGGCTGGAGAGGTCAAAAGCCTTCCAATAATTATGGTAACAAGGGAAAGGATAAGAGGGAGATTAATGGACTTTTTGTGCGTAAATAAATAAATTATATACAGCGGGTACCCGGCATGCGTTGCAAGGCCACTTTAACCTCGGGGTCCATTAAACTGTAATGGTTCCATCCCAAATCTCGGAAAACAACATTATAATGCAAGCGCCTGTAATATATAACATTATAAACAACCTGGCATGCGTTGCAAGGTCACTGTAACCTCGGGGTCAACTTTACTGTAATGGTTCCATCCTGATTCCCGGGAAATAACATTTTAAAGCAAGTGCCTGCAATATATAATATGATATACAACGGTTACTCGGCATGCGTTGCAAGGTCACTGTAACCTCGGGGTCAACTTAACTGTAATGGTTCCATCCCGATTCCCGGGAAATAAAATTTTAATGCAAGTGCCTGCAATTTATAACATAACATACAACGGGTACCTGGCATGCGTTGCAAGGTCACTGTAACCTCGGGGTCAACTTTACTGTAATGGTTCCATCCCGATTCCCGGAAATAAAATTTTAATGCAAGCGCCTGCAATTTATAACATAATATACAACGGGTACACGGCATGCGTTGCAAGGTCACTGTAACCTCAGGTTTCTTCATATATTTAATTTAAAACACAATCCTCCTCGCTTCATCCACGTTCACACGCAAATCGCATAGTGTTTTAACCCGTCAGTTGCTTCTGCAACGGGCCCCGCTAGTATATATATTAATGCTCAGTTTTGGGGTAGGTCGGGAAAAGCTCACTTTTTCGTCGACGCAAAAACGACCAGTACGCCCTTTGCGTTTCACCCACCTCAAGGTTCACTTTCGGTTGAAGCAAATTCCGAATGGAAACTGGGGGTAATTTTTTTCCGACAAAATGAAATATATACAGGGATTTATTCTCCGATACGAATCGGCGGCGAAAACTAGAAGCTCTACTCGAATCACTCGATTATATTTCCCGCCGACAGACGGCGTTTGAAAAAAAAATTTAGGAAAAAACCCGCTAATTTCACAAAGGAAAATGCTATATAGGACTATTGACATAGGTCAGGATCTCAGATGTCAAATTTTTAGCCTAACAAAACGGAACTCTCGGCGGTTTCGGTCGTTGTTTTTCGGAAAACGACATTACCGCCGAAAAACCGATTCCGGGCTAGATGTTTTTTGAAAATACGATAGCCGGATAGATTCCGCAACTTTTAACACCAATAAAACATATGATTCTCATATAAAATACGTCAGGAGATGCTGACAAAACTCGAAATTTTCCGAAAAAAAATCATCAAAATACGCGCTCACAGATTCCATCGGAAGTTTAAATATTTGCTGGCCAGTCAAATTAACACGTTTTTCATTCGGGGTAGGTACCTACTTATTTCGGTAGTATTGCAAATATGATGAAAAAAGCTAAGATTGCCGGAATCTAAGGAAATGCGCAGGTACCTACCTGAATGGGTACCTACACAACGAATTAGGTTTTAATGCAATAAATACTAAGGTAAGGTTGTTTCGATGATACAGAATAATTGAACTTTTTTAAAGTTAATTTTCATGTTCTGTGATGGTTCTACTCAAATTCTATTGTTTTATCATTACAGACCAGTTACATCACAAAACTGAAATAATTACAGAACTCGAACGGAACTTTATAGAACTGAAAATTTACTAGAAAAATTTAAAGAATTGTCAATTTTTTTTATTAATTATTTTTTTTATTTTTAAGTGTGTTCTATTTGAACATTGTATATATATATAACATTACGCGTGTTCTAGGTAGGTACTTACTTGCGGGGACTTTTTTCATTTAAAAATCAAAACATGATATTGAATGAATTTATTTGTAGTGAAAATTATTTTATGCTCAACAGCATAATGGCGTCGTTTTGGTGAAATATTACAACAAAGTACCTACTTAGTACTTACACTTGCAAAATGAAATACAATACAACTACAATAGTGAGCTCCGGCATAATGAAATTTTGCACTGCTAAACTGCTGTACCCGGCATGCGTTGCGAGGCCACTTTAACTTCGGGGTCATCTAAACCGTAATGGTTCCCTACCAAGTTCCGGGAAACAACATTATAAAATTATGCACTTTATAAAATTATATACAACGGGTACCCGGCATGCGTTGCAAGGCCGCTTTAACCTCGGGGTCAATAAAACTGTAATGTTTCCATCCGAAGTCCTGGGAAACTACATTATAATGCAAGCGCCTGCACTATGTAACATTATATACTACGGGTACCCGGCATGCGTTGCAAGGCCACTTTAACCTCAGGGTCAACTAAACTCTAATGGTTCCATCCCAAGTCCCCGGAAACTACATTATAATGCAAGCGCCTGCACTATATAACATTATATACAACGGGTACCCGGCATGCGTTGCAAGGTCACTGTAACCTAGGGGTCAACTTTACTGTAATGGTTTCATCCCAATTCCCGGGAAATAAAATTTTAATGCAAGCGCCTGCAATTTATAACATAATATACAACGGTTACTCGGCATGCGTTGCAAGGTCACTGTAACCTCGGGGTCAACTTAACTGTAATGGTTCCATTCCAATTCCTGGGAAATTACATTTTAATGCAAGCGCTGCACTACATAACATTATACACAACGGGTACCCGGCATGCGTTGCAAGGTCACTGTAACCTCAGGTTTCTTCATATATTTAATTTAACACACACTCTTCCTCGCTTCATCCACGTTCACACGTCAAATAGCATAGTGTTTAAACCCGTCAGTTGCTTCTGCAACGGGCAAAACCTAGTATATATATTAATACACAGTTTATCGACCGCGCACTTTTTCCTTGATGCGAAAAACGACCACTCTGCCCTTTACGTTTCACCCACCTTAAGGTTCACTTTCGGTTGAAGCAAATTCAGACAAGAAGCTGGGAGTAAATTTTTTTCGACAAAATGAAGTATATACAGGGATTTATTCTCCGATACGAATCGGCGGCGAAAACTAGAAGCTCTACTCGAATCACTCGATTCGGCTGGGTTGTATTTCCCGCCGACAGATAGCGTTTCAAAAAAAAAAATGACCAAAAAACCCGTTAATTTCCACAAAGGAAAATGCTAAGACTATGGTCAAAATCTTAGATGTCAAATTTTTAGCCTAACAAAACGGAACTCTCGGCGGTTTGGGTCGTTGTTTTTCGGAAAACGACATTGCTGACGAAAAACCGATTCCGGGCTAGATGTTTTTTAAAAATACGATAGCCGGAAAAATTCCGCAACTTTTAATAACAATAATACATATGATTCTCATATAAAATATGTCAGGAGATGCTGCCAAAAATTACACATTTTCATGTCAAAAACGTGTTCGTAAATTCTTTGAGAGTGTAAAAATCGCTGGCCATATGAAAATTTAAAACAACACAATTTATAACGCGGTAGGTACCTACCATTCCATTGAATTATTGCAAATTTGCCAAGTATTTATTGAGAATAAGCGTAGGTACCTACCTACACCAATATTATTTTTCCCGGTATGTTTGAGGTAGGTACCTACCGGCTTATTAAGAATGTTCTTAGAAAATAAAGGCGCCATAGAATGTTATTTATTACAGGATAGGTAGGTACTTAATGCGTTCTCACTAAAATAATGCTGATTTTCGTTGCTTGCCAGTGTTTACGAATGTAAGTGCAGGGTGGTAAAAAAAATACCGTTGGAAATATATTGATTAATTTTGTAATATTATTAATTATGTTTTCTTATTTTTTTTTGTTTTTAGAAAATGGAGTCGGGCCGTTGCGACAAAGATTTTCGCAGCGTATAATTTTTTTTCAAAATGAGATACGTAGTTTTTTTTTAAATTTCAATACATTTTTCGTTCTGAATAACTATTTATTACGAAAATAGTATTGGCGTGGCTAAATTCGAAAGGTGGACACTTGATAGATGACATTTTCAAAAAATAAAATCAAAGGGTCGATTTTAAAAAAAAAAAAAATTGTTCATCAAATTGTGTTTGTTTAAAATGAGTAAGGAAATATTGGCGGACCCTATCTTTTTTAGCTTTCAGCCAATCAGGAGAGAGATTGGAATTCTATTCCGATGCAATCAGAGTGGCCGCATAGAGATGTTATTGCTTATTAATTCAAATGACAATATTCACTATGAGTAGGAACTTATTTACTTTAAAATTATGATATAAAATAAAAGGAAGTAATCAAAGATGTAATTTTAAAAAATGCTTCAGTACCTACGTGTATTGGAACTATTTATTATGTACATTTAACTAAAATTAAATTACATGGGTAATTGGTTGGTGCAATTATTTGTTTTGTAAAAATACGTAGGTATTAGGGAACGTACCCATACTACGTGACACTTTTAGGGGGGGGGGGGGGGGTCTTCAAAAGGTCACGCTCCATACAAATGAGCGGCGGGTTGCTTAGGATTTTGGTCACCGGGGGGGGGGGGGGGGGGGGTTAAAAATTGCAAAAAGTTGGTCACGTAGTTTGGGTACGTTCCCTAACTAGGAACACAGATATATTATGTGTGTTAGTAGGTAGGTACTAGGTATGAGAGAACTTTTATCTTATTTTCTGTCCAAATGAATAGCTAGACTTTTTGTTTTACGCATCAGAAAAAAGTGTAGATTGCTTCATTTACATTCGGATATACATACTAAATTTTACAAATTTTTCATTACTTTTTTTTTTTACAGATGTGTGGGTACCTACTCAGAATCTGAGTAGGCTACTGCACATAACGACTCAGAATCTTCTGATGATATTGCGTATGTTTTTTTTTTTGTAAAATATGTGATGAAATTACTAGAAGTTGAATGGGATCATTTTTTTCAAAAATATGAAATTTACATAGCGCTTTTTTTGTATTTTGCATTTTAATGATAATCATTCAACGTGGAATTGGAATCGCCACCCCGGGAACCATTAATTGGTTTCTATATACAATATTGAGCTCTGGCATCATGAAATTATGCATTGCTAAACTTTTTTTTTACATTAGCTCCACACAGGAGGCACCGAGGAAAACAATTTCCCTAAGGGCCTATGTCATCTTTGAGGATGCTGTGTGGAGGGTTTTTTAAGGGAAAGGAAGGAGAAGAAGATGTGGGAACGAAAATGGTATGAGGGGTGGGTAGGAATCTGGTAGTCAGTGTGGCCAGGAGTGACGGACGTTTGAATCTATTCCTCACACTGCGGTTCAAGGCGAAGGGTTGAGAGAATCTGGCTGGAGAGATAAACAGCCTTCCAATAATTATGGTACCATAAATAATTACAGAACTCGAATAGAATTTGAACAGAACTTTCACAAAACGTTAAGCTTAACTTGAAAAAATGGAAGTTTTTTTTAACAACCACGCAGGAGGAACCGAGGAAAACAATTTCCCTAAGGGCCTATGTCATCTTTGAGGATGCTGTGCGGTGGGTTTTTTTAAGGGAAAGGAAGGAGAAGAAAATATGGGAAGGAAAAGGGTATGAGGGGTGGGTAGGAATCTGGGGGGTCAGTGTGGCCAGGAGTAACGGACGTATGAATCTATTCCTCACACTGCGGTGCAAAGCGAAGGGTTGTGAGAATCTGGCTGGTAGAATCTTATATACAACGGGTACCTGGCATGCGTTGCAAGGTCACTGTAACCTCGGGGTCAACTTAACTGTAATGGTTCCATCCCAATTCCAGGGAAATAACATTTTAAAGCAAGTGCCTGCAATATGTAACATGATATACAACGGTTACTCGGCATGCGTTGCAAGGTCACGTCAACTTAACTGTAATGGTTCCATTCAAATTCCTGGGAAATTACATTTTAATGCAAGCGCTGCACTACATAACATTATATACAACGGGTACCCGGCATGCGTTGAAAGGTCACTGTAACCTCAGGTTTCTTCATATATTTAATTTAACACACACCCGCTCCTCGCTTCATCCACGTTCACACGTCAAATCGCATAGTGTTTTAACCCGTTAGTTGCCGCTGCAACGGGCAAAACCTAGTATATATTAATATTCAGTTTTGAAAACTCACCTTTTTTTTCAGCCATTTCTGACACCGGTTTCATACAAAACGACTGATACAGAATTGAAGTGCGACCCTGGCGACGGAAACTGTAATCTCTCACTGTCCGACGAAGAAATTCGGCCCGGGTTATGTTTTCCGCCGACAGGTTCGCCAGTCGAAAGACGAAAATCCATTTCGGAAGGAAACGTGTCAAAAAGTCCATACAAACGACGGTTCCAGTTTTGGTGACGCGATAACGGACTCTTCTCCCCCGCATCGTGTACCACCTTACGGCGTATTTTCGCTTGTACATATTAATGCCTAGTGTGGAAGGCGAAAAAATATGTGAAAACTATAAACGAACATTATTTTACGAAAAAGAAAAGAAAAAATATGTGTGCAACCGTTCTACGTGATGCCCCAGAATAACAATTTAATATTAGGTCCTTACATATGAAATTGGCGTTTTGCCGTACTGGCAACTTTGATCTCAAATATCTTCTCTTTGGTTAGGAATTCCAAATTCAAATTTATACAGCTATTTACTCATGTATTTGTGTTTCGAAAATTATAATTCATTTGTTTTTTCCTTAATTGTTTTTTTTCTTTGCTCACTTAGTTTACAAAATGAAAAACTTGAAATATCGCGTTATTCACCGTGGCACCAGTGCTGCGGAAACGGCTCGAAGGATTAATGATGTGCATGGCGACAGTGCCGCAAAAGAAAACGCAGTGCGTTTTTGGTTTCAACGTTTTCGTTCTTGAAATTTCGACCTACAGAACAAGCCCGTGGACGGCCGGAGACCAAAGTTGATAATGAAGAATTGAAGGCTATTGTGGAAGCGGATCCATCGCAAACCACGTCCGAGTTAGCTGCAGGCTGCGGTGTTAGTGATAAAACTGTTTTAATCCACTTGAAGCAAATTGGGAAGGTGAAAAAGCTTGAAAGGTGAGTACCTTGCGAATTGAGTGAAGCAAATCAACAAACGCGCGTTAGAACGCTAGACCACACACACTGCACAACAGACGGCTACCAAATTAGAGGAGCTTCAATTGGAATGTCTAAGACATCCACCGTACTCTCCGGACCTTGCCCCAACAGATTACCATTTTTTTCGAAAATTGGATAACTTCTTGCAAGGGAAAAAATCAACTCCGATGGGGCAGTCCAAACCGCCTTCAAAGATTTTATTGATTCCCGTCCGAATGGTTTTTTTAGTACTACCCATGAGATGGCAAAAGTGCGTAGATAGCAATGGTGCATACTTTGATTAAATAAATATATTATATTAAAAAAACCGACTTTATGTTCCTCCCATACAAAATGCCAATTTCGTGGCGTGGCTCCCATACAAAACGCCAATTTCGCCAAGGACCTAATATTAACGAAGAAAAAAATTCTTCTAACAATATATTAACTATCGCTTTTTTCAAAGCTATGCTATTTTTATTTCAAAAACTAAAATGTTTTTTGATCCTCCTGAAAACCTATGTAAAATGAGATTCACGGTGTTATAATGTGAGCGACGATGTAGATACTTATTGTTCGTACATTTAAATAATCGACCAACAAAATAATAATTAAAAATTGAACAATTCAAAACGTCTCGAGTTTGAGGTCATCGGGACGGGACGCCATTGACACCATGACGTCATCTGACGATGAATGCCATTACGTCACTAGACAAGAGTACTGCTTGGTGAATGATACAAAAATTTAACATAAGATTGTCTTTGAATATTACGGAAAATCCGACCAGAAACACCGTTCAGTTAAAGTAAATTTTTTTTTTATTAGAACAGTTTTCTATTTATAACTTTTGAAAGTTATTCCCATCAATGTCATCATCATCATCATCTTCTTCCCCTTACCCTATTCGGGTCGGGGACCCATTGCATCGACAAGGCTCCTCCATATGTCCCTGTCTTGTGCTGATTGTTCGGCCTCTGTCCATGGTAGCCCCATCCTCTCCTCACACAGTTTCTGGAGTTGCCTCGCCCAACCGTGTCTGGGGCGGCCCACTGGACGTCTACCCTCTGGAATCGCACTCAGTATCTTCCTCGGAATTCGGTCATCAGACATTCTTAGTACATGCCCAAGCCACCTCAGTTGCGATTTTTCTACGAAGAGTAGCAGTGGTTCAATGTTTAGATCATCTCGGATCGTGGAGATCCCATCAATGTAATACATATATCATTGAAGAAGAAGATAACACTAATAATCTATACGAAAAAATGAAAGAGAAGAAGGCGCAGAAAAATAAAAAAGATAACGTTCGCAACTGGGACTCGAACCCAGTACCTGTCGTCATTGAATGAATTGACGTTCGCATGTTTACAGCATTTGACAAAGTTTTGACTTTACATAAATAACTAAGGATTCATCACTTTGTATAATTTAATTATTGAAGTAAAACTTCTCTACGCACGCTTGGAAGCTGGTGAGGGACCGCAACCCGGATTTCTACCGATTTATTTTATATTTCCTTTAAACACGGTAAGTTTTAAAGCTCTTAAAAAAATATATGTTATTTTTGAAGATAATATCTAGACATTGCCCGCGCCGAAACGCAAATTATATAAAATTCTCTAGATAGAAAAAATTGCAAAGTATGCTCCAAAAATTATTATAAACACGTTTGTTTCAGTTATTTTACAAGTTGTATGTATGAAAAAAATCACAGTGATTCTTTAAATGCTGTTTAAGATAATGCCCGCGAGATTTTTGATCTATTTTAAACGACTCGTGTTTTAATAAACATTTTCGCAATTTTCGCATCGATTTTGTCGCTGTAAATGTTAGCGCTCTCCTCTAACATTCGTAATTTCGTATCTCTCTAATTTAAAAAAATTATGACATACCTAGGTATCTTGAAAGAAAACCATAATAGCAAAATTAATTTATTGCCTTAAAAGTGCTCGCGGGCCGCACCAAAAAGCCTCGCGGGCCGCAGGTTAGGTGGGCCCACCCACGAGCTAAATCCTGGAACACACTCGGTGTAAACACATCACCGAGTGCTCAGCCGAGCGCTCGGTCGAGTTAAAGTGCGAGGCAGTCACTCGGACCATGTTCTACTTACTAGGCCGAGTGCCCACCCCCGCACTTCCAAGATTTAATTTTATTCTAAACTTTATGAGTTTTCAAATTTTCGATTGAGTTTCGCTAATATTGTCATTTAATTAATATTACAATTTGAAGTTTTTCTCATAAAGTTAAATATAAAATAAACATTCATCTTAGATAGCATTTAGTTCGGGTTTGAATTTTGCAATCATATATAAAGATACAAGCCAATAATATGTGCGTTAAGAAAATGAAGATAATGTTGGTAGTTCTTAGTCGAAGTATGATACAGTATATAATCTATCTATATAAATAAAAATGAATCCCCGAAATTTATGTACGCGCATAACTTCCGAACGACTGCACCAAATTGGATAATTCTTTTTTATTTGTCTTCGTTATTGTCAGGACAAGGTTTGTATAACACTACTGGTGAGCTCTGGCTCTATGAAATTTGCAATAGGTTGCACGCGTTTGAAAACTGAATGCACCGGGACTGAGTGTATGGAATGCGGGAGGGGAAGGGAGGAAGGGAACTCAAGTAGGGGGTTCGCGGGAGAGATGGGAGGGGAACTAGGGAGGGGGGGGGGGGAACTCGGGAGGGGGTTCACGTGACGGGGGAAGGGGTGGAGTGGAGTGGGAAGAAGGTAGGTGGAGAGGAAGGGGAGGCGGAAGGAGAACGGGACGAATGGGAAAGGACACGCAGGAAGAAACAATTTCTTTGTTAAATGGCATAGCAACGCCGGGTACCAGCTAGTATTTTATATTTAGATTATTTTATGTAGGTAATCTTTTGTATTTTTATTTAAGTTTTACTTCTATACTTTGTATTTTTATTTAAGTTTTTCTTTTGTATTTTTATTTACTATTTTTTATATTTTTATTTACTTTAGTCTTTATTGATATTTATTATGTAATGATAGATACTGCTATCCGGGTCAGAACAGATATTGTCTAGTGAGTCGGGTAGCGCACATATTTGTAAATAACTATTGATGTTTTAATAAACGCCCGGGTTAACGGCAACTTTAAAAAAAAAAATTAAAAGTGACCGAATTGGATATAGACACCTTAGCTCAGTTCTTAGAGCATTTGCCATGTAAGCAGAATGTCCTGGTTTCGAGTCCCAGAGGTGCCAATATCTTTTTCTGATTTTTCTGACTCCAGATTTTCGATTGAGTTTCGCTAATATTGTCTTCATTTAATTAAATCCTACTAATATTATAAAGGTGAGTGTGTATGGATGTATGTTTGTTACTCTTTCACGCGAAAACTACTGAATGGATTAATGAAACTTTACAATAATATAGCTCATACATCAGAATAGTCTATAGGCTATATATATTGGTAAAATCTAGCGTTATGAATAATCTCTGGCGTTATGAAATTATTTTTCATACGTTTTCTGTCGTTAACAAAATTGATTTATTGCAAACGCCAAATGTCGCCTTGGAAACGATGTTTTTTTTTTTAATTAGGTTTCTATGGACATCAAAAGGGATGTTAAAATTCAAATACGTATAAAATACTAATTCCTACTATACTGAATGGATTTTAATGAAACCTTACAATAATATCAACCAAGTAGGAAAGTAGGTACTTCGCTAATTTAAATATTTTCTAAAATAGAATTTTTATTTAAGAATTTTTGTTTTGCAAAATGTCATTCTCAAATTTTGACAACACAGAACAATTATTATAAAACTGCCGTACTGGATTTTTTGGTAGAATATAAAAAAGATAAAATGTAATAAGACAAGAAGGCCTCTTGCATGCCATAATGGAGGGTATGACCGAGGGGACAAATGCTAGGGGACGCCCACGCCGAGAGTACCTGGAAGACCTTTTTTTTTTTTTTTTTTTACATGAGCTCCACACAGGAGGCCTTGAGGAAAATAATTTCCCTCAGGGCCTATGTCATCTTTGAGGATGCTGTGTGGAGGGTTTTTTTTAAGGAAAGGAAGGAGAGGAGAGTTCTGGGAAGGAAAAGGGTTTAAGGGGTGGGTAGGAATCTGGGGTTCAGTATGTCCAGGTCATCCGCCTCCAAGACCTAGACAAACCTCACCCCATGAACCCGGGCACCCCTGCTAAATCACCAAACGTAGCGAACCACTTGGGGTGACCTATGGCAGAGGTGTTGGTTATCCAATAAAGGTTCCCGGGGCGGCGGTACCCATTCCCGCCTCCCAAATTGTAAACCTGCTGGTGGACGTGCGCTGCTCATCATATGCAAACTTCAAAAGAGCAGCACAAGACAGGGAAGAGTGGAAGAAACGAATAGATGAAATTGCTGCAAACCAATCCCACAATTGAAACCAGAGAGAGAGATAAAAAGAAAAATAATAATTCGTACTTAGGGAACGTACCCATACTACGTGACCTCTTCGGGAGGGGGTCTTCAAAATGTCACGCTTGGTACAAATGAGGGAAAAAGTTCGGTTTAAGGGCGAAATTCCTAAAAAATAAAACTAGTATCCAATAAATGTTTCCCGGGGCGGTGGTAGCCATATGTGCTTCCCAAATAGTTATAATTCATTAATAATATTCTCCTTTAATGATATATTACATTAATGGATATAACCTATCATATATTACATAAGCATATAATATCGCCATTTTAGTTTTTTTTCAATCTCCACATTAAAATTAAAAATAAAGTATAAAAAAAAATACAGTTAATCCCTTAACTGAGACTTTTTTTAAACCTAATGAGATCTTTACCTTAACGAAACTGGCTTTATCTTAAACACCTACCATAATGTTTCATTGAAATAATGAAAGAAAACCTTCTCCTTCTATAAAATTTAAAAAATGGTCATTTGGACAATTAAGAACTAAGGCGACGATACTGTTCGCGCATTTTTATATGGGATTGATTGGGTATTGCATTCGCAGACTTGGTGGGTAGATATGTCAAAATCCTGAATTTATCCCCCCTGCCCACTCATTCCTTCCTAAATGTCACCATAAAAATTGTTGCAAGAAAGTACTAAACTTTGGGAGAGGTGACAGTGTGATTTGCTGCTCAGAACAAAATAACATCTCAGACATGGTGCATGTATCGTAACCTCTTACTGTAAGAATATTGCGATTTTTAAATAAAACAGTGAGAAGTGTGCGCCAAAACTGAAGATCAGCGAGGCCCCATCTGCAACGGTGAGTCCTATTTTCCTTATTCCAATCTGTGCTTCTCTAATTTTCCAAAAGCACAGATCTGAACTATCGACTGACTATCCATCAGGTTTTGCGAGTGTATACTATTTAATCGTCCCGTATAACTTAGCGATTTCACGTAGTTTCGGGACTGGTCCTTCGAGGGCTGCATAAGCTTTGCTCTGCAGCATTTACCGCCAATTAACAGTAGAGCCGCAGTTTTGCGATTTTATTATAATAATTTTTTTATAAATGAGTGGTCGTAATGTTACTAGAAAACATGAATGAGATAGATATTTAGATGACTATACACATTACCTAATATCAATAATAATTACGAATATAATAATGTGACCTTTCAAATACTGATAAGTTTAATGTGAAATTACCATTTTCGATTAATCTTTACCACAAATCTGTTTATGTTATAAAAACCAACAAATATGCTTTTAATAAATTGAAGAATTTACTATCGTTTCGCTTGAGTAGAATTAAAATTAAATGATTCTTTACTTTATAAAAAAATAAAAGCGAAATGTATGAATAAGAAACAATTTCAACCCCTTAGACTCAAACATTTTTTGGGAAAATCCAAATAAAAGGAATATTCCTGATCGTATCCGAAAACTATTAACAAAGTGTTTATTTATTTATAACATTACATTTGATACATTTGTATGGCAAAAATAACATAATAATAACATTGAAAAATTTTAACAAAACAAAAAAACGACTTCAAAAAATGCACTAAAAAGTAAAAAAATAATTTCGTATTCTTCTACAACTTCATAATCAACTTACTTTTTCTGATCATCAATATGTAGGTACGATTTTTATTTTTGGAGTCGGGGTCAGTCAAGGTAGGTTTCTAACTACATACAAAGTTATAGATGAGATGTGCTTGTGTCGCACAAGCGACTGGCTGACACCGACTCCAAAAATAACAATCGTACCTACATTTTGATGATTAGAAAAAGTAAGTTGATTATGAAGTTATAGAAGAATACGAAATTATTTTTTTACTTTTTAGTGCATTTTTTGAAGTCGTATTTTTGTTTTGTTAAAATTTTTGTTTATTTTTTGATTTTTAGTGAATCTGAAGTACACTAACTAATTTGTCTGAATATGGGTAAACCCACTAAACGTGCTGCTCATATGAGACAGACATAATTTGACAATAACGACGGACGTTAGGGTCAAATTAAGAGATTCAGCCGAGTTTCGTTAATTTGTCATGGATCCGATAATCAAAACCTAATCAAACTCTCATCAAATTACCCTTGAAGGACATCCTTTCCAATAAAAAAAGAATCATTGAAATCGGTTGGCGTGATATTGAGTTATTCGTCCATTTGTCGCGCACATACTTAATGCAAATTTAAGACTTATATGGTTTTCTCATGGATGCCATTGTCGGAACTGGACCAAATTAAAATGGGACCACAAGGGAAGCACCAGATTTCAAATAAAAAAAGAATCATCAATATCGGTTAACCCAGTCAAAAGTTCTGAGGTAACAAACATAAAAAAAAAAAAAAAAAAATACAGTCGAATTGAGAACCTCCTCCTTTTTGAAGTCGTTTAAAAATAACTATAAAATGTGTACAAGTGTTATTATGTCTTGTGGGTCGATATTAGTTCCTAGCTAGGCAGATTGCCCATTCTAAGGAACCAAATGCTGGTGGGAATGCAAAAAAAAAAAAAATTTAACAAAATGTTCATTTTAATTTTTTAAATTAAATATACATTAATAAAAATGCCAGAAAACTTATTCTTTAACAAAAAAATAAAAATAAAAGTTTTTTTTTTTAATTTAAATAATATACGTACTAAATTTTTACTAAATGTGCCGTTAATAGGCCATGTAAAATTTTAAGTGACATTATTTAATAGTTTTTCAGATTCCACCCTAACTAAGCCAATCAACCATTTTATTATTGAACTGACGTGGGACATTTTGCAAGCTTTAATATTTAATTCTAGGGGAATTTTATTATATATTTTTGGTCCAAGATATGTACATGTTTTTTGAAACTTTGCCGTATTGCTCCCTGGGACCACAAGATCCTTTCTGGTGTGACTTCTTGTGATATATTTATGATCAATTTTTTGAATATTATGTAGATTTTTATGTACGTGGATAAAAATCCTTTTTATATAGTTTTGACGAATATCAAGTACATAAAAGTTTTTGTAGAGCTGATCGCTAGAATACCTATAGGGTTTACGCAAAATTACTCTAGTTATGGATTTCTGGGTCTTCACAAGCGAATCTAAAATTGTTCTACCCAACTTACCGTTTGTTGAAATACGCTTTCAAATTTACTTATTAGAAATAAACATTTAATTTAAAAAAAATGCAATTTTTAACAATTACTGATCCAACGTTTTTTTACAAAAATTACGGATAATTAAAAAAGAAAGACATATTAGACGTATGTTTTATAGACGTTACTATCCCCTCACTTTCTTGTCGTTTCGTGTAAAAATAATTAATGAAAAAAATAATTTTAATAGTGTAAAATATTTTTTTTTTATTTGTGGTTGAAAACTTTTTTTTAAATTTGGTATGCTAAAGATGTAAATTTTAATTATTCTTTGGTTATTGTTACTAACGGTGCTGGTAGCGCGCTACGTTATGTGCATTCGTGTCTACTATTATCCATTTGACGTTTGACAGAAATGGCTACCGATCTTGAATAGAATTTTAAATTTGTTCTGGAAATTAAAAAAGCGTGTTCGATACCAGAATATGTAAGAAAGAATTTAGTGGAGAAGGCAAGAATTAATTTTGGAAAAAAGTGCATTTTTCTAATAATAGTAATAATATAATAATGATTTATTGTCTTCATTTCTTAGTAACAGTAGGCATAATGATATCCTCACTGGGATCTCCCGTGCTGAGGATTTCATTTACATATTATAATTTAATTATAATAAATTAATATGAATTAGACATAACATATATCATGCAGTAAATTTTTTTTTAAATCATCATTAACTAAATAAGATAGTGTTTTTTTTTGTAATTCAGTTTACTAGATTTGATTTTAGTCTGTATTTGATACCAGTATATTTTCTATTTCTGATCTCCCCATATTTAGTATCCAGCTTTTTATTTGAAAATTAAATGTTATAATGTTGAGGTTTTTGAGTGAGAGTGGTTATTTTATTGTAGAGTTTAATGCCATAATATAAGAAGCTTTTTTGCCCAAATGTTGTGTTGTAGTTACTTGTTGGATAAGTTTTTGACCATGAGATCTAGTGTTTCTAATGTATGTATTAGTTGTTATTTCTTGGGTTTTGTACTTATGAATGTAAATGAGTATAGTTGTTTAATTGACATGATGTTAAGATTGTTGAAGATTTCGTCAGTGCTAGTTCTTACAGGAACTTTCAGTATAATTTTCATTATGGCTTTTTGAGTTTTGATTAGTAAATTTAGTATGTTTTTATTTGCACTGCCCCATCCGATAATACCGTATTCTAACAGTGATTGGCAGAGAGCCATGTAAATCTTGATAAGGTCTAATGAGGACATTCCTGATAGTTTTGAAAAAATAACTTATTTTTTAAAATTTTATTATTAATGAATTCCAGAAGTTAAAAAATGCCCCAAATTTAAATAAGAATCCTTTGACATTCTGTAGAAAAAATTAAACTTGTTGTCATTATCTCATACAGTTCCCTGGCGGCAACGAACGCCCTGCAGTTAATATTTATTTTGATACTAGCTGGTCCCGGCATGCGTTGTTATGCCATTTAATAAAGAAATTGTTTCTCCCTGAGTGTCCTTTCCCATCGTCCCGTTCCCCTTCCACCTCCCCTTCTTCTCCTGCGTCCTCTTCCCCTCTCGCGTTCCCACTCCGTCACCTCCACCTTCCCTCTCCCCACTCCCCCCCCCCCCTTCCCCATCCCGCGAACCCCCCTCCCGAGTTCCCCTCCCCCCTCGTAGGTCCCCCTCCCCCTTCCCGCGTTCCCCTTCCACCTTCTCCGCCTTCCCTCTTCCCTTTCCCACTCCCTCGTCCCGCCAATCCTTCTCCCACGTTCCATATATTCAATCCCAGTACATTCAGTTTTCAAACATTTCGCGTGCCACCTTTTACAATTTTTATTAAAATTTTCATTTTCCATGTATACTAAATTTGGTACCTAACATAGGTACCTATTTAAAATATCTAAAATTCTTGATTCGATTCAAATTATAAGGGGAGTACCTACTTTATATATTTATCAACTTAAAGATTTTCAAAAATAGAATCCTGATTTAACAAATCATTGTTTTTCAAAATGTCATTCTCAAACACGCATCTGTCAAAAGTGCGATGTTTTCTGAAATTATCCAATTTTCTGCGGAATTTTCTTAATTTTTCTCTCCGTAAGAACCATCCTCGTACTTTAAGGAATATTCTAAAAAAAGAATTAGCGAAATCGGTTCAGCTGATCTCGAGATTTGCGCTTACCAACACATTTAGCGATTCATTTTTATATTGTAGATAGATGTGTGAACGCATAATCTTCTATTACCTACATCATCAAAATTAATAAAATCAATTCTTATAATAAACAAGCTGGTACCTGGCATGCGTTGCTATGCTATTTAATAAAGAAATTGTTTCTCCCTGCGTGTCCTTTCCTATTCATCCCGTTCCCCTTCCGCCTGACCTTCCTCTTCCGCCTTCCCTTCCCCTCTCGCGTTCCCACTCCGCCTCCTCTACCTTCTCCCTCCCCAAACCACTCCCCCCTTCTCCCGTCCCCCGAACCCCCCTTCCGAGTTCCCCTTTCCCCTCCCACATTCCATACATTCAGTCCTGGAACATTCAGTTTTTTTTTTTCACTAACTCCACACAGGAGGCCCTGAGGAAAATAGTTTCCCTCAGGGCCTATGTCATCTGGGATGCTGTGTGGAGGGTCTTTTTGAGGAGAGGAAGGAATGAACATTGGTCTTGAAGAGACCCATGTTGTAGGAAGGAGGAAACACAGAGGCCGGAAAATCATTCCACAGCCGAGCTGTTGAACACAAGAACGAGTCGAAGAAACGACCCGTTCTTATGTCACAAATGTCAACTGTGTACAAATGTTGGGCACGCGTTTGGCGTGTTTCCCGACTATGCACCGGTGCCGAAGCGATCAATGATGCTAGTTCCTCGGAGCATCTTCCATTGTGATACCGGTAAAACAAGGATAGCATTCCCACTCGACGCCTGTGCTCTAAAGATTGCAATCCGTCTGTTAAGATGGGAGAATCTATCAAACGGACCGCCCGTTTCTGCACAGAGTCGAGGGTATTTTTCAGGTATTTTGGAGCTCCAGACCAGAGGTGGCTGCCAAATTCAACCGTGGGGCGCACTTGCGATTTGTACAGGGTTAGCAGTTGTGTACTATTAAAGTATCTGCGGGCCCTGTACAGTACGCCCAGTTTTCAAACAGCTCGCGTGCCACCTATTGCAATTTTTTCTATTCAAATTTCATTATGCCAAATCTCACCAGTAGTTTTATACAAACCTTGTCCTGACAAAAACGAACACAAAAAAAAGAATTATCCACTTTGGTGCAGTCGTTCGGAAGTTATGCGCGTACATACATTTTGGCAAAACATTTTTATTTATATATAGAAGATAGAAGATAGATAGATAGCTAAACGAGAACATTATCTTCATCGTTAGAGTCAATTGACATCGTATCTCTACGTGAAAAATGGTCAAGTTCAGTGTATTTCGGGAAGCGCTGTATATGGAAACTAGCATTAAAGAGTAGTCTATCTTGCAACAGTTTGGGCGAGTACTTGTCTAATTTAGACGAAGTTTCTAGCCACGCGGGTACCTGAGAAAATTGACAGCCGGCCGTTAATGTACAGGCGCCGGGAGAGGGTGAATTGAGGAGAAGTTTCGATACGTTCGTCAGTTCGTTCCGGAGAGTACATGGTGTAACAGCTGATCTACAAGCCGCCAAAGGTCATGGCCGAAACACACGTGAGCGAAATAAAATTTGTAATGGATCATCACGAGATAGTATAGTTTAACTTTGGTTTAATATATCCTTAGCATTTAATTTTAATCCTTCTAAATATGTACAGTTATCGGTACAGGCGCCCTTCAGGATTAACTAATGATTTGCTTCCATTTATTGAGACCCACATGTTCCGAGATTATAGTTTCACATTAATTTGACATACCTATGGTAATCAACCATCCCTGTAGATTTAAAATCAATTAATCATGCTTTACCCATAATTGTTTGAAATTAATTAAATAAATGTTGCATCTTTGTTACTGAAACAATCCGTCTTTTCTTACACTGATCTACCCATATGTCTGCACTTGTTTATTTGAATACGAGAGAAATATTAAGAGCATTTGGATGGCGGTGATTAGTAAGGATAGATATTAGGTACAATTACCGTTACAATCTGTAGGCTACTTGTGATTGCGCCACAATCACGTAGTTTATATTCGTAGTATCTCCATGAACGAAAGACCTTAATATTACATATTCCGACTAGATGTCAAAGATAATCTTTTTTTACAAGTCGGGTCGGGTGTGTAGTCAAAACCGCCGACCGAATCATTATTCCCTTTATCTTTGATTTTGCCTACAGTATTAGATCCGGCTTGCAGAAAAACATTTTATTAATTTATTTATTTATTTTTTTACGCCTTGATGGCTTTTACATGTAAGGTAAATTGCACAGGAGCATTATAACAAGTATGTAGAAGCATAACAAGTATATAGTATATAAAATAATAAACAGCATGACAGACATATGTTGGAACAACACAAGGAGTAAAACCAGTATATTCGTATTGGTCTTAGGCTAGAGTAGTTTCAGAAATTATTGCCACAATATTACCCAAAACATTATTACAAACATACTCGAAGCAAACCGGTCGGCAGAGGTGTAAAACATTTTTTTTTGCGGTTAATATAAAAATCAGTAAATTTCTTGTAATTATTATAATTTTTTTTTTTTGCCATTATAAAAGTACGTAAGTTTGTTATTAAAAGTTATTATTGTGAAAAATAAAAGGTACACAGCAATTACATATACAATTACATATACATTTTCTTTGCAGTCAAGTCGGATTATTATGTAGTCGCCATGGATCATGACTCAGTTTGTTAAGAGCGGGAGTCACGGTGCTAGTTGAATATTTTCATAGTACTCAAAGAGTCGACTCAATTGAACAACGGCTCAATTGAGCGAAAGCTCTAAGGTTCTTGAACTTGAATTATTTTTTATTAAGAAATTACCTATCATGTTTGAGTTTAAAATGTTCACTACCGGGTTTTTAAATTTTTAATTCACCTACAACAAAATATTATACTCCTATATGAAATAATATATCTCAATGTACCTACCTATATATAAATTATTTAGGCAGGTACGTTGAAATGTTCACAGATACATTGATTCCTCACTTATTAGCTAATGCCTAGTGTTTTTGGGGCAGGGTCTCTCATTATTCTGAGGTTTAAAACATTTATTGAATTTGGATACGATTTTAGATTTTTTTTTGGATTTTCACGGCCAAAAATTATTTTGTTATTAGTTTTTGTGGTATTATGCCGTGTTGCGCTACCTCCTTCTTTAGCCAACGTTTCGGACAGCGTTGCAGTGTCCATCATCAAGGCAGATGTGTAATAGTTAGGGGTGATGATAGTACTTATCTACTTAGGAGCGATACCGTGTCGCCAGCTCCACTCCTCGCTACAATATACTTCAACATGTTTTTTGTGCGTTTAGCCTCGATGTAACCGTCAATTACCGGATACCAAGAACTATTGAGTTAAGCTCCGTCGTCTCTATTAATTATTTGTTACTCTTTGAGCAATGAGGCCCTTATTTTCAGTGAATCTTGTGGTGTCATTATGCAGCAGTTGCTTTTTGTACTTGCTTTCTCCCTCATTATCAATTATAATAATGTACCAAAGGAGACCTTTTATTGGAAGTAGTCCCTCAGAACCATAGAGTAGTTTTAGATTACTTCTTTGTTTGTAAATATTTGGTGATACAATTTTTTTATTATAGCAATATGTAAATTTTGTATATTATATTTAATATAAATATTGCTTGTGTGCCCCCAAGTTCATATTCCATATCTAAGGATGGATTCGACCATAGAAAAATAAATTATTTTAAGAGTATAATGGGGCAAAACCTCTCCCTAGCATTTGGAAAAAATGCAAATGGAATTGGGTAATGTGCTCCGCAGAAAGAAAGAGATAAGTGATTGGTTATCCTTTTTTCTTGCATACCTTGTTTTTCCTACACTTATTACTTATTATCAATCAATTCCAGCAAATTATTAATTATTTTTGTGTTTAATTCGTAGAACTCCATTATAATTTTTAAAAATTTAATTAAAAGTGATAATGTTATTATCGAGATCTGCAAGTATTTTAGAATGTATTATAGTTACAGCTATTTCGACGTGTAGGGTCAATTTCAAACTGCGGTGAAGCCACTTACGGACGACTTATTTATAATATTTTAAATGCCAATTTTTGAAAGGTGTCTAAATTGATTGACACCTTCAAAAATTGACATTGACATCGATAGACACGACTGTAATGCTACTTAAATCGGACAAACAGGCAGGGCATTCTCAACTAGATTCAAAGAACATGTACAATGTTATAAAAATAAAAACACCTCTTCAAAATTCGCAGAACATTTCTTAGTGAATAATCACGTTCCACTTTAAAACAACCAGCCAAAACCATTAGGGAACGTACCCATACTACGTGACCAATTTTTTGCAATTTTTAAACCCCCCCCGGTGACCAAAAACCTAAGCAATTCACCGTTCATTTGTACCAAGCGTGGTATTTTGAAGACCCCCCCTCCTCAACAGGTCACGTAATATGGGTACGTTCCCTTACATATAGAACGAAAGGGTCTTAGATTAAATTTGCTTGAACAACAAACAACAACACATGAAGAATAATAACATCATCTCAGTGAGCACGCACTTTTTTCAAGTCCCAAACATAATAATAATAAACATCGACTAAAACTCTTTTTAATGCCCTTTTGCATCGACTAGTGTTTGAAGTGATTCTGCGACAGTAATCCAGTTGAAGCGCTAAGAGGAACTTATGGTAAATACTGTGAATTCTAACAAACTAACAACACAATAATCAACCGAAATTATCACTCAAACGCACACGTCCACCCCAGAGCACCAACACATTCAAAATGAACAACGACTGTGGCGCATGCGCAGACCCGACCATTGCAGCCGATTCAGTCTTTGTGTGCACCTTATGCAAAGGGACATTTCATCTTCACTGTGGTGGAGTAGCAGAGACTTCTTATCGTCGTCTTACTAAAGAACGCCGCGCTCAAATTAAGTGCAAGCAGTGTATAGCTACAACCCAAGTGAAAGCCAGCGGTTCTACACCTTTGGAAAGCGAATTGCTGTCTAAACTTTTTGAACAAAATACCCAAATTCTTGCAAAACTCGATATCATGACGAAACAATACGATGATATACTACTACGCGTTCGCGATCTCGAGGACAAGAATAATTCTCTAGAAAAAAAGAACTCTGAACTCGAAGCGAGAGTTGAAACAATTGAAACCCAATTGGAACATATCGATAGACTAAATAAATCCAAAAATGTGGAAATTAGGGGGATACCCGAAATCAACGGGGAAAACCTAAAAAATATTATATTTAATATTAAAAAAACCACCAACTCAAACGAAGACAACAATATCGATGCAGCCTACCGCGTCACTCAAAAAGTGACCAAAAATCAACCCAGACCTGTCATAATCAAATTTAAAACCTACATGGACCGCGATGATTTCCTCAATAATATTAAAAAATTCAACAAGCAAGCTACCAATAAAGAAGAAACACTTAACACCACACTCATCGGAATGTCAGGACCTGGCTCTCGGATATACATATCGGAACATCTGACATTTCAAGCAAAACACCTGTGGTTTCTTGCTCGGAAGGCCACGCGAGAAAACTCTTTCAAATTTGCTTGGACCAGGGGAGGTCAAGTATACGTACGCAAAGATGTCGGAACACCTGTCATTATCATCAATGAAAAAAAACAAACATATTCTGTCTCTCTCTTCCACTCATCTGTGAACAATGCTCGCTTAGCTACAAAACCTTCTTTATTACATTATTGTATTACTTTTATATATTTTTACATTTTATTAACTTTCCTGTACATTTAATTAATTTATCTTTACACCTTCCTAAAGTCTCTATTATTAACAACAGTAAACTATTATTAAATATTTCAAGCGTAAAGGCATTATCTATGAACATAAATTTTATTATCGCCATTACATTAAATGTTAATTTCAACCTATTACATAAACATGCAGAACCCGTTGTTATAAACGATGTGACTAAATCGTTTATATATTTTATACAAATAACTCTGTTTTCACTACAAACAATATCAATAGTAGAAATACCTGAACAAAATATTAGAATAGCACCCTATATAAAATGTTCTAAATCAATTATTAAAAATGGAAGATAACATAATTAATACTTTAGACAACATTTCTCAGATTCAGTGCATCGAAACAAATAGCTCTATAGAAGTTCGAAAAACTCTAAATCAATCTAACCTAAAAATATTTTCCATGAATATCAGAAGTATGAACAAAAATTTCACTGAACTGATGATATTACTTACCGAACTTGACTCAGACTTTGACTTGCTTATTTTGACCGAATGCTGGATCAAAGATAACTATATTCCAAAAAACATAAAAAACTATAACCAATACAGCACCCAGAACAATCAATCTCAAAATGATGGCGTCATTATTTACATAAAAAATCATATACATCACTCTGTAAAGGAAATCACAATAACTAACTCAAACGTACTCAAACTCGAAATAGAAAACAGCGTTACTATACTATCTATATACCGATCACCGAGCACATCCAACATAACACCATTTCTAAACGCACTTAATCAATTTTTGGTATGTATTAAAGAACATGAAAATGTCCTTATTATTGGTGACCTTAATGTCAATATTATAAATACAATGCATCCCCAAGCAAATGAATACATAAATTTACTAACTCTGCAAGGATTTCTCCCAGCTATTACAGCACCGACTCGTGTAACAGAGTTATCTGCCAGTTGCATAGACCACGTTTTTGCCAAATGTAAACTAAATATCAAATCTTTAATATATCAATGTACTGTTACAGATCACTACGCCACTATCACTTCCATTTCCCATAAAATACCAAAACCACCAGCATCTACTATACAACAATACAAAATTTCATATGACACTCTCTTCAAACTAGTCTCCGAGGAAAACTGGTCAAATTTCTATAAACTTAGTGACCCGAACCTAGCATGTAAATCTCTCATCAACACCCTTCATAAACATCTAGAAAATGCCACATTAAACCCAAACAACCATCAAAATAGACATAAAATTAAACTAAAACCCTGGATAACAAATGGCATTCTATACTGTATACGTAAGAGAGACAAACTTCATAAATATTGTAAAAATAATCCCACTGACTATGAATCTCTATTATTCTATAAACGATACAGAAATGCTTGTAAAAAAATTGCATGTAGGGCCAGAGAAGAGTATTATGGGAAACAGATAGATGAAGCTGCTAATGATAATAAACAAATCTGGAATATTATCAAAGAAATATGCTATACAGAAAAAGTGACCACATCCATAAATACGATCACCATCGCAAATAAAACATTTAGTGCAACTGAAAACTCAGAAACAATTACAAATCACTTCAACCAATTCTTCTCCACAATCGGATCAGACCTAGCTAATAATATCCTTAAAAAAATAGAACATCTGAAGATAACCTTGCTAATAATATCTCTCTCGATAATCTCAGTTATAACCTTTTTAACCTCACTCCAACAACAGAACAAGAAATCACTGAAATCATCTCCTCACTCAAAAACACACACTCCACGGGAATTGACAATATATCCACTAAACTAATTAAACACCTCAAGCCAATCATCAGTAAACCCCTCCAACATATCACAAATCTAAGTTTTCGAACTGGCCTCTTCCCAAGCACCCTAAAACATTCAACCATTATTCCTATCTTTAAATCAGGGGACAGATCTTCTGTGAATAACTATAGACCAATATCCTTACTGAGTCCGATTTCAAAAATAATTGAAAAAACAGTTAAACGAAGACTCTACAAGTTTCTTGAAGATAATAAAATCCTGTCAAATAATCAATACGGCTTCCGCAAAGGTCGTAGTGCCTCAGATGCAATTGCAAACTTCACTAAATTGATTTCTGACAAACTCGATAAAAGTCGCAAACCCCTCGCTGTATTCTTGGATCTAGCTAAAGCCTTTGATACTGTATCTCACCGCATACTTCTGAAAAAACTCCTACAGATAGGAATAAAAGGCATTCCCCTTAAATGGTTTGAGAGCTATCTAACAAACAGGTCCCAGTCAACTATTATCAACTCGGCTAAAGAGCATAGAAGTACAAGTTTACCATGCACATATGGCGTGCCCCAAGGCAGTGTTTTAGGCCCACTTCTCTTTCTAATATACATTAACACGTTATGCAATCTGAATACTGGTGGCACTATTATATCTTTCGCCGATGACACGGTTATCGTATTTGATGACGACGATCTAAATTCAACCTTTGAAAAAGCAAATCAAGGCATGAAATTAGTTAAAAACTGGTTAGATTCCAACCTCCTAACTCTTAATATAGATAAAACAAAGTATCTACTTTTTTCCATACGTAAACCAAATCTCCCCCATAACTGCCAAAAACTTACCATACATTCGTGTTCACAGAACCTTAACACACCTACATCACCTCACAAAAACTGCTCATGCGATAACCTAAAATTATCAAACGAAATTAAGTACTTGGGAGTTATCATAGATGATCAATTACGATGGGAGACACACATAAATTCTGTAACAAAAAGACTTCGCAAATTATGTTACATTTTCTACTCTCTTAGATCTATCCTTAACCTACAAACACTAAGATGTGTTTACTTTGCACTTTTTCAATCAATTGCTACATATGGTATTATAGGATGGGGAGGTTGTGCATCATCAATTCTTCATCCCATGGTCCTAATACAAAAACTATTGTTAAGGATAATATTCAAATGTAACCCATCACACCCATCAGAACCACTTTTTAAAAAACTCACAGTATTAGACATCCGACAACTATACATAAAGACGATTCTCATATACATATGGAAAAAGGATTTGATGAAAACAACACAACAAAAAATTCGCACCCGGTACTCATCCCAACTAAAATGCATAATTCCTCCAACAAAAACTGCCTTCGCACAGCGCCAGTACTCTTACATTGCGCCCAAAATGTTCAATTCACTGAGTATTGATACCAGGAAATCGAAAACTGGCGATAGTTATATCACAAGTGTTCAGAACTGGTTGATTGTAAAGGGAAGGAACTATTTTAAAGAATGCCTCACATCATTAATTTAAGCTAACTTGAATTAACTTAAATTAACTTGATTACCTAAACTAACTTAATAAACTTAACTTAACTTAACACTTTCTGCTAAAACAGGGATAGATGTCTAACTTTATTATTAAGGTCAACATTTGCCTAAACTGCTTTTATTACTGTTATCTGTATAATATAATATACCTTATTAATTCATTTATTTGGAGGAATACATCATTTTATTTTATTATCATTTATTTATTACCATTTTATTTTATTTTCATTGTGAAAATATAATAAAGCTCAAAACTTTATTTTTTTTTATCAAAATGGGAGAAAAGAAAATCATTTCTTAGCCCTTTCCACTACAAGTCTTTTTTATTTTTTTTGTTCTTTGTTTCTGGTTTTATTTCACCAGCTCCACGACGAAATTGTGTATTCAAGTATTAGTTACTTTTTATAAATAAAATTGATAATAGATTATATACCTCCAATAAAAGTCTTTTGCCTATAAAGAACTAAATGTAATTAGCTGAAATTTTAAATACTCTTAAACTATTTACTTAAAACTGTTTGGCACCACTGTGTATCGAATCCGATGAAGTCCCATATGTACTTCCCAGCACTAAACCATGGTAACAATAATTATTATTTAGTGTTCGTCGGATTGAAACATGAACAACTATACTATATACTACATACTACAGTACAGCTGTACAATGTAATTCGCCGGACTTGAAGAATAAAGGCCAACATTTAATTGTACTAAAATTGGTGTTAAATAATGTAGATAATGTAGATTTTCAACATAAAAATCCTTTCTCATGTGCTACCATATACCTAGTACTCACTTTGATGTTATACTCGTAACTCTTTTAAATTAAATTATTTTATACTATTTTGTATTCTATAATATTCTTTAATATTGTATTATTTTATGCATATGTATATTTTCTTAATACTCTCACACATTCTTTATATTGTATATGATAATTGATAATTTACCGTATAAAAAATCGACCACCACAACACGGGCATGTGCCTAGCATGGTGGTCGAAAAATCCCCAACTTTTGTACAAAAAGATTTTTTCAATGAACAAAGAAACTTAAAAAAAAAAAAAAATTAGAAATCAATAAATGAACAGTTACTATTTATTATACTTAATTTATTAATTTATGTATATACTTAAAATCTTCACTTTAACCATAGAAATAAAAATAAAAATCAATATCATACCCACGCACAGGCATTGCCTTTGTGGGATTTTTTTGTTCATTCATGTATTGTATCAAGCTTTTTTTTATATACTTTACTTTTTTGTATCTTTTATATGTATTGTATCAAAAATTTAAAAAAAAGAAAATAACGAATGTCCTCAAACTAACGCTAATTAATGAAGTAAGGAAAATTTTTTATTCCCCACTACTTAGTATGCTTACCAAACCTAAACAATCTAATGCATTTAAATGAGTCATAGCAATAACGTCATTCTAAATCAATTAAGAAAACCCTTACACTTAGTGAAAAGGGAAACCAAAGGGAAAAATTCTGAATTCCACATAATCACTCTCTCAATTAGTGTCTCTGCAATTTGGATTAACCGGTAAAAAATCAATTTAGACGCCTTCAAAAATTGACATTTAAAATATACCTAATAAATAAGTCGTCCGTAAGTGGCTTCACCACAGTTTCAAAATGACCTTACACGTCGAAACAGCTGTAACTAAAATACATTCTAAAATAATTGCAGAACTCAATAATAACATTATCAAATTTTATTTTTGTTAAATTTATAAAAATTTCAGCAAACACCATTTCGTCTCTTTTCGTTATTAGCATCTACAGACCATTGCAAGCAGAAGCTGTAATTCGTAAGAAGTTTCCGATGCAACGTAACATATCACATTGATTATTGTGGTGTGGGACTTGTGTTCATTACTGCTAATGAGTTGATTTATATGTCGAAGGTTCGGAGGATGAAACTGCTTGTACTGGAACAACTTCTTTCTTGATTGACCACTCTAGTGCCATTGGCGTCATTTCTTCAGATGTATTCTTGGAAACAAAGTTGTTTGAAAAATGTGTTTATTTCACATAGATTATAGTAATTGCAACGCATGGCGGATGCTCGCTAGTTCAAAAAAAATATATTTTTTATTTTCATGATACGATATTTGGTCAAAGGTCACTAACGAGATATAACGAAGTGCATAAAAGTATTTTAATAGATATTTTTCCTCGATGCTTCACTAATAGCAGCAGTGAGATTGTAGTATATCACCAGGATGTAAACACGATGAATATCTGTCTATAAATTAATTACATAATTACTTGTTTTCTTGCACACGACGAGAGATAAATTACACAAACAAAATGAAGTAAGCAGTCAACTATAGATTAGAATAATAATTATCGAATTCTTTGCAAAATAACATAGGCAATATTATAAATAGAATTTTTCGTATCGTATTATTAGAAGAATACTTGGAGCAGGTGGATGAGTTTGTTTATTTGGGAAGTATGTTTACGAGAGATGGGAAGGCTGATAGAGATATTGAAAGAAGGGTGAATGCAGGTAACTCTATTAATGGAGGACTGAACGCCGTTGGCAGCAACAAAAAACTGTCCAAAGACGCGAAACTAGCCGTCCATAATGGAGTATTGGTACCTACCCTGATGTATGGCAGTGAGGCATGGAACTGGCAGAGGAACGCTGTAGAAATGAGATCCCTGAGGCGTATGTGTGGTAAAACCATGTATGATCGTGTGAGAAATGTGGAAATCCGCAAAGAATGCAAGGCTGATGTAAGCGTGATGAGTAAGATCAAGAAAGGAACGCTCCGATGGTTTGGGCATGTAGAGCGAATGAACGAGGAAAGGAGTGTAAGGAGAATATATGACGCAAATGTGAATGGTAGAAGAAGTCGAGGACGCCCAAGAAAGACATGGCACGACCAAGTGAATCAGATACTTGAGTCGGGCCATGTCAAGAGTCAGAATAATAGAAGAGAATGTATGAGACGTTGTATGAATGTAAACGAGGCAAGGAATGTGTGCCAAGACCGGGATGTTTGGCGGTCCGTCCTCTCTGCCTACCCCTGCGGGGAAACGGCGTGATGGTTAGTTAGTTAGTTAGTTAGTATTATTAGATGTATCGTATGCAGCTAGAACTAACAGATTTTTTTGCAATAAAATCAATGACTTACATAAAATCCAATGAAAATTTTTCCCATAACTTAAAATTATAATTAAAAAAACTAGTGGTCCTATACCCATGGGCTAACATATTTACCAAAATACACCATTGTTAATATTAAATAAAAAAAAATAAAGAAGATGTAAGAACACAAATGAATGACAATTTAAAGGTAACTAATAAAATAATAACCTGCTTGATAAATTTCAAAACATAATGAATTGAAAAGTTTATTCTTATTACACAACAGTAATAATAATAAAAAATATGTATTTTTATTTTTTAAACTTTATGAGTAAAATCTCAAATTATAATATTTAATTAAATGAAGACAATATTAGCGAAACTCAATCGAAAATCTGGAAACAGAAAAATCAGAAAAAGATATTGGCTCCGCTGGGACTCGAACCCAGGACCCTTTGCTTACATGGCAAGTGCTCTACCGATTGAGCTACGGAACCCATGGGTTACTAACCCATGCAATACTAACCGCCACTACCTATAAAAATCTATCTATATTAATGAAAATGAATCGCCGAAATGTATGTTCCCGCGTGACTTCCGAACGACTGCGCAAAATTGGATAATTCTTTTTTTGTTGTGTACGTTATTGTTAGCACAAGGTTTGTATAAAACTACTGGTGAGCTCTGGCATCATGAAATTTGTATAAAAAATGAATCGCTGAAATGACGTATGTACGCGCATAACTTCCGAACGACTGCACCAAATTGTATAATTATTTCTTGATGTGTTCGTTATTGTCTGGTGAGCTCTGGCATTACGAAATTTGTATAAAAAATTGCAATAGGTGGCACGCGCGCTATTCGAAAACTAAATGTACCATAAATAAATTTATGAGACGCGGGAGGGATAGGGGAACCTGGGAGGGGGGAAGGGAACCCAGAAGGGGGGTTTGCAGGCGGTGGAAGGAGGGGAGTGGAGTGGGGAGAGGGAAAGTGGAGAGGAGCCGGAGTGGAAACGCGAGAGGGGAAGAGGACGTGGAGAGGAATGTGATGGAGCGGAAGGGGAACGAAAGGAATGGGAAAGGACACGCAGGGAGAAACAATTTCTTTATTAAATGGCATAGTAACGCATGCCGGGTACCAGCTAGTACTTTATAAACATCATTTTGTAGGTTTTTTTCTGCGTCGATCTCTCTGGGTCCCGTAACTCTACGACGATAAATAAGAATTAACCTTTTTGTCAACAATACGTTTCTTAACTGATATACACACCTCAAAATCGCCAAAAGCAATTTCGTAGGTAGTGACGGTTACAGCAGTATTGCTTTCTTGCGACGAAATATCTGCAGAGTTTCTTTGAGTTTTTAATGGCTTGTCCATAAAGGTTTATCGAGCTGTTTACGTCATGGTAACCGATACTTAACTTAAAATTTATAGGTTGGACAAATTTTCTTTGGATCGTTTTAATTCGTTTTTATGTAAATATTGTATTGAGGATTCAATGTTGGAAAAGCGATTCAAGATGACTGCGAACATAAGAAAAATACAATATTTTAAGTGTTTGAATATTCTTGTTCCGATATAATAAGATTCCTAACATTCTAAGATCTTTCCTCACAATCATTTCAATATGCGCCTCGAATGTAAGTTTACTGTCAAACAGAACACCTAGATCACGAATTTGTGAAACCTTTTGTCATACAGTGTTATATAGGAAAATAATGACAGTCTTTTCTAACCATAAAGAGACAACGCTCTTATGTTTGGTGAGGGAATTCTAGCTCAAAATAATAAAATCGGTTCCTCATTGCTGACCAACTTGTTCCTTATTCCTATTTCCGTGGTGGACAAGGCTCCTCCACTCAGCGTGGTTCTGGACTGCGTGAAGAGCTGTGGACATCGGACGCTAGTGATTCTTGGTCACTCCAGCTTTTTAGGCCTTCCATTTTCCAGTGACTATGTACGAGTCCTCAGTTTGACGAGCAACGTGTCCAAAGTGTCTTAAGATACGTTGTAGTCGAACGCCTATTGTAGATCTTGCAGGATGGGCACATTAATTTGTGCGTCTGGCTGTCCATGGAATCCTGAGTATTTTTCTCCAGCCCAACATTTCAAGGACATCTATCTGCTTTCTTTTGCTGGCTCAAAGTGTCCATGTTTTCACACCGTGTAGAAAAATGGGGAAAATCAAATTCCAGATGAGTCTCATCTTGGTGGTCTTCGTAAAAGGAAGTGTAAGGTTGAAAGTCAAAGGCGATTGCAGTTTTCAGGTAGTAAGAAGTGGTGCAAGAAGATAGAGGCGGTCAGAGTAGGATGTTGCGCGACGATTGAAGTTCGGATGAGACTGCCTTGAACAGATTTTGGCGCTCCATATATACGCTGCCGCGTGGCCGTGCGTGACATAGGTTCGCGCTTGGCAGAACTACCCCTTGAATGTTGGTGCATTTCTTTGCAGCTTCGTGTACTCTTATATAAGAATTAAATGATAATTTTGGATTATACACGCAACATCACTCTCTTTTCCGCTCCATCTCGTGTAAACCACTTCTTTCTAGCATTTTTATTAACTTCAGAAAAAATTGTGCAATGTTAACCAGTGGGTATTTAGCCCGACATCAGTGTGAAAGACCCTTATATCTATTTAATGAAAACATTCACATATTTAATTTTATGTCAACTGTATGGACGCGAGTTTAATGTATATATTTTTATTTAAAGTAGCTCTGGCAGGACTCGCGTAAATTTAATATTAAGAGCGCTGCCGGTCGCTGCGAACATTTATGAATAGGTATTTTAAAGAATCTCTTTTATTTCACTCTCTGACAGTAGTCAGAATCGCGCTCTAGATGTGTGAGTGAATGCAGGCCGTGTGTGAGTGAGCCACGCGCTTCACCGGTAGCCGCAGCCGAATTATTATTTCTGCCGACCACGCATGTACCAATCTGCAAATGTGTAGACAAGACCAAACATTTAATTTCTCACACCGCTCACAGAAGCGTTCCATTGTAAGCGTCCTATGAATATGCTATTATAGCTACTTATCGTTGTTGCGCGCACAAAATATCCTAAGGGTATTTTAGAATATTAGGATATTTAATAAAAAAAACTTAAAAAAAAAATTTGCGACCCATATTTTTATTTATTTTTATTAATTGTAGAGTTATTTTTGATACCATGTTTGGATGAAAACAAGTGGGCTTAATATACATTTTTTTTATTATATTAAATTTTGCGTTCAGGATTTTTGTGCGCACTTTTTATGCACATATGATATTTTGTGTAGCAAACGTAGGAAAGGCAACTTGGCCTTTCTCATATGACATATGACCCATATCCCTCAGGCCTCGGGCATATTTTTTCATAAGGTCGAAATATTTCCGCTTTGCAATAAAATCCAAATAAATGGAATATTTCTGATAGTATCCGAAAACTAAAAACTGTTTTTGAAAGGCGACGAAATACGCTTTTAAATTTTGAAATCCGAAATAAACCTTTGCTTTTCAAATATAAAAATTTTGAACGCACAATTTTTTTTGAAATGACTCATCTTACGTTTTTTCTAACTAAAATTACTGATAACGAAAAAAATTAAAACACGTACATATTTATTACAAAAATGTATTGTTAACATTTCCGTCACCTCACTTTTGTATCGTTTCATGTAAAAATAATTTATAGATACAAAATTCCATAAGTTTCATAAACTTTGGTTTTATAAAAGTTCCCAAAGCTAACAAATAGCCGGGGGGGGGGGTTAAATTTGGATTTGTGACCAAAACACCCAAATAAGGGAACGTACCCATACTACGTGACACGTTTAGGGGGGGGGGGGGGGTCTTCAAAATGTCACGCTCCATACAAATGAGCGGCGGGTTGCTTAGGGATTTTGGTCACCGGGGGGGGGGGGGGGGGGGGGGGGGGGGGGTTAAAAATAGCAAAAAGTTGGTCACGTAGTATGGGTACGTTCCCTAAACTGAAAATGTATTTTTTTTATCAAAAGGTAGAGAAAATATCTTGTGCGGATAAATATTTTTTATTTTATTTATTTTTGTTTCAAATTACGAAATATTGGTCTTAAAAGAATTAATTTCGTATGATTTTGGATTTTTTATATAAATTACATATGGTGTACATACATAGGATACGGTTACATACTAAAATATTGTGCACTTGGGAGAAATTCGAAAAAACTAAATAAAATAGAGATGAATATAGATTAATAATAAATAGAAAGAATGAGAAAACCAGGTAGTTATTTAGTTAATTATTCCCGATGAAGTGTAGCTTCAGTTTGAGTTTCAGTTTATTGATGTCTTTGGTTTTTTTTTTGGGAAGGTTGTTGAAAAACTTTATTCCTAAATAGATATAATTGTTTTGCATTAGTTTGGTATTCAATTTTGATATTTTTTGATGTTATCTTCATATCTTTTTGATTGGTGAGTTTCAAATTTTTTGATGATATTTATATTATCTTTGTAAATTTGGATAATTGCATTTTTCTTGAAGATATTCTCTCCTCGAGGCACCGTGAAATCTGCGAAAAGCGTTTCTGTTAGATAGGTGGAGGGTTTCTTTAGGATTACTTTAATGATTAGTTTCTGGATTACTTTGATCGGGGTTAGAATATTGTTGTATGACCCCCCCCCATCCAATAATTCCATATTGAATTAATTACTGGATTAGTGCATAGTATACTCTTTTTATATTGTTGAGATTATTGTATATTATTAAAAAAACATTTCTTTGGGTAATTTTAATTTATGTGCGACAAATTTGAGTTAAAAAAATAATACGAATTCTTGCACACAAAAAACTTTTTTTTCTCATTTTAATTTTATAATTTTATATTTTTTTTATATTTCTGTAGTATATAGGGATTTAATTTTATAATTTTATATTTTTTTATATTTCTGTAGTATATTTAGTATATATTTTTTAAATGATTACCATTAATTACAAGTAATTGATCAGAGTTGCCTCTAAAATGATTAAAAAGATGAGTTTGAAAAATGGGATATATTTATGTCAGATTATTTAGGAAACCGTTGTGAATCAAATGGTGTAAACAAAAAAAAAATTGGTCAAAAACCTTACATGGGATATTTTGTGAATGCAACAACGATATGTTCTCAAGAGTTTTGAGAATAAATATATAAATAAACGTTATTAATTTATCAAAAAAAAACATTCTTGCATCTATTTTATTGTATACTTGATGTGAAAAATAACATATTTACTATATTAAGCCAAATAATGTACATGCGGATATACAATTGGATATATGCATAATGATAATTATACTAAAAAGGTTTTATTTCTGGGAGTGCAAAAGTCATACAGCTTCATATGTGCTAGAGCTACAAAACTACACCTCTTGGATGTTTCTGACCACAAATGTTTAAAAAACTGGCGTAAAAGTACTACCTAATGATGTGTAAGCCCATAGAAGGGTTCTCGAGAAACACAGAAATGCATTGATTGAAATTGCACAAACGAATTGGTTATGGCGACCCAGCTTGAAATGCTGCAAATGGGTCCAATCTTTGTGGCGTCATTTTTAATTAAATGAGAACAAATAACTTTGTAAAAACAGCTTTATGTAATCAATATTATCAACATGTTTCGAAAACAGAGCGTTCTTCGTCAGGATAAGATTAATATTAAAAGACAAACAAGTATAGGCATATGAGAATTATAGACAAAATATTAAAGGGAGAGGTGATTAATTACTTACAAATATCACAAAATGCAATTATATAAAATGAAATATAAAAATTATTTTTAAGTTAAATACCCTTATAGTATAGCAAAGTCATTAGAGAAGCTGTGTGGAGGTTATTTTTAATGAAAGGAAGGAGAGGAATTTCTGGGTAGGTAAAAGTATGAAATGATTGTGGAGAGAGTCCGGCTGTAGAGATCAAAAGATCTCCCTCTTCCAGTTTCTCCCAATCCGGCCCGCCACGCAGTAAGTTAACAAAATTATCCGCCACCAAAACCCATGCAGACCTCACCCGTGAACCCGGGAACCCATGCTCAGTCACCAAACATAGCAGACCACTTGGGGTGACCAAGTGGTGGGGGTGTTGGTTATCCAATAAATGGTTTCCGGGGCGATGGTACCTAAAACGCCTCCCGAATTGAAAATTTATTATATTACTTGACATAAACAATTTTAATTTTGCACAATTTTAGTATGAAAGCTCGGTCAGTATTGGTATACCGCGATGAGTCACTAAACAGAAAAAAAACGAATAAAAAATATCGATTACTCGGGCAAGGACAACACTAGTCTACCGATAACATTCGTTACATCACTACTTCGCTTTATATGTATGTATTTGTCAAAACCCTCGTTCCCCGGCCCCCTCAGGAGAAATGAGCGAAAGGGACACCTGCACGTCGGGCCGAAAATACCTAAATAAAATCTTCGAAATCGATGTTTTGTATTCCCCATTTTTCTCCTCCAAAACTGGACGGATTTAAATTTTTTTTTTCACTAACTGTATTAAAAGAAAATATTCTATGTCGGTACGTTTTGCTTTTTTTCAAAATACATTGTTTAGTTTGTATACTGAACGTTTTTTGACAGCGTTTAAATTAGGCAATTTTATTCATTTTTGGAAGGTCCTAACTTCTATAAGAAGTAAATTATCAAAAAAAACAAAACGTACCGACACGCTAGTGGTCGATATCTATATTATGTAAAAAAAATTTTTGCTCTAGGGTCAAAATCCATAGAGATAAACGGGGAATACGTTTGTATGGAAAAACGTCGCTAGTATTTCCTCTTAATCACACACAAAAATATTTATAGACAGATAATTAGCCAGCCATTTAAGAAGAAGCTCGTTGATTGGCTGGCCGTACAGCTTAGAGAAGTAGAGTGGGGGGGGAGGTGACGTGTTTAGAACGGGCCCTCGGTTGGTCTCGAATGGTCAGGGAGGGGGTAACGTAAATACCCGCAGCATGTGGAATGCGACCTCATTCGTCCTTGAACGGCCATGCAGACAGAGCGGCCATTCTTCGTATTGGATTGGTTTCACGTTCGATGCACTTCTGTCACTTCATATGTTTTGCATTTTACTCGTGGCGTTTTTTGTCATTCACTTTTGAACATAACCATATCCTAGAATTAGAAAAAGTGCAAAAAAGGTTTATGCGTTACCTGCATTTGAGAGAGTATATCTACTACCCATTCCTGTATCCATCATTGTTCTTAACAGGAATGCTCGATTTTAACACGCTAGAAGCCCGCCGAAAAATATTTTTAGGCAAACATTTTTTTTAGTTAATCTCCGGTACCATACTAAATCCGCCAATATTGAAAGAGACCAACTTATATGTCACTAACGCGTACACTCGTGGGAGATCCCACGCACTTTTTTATGCTCCGAAAGCGAGAACTTCTGCCTATCAGAATGCACCATTAAGCAGGGCGACTCAACTGTTTAACGACTGTGCATTGTCCATCGACATCGCATTCAATGTCACCTACAGAGAATTCAGTAACTATCTCTTGACATACGTCTCAACGTAGTTAAACGGAGGCGTCTACTAATATCTACAGGAATTCCAAAAACTGAAAAAATCGAACTAATATCTATGAGAATCAAAGTGTTGACGAATATCTACAGCACTGGCAGAGGTTGGATTTGCAATTATGTATAGCATATTGGAATAACGTAATATTGCGTATGCAGTTTAAAAAACTTAATTTATGTAAGTATGTATGTAAAAATCCCTAATATCGGACTATTGGGCACATTTAGCTGATTAGTCCAACCTACGCTCTGTAGATATTAGTTCAACCTACGCTCTGTAGATATTAATTAACACTCTGAAGTTCGTAGATATTAGTTAAACATATGCGCTGTAGATATTCGTCAGACATACAGGCTGTAGATATTCGTATCTGGAGTCAGTTAAACTGCCACCATGCATTTTAAAAAAAAAATTGTAATCTTCTCCAATTTTTAGTGTATAACTGTTTTATGGAGAACCTGAATAAAATAAAATAATTTAAAAAAAAGTTCTTCTTATCACTTTTGTTTCACGACCTCCTTCATCACTTATTGACTAGGTATAGGAAGTCGTTTAACGTTTCTAAGACTCTGAGATCATTAATTGTTCCAACAAAGGTGTTTGACCATTTCATTTCTTCTCCAGAAGAGGCGATAAGAGTTGTGTCATCTGCATATCGAAGAGTAAGTAAATAATAATAAAATATTTTATCTAAATAACACGAAAATAAGTAACAAAAACACAAGATTTATCGATAAAAGAAAAACAAGATTTGAAAAATAATAACAGAATCCAGTTTTAGGTAATTTTTTAATTTTTGCTGAATTAGGTCGATATCCATATAACATTAAAAGATATTTGCATTGGTGTCAAAATCTAGAGAGAAAATTGGGAAATACGTTTGTTTGGACAAAACGCCAGATTTCCTCTAAATTTCGATTTAATTTGCATCGTGTAAAGTTTCAGAAAATCGAACGGTTTTTTAGAAGGTTGCGTTGAATATATTGACAATAACACTTCACAAAAACGTGTTTATATGATTGTTTGTCTTCAATGTTGACTTTCTTAATTCTGCCGGTCAACATCATCGATTCATTGTTTTTGGCAGTATTGACAAAAATTAAAAAACACGTTTTATTAGTAAAAAACCTTGTTTTGAAGGTTATAAAAACCGTATTCCCTTTATTTGTAACTTAAGTAAGGAATTTACGGCACCTATGTATTTTATCTATATTTATTAAAACAATAATTTTTCTTTGAATTAAAAAATTTTTTCTAAGGAATCACATACATACGTTTGGGGTACGACATTACATATGAAATGAAAAATCACTTATAGATATAATTATACCTCGTAATTATATTTCTAATTAGAGCTGGATAATCAGCATTGTGACATTGGAAATGCATACTTATGTATTGGTTTTGATAAAATTTTTGATGTTAGACTTGTAAGGTGTTGGTAGTAAAACTTGTATGGTTCCTGGCCAGGCAGTTAGCACGGGAACACAGTTATAGGTATGTCTGGACAAAGGCTGGGAGAATTTTTGTAAAAAGGGACGATAATTCAAGGCCGATACTGATAGATTCGGAGCAAAAGCTAACGGACATTAAATGACTAGAAGGTACTGTTTTTTCTATTATATTATTATTATTTTCGACAACAAGTACCAAACATCAAGATCACTATCATATCATTCCATTTATTACCATATTATACACAAAATACTTCAAACTATTATTAATGCCGTTCAATATGAACCAAACACTAGCATTATCTCCATCAACAAATACCAAACTTCTTAAATTAAAATATTTATATAATCTAATCACTCTCTTTGCAATTTTAAATACAGGCCCAAAACTCAGCCATCCTAAGATAACAATTAATAATATAAATAAAATAAAATGGGTTTAAACGCATATATGGAAATAGATAATATAGGAGAGCCAAACAATGAATTTTTCATAGAAGAAATTGATGAACTCAAAGAATTTAATTGGAGTTTAAACAAAATCAATATTATTCATCAAAATATCCGTACAATGGAAAATCTTGATGACTTTCTTGTATTTTTAGACAGCATCAAGTCGACGGCAAGATTTCATATAATAATCCTTACAGAATGCAGACTGAATGACTCATATCTCGCAAAACAAATTAAAGGATATCATGAATATCATACAACAAAACATTTAAATCAAAACAGTGGAGTCGTAACTTACATTCGAGATGACATCCACTCTCAAGTACAAGAAATCTGTATCAGTCAATCAAATTGTCTGAAAATAGAAATTAATGGACATCTATGTATTTTAGCCATTTACAGATCACCATCATTCCACGACATACATCCATTTCTGGATAACCTCATATCTGAACTAAAAAAATGTAGTGATTTCAAACAACAAATAGTGATGGGAGATATAAATATTAACACATTTGGAATTATACACCGACAATGTCATGATTACATGTGCGCCATGGCAGAAAACAACTTCGCAATAAATATTACAGTTCCTACCAGGGTTCAAAATATTAGCATGTCATGTTTAGATCACATAAATACCAGAAATATTATGGCTTCCAATGCATTTGTTATACACAATACAATAACTGATCACTATACAACAGCAATCAGCATTCCAATCATATCTCTTAAAAAGCAAGTAAAATATAACCAGTTTACGTCAACCATCTGCTATGAGGGACTAATTAGGGATCTAAATAATGAAACATGGACAGATGTATGTGAAGTGACTGATGTTAACAACGCACTCAACTTATTTATTAACAAAATCAACATGCATATAACACAAAATTCAAAAGATAAACTCATTTCACATAAACAAATACAACTTACTCCTTGGATTAGCAGTGGTATTGTAAAAGCTATACACAAAAGAAATCATTTACACAAAGTGGCGACCAAAGACCCACAAAACACTCTTAAACAAGAGAATTACCGTAGGTATCGTAACATTTGTAAAGATGTTATGCGTAAGGCAAAAGAACGTTACTATAAGCATCAACTCGACCAAGATCCATCTAGTAAAAACATGTGGAACATCGTTAAACAAATTACCAATACTAAACATAAAATTGACCCTAATATTAACGAACTCCTAATTGGAAACACTGCCACCACTGATTCGGACATAATTGCTTGCCACACTAACCAATACTTTACAACGGTTGGGTCTAACCTTGCGGAAAATATCCTAAGTGTCACCAAGGAAACTGAAGACTCACTGGCATCTTCAATAGAAACAAAACACAATTCTTTTTCTTTTCAATTCTCACCTACGACAAATGCAGAGGTTTTAAAAATTATTGAAAATCTTAACAATACACATTCGAAAGGTCCTGACGGTCTTAACACTCATATACTAAAAATTATTAAATACAATATTGCATCACCTCTATCGAACATTTTTAATAAAAGTTTTACTTCAGGGGTTTTCCCCGACCATCTTAAAAAGTCTTTAGTAGTACCAATCTACAAAAATGGACCCAAAAACCAAGTGGGCAATTATAGGCCAATATCCCTGTTAAGTGCTATCTCAAAAATTATAGAAAAAATTTTTAAAAACAGATTAAGTAACTATGTAGAGAGCCGAAAACTTTTAAGCAAAAATCAGTTCGGCTTTCGGCCGGGAAGGGGAACGGATGATGCGATAGCGCAACTTACAGAACATATTTCTGGAAATATAGATCGCGGAAAGAAAAACATTGCACTGTTCTTAGACTTAGCCAAGGCTTTTGATACAATTTCTCATAAATTACTCCTCAAAAGATTAAAAAATATTGGCATTGTAGGTATGCCCTACGAATGGTTAAAGAGTTACTTAACGGGTAGAAGCCAGCAACTCAAAATGGGAAAAACAGTGAGTAAATCACTAGGGACTAACTTTGGGGTACCGCAGGGAAGCACTTTTATAAGTTTTTATAATCTACATAAATGAGTTATGCGAGCTAAAAGTAGGCGGAAAAATTATTACATTCGCTGACGATACGGTAGCTATATTTGAAGGAGATGACTGGACTCAAACACATAAACATGCTGAAAGTGGAATCAAAGCGATAAAACAATGGCTTGACAAAAATCTACTTACACTAAATATAGCAAAAACTAAATACATAAGATTCAGCTCAACTATTAAAGGACAACCTAGTACATCACACACAATAAAAACACATAAGCATAACTGTAATTCCGATAATATTGATTCTATCTGCAATTGTGAAGTTTTGGAAAGTGTGAAAAACATCAAATATCTAGGCGTTATTATAGACAATCACCTTAAGTGGAAATACCACATCGACAACCTCACAATAAGGGTGAGAAAATTGATCCACATATTCTTTGTATTACGAAATATAATCAAACAGCAAGACCTAAGAAAAATATATTTCGGATTATGCAACCCCATCTTAACGTATGGTTGTATTGGTTGGGGAGCGTCAGGTAGAACAATTCTAGATCCACTAGTGAAGGCCCAGAAATCCATAATTAGAGTCATTATGCGTAAACCCTATAGGTTTTCTAGCGATCAACTCTACAAAAAATTTAATGTACTTGATGTTCGTCAAAACTACATAAAAAAGGTTATTATCCACGTACACAAAAATCTAGGAAAACTCAAAAAAATTGATCATAATTACACCACAAGAAGTCACACCAGAAAGGATCTTGTGATCCCAGTGAGCAATACGTCGAAGTTCCAAAATACATATACATATCTGGGACCAAAATTATACAATAAAATCCCCCCAGAATTAAATATTAAAACATGCAAAATGACATGCATCGGTTCAATAATAAATAAATGGTTAATTGGATTAGGGAGGGTTGAGTCTGAAAAATTATTAAATAATGTAACTTAAAACTTAAAATTTTACATGGTTAACTATTAAATGGCACAATCAGTAAAAACTTAGTATATATTTAATCTAAAAAAAAACACCTTGTTTTTTTTAGTACAGAATACATTTTTGGCATTTTTCACCAGCATTTGGTTCCTTAGAACGGGCAATCTGCCTAGCTAGGAACTAATATAGACAAACAAGACATAATAACACTTGTACACATTTTAATATTTACAGTTATTTTGAAATATTATTATTATGTTATTTTGCTGTATAAATGTATCTTATGTAATAAATAAATAAAAATAAAATAAATAAAAAGGTAAACGAACGAGACAAATAGAAATATAAAAACGTAATTTCAGATTTTTTTACCGATTGACAAAGTGACCAAATTTAGTGTTTTGTCGGGTCGGGACAAATTATTGTAGCAAATGTGCTTTGTGAATAAAACCAGGAATTCCTCCATTGAAACCAGATGTTTTTACTTGACGTCCTTCTGCTGAATATCAATTTATAACATGGTCCTCCAGCCGCATCTACCTTACGATCGGATTAAGGCATTAAAAGGAAACAATAAAATGAACCAGCGAGCTATCCAAAAATCCAGAAAGATGAAAACATGAAGAACAAGGATCGACATCAATATAAGTATCCCCTGCCCATTATTTCCTTCTATTCCGTGAATTCCTGTTCAAACAAGTGCTATTTTTTGTGTGTCAATGTACTTATTTAAAAACAAAAAAACTAACTACCCGCAGTGTAAATGCAAGTCATGCGAATTATTTTAGGTTAATTGTTTTAGAAGATGATTATTGTAAGATTCTGTCATTGTTCATAGCTTGAATTGGTTACTACGGTTTTCTACGCGATTATTGCACAGAAATTATTTTTTAAGGAACATTTTTAGAATTTGTTGTGTTGAATTATTGTCAAACGTATAAAAAATGGATAATTTAAAATCGTTGATTAACAAACGCGGAGTGTTGAAAGGTAAACTCACGAGATTTGCGGATTCATTAAACGCATTATCAGTTAACGAAATTAAAATTCGCTATGCGAGAATTGAAAAAATAATTGATGATTTCGAAGAGGTCCAGGAACAAATCGAAAGTCTTCCGGATTCCAACGAAATTGATAATAATTTGCAAAGGGAAAACTTTGAAAATCAATATTATTCAACCTTGGCGACTGCTAAAGGAGCAATTCAGTCTGTAGAGACTCCCAAATTAGAAATCAAGTTACCCAACCTTCAGTTACGAGAATTTAACGGAGATCCCAAAAATTGGATTAATTTTCTAGAAACATTTAAGACATTAGTTCATAACAATACTGCCATAAGCAATGTACAGAAGTTTTATTATCTGCAATCCTGTTTAAAGGGGAATGCAGCAAAGATCATCGCCAATTTCGAGGTATCAGACCTGAATTATATATCGGCTTTTGAATTGTTGCAGCAGAGGTTTGCAAATTTGCGAACTACCGTACAAAGACACATCCAAGCTCTGTTTCAACTTAAAGAGATGAAACATGAGGATCCAGTAGCCATGCGTTATCTGATTGATGAAACTAATGTAAATTTGAAAGCGTTGCAAAATTTAGGCTTGAAAATCGAACAATGGGATGCTTTAATTATATACGTAATTTCTAATAAATTGGATGCAAGTTCTAGAAAGCATTGGGAACAAAACCCATTCCAGGATGAGCTACCTACATTACAGGAATTTCTTAAATGTTTGACCTCGCGTGCGCAAGTTTTGGAATTAATGTTAAATTCAGATTCGAAAAAAATTCCTACCTACCCGAAAGCAAGTGGTAGCAACAATAATCCCAAAAAGGAATCGGTATTTTTAGCTGCTACCCACAATAATTGTATTTGTTGTAATGACAAAGGGCATAAAATATATTTTTGTAAAAAATTTTTAAAATTAAATTCAGGAGAAAGAGCCAACGCAATAAGGAGGTACCGTGCCTGCTTCAAATGTTTGAGGTTAGGACATACGGCCCCATATTGCAAAATTAATTTAAAATGCAAGCATTGTGATAGCGAGAGCCACAATACGTTATTGCACAGGGAGATGCATCCGAGCGATGACTCCATGAATAAAGGTGAAGATCACCCAGGAGGTGACTGCCAAATGGATGCTGAACGAGTTTCAGTATCAAACCATTCAGCTTTAGCGAAGGCTGAAAAAACAATTTTATTGTCGACTGCTATCATTGGGGTAGTAGGTCACAATAATAAAGTGCATGAGGCAAGAGTCCTAATTGACTCTGGAGCTCAAGCCAATTTTATGTGCGAAAAGTTCGCAATGAAGTTAAATTTGAGATGCGAAAATATAAACAAGCCTGTGTTAGGTATACACAACAATGTTACCCATATAAAGAAACGTGTTGCGATAAAAATGAAATCTCTGAGGACAAATTATAATCAAAATATCACTTGTCTAATATTGCAGGAAATAACCACAAACCTACCTCAAGCAACAGTGGCCAGAAAAGACTTTAAGCTGCCGCCGGGATTACAAATGGCGGACCCAAATTTCAACGTAGCGGCGCCTATTGATATCCTGTTAGGCGCTGAGAGCTTTTGGGATATACTACAAGATGATCGGCTGAGATTGGATACCGGACCTACTCTGCAGAGGACTGAATTAGGCTGGGTTATATCGGGCCCGATCAACATTCATCAGAAAAAAAGGCCAGTACCGCAATTTTGTAGTTTATCAATAAACACATTATCTAATCAGATAGAAAAATTTTGGAAAATGGAGGAGGTGAATCCTGCGAGATTTCAAAATCACGAGGAGAAGGCGTGTGAAGCGGATTTCGTCGCCACGCACTCTAGAGAGAGCGATGGTAGATACGTTGTAAGTCTGCCGCGCCGCCCGTGTGTGAGTCAACTTGGTGACTCGTTAAAGACAGCGGAAAAAAGATTTAAGCATTTAGAAAAGAAATTTTTAATAAATCCTGAATTGAAATTGCAATATGTACAATTTATGCAAGAATATGAGCAACTAGGTCATATGGAGTTATGTGATAAATGGAGAGGGGATGAGCAATCCTATTTTTTGCCGCATCACGCGGTCATAAAAGAAGCTAGCACCACGACGAAGGTGCGTGTAGTGTTTGATGGTTCGGCAAAGACGTCGACCGGAATATCCCTGAACGATGCTCTGATGGTGGGAGCTGTCATTCAAAAGGACTTATACAGCCATTTATTACGTTTCAGAATACATCGATACGTCATGACTGCGGACATCGAAAAAATGTACCGTCAAATCAACGTATGCGCAGAGGATCGCAGCCTTCAGAAGATTGTATGGCGCGAATCACAAGAAGAGGAACTCCGACATTACAAATTGAAGACCGTCACATATGGGCTGGGACCTTCCTCCTTCCTAGCAACGAGATGTCTTCGACAAATCGGTATGGATAACAAAGTTAATTTCCCAGTAGCAAGTCAAGTCATAGAAAATGATTTTTATATGGACGATCTATTGACTGGAGGGGATGACTTGGAAGTTTGTTTCCAGTTAAAGAAACAAATAAGTGATATCTTGCTGTCCGCAGGGATGACCCTGAGGAAGTGGAGATCAAATATTTTGGAATTGTCATCTGGGCGGAGCCAAGGTGAAATTGCCAAACAGGGCAATTGTGAGAAAATGATCACTGACAATTCCAAGAATGAAAAAATACTTGGATTAATTTGGAATAATGAATTAGATTACCTGTCATATGAAATTACAAAGCCGTCAGGTAAAACGGAGAGCAAGCGTCAAATATTATCGTGCATAGCTTCCACCTTTGATCCTTTAGGACTTTTAGGGCCCATCGTAGTGGTAGCTAAATTAATTATGCAAAAATTATGGCAGTCCAAGGCATCGTGGGATGACATACTACCTGATGAAATTTTACTACCTTGGAGGGCTTATCTAGACCAATTATCGCAACTAAATGTGTTAAAAATCCCGAGAGGAGTTATTAGCGGAACACCAAAGACTATACAATTGCACGGGTTCTGCGACGCCTCTCAGAAAGCTTTCGGAGCATGCGCCTACATCGTCTCAACAGATTCGGAAGGTAAGAGGCACGCACAGTTAGTTACCTCCAAGTCTAGAGTGGCACCATTAAAGTGTATATCACTACCCAAGTTAGAGTTGTGTAGTGCATTACTATTGGCCAAGCTAATAAAAAATATCAAGTTGACGCTAAGTATAGAGGAATCGGCCACCTATTACTGGTGCGATTCAACAATAGCGTTGTGCTGGTTGAGAGGACAACCAGCTCGTTGGAACACCTTCGTGGCAAACCGAGTCGCTGAGATACAGGAAATCAGCGATCCAACCCAGTGGCGGCACGTATCATCGTCAGAAAATGCTGCGGATATACTGTCCCGAGGTACCACAGCTGAAAGGTTAGTCAGCACTTCAATATGGTGGAAGGGGCCAAGCTGGTTGACGGAAGATGTCAGCACTTGGCCAGTATCCAAGATGTCATGTTTGGATCCCCCGGAAATAAAAAGTAAAAATGTACTACTGGTAACTGATACTCAAGAATGGGATATTTTCGAAAAATTCTCATCGCTAACCAAATTAAAAAGAGTAATCGCTCAAGGTTTAAGATTTATAAATAATTGTCGCAACCCTAAGGATAAAACGTATGGCAATTTAACTGTCTCCGAGCTGGAAGCAGCTTTAAAATGTCTACTGAAATCATCGCAAGAACATTCCTTCAAAAGAGAATTGAAGGACCTAAAGAAGCATGGGTTAGTAAACAAAAACAGTAGATTGAAAGCTCTCAATCCCTGTTTAATGGATGGTTTAATTTGTGCAAGTGGACGATTGAAATTAGCTACTTATTTATCGCATCATCAAAGGCACCCTGTAATATTACCACCGTCACATAAGCTAACTGAACTTATTATACGTAATTATCATTATGAACATTTACATGCAGGTCCCCAAGCGCTGTTATCGGAAATACGCTTGAAATATTGGCCGATATTTGGGAGAAACACTGTTAAGCGTATCCTACATAAGTGTGTTGTATGTTTTAGATACCGACCTCAGGTTTGCCGGCAGATCATGGGAGACCTTCCAGTTGAGAGAATCACTCCCAGTCTACCGTTCTCTGTCACAGGTGTCGACTTTGCCGGACCGATAGACACGAAGGCTGGAGCGCTGAGAAAATCTCCGCTCATTAAATCGTATCTTTGCATATTTGTTTGTTTTTCTACCAAAGCGGTTCATTTGGAACTCGTAACAGATTTATCAAGCGATGCTTTTTTAAATTGTTTAAAGAGGTTCATTGCCCGTAGGGGTCAACCGGAAAAAATATTTTCTGACAATGCAACCACTTTCAGAGGAGCTTCCAATAAGCTCAAAGAACTATATGCCAGTCTAAGATTGAACAATGACAAAATCCATAGGTTTTTAGCTGATAAGGGAATATCTTGGAGTTTCATACCGCCTAGGGCGCCGAACCACGGGGGGCTGTGGGAGGCCGCCGTCAAGTCCACCAAGTTTCATTTATATCGAATTACTAAAAATAACCCATTGCAGTTTGAATTATTGTATACTTTGCTTTGTCAGATAGAGGCTTGTTTGAACTCCCGTCCCTTAACTTCCCTGTCTGATGACGTAGACGACCTTCTCCCTCTAACCCCCAACCATTTCCTTATGGGCAGGGATGCTTCGGTTATTCCCGAGTTGGATGTCCGCGAGCTCCCGGAGAACAGACTAAGCAAATATCAAAAATTAAACGCTCTAATTCAAAATTTCTGGTTCAGATGGAAACGAGATTACCTTGCTGAGCTGCAAAAACGGACCAAATGGCAGGCCAACAACCAAAAGGCCATAAAGAAGGACGATCTGGTAATCCTGATGGAAGACAATTTGCCTCCTGCATTATGGAAGATGGCGCGCATAGTAACTACTCATCCAGGCCCGGATGGAGTAGTGAGGGTAGTTACCCTCAAAACAGCACAAGGCACTTTTGTGAGACCCATCACAAAAATATGTTTGATGCCAATAGAATCAAACTTGGATCCAAATTTCTCTACCCGGCAAACCACGGACCTTCCCAAGGTCACAGCCTAACTGCAATTAGGGCTGAACCGATGCAACCAAACCACATCAATAATTATGGAGCATCGGTATTGGTGTTGTTGACACCACTGTATCCAGCCTGAAGCCACTGGGGCTTCAAGTCAACAACCGCGAGATGATCATCCTCGCTGCAGATCCAATGGTACTATCTGCTTACCAGGGCACGGCCGCCCCTTGATTTATGATGATCTACCCAAATGATGACATACAGAAGTACATGCTGATGTACTTTTCTAAAATGATGACCACCCTGGACAAGATGGCCGAGTAGTCTACCCGGTGAAGTGTTCATTCGGTTTTTTGGCAGTGCCATGCCAGTGAAAGTTAATGAACTGATAATCAGTCAATAGCGAACTAACAATTTATTGCTATTTGTGAATTGGTGTTGGTTAAAAAATATAATTGAAGTGAAATTTCTCCATAGAAACAATGAGACATTATTGATTTGTCAATTTTACAAAATTATTATTAATGTTGTGATTTTATTATTTTATAATTTAATTTTTTGCATGATTTTGTGAAATTTTTTTTAAATTTTTTTTTTTTTTTAGGTTATTTTAATTGTTGGTTAGGTTCCCGGACCCTTCAAATTTAGATAGTTACACATCTTGTAAATTTTTGGTATATTGTGTGTAGATTTAGGAATTTGTAGTTTTGATTTTTTAATTTCAAAAAAACTTGTTGTTTTTTTTCATTCCCCGCCGGGCAGTATGTTAAAAAGAGTGAAGACTACTGCCATCTAGCGGCGTATTTTTGTAGCCTATTGTCAGTTAATATGGGATTTTACAGATTAGCGACGTAATTCGAAACTAAAGGTAAACACTAGACGATAAAGTAGATTTCTTGATTTCTGCCATGTATTTTACAATGACTGACACTTTGGTTTTTTGTTTGTGTGTGAAAATGTGTGAAAATGTGTGGTTATAAATAGAACAATTTTTAGTTAAAAACTCTCTCTTAATTCGTGGATCTCCTATAAACAGCTAGCATTGTCTAGCAAGTGGTCAAAGTGACCAAATTTAGTGTTTTGTCGGGTCGGGACAAATTATTGTAGCAAATGTGCTTTGTGAATAAAACCAGGAATTCCTCCATTGAAACCAGATGTTTTTACTTGACGTCCTTCTGCTGAATATCAATTTATAACATTATTTACTAGATTCTTATGTACCACGATGTGGTTGAATCATTTAAATCAGCGGTCGTCACACTTTTCTGTTCAAGGGCCACGTAGGACAATGTGAGGTATCACCGCGGGCCGCACACTTATGATTTCAGGGAGAGGGGGGGGGGTGTTGTACATTTTTGTTTAAGAAGCTAAAAAGCAATTTCTTCTTCTAACACAGCAAACTTATTTTGTGGCACCATTTTGATTTAAATTAATAAATTACTTCGTTTTCACCACTTTTATTGTTTACAAAACCGACATGTTTCGTACCCAGGACCTCTTGCTTTCAAGAGGTCCTGGGTTCGAGTCCCAGTGGTGTCAATATGTTTTTCTGATTTTTCTGTTTCCAGATTTTCGATTGAGTTTCGCTTACATTGTCTTCATTTATTTGAAAAATTGTTACCTAAAAACTCTAATCTAATTGCATGTTTTCATCAACATCAGCAACCGGCGGTCATACGTGTCGCTTTAGTTCGTATTTGCCCAACAGACCATTAGAAAATTTTACAAGAGGAGAAGGTTTTCTTTCATAAATTCAATTAAACATTATGAAAGGTGTTTAAGATAAAACTATTTCCGTAAAGTTAAAGGTCTCGTTAGTTTAAATAATTTAAGTGATTAACTATCATTTTTTATACTTTATTTTTAAATTTAAAATGGAGATGGGTCAAAAACTAAAATGGTCTGTTGGACAAATAAGAACTGAGGCGACGGACGTGTCTGTTTGAGTGGAAAGGAGTCGGTCATGTCCTTTTGTTTGTAATTATTCCGCATTCGCCTTCGGGAATAATGGAACCATGAACAATGGATTAGGATCCGGGAAGATGCGGCCGACTTCCAACTTGAAAGGGTCGGCCTTCAGTGACATCGTTATATGATGACCTGCTTTGTGAGGTGTGTGTGTATGTTAAACACTGCGATCGTGAAAACTTGGATATATTTTCGAATTCAACCAATACTTTCAGAAGGAACTTATACGGAAAAAACTCTGTGTGCACAACATCTCTGAAAAAAACCAATAAACATTAACTTGATGTTATATTATACCTGACTTTTTTCTAAAGAGGAGAGAGAGCATTCTTCCATTGGCTTGACTCTTGTTTGGTTTCGGGATTATACCCATGACTCCATGACTCATCGCTTATCACCAATAATAAAATCTGGTCCTCTTCAAGCTGATTTTTCAATTCGTGGCAGGCTTGAAAGCGAAGGCTCTCTTCGATCCTCAGAGAGGAGATTTTTTGCATTTTCGCAGAAGAAACCTTGATTTACTCAAAATTTTGGACGAACGCGTGGACCCACAGCGACGCGACTTCGCACACTGACTGAGAAAGAGTTTCCGTACAACAGCCAACCACACAAAACCCGTTCCTCCTACGATTCACCACTCTACCGACCGATTCTCAATACTTACGTACTTTTTAAACGACTTCAAAAAGGAGGAGGTTCTCAATTCGACTGTATTTTTTTTTTTTTTGTTACGCCAGAACTTTTGACTGGGTGAACCGATATTGATGATTCTTTTTTTATTTGAAAGCTGATGCTTCCCGTGTGGTCCCATTTTAATTTGGTCCAGTTCCGACAATAGCATCCATGAGAAAACCATATAAGTCTTAAATTTGCATAAGTATGTGCGCGACAAATGGACGAATAACTCAATATCACGCCAACCGATTTCGATGATTCTTTTTTTATTGGAAAGGATGTACTTCAAGGGTAGTTTTATGAGAGTTTGGTTAGGTTCTGATTATCGGATCCATGACAAAGTAACGGAACTCTTCAATTCTTAGGAGCAAATTAACGAAACTCGGCCGAATCTCTTAATTTGACCCTAGCGTCGTTATGGTCAAATTGTGTCTGGCTCATATGAGCAGCACGTTTAGTAGGTCTAACCATATTCATGCAAATTAGTTGGTGTAGGTACTTCAGATTCACTAAAAAACAAAAAATAAACAAAAATTTTAACAAAACAAAAAAACGACTTCAAAAAATGCACTCAAAAATATAATAATAATTTCGTACTCTTCTACAACTTCATAATCATCTTACTTTTTCTACTCATCAACATGTAGGTACGATTGTTATTTTTGGAGTCGGTGTCAGCAAAGGTACCCGGCCCAACGTGTTCACTTGACAGCCCCCCTCCCACCGCGGCCCCGCTCTCGCCTCGTCAAGTCGCTTGTGCGACACAAGCACATCTCACCTAAACTATGTATGTAGTTACAAACCTTCCTTGAATGACACCGACTCCAAAAATAACAATCGTACCTACATGTTGATGAATAGAAAAAGTAAGATGATTATGAAGTTGTAGAAGAGTACGAAATTATTTTTATATTTTTTAGTGCATTTTTTGAAGTCGTTTTTTTGTTTTGTTAAAATTTTTGTTTATTTGATGGAATATAAATTTTGAATGAGAGTCTTTCCTTCCGGAACTAGAGAATCTCTTACACAGAGATTTTAAAATGGGTAAAATTTTTATTTATTATAGCGAATATATAAATTTTTTTTACATACAAAATGAAATGTGAAATTAAGTATAAAATATTGTATTTATTAGTCCTCCTCACTAGGGGGTCCTGTGCCGAGGCGGACTAAAGTTATTTAAATATAGTTCATTTGTCTTCTATGTCGTTTTTAGCGTCTTCGCTAGGATTTTCTCATCGACCTCTTTAAGCCATATTTTTATTCTTAATTTGTATTCAATTGGATTTTTTATTAGTTTTATGTCTTGGAGAAGGATGTTATGGAGTTTTGTTGCAAAGTAAGTATAGTTTCTTTGTCAAAATGTGGTTTTATAACTTGGAATATTGTTTATATCATTTTTATTCGATCTAGTGTTATGCATACACGGTCTAGTAGAGGATTCATTATTTTTGAAGAGCTTCAATAATATATTTTTGGCATATTGGACAATGGCATTTGGCATTTGTTGAACATTTGGTACGTCAAAGTTATTGAAAATTTCAATTGAAGGCGTTCTAATTGGTACTTTCAATATGGTCGTTATGATTCCTTTTTGAATCGTATTCAGGCTGTGTAGGTACGTATGTGCAGCAGATCCCCATCCTATGATTCCATATTCAATTCGAGAATGACATAACGCGTAGTAAATCTTTTTCATATCCCTTTTATTTAACACATTTCTTAGATTTTTAAAGAAATATATAAGGCTTGTGAGTTTTTCCGTAATACCTTTGATGTGTAGGTCCCATCTAAGATTTTCGTCAATTATTACTCCGAGATATTTTATGTTTTGTGTTTTTTCGATGACGGGGCAGTAACATTGTATATTATTTCCATGGCATTCATGTAATTTTAGTTCTAGTGATTTTATTGGTTGGCCCCTTGAGTTCTTTGAAAATGTTATATATTTTGTTTTGCTTATATTAAGGGTAAGCGAGTTGATTTTAAACATACTTGCATAAACCTGATGATCTCCTCACTTAAAATCGCTTTGTAATTATTGTCACACACCTTTGGTGCTGAAACATGTGTATATATGTATGTGCATGCGTGTGTATATACATACACATATATATGTGTGCACAGAATGCACACTATTCATAAATGTGTTATGTATTAACTCATAATTGATTTTGGTCCTCTTTGTTTTAAATACTTCTTACTAATACTATAAACGCGAAAAAAAAATTGGATGTATGTGTGTTTGTTACTCTTTCACGCAAAAACTACTGAATGGATTTTAATGCATCAATTCTCATACATCAGAATAACATACAGGCTATAATTTATAAAGCTAGCTAGGAAGGGGGCGCGGGAGGGTAACGGGGACGTACGGCAAAGGTGATTCAGGGAGAAACGATGTAATATAATTTATCATTACTTATTGTAACTTATCAATGCACGAATAATGTTGTGATTAATGACGTGCTCAACTATAATTATTGATATCATCGTTATAACCATCTTAACAGACGGATTGCTATCTTTAGAGCACAGGCGTCGGGTGGGAATGCTATCCTTGTTCTACCGGTATTACAATGGAAGATGCTCCGAGGAACTAGCATCATTGATCCCTTCGGCACCGGTGCATAGTCGGAAAACACGCCAAACGCGTGCCCAACATTTGTACACAGTTGACATATGTCACATGAGAACGGGTCGTTTCTTCGACTCGTTCTTGTGTTCAACAGCTCGGCTATGGAATGATTTGCCGGCCTCTGTGTTTCCTCCTTCCTACAACATGGGTCTCTTCAAGACCAATGTTCATTCCTTCCTCTCCTCAAAAAGACCCTCCACACAGCATCCCAGATGACATAGACCCTGAGGGAAATTATTTTCCTCAGGGCCTCCTGTGTGGAGTTAATGTAAAAAAAAAAAAAAAAACCATATTTAAAATGTTTATTACCGTAACAATTATGTAGCGTATTCTGTTAGCGAACAAATAAATAATTTATCCAATACTAATAACAAACCTGATTTAATTCTGTGAAATATTTTTATTTCCTACATATCAAAAAATGCCCCTATCGCAATAGGCCACTTGCATGGATTTCATAATAACTTGGAAAAAATCTTGTGGAAAGATTTTTTTAAGATATGAAAATGTTACAAAATTTTTTTAGAAATTACATTTTTTTTTTAAATAAATTAATCCGTTTTCGGGCTCATGACGTCACTACATGAAAATGTTCTGTCTCCGATAATATGAAATTAATTTTGTAAAATTCCACACTATTTTTTTTTATATAGCAACACTTTGATTTCCGGCGAATGTTTGAATTTGACACTTAAAATTCACTAGATTTATTGTTTGTTACCTGCGAACTTTTGTTTGGTTTGACGTTTTGACAGATGTTATAAAGTGAACATCGTACAGATGCTTTCCGCAGCGGCTGTCTTAGGAGCGTATTGGTAATGGTGCTGATTTTAGTCTCTAGTATCTAGGATGAACGAAGTATGTATGAAGAATGAGTTAATGATGAATGTATGTAAGTAAGTCTAAAGTCATGGTGTTTGAAAGAGAGAGTACGAAAACAGTGTGCGATATAGTTGTGAATGATGAATACTTGGAGCAGGTGGATGAGTTTGTTTATCTGGGTAGTATATTTACGAGAGATGGGAAGGCTGATAGAGATATTGAAAGAAGGGTAAATGCCGGTAACTCCATTAATGCAGGACTGAATGCCGTTGGCGCTAATAAAAAACTGTCAAAAAAAGCGAAGCTAGCAGTCCACAATGGAGTCCTGGTACCTACCCTGATGTATGGCAGTGAGGCATGGAACTGGCAGAGGAAGGATGAAAGTAAACTGAATGCTGTTGAAATGAGATCCCTGAGACGTATGTGTGGTAAAACCATGTATGATCGTGTTAGAAATGTGGATATCCGCAAAGAATGTAAGGCTGATGTAAGTATAATGAGCAAAATTAATAAAGGGACCCTCAGATGGTTTGGGCACGTAGAGCGAATGAGTGAAGAAAGTAGTGTAAAAAGAATATATGACGCAAATGTGAATGGTAAAAGAAGTCGGGGACGCCCGAGGAAGACATGGCACGATCAAGTGAATCAGATACTTGAGACGGGCCATGTCAAAAGTCAGAATAATAGAAGAGTATGTATGAGACGATGTATCAATGTGAGTGAGGCAAAGAGTGTGTGGCAAGACCGAGTTGTTTGGCGGTCCGTCCTCTCTGCCTACCCCTGCGGGGAAACGGCGTGATGGTTAGTTAGTTAAATTTTATAATGAAAAAAAATAATAATTTAAATCAATTTTTTTTTAACATAACTATAATTTATTATGTAATATATTTTATATTTATAATTTACAAGTACAAGTTTATTACACTGGATTTTGTCAGACGTTGAAAATTATAATGATTAAGGTGGATCAAGGAAAAAATATTAAAATATGAGATGTAATATTTTTGGTATGCCTCGTTATTCTCGTATGTAGTTTTTTAAAAAATGATTTTAGGCTATTATGTACCGTCTTTCCGGTTCATAAAACATGGACTGATTTTTCGGATAAAGTTTTAAAAAATCGACAGGGTTTCAAAAATACGATTAAAAAAATACGGAATCTCTTAGAATATTTGCCCAATCCGAAAAAAAATTTAAAATGTGATGCAAGTGGCTTATTAAGCTTATCAAAAAATGTTTAACTGCTGTTAAAATTAAATATTTATATACTTGCCTGTACTGTCTCGAGACAGGATATCCCTAGTAAGACAGGCACCGTAAAAATATGTGTAAACCTTACATATTTCGTGGAAATGCCTAATAAATACATAAGTTTTAAAAAAATGTTACGTAAATAATTAAACAAATCGACGTAGATAATATTGACGGTCCCGAATAACAATGTCGGATGTGCTCAAAATTTAAATCGTTCTGTTGGCTTATTTATTGGCTTATTTCGTTAATTTAAAAGGCTGTATTTGCAGAATTTGGAATGAAATGCAAAATATGAAAACAACACTATATTTATTGATCGTAAAAGCAGTAAAAACTCAGAAACTAAACTTTAAACAACTCTACTACAAGACTACAAAATCTAACATCCGATTTATAGATATTTTTATATAACAACTCACAAGAGGCTGTAGGAAGGGAATTATTAATGTGGATCTTGAAAAAGCTCCGATTGTATGAAGGAGGAAAAACAACGAGCCGAATTAACGAGTCTCCCAGAACATGTGGAAAACTCTAGAAAATTTGCCTGGATGAACTCAAGTACAAACAAACAATGGATCAAACTGTTGTTAGCATTGCCGCTTATATGGCCATTTGCTAAACCGAAACCTGGAAAGGACACGCAATACATAGGCCAACAGAACTAGCTCGGGAAGTCGGCGCAAGCAAGGTTCCTCTTAAAACCAAGGCGAGTGTTGTGGTTCGCTTGTGAATTCCTTCTCCTCCTTTCCTCACAATCTCCAGGTCTCTTCCCTCAATCAGAACACAGTTTTGCACGTAAATGGTTTATTCATTTAGAAGGAGACAGGGTTTTACAATTGCCAGCCTCGGCAAACTACACATGGGTACTTGCTAGGTATAGAATTCTAACACGGCGGGGAACTTCTCTCTCTCAACTCTCAATACGTATTAGTGAATTTAAACGCAGGATGCAGCACACAAAAGGAGGCAAAGGTTCATTGTACTCACAAAGCATGATATGAGGTAGCCGTCCAACGGGCTACCGGTGGGCTGGAGCCTTCTCGTGCACAAAACACAATATAGAAACAATCACGAGTTTTTAGGTTCTCGACACAGCGCCGCGGCGCTGTGTCTGTGGACACTGTTGTCAAGCCCGAAGCCAGCGGGGGAATGAATGCCGGGTGCCGTTTGGCACTGGGGCCACGGACCTCCGCGTGCGGAGATGGGGGCGGCGAGGGGCGGTACGGCGAGCTGTGCACTGGGGGCCAATTCACTAGCTCCTCGCAACAGGAATAAGGGGTTCTATTCTTTATCTTTTGTAACTTTGACCTCCGTAGTCCAGTGGCTAAGACTCTTGACTCACATTCCGGAGGTCGCGGGTTCGAACCCGGCATGCGCAAATAAATTTTATTTGATTTATTTGTGTTATTTCACAATTAATTCATTTAAAATAATATATAGTATATTTGCGGCATGTTCCAGAGTGGAAGATACTATTAGTATCGCCCTGGTGTAAGACCACCATTCAGAATTGAAACGTTGCTTGAAAATGGCTTTAGCCGTGTTTAGTGACCAGATCTGAATAGCCAGGTACTTCCCAACCTTCCTCTTCCCCACCTCCTTCCCCTCCCCTCTACCTTCAGCCTCACAACATACCCCAATTTGGGATGCCATAGTCTCACTGGCTCCAGACGGGAGCAGTTGAGATTCTTGTGCGGTATTCACTGTAAAAAAAAAAAAAAAAAACGTAACACTTCCCCCCTTGCCGCAATAAAAGCGACGTGGTAATGGAGCAGTAGGGCTAAGAAATCCTCTTACCCTTCCAGCACTTGTGCAAAAAAAACATTTAAGAGGAAAAGGAGAGAGAGAGAGAAAAGTTGCTAGCTACAAAATAGTAGAAAACAAAAACAAAAGAGAAAAAGCATGGCGAACAAAGAATTATCTATGAATGTACATGAAAGAGCATTGACTTACATAAATATAAACAAGGACCTGCTGGAGAAAGGTACAAGGGTTATGCAGTGATAGAAAAAAAATGACTCTAAATTGTATCATTGATCTGTGAGCTATGTTTGCGTAGCGTGGTTTGCGTAGGATGTCTGGGGTGTTTGAACGTTACACTGAAGTTACAAGGTCACTTTGTCACAGTAACCTGGCCCGTTTGAGATTACACTCAAGGAACACTAGGGCCTTAAAGAAAACACGAAGAAGAGAACGCAGGATGAGGCTTCTTGGTGGTGGAGAGGGTTCTACCTGTCACAGAGGTCAAAAAGGTAGCTGCTTCCGGATCCTGTGGGTGTGCCAGTATGACATCATTGAGGTACTGGAGAGTGGAATTGTAATTGGTGGTTGGTCCTTTATAGAGGAGGTGGTTTGTGTGCATGACAGCCGTTGTTGTGATGGTGGTTGGTACACTGGTTTGCATACAGTGGGATTGTTGTGTGAACAATCGTTGGTATTGTTATTTGCGCAAGGGCACAGGAGCATTGGCATGATGGCAACAGAGCATTTGCAAGGTGCAGCTGGAACATTTGCAAGATGCAGCAGGAACATTTGTACAATGGGAACAGGAACATTTGCGAGATGCCGCAGGAACATTTGCACGATGGCAACCGGAACATTTGCAAGATGCCGCAGGGATATTTGTACAATGGCAACAGGAACATTTGCAAGATGCCGCAGGGACATTTGTACAATGGCAACAGGAACATTACAAGGTGCCGCAGGAACATTTGCATGATGCAACAGGAACATGAACCAACCTAGAGCTGATGTGCTCGGGTTTGTTTGAGTGATGGTTTTGTGATGATACAATTCGCAACTACACGCACGACTCACACTAGGTTAAGTTAGGTGCGGTCGGGTGCTTTTGGTACGCAGGGTTTGAAGGCATGGGACCTCCGTGACGGTAGTGAAGGCAGCATGAAGAGAGGCGCAGGTGTAGATAGGGTGAAGAGCTGCTGGTCTTCTTATTAATCCGGCGAAACATTATTATTAGAACAAAATTCTTGAAGTTTTACCTGCCTGGTAGACCAATGATGAAAAGGTTTGGAGAGAAACAAGGTGTGCATGTTGAGAAAGATTGGATTTGTTTGACGTATAGAGAGAGAGAGAGAGAGAGACGGAGAGAGAGTTAACTAAATGCAACTACAGACTTATACCTATTATAGGTACGTATTCAAGGAAGGTTCTGTTTAACCCATTTAGTTTTTTTTTTAAACTAAATACATTTCCAAGAACACGTGGGTAAGGGTTTGTACGTATGACAAAATGCCCCGTTCGAAAGAAGTTGGTCTTCCATGACCTATGCTCACGTCTATACGGTAGCATTTTTTCTACTTTCGAAGAACAAAAACATTGAGTACAAATAAGTTATGAAAAGTGGGAAAGGAGTATGAAGTTGAAAGGATCCGTGTATGAAGGTTGTCCCATTTGACAAACGAAACGCCAAGTGCGTAACGCATATATCCCCATTCACGGATAATTTCGAGGAAGGGAAAGGGTGACAATTGGGAACATTTGAACGAAGAAAACTGCTGAGGACTCGGCTATTTCCGAAATTCGACCTCTGAGTGGAAGGTGAAACAAGGTCTACAGCAGTTATCCTGGCACATTACAATACCATTAGGTAGTGTAGGACAAAAGGAATACACTGACATAAAAGAGTCTAATCCTCTACGTGTATTGGGTAGAAGATTAGAGGGTCGTTTTATTCTCCTACTTGTTTGCGAGAAATGACAGACCCTTGCTCAAATCTCACAAACCTGGGGGGTTTTCTTGTTCGTCTCCCAGACAACGAGTTAGGTGTTTTTTGTGTCCATCAACTTAACTCCTACGACACGATGCCCCATAATCATCAGTGAAGCGTATGATTAGTCCTTTTGAGATAGTGGATAGTTCCTGGGTTCTTGTGACAGGAAGTCCACGGGCATGTTAATGAGTATTCTGCTGCAAAAGCAATAATTTTCTGATAACAGAAAATAAAAGGCGTGTGATCTACACTTGGTAGGTCATACAAACACGGGGGGTAGATATTATTTCGTTCGCACGACTCATGGTGAATATTGTCACGTTTTCACGTCTCACGTGACAGGAATGAACGATTTACAACAATTTTGCCCAGTATTGAAAGACAGTAACCCAATAGGTATTTAAAACAATTTAATGAGATAAATCACCCTCTCGATCAACAACCCTGTGTTGACGAGCAAACAATGAGTAGTTATGACGGACTCCCCGTGACGTGTAAAAACACAAAGATATTATGAGATTCGCATCTATACCAGTGGATATTGTAAGGTTCACACCTATAATAGTAGATATTGTAAGGCTCGCGCCTATAATGTTACAAAAGTTTACGTTCAAAAAGGTGGGTCCCCATTCAATACAGACGGCGGGTTGCAATGATGTAATTAATACGGCACTGCTGTAGCTTAATAAATTCATATTAGCATACATTACAAGACTTGCCAAAAGGCGATAAACACAAATTTTATTGAAGATCTGGCCAAGATTTTAAACTTCAAACAAGAATAATGGTACAATAAAGGACAAAAGAAACTGATGTCATGATAAAATATTGTACCTCATAATGAAGTTGTATATGTATAAAGAACAATGTTAATGAAGGGACGAAACGTATTGTCATTTTTATAACAAACAAAAAAAAATTCTCAGAATCCGACAAAATACGATTCTGGAAAAAAATAGAGCAATTGGGTTGAGCGCCATTCTAATTTTTGGAAAAAGAAGAAAAAACCACAAGTAGCAACAAGGTTGCTCTTAAATTGTTTCGAATCCAGCGAATGTGACCTGATAGGTGTGTTCATTTGGTGTATTCGAAACGATCCCCAATATACAACATTACTATGAATGTGTAGGATGGGGTGAAGAGGAAAAAGAAAAAAAGAAAAAACGGGAGGATTTCCTATTATAACAGAAATCGTCGCGACATTCTTACAATATGGTACTGTGACCATAGTAGCGAGCTGCGGCAATGGTCTGAAACCAATGGTTATTATACAGACTTGCACTTATGATTTTATATTTACAACATTAGGGTAGGGACGTACTGGTACGACAAAAACCCGACACAAAACAATTAAAAAAAGGTGATATGATAAGATGAGATGATGAGGTGAGAAAAGAAACGCGCGGATGCTGCAAGAATTGTGAAAAGGAAAGCGACGTCTTGGAGCAAGAGTTTTCCGGAACCGTTGATGGTAGGGGGAAAAGGAGGCCCTTTCGAAGAGGATGCATACAAGTATGAAAAGTGCCCCAAGAGGTGCTCTTGTGGTACAGCAGGCAAGGCACGCAGGATGTACAAGAACATATAAAATTATGCAAAAAGAAAAAGAATGTACAGGAGTTAGGCTACCGTTGACATTGATGTGCCTTCGGGTATAAGGATAACCTTACGAATGCCCATATGGGTGATTATTTACATTTAATAATTACAAGTAACTCACGTCCTTTATGACAAGAATTATAAGACTTCTAAAGAGACCGCATCACACTGATTGACGACTGGCCAAGAGAGGTCAGGGGCGTAATAATGATCAGGGTTAACAAGATGCATGTTTTGTCAATTTGATAACGCCTGAGTACTTGATGTGATGGAATTTACTGATTCCGTGGGAGGTGACTTCCGGTTGAAATTGCAGCCTCCTGATGTATTTTTTGTCGTAGAAAGAAGCATATAGAATAAGGCATTTTTTGAATTTATTCCTAGGAGAAATCTTTTTATTTCTCAGGACCTGTAGTAGTTCTTCCTTTCTTGAAGTAAGAATGTGCGGTATTATACCCAGCGTAACTTGAGGAACTTCCATGGTGTATAGGATCGTGTCAGAGTGACCTTATGTTGGAAAAAGTGAGAACTAGACTCGCAATTGGAAAGAAATTGGGCAGAGACTGACCACTGGGGACATATTTTTTACAAAAAGTTTTTTTTTTGCAAAAAACGCGTTTTTTATAAGTGTTTGGATTATTTGAAAATTTGAGCAGCGGTTTGCCTCAAAAAACGTGTTTTTGTGAAAAAAATCCAGATGTTTTGGAAATTTGTTGAAAATTTTCAAAGTCCATAAAATGAAAAAAAATTGCCCAGCGGTTTGCCTCAAAAAACGTGATTTTGTGAAAAAATCCAGATGTTTTGGAAATTTGTTGAAAATTTTCAAAGTCCATAAAATGAAAAAAAATTGCGCAGCGGTTTGCCTCAAAAAACGTGATTTTGTGAAAAAATCCAGATGTTTTGGAAATTTGTTGAAAATTTTCAAAGTCCGGATATGAAAATTTCACGGGCCAGGATTCACCTTAAATGGAACACGTTTTTAGAATTTATTCCGATGTTTTTTGAAAAAGGTTTGGAAATTTGCAAAAGTCCGGAAAATAAAAAAAACGGAACGAGGTTCGCCTTAAACGAACATGTTTTTAGAATATTTCCCTTAACTTTCCAAAGGGGGAGTTCAGAAAAGGGAGTTCAGAAAGGGTTCTTCAGAAAAAGAAAGAAATATTTTTATCTTTTATACAAGTTTTCGTGGAAGTATTTGTTTGAAAATTCAACAATGTCTTAGGGAAAAGTTTTTTTATTTACATGGCTAAACTGTAGCCTGATTTGAGCATCACCAATTATTGGTATTTACACGCCAACTTCCTTTCGTCATAACAAGGATTATATGCAGACGTATGCATATGGTTGTAATGTTAGCTTTCGAGGAATCAACGTCAACGCGAACTAGGCATTTTTCGAATTATGTCGTATGTTTCTTTATAATTTTTCTTTATAAAGAAACGTACGGCAGAAGTAAAAAAAATGCCCAAATGTCAAATGGCAAAAAGAATTTAATCCACTTGTTTCCCTTAAGCTGCAAAATATGTCGATATGAATACAGACCAGTACTTTGCGAAATATGTTTATTATAAAATAATAGGTTTATTAACTCTCGGGAAACGAAGCGGGTAATTGGTTTATCATATACAGGGTTTTAATTGTTGAATAACTTTGTTTTAAATATTTGTGTTCATTTCCACTATTAACTTGTATTTGAAACTAGCAAATTTAGTCGGTCGACACTTGTAAACACTATATTATTCACGGCGAGAACTTTCTTGGTTGAGCACTTTACGTAGGAATACCGGTGACAATGTTTTGTCGAGTGACGACTCGAAAATGAAGGGATCGTGCCCGTGATAATTTAAATTGCGATTCGAAGTTACGTTCGCGCCGGGGTTCCTGTTGGAAATGCAAGACAAATTGGAAATAACAAGACAAAACATTATACATTATAAAGTTTTAACAATTGCTGATTGAAGAACGAGACTGTGGGGCCGTGAAGAGGGAGGAAAAAATTTGCCCCAAAGTTGGAAGCCAGTGTTAGCATGAGGAGGTGATGAAAAAAATTGCCTCACGTTGGGCGACAGTGTTAGCATTGCCGCTTATATGGCCATTTGCTAAACCAAAACCTGGAAAGGACACGCAATACATAGGCCAACAGAACTAGCTCAGGAAGTCGGCGCAAGCAAGGTTCCTCTTAAAACCAAGGCGAGTGTTGTGGTTCGCTTGTGAATTCCTTCTCCTCCTTTCCTCACAATTTCCAGGTCTCTTTCCTCAATCAGAACACAGTTCTGCACGTAAAGGGTTTATTCATTTAGAAGGAGACAGGGTTTTACAATTGCCAGCCTCGGCAAACTACACATGGGTACTTGCTAGGTATAGAATTCTAACACGGCGGGGAACTTCTCTCTCTCAACTCTCAATACGTATTAGTGAATTTAAACGCAGGATGCAGCACACAAAAGGAGGCAAAGGTTCATTGTACTCACAAAGCAGGATATGAGGTAGCCGTCCGACGGGCTACCGGTGGGCTGGAGCCTTCTCGTGCACAAAACACAATATAGAAACAATCACGAGTTTTTAGGTTCTCGACACAGCGCCGCGGCGCTGTGTCTGTGAACACTGTTGTCAAGCCCGAAGCCAGCGGGGGAATGAATGCCGGGTGCCGTTTGGCACTGGGGCCACGGACCTCCGCGTGCGGAGATGGGGGCGGCGAGGGGCGGTACGGCGAGCTGTGCACTGGGGGCCAATTCACTAGCTCCTCGCAACAGGAATAAGGGGGTCTATTCTTTATCTTTTGTAACGTAACACTGTGTAGGTTCTTGTTTAATGCCTCAGCTGTATGGCGTTTTAGCCATTTTTTCTTTCCAACATCGATATATAAACAGATTGTCTGTAAATGGCTTCACCACACTTGGTAATGCCTTTGGAAGACGAAATAGCTGTCACGCGTTACATTAATCACACAGCAGAACTTTTATATAAATAAACGTTTCAAAATTGAATAGTATATTATATATAAATATCTTCTAAAAAACACAAAATCAAATATTAATATTTTGGTAGAAAGCAGTCACTTTGTGGTTGAAATAATATAATAACTTGTGTTAATAAATACCAATGGTGTCGTATTTATTCATAAATCATTTCTCTTCCTGCAGTGTAAAAAATATTCCTTCTGAATTAAGACCAGCATTTTATACAAATAACAATTTTGGAAAAAATATAATCAATTCAAAAGATAAAGACGACAAACTTAGTCATTCGGGAATTTATAAATTAGATTGTAATGATTGTTCAGCATTTTATATAGGTAAAACAACGCGCAATATCAACATTAGAATCAAAGTGCATCTTAGATTCTTAAATGTAATAGATTTTCGGATACAGCCAATCATCTTATTGATAAATATCATCTTTTTGATAAAATCAAAGCACCGGTGCTAAGATTCTACATAAAAAAATGGTCATGGTAACAGATTAAATAATTTAGAAGCACTCGAAATAAAGAAAGCCGTAAAAAAAACCCAAATCCTTAATAATCAGTTAAATGTGTCTAATAGCCCAATATTAGGGATATTTCCTATAAACTCGTAAAAAACCCTTATTCACCTTTTCATGTGAAGTTTTGTAACTATAATATGGTAACTCATCAGATATCATTCGTCTCTTTCTCTCCATTGCTATGTAAGAATCAAGAACCTGTTAACGATGTTAACCTGTTCATGTGACGTTTTGTCCTTGTAGATGTATATGGTAACTCAAGGGCGGATTTAGGGGGAAACCCCTCCCAGAAGGATTTTTTTGTGTACTGTGGAGATTCCATCCCAGTACAGAAAACTATCTTTATTAAACATTTAATTTTTCAATTTTATTATTATTATTTTTTTAATGACAATATAAGATAAAGTAAAATTACAAAATAAGTAAAAATACAAAGTAAAGTGGTTTGTTTACAGTCCTCCTCACTAGGTATTCCTATTCCGATGCGGACTGTAAGTCGCTGAATGGGTGTTGATTTTTATTTCCTCATCTTCTAGTTTCTTGATTTTCACAAAATAACAATAAATAAAATAGAAGTATTTATGTTTGTTGTCTGCAGGTTGTAATGGGGTTACTTCACAATTAACCAAAATTTGATATCTTTTTTAAACATTTGTATCTCTATGGTGTTCTTAATTTCAATTGGAAGGGCATTATATAATTTTGTAGCATGGAAATTATGTTTTTTTCTGGCCGAAAGATGTATTTAATTGCGGGATGTTCATTAGTTTTGAGGATTTTGACCTTGTAGTGTAGGTGTGTTGGTCAGCAAGGTATTTTAATTGTTCTTTAAATTTGAGTAGTGCATTTTTTGAGTATATTTTAATAATACTGAACACATTACAGTTTTTAAAAATTTCTCTTGATGGAGTTTTTATGGGTACTTTTAGGATTATTTTTATTATTGCCTTTTGCGTTTTAGCTAGCTGCTTGATGTGCATGTTTGAGGCAGTTTTGACACTTTCTTAAACCTCCCTATACATACTTAAACTTGTAGAAATAAACTTGAAATATGATACGTCTAACAGTAATTGTAGATTTTTTGCCCGTCCGCCCCTTGTGCCCGCCCAGAAAAAATCCTAACAGTAATTGTTGATTTTATATGACTGAATATACACAAATTTTAAATTATTTCGTTCAATGTGTACAATTACTGACTTATGAAATAAGTCATAAACGTGATCCTAAATGCATCAATCCTAACTGTTCAATCTTTGAGAAACGAAAATGGTTGAAATTTGAATAAAGACCTCATTAACTAATTAACTTACGTTTAGTGCCAAAAAGTAAATGCGCACTATCAATGCATATGTTGGTTAGTATTTCAATTCAACATTGTTAAATTATTAATATTTTTCGCAATTCATTGGCGTTTGACGTTTCTGAATTTTTTTTTAAATTTATTAGCGTTATGAACAGTCTTTATAAATTCATAAATGATAGTGATAATTATATGTATGTCATTGACCAATAAAATAACGACACATTGAAATTTAGAACCACAATACAAAGATACACAACAATAGCTCTACCTGATATAAACAATTCTGTTAAAGTGCATTTTCTTACTAAGTGTTAAATGAAAATTTTCAAGGGTTTATATATAAATTTTAATGGATATCAATAATATCTTTCAGGAGTGATTTTATTTAAATTCGTACTGCTAAAAGTAGGAGAGAAAATGTGGTGAACTAAAAAAAAGAGAAATACAGAAATCAATGAAAAATTAAGTTATTAGTTAAACATGTGGCATTCAATCGAGTGTTATTTTTTTATGAATGCAGCGAATTTAGCAAGGTTAAACACATCGATATTTGGACATAATCTGTTAAATGTCTTCTTCTTATAAATACATTTTCAAGATAATTTGTGTTGCACTTAGGGATATAAAATGTATCGAGAAACTCTTAATGGACATCTGAAATTAATATTTTGTAGTAAGTATGGGCTGTCAATGAAGCTGTGAATAATCTTATAGAGCATTAATAGGTCTCTGATATCTCGGCGTTGATCTAGAGATTTAAGGTTTATGGGGACATTGTTTTCATCATTTCTTACGCGATAAGTGACATATCACATATATACATCAATATTTATATCATATTTACATCAATGTAAATTCGTAAACATATCCGCCAGTGTTGTCAGCATACATCGATTTCTGATTTATTTCTTCGGTTGTCAACGGTGAAACTGTGCTAAGAATATCGATATAAAATCATCGGACGTGACGCATATCGATCCAATATTGTAATATTTTCGATGTCACCGTTCTAGAGCTCCAGGTGAAAGATCACCTTTCAGAATCAAAACGTTGCTTGTCGTGGTTAGAAGTCAAATTTCAATAGCCAATCCCACTCTAAATTCTTTCGATTTGAACAATAGGCCACTTGCATGGATTTCATAACGACTTGGAAAAAATCGTATGGATAGATTTTTTTACTAAGATTACGAAAATGTTAGTAATTTTTTTATAAACGAGCAGTTTATTTTTTAAATAAATAAATCCATTATTTGGGCTCGTGACGTCCCTACATGAAAATGTCCCGTCTCCGAAAATGTTCCAATTTATTTTGTAAAATTCCACCCTGATTTGTTTTTTTTTTTATGGCAACACTTTGATTTCAGACGAATATTTTTATTTGACATTTAACGTTCACAAGATTTATTGTTTGTTCTCTGCGAACTTATCATTTGGTTTGACTTTTTGACAGATGTTATGAAGAGAACCCCGTACGTTTTACGCTGTCAGTAGGTACGTGTTTTAGCGGTATAATGGTAATGGTGCTGATTTTAACAAAATGGAATTTTATAATATTCTTATTTTTATTATAATTTACAAGTAAAAGTACATTTCATTGGATTTAGTAATACAGATATTGAAAATTATAATGATTTATCATCAATAAGATGGATCAAGAAAAAAATATTTATGGGATGTAATATTCATAAAATTGTTAATCTCAAGACAAAATGAGGTTAAAAATTTCAATATAATCAATAACACCTAAATTAAAAAGGTAAAGAAATAATATAAATAAATATATAGGGGTTATCGTAACCCACAACTTTGTCAAAACTTAAAGATCACACGGATGGCATTTCTAAGGTGTCACTTACACTATAAAATACAATCATATTTTAATGAAAACGGTACTTAAATGGAATGAAAACAATAATGTTGTGATCAAAACGGTTTCTTTCATAATTATTTGATAGTCACTTTAATATTGTATAAGAAAGATTCGCTTATAAATCTTTGTTTTTTCATTAAGTTATTTTTTACATATTAAAAAAAAAACCTTTACGATATATATTTTTTTAATTTTATCTATTGTTGAAAATGGTATGAACTAATGATATAATGAATGATAACATTTTGTTTGATCTCTCAACACTTTGTTGTTAATTCAAATATTTTTATCACTTATTATTTTCTCTGTTTATCATTTTATTTTTAAATTTTATTATTTTGCTTTTACTTAACTGTTTGGTAATGACCAATATTTGCGTGTATTATTTCTATTAAATTGTGAAATTATTAATTCCGATACAGGCGAACCCTAGTGGGGTTAATAATTACATTCTAAAAAAAAGGATTTAAATTGTGAAGAACCAATAAATAAATAAATATTTTTGGTATGCCTCGTTATTCTCTTGTGCCGTTCGTGTGGAAAACTTTCTTTTTTTTAAATGATTTTCGACTATGTAATTATCGTTTTTGCGCACCCTTAAATTATGTCCCGTCTTTCCGGTTTATAAAAAATGGTCTGATTTTTCGGATTGAAATCTTCAAAAAATCGCCAGGATTTCAAAAATATACAGAATGTCTTAGAATATTTGCCTAAACCGGATTTTCTTTTTAAATGTGATGCAAGTGGCCTATTCTTCATACTTTTCACATTGTCACAGATGAAACGTTATCTCAAGAAGTTCTTCTTCTTCTTCCTTGCACTGTCCCATCTCATTGCGTAGGTCATCCGGCTCGAAGGACCATGCGTAAGGTCCCAGGGTCTGGTCTCCGGATAGTATACCGTCAGGTTATTGTCTTTTGCGTTTTCCAAATCCAAGAAACGTACAGTGAGAGGCGATGATTTGAGAGGTTATCCCTTGTTTTAAGAAAAAACACTTTGTTTATACTGAGAATATTGTTGTACACTTTAGTTTATTCAGATGAATAATGTTAAGTTGTACAGAGTTTCGATTCTATTCTGAGCACTGGAGTTGCAATCTGTGGAATGTACAGGGTGGACCATAACTACGTTCGCGGTTTGTTTCGTTATTTTTTTAACAATGCGTGGAGCGAGCGCGGTTCGGGGGGTATCGTTAGACGCGTTATTTCGTGGAAATTTTAGTCGCCTTGGAGTCGTTCACGGGAGAGCAGCGTGCATTTTGCGTTCGTGCATATTACATAAACAAGTATTCCGTGACCATTTTGAGACGAATGTACCGTGCTGATTTCGGTTTACGAGACATTAATCAAGCACCAAGAGCAAAATCTATTCGGAAATGGATCAAAATGTTTGAGACAACCGGATCAACAGTAAAAACAATTAATGAAGGTTGCCCGAAGTCAGCGGGGATACCAGAAGTTATTTAGCGTGTTAGTGAATCAGTGAGGGAAAATCCACAACAAACTACTCGCAAGAGAAGCCAAGCCCTATCCATCAAGAGGACCACTTTACAAAGAATTTAACGCCACGATTTACATCTAAAAGCTTATAAAATTCAGCTGACGCAAGAGTTGAAGCTGAATGATACCGATCTTCGACTTAATTTTGCCAATGTGATGCTGGAACGTTTTGACAATTTTTTCAACATAATGTTCAGCGATGAGGCCAATTTCCATATCAATGGCCATGTTAATAAACAAAATTGCCGGTATTGGTCTGAGAATAGAAGAAGAAGAAGAAGAAGACCCCCCGACAGAAGCATCAACGTCCCTTGCATAGCCCGAAGGTCGTTGTGTGGGCTGCAATATCAGAGGGGTATCTTTGGCCAATATTTCTTTGAAAACGAAAGGAGAGTTGCTATGACAGTGAAATCTAAGAATTATTTTCAGATGCTTAAGGATTTCTTGGTCCCAGCTCTTCAAGATTTTCAAGGCCACAGTTCCAGGAGCTGGTTTCAGCAGGACGGCGCCTCCTGACACACTGCTAAACTGTCCATGGACCGTTTGAAGAAGATGTTCCCCGATAAACTCATTTCACGAGGAGGAGACATTGAGTGGCCTTCACGGAGCCCAGATCTCAGCCCGTGTGATTATTTTTTGTGAGGATACTTAAAATCAAGAGTCTATGAAGACAATCTGATAACAATAAATCAGTTAAAACAAAACATTGTACGGGAAATTAACGCCTTCCCACGTGTCTACGTGTTTTTTGAGAATTTTCGAATCCGCCTTAGACAATGTCAACAGGCTGATGGAGCTCATTTGGACAATATATTTTTTAAAACTTAATGTCATTAAAATTTCCATTTATTGTAGTTTTTGAAAATATTAATAAAACGTGACTAAGTTCTACCATTATTTATTTATTCTTAATTAAAACTAGGTATACAGTTAAGGGCCACCCTGTATATAAGAATGGTGGAAAGGATTTGTAGAAATAATGAGTTAGAAGAAATGAATCGAAGTATTTATAATCTGAGAAATGAATTAGGGAAGTGACAACGCTGCCACAGATAAAAAATATCATAGACACAAAATTCTTTGAAATTTTTAAGTAAAAGGTGGCATAGACGTGCAAATTAAAAGTAAAAGTCTCTACACATCGAGATTGAGCAAAATGATAAAATTAGAAGAACTCAGTGCAAACGAAGGTAAATATTTGAAATAGGACAATCACAACACACAACAGTTGGGATCGGCTCTTCACGTTCTCAGGCTATAATTTCTTCAGTTCTGGGTATTGCTTTCATCCAGGCCGTTTTTCTAAAAAAAATTGGAGCATTGAGGCATACATGAGTTCTTTGGTCTTCCTCTGGATGATTATCATGAAGCTTCATAGACATTGCCTGCTTCGCTGTGTGATCTGGTGGTCTCCATCTTATGTGCCCATACCATCTCAACTGTTGTTCTTCCAGCTTACTTACTTGTTTATGTTCGTGACACTCAGACTACCATGAATGTGTGATCTTTTAATCTTGTCTTTTAATGATACTCCTGCCGACCATCTAAGCATTCGAATTTCTGCTGTTTCGAGTTTCCTAGAGTAGGAGTTGTACATAGTCCAGCATTCGAAGCCATACATTATCACGGGTCTAAAACAATAGTCTGGTATATCTTTCCTTTAAGTTTTATAGGCAAGAAGTTGTAACAAGCGTAACACAGCAGCAGTAATTACAGGTAGGGCGCAAATAAAAATGTAACTTGATCTGATCTGGTGAATCGATATGCTAGGCAATAGAATGATCAAAACATTTAGTTATTTAACAATGATAAAGGATTACCTTGTGTTCTTTTACCAGGTTGATAATAAGTATTTGTACACAAGGTAATTCTTGATCCTTGCTAACAATGAACTGGTTGTCTGCTTACGAGCATTTTTTTTTGTTTAACAATTTATTGGGCTAATGAGTTAACGGGGTAGGTCGAGTGCAGATAAATGGCCTTGAATTTCCTTTGAAAAATATTGGGTTTAGTTGATGACACTGATGACAAACCCTTTAGTATGGAGAAGGCCTGAAAATATCGATCTAGGAATTGGTTTATTTATGACTCAGCCATTCAATAGCATCCTCAAACTGTTTAGGAATTCCCCGTAAACAGTGATTGCAATACGCGCACAGCCTCCCACCACTTACTTCGATACCAACTATGGGCAGAATAAATAATTAGTATGACATGATTCCTTGGTTAATTCGAAGCTGTTTGGTTAGATGTCGTTACGCTACACTAATATGTAGTTTTTTTTCAATCATATCAAACTATGAACCAACAGTTTACTATATATTATCATAGTCGATGGTATTTCAATGGTACTGCCTCATTATGCCCCCCTTCCTAGATACGGCCCTGCACAAACACCATAATTAAGTAGCCGTAATCTTAAATCTAATAACACAATTAAATTACATTGACTGGTACTTACCCAAGAATAAAAATACTGCTAATACGTGACAGACACCGATTCCCGATGACTTATTCATGATTTCACGTCACACAAACTAACATAACTGATCAACAACCCTGACCAACACTGACCAACACCAAACACTGACTAATCAATGTACAATGTACTAATAACAATATCACTTAACATTAATAACTATAACAGATATCACAGATTTCGAAAACTCCACTTCTGCAAAGTGGTAAAACCAACGATCTTGCTTGGTTTTATCACAGCTAATGGTATATTAATTTAAAGTAATTTATTGTTGTTCTTTCCTTATCAGCGCGGACAACTTCGGCCGTACGTACTGCAGCCAATACAAACCGGAACGCTCATCTTAACCTGTACGATGCCCGCGGTATCGCATGTGTTAGTAGCTCGTACAATGTAAGTGTAAAAGACGCATATGTGAGATGAACGATCAAAAGATTTTTAATATGGTTGACTGAAAAGAAAAGAACAGTGAATTTTAAATTACACATGCAATCTTTTTATGGAAATATGTAAAGAAACAAAATTTAAATGTAATTATTTAATGTATTATAGCAACATTATGTTTGTATGCATGTGTGTATATGCATATGTTTTTATATGTATATATAAATATATATATATATATATATATATATATATATATATATATATATATATATATATATATATATATATATTTTTTTTTTTTTTTTTACTTTTATTTTGTCTACTTATATTATTTTTTAATATTATTATCTTTTTATATCCATGTCTACTTCGATACGTATACCGTAAAGGTTAGTAAAGAATGGATAAAAAAGTAATTACTTACATTGCAATGGTTTACAATTGTAAAGAAATAAGGAAAAAGGGTTAAACCTAATAATAAACGGAAATTATCAGAAATATTATTTTGACATGTTTAAAAGTAATCGTTTAATTTTGTTTAAGGCCCCGCAACCTCGCACAAAAAGAAGAAGATGGAGAGATGTGAAATTACGAATGTTAGAGGAGTGCGCTAGTATTTAAAGAGAAAAATCGATGCGAAAAGTGTGAAAATATGTTATTTCGTGCAGTTTAAGTTGAAAAATTACCCAAAACAACAATAAGAGTCCATATCTGGATATAATTTTTTTTTTATATTGATATCCATTCTTGATAAATCTTGCGTTTTTCCTACTTATGTTATTGTTATTATTTACCAAATATTATTATTTCCTTACGTATGTTTTAATAAACGCGCATAAATTCCCTCTGAGATCCACAATCCACATTTCGTCGAAAGTTGTTCTTACGATCGTGCAGGGCGGTTACAGTAAGAAAGATTAATTATTCTCCGTACCAGCTTTTTTAAATTATAACTCTATATCGAATTTATTTCAATCCTATATTAGCTTTAATTTATACCTTCATCCAAAAATGCTGAAAGGCGTGATGAAAAAACTATTAAAATAATGTACTTTTTGTAATAATTTTTTGATTATAAGTATTTATCATTTTTCAAAAATGTCAAAATTTAATAAGAATGTTAAAAAAATCTTAAATATATTAGTTTGTAAGTGCGCAAATAAATTCACAAATGGATCAATTTTCGTCAAGAAACACATGCACGTACATTTTTTTAATGATTTTATTGAAACTAAAATTAAAATTCTAAAAATGCGTTTGCTAGATAATGTATTGATTTATTTGACTGCATGATTATATGATTTGAAATGGGTGTTGTGTAATACAAAATCTTTTTTGAAAATTTAACAAATCTGCCAACGACCTATGGTATAACCTTATTATACTAAAAATAAACATTTTTCCTCAAAATTTAAAACATCCGTTTACTAGATAAAAGAACAATCTTTCGAAATCAATTTATAATTTTTTGTGGAAAAGAGTCAATACGTCTAAAGAAATATGATTTAAAAATTAAATATTTCTGGTTTTCTCTGGTTATATCCTCTTAATATTGTTTTAATTAGATCCACGAAATAGTAAATAAACAGGGAAAATAATTCCCCTCAGGGCCTGTCTTCTTTGGGGATGCTGTGAGGACAGTTTTTTTAGGAAAGGAAAGAGAGGAAGTTCTGGGAAGGAAAAGGATAGAGAAGTGGGTAGGACTCTGGGAGTCAGTGTGAGTGGCGAACGTATGAATCAAACCCTCCGACTGCGGTGCAAGGCGGAAAAGTCAAAGGGACTCCCTCAACCATATGGCAGAGGTGTTAGTTATTCAATAAATGGTTCCCGGGTGGCGGTACCCATACCCGCCCCCCAAATTGAAAATGTTAAACAAATACAAGTGTCAATGAGTTTTTGAAATAATTTTGTAATATCATCACCAATAATTTTATATTTTTGTCACACATTCTCCAAAATTACTTTTTCACTTACGAGCAACCCAAGAAAACCAGTTGCTATCGTCAACTTGGCCGTGGAATTATTTAATCTTTTAGTTGTGAAATTCTTTGATTTAAATATAAACCATTATTTACTTAAAGCAAAACAAAAAAAATTAACAAGTTTTTGCACAACTCTTTTCAGAAAGCAATTTTTTAAATTTACTTTTGAACATTAGAAGAAGTCGAGGACACCGAGATAGACGATTAAGTGAATAAAATAAATAGGCACTTGAGTAGGGTCGTGTCAAGAGTCAGAATAACAAAAGTATGAATGTGGATGAACCGTGGAGTGGGTGTCCAGTCAGTACAGTACAGTCATACTGTCCATCCTCTCTGCCGGTGACCGGAAAAACAGAACTGTGACAAAACATTCTCGTTCACGTTCTCCGGAATATATAAACTCAAATTTAATGATTGTCCCTCATTTTATATATATAAAATATATATATATATATATATATATATATATATATATATATATATTTTATTTTTTATTTTTTATTGTACGACAGACAGGTTAGTCCAACGGTACAATTTTCTTACAACTAACAATACATGTATATAGTTTTTTTAAAAGATGGTATGGTGATATCAAACACATATCCGCTGGTAGGGCATTAAGCAATGTCATACCTCTTGTCATGCTGTGTTGAGCCATGACATCTGTCCGACCCTGCGGTTTGTAGAATAGGTCATGGCTACGAGTTCGACAGTATTTGTCAGGAGCGAATAAGCATGACAGGAGATATGGACAATCAATAAGGTTTTTTATTAACTTTAATTTGAATACCATGCATGAGTCCGGCATTACGCCTGCTCTCCAGGCTTTGATAATTTGTCTCCTTTAGCAGTTCCACGTGATGCATGAATTTCGGATATATTCCGTATGATCGCATGTACACATACCTTAGGATTTTTTTTTGAATTTGTTCAATCATATTTATATAGTTAAGTTGATAAGGTATCCAGACAGTACTAGCGTACTCCAGCTTGCTTCTGACCACTCCGTTGAACATGGCGGTCATAGCTTCTATGTTACTGAATTGTTTGCAAGTTCTTATTACAAAACTAAGCATTTTGGAGCAAGCCGAAGTAAGCTGCACTATATGATTTGAAAATGTCAGCCTGGGATCAAAGGTCACCCCAAGATCCTTGATGATATATACGCGTATTAGTACTTCTCCATTAATTCTACACGGGTGTAATTACGGATTTTGTGAACGACTATAAGTGATATCGACGCATTTTATTTATTTTGAAATTAAGTTTATTTTCTAACGACCATTTCATGATTGAATCGAGGTCTGCCTGCAGTTTATAATAATCGTCATTTGATTCGATTTTCATCATCAGTTTCATGTCATCCGCGAATAGGAGACATGAGCTATGACGTATGCAGTCCTGAATGTCATCTATTAGAATAAGGAATAACATGGGGCCTAGATTCAATCCTTGAGGAATTCCTGACAGAGCTACGAACTTATGGGAATCGTATCCATTTACATTTACATACTGGCTTTTATCTTTTAAATATGACGCAAAAAATATGAGTAAGGGTTTATTAAAACCTATTTTGTGCATCTTTCTTAATAGAACGTCGTGATCTACTCGGTCAAATGGCTTTTTCGAAATCCGTGTAGATTACGTCTGTCTGATGCCTACAGTCCAGGCCTTTTGCTACCCGTCGAGAAAAAGAGAGTAAGTTGGTTACCGTTGGTTTCCTCGGTAAGAATCCATGTTGATTTTCTCTTAAGAAAGGCGCGATTTGCGGACTGATTTTATCACAGATAATCATTTAAAATTTTTTTGGAATTGTTGACAGTACTGCAACTGGTCTATAATTTCTGACATCAGTCTTTTCGTAGGTTTTATGAATAGGGCTGACCCTTGTTAATTTCCAACACTGTGGAAACGTGGATGACATGATGCAGAGATTAAATATGTAAGCAAGGGATACACAGATATTTGGAGAGATTTTTATAATTATCGAAGGAGGAATACTATCCGGACCAGTAGCCTTGTCAGGTCTCATATTCCGGATACAGGCTTCTATTTCCTGGATGTTGGTCAATCCGAGTGAGATATCTCCAAAGTTGCAGGGGGATGCTGTTGGGAAATTGGTTTCAAGTTTCGGGGTTACTTGACTATAAACGGAATGAAAATAGTCAGCATTGGAAAAATAACTCGTAATTTTGAAATCAGAATCAAAGAACATTTAAGGTGTCCTAATAATAATAATTCCTAAGTTCGCTAACCATATCATTGAAACTAACCATAGTTTTGAAAAAAATAATTTTAATAAAATATTCTTAACATTAACCATAAAGGAAAACGCTTAGATAACGTAGAAGCCTTGGAAATAAAAAAAAATCCCTGCCACAATCCTTAGATAATAATCAATATATATTATAAAAGAAAGTCCAAAAAAGCGTGCGGAACGCAAAAACTCAGAAACGAGTGCCGGTACGATCAAGAGAGTTATATGGTATGGTAGATCTCTATCCCCCCTAGGGAATAAGGGTATTCGTTTTTACCTAAAGGGCTTGCTTTTAAAGATATAAGGGCTGGAAGTTCTAAGAAGACTCTAGAATTTTCAAGAAGAGTCTGGAAGATTCCGGAAACTTCTAGAAAATTCGATAAAACTCTGGAATGTTCTGGAAGAAATGGAGGAGTGTGTTGGTGTGTCTAGAAGGTCCCGAAAAATTCTAGAAGGTTCCATAAAGCTGTAGGAAGTCCTAGAAGGTTCAATAGGGCTGTACAGAGTTCTGAAACGAGTGGCGGAGTATGTCGGTGGATCTAGAATGTTCCAGAAAGTTCTAAAAGGTTTGATAGAGCTGTAGAAAATTCTGGAAGGCATGATGTAATATGTCGGTAGGTCTAGAAGGTTCCAGAAAGTTCTATAAGGTTCGATAAAGCTATAAGAAGTTCTGGAAGGAGTTACGGAACACGTCAGCGAGTTGAGAAGGTTTCGGAAAGTTCTACAAGGTTCTGTAAAGCTGTAGAAAGTTCTGGGAGGAGTGGCGTGAGTCTAGAAGTTTCCGAAAAGTTCGACAAGGGTTCAATAAAGCGGTCGAAAATTCTATAAGGAGTGGCAAAGTATTTTGGTGACTGTAGAAAGTTCCGAAAAGTTCAAGAAATTTCGATAAAGCTGTAGAAAGTTCGGGAAGGAGTGGCGGAGTACGTCGGTGAGTCTACAAAGTTCCTGAGTTCTAGAAGGTTTGATAAAGCTGTAGAAAGTTCTGGAAGGAGTTACGGAATACATCAATGAGTTTAGAAGGTTCCGGAAAGTTCTAGAAGTTTAAAAATAATTTGCATGCCGCTAAAGCTCAAAGACGAGTTCTGGTACGATAACGGGAGTTATATTGTGTGGTAGCCCCCTATCCTCCATCCACGAAAAAAGTTCCGATTCTTACCTTAAGGGCGTGCTTTTAAAGATATAAGGGTTGGAAGTTTGGCCCCGTTGAAATTTCTAGAACAGTTCAAAAAATCCCAGAGTATTCTTGAGAATTCCATCACATTCCAGAACATCTCGAAACATTCTGGAATGTTCGAGAATAGGATGGAACTTCAGGAACATACCGGAACAGCCCAGATCATTATGGAACATTCCAGAATACTCCTGAATGTTGTGGAATGTTCTGGAATATTATTCTGGAACATTTGAATTTTTTTGTATGGGGATACCCATATGGGGTATATAAAGCAAGATCCGTCGTGGATTCGAACGTCAATTCAATCTCACATCAACTCTATGAGCGATGTCGGACACCCCAGTCAGAGTATTTGAGAGCATTCCACAACGTTCCAGAACATCCCGGAACATTCTGGAAAGTTGTGGAATGTTCGAGAATAGGGAATCGGGAACATCAATGTGAAACATTCCAGAACACTCTCGAATGATTTCCTGAGCGAAGCCGGGTAACCCAGCTAGTACATAATAATTAATAATACATTGTTCCCACCCACTATTTTGTAACTGTCAAATAAGTATACGTTTGCTCTGAGGAAGGAACGGTCGTTCCGAAACAGGTCGGCTTTAAACAAATATACAAGTGGTTCAAACAAAGCAACATTGTTTAATTTATGAATAAAATATTCTATTTCATTGAAGACGCAGATGACAATAATAATCTAAACGAAAATATAAAATAGAACAAGACACAGAAAAACAGAAAAAGATAATGGTGGCAACTGGGACTCTAACCCAAAATCTCTTGTCTAACCCCGACTACCAATTCTGTCTTTGCACCTTCTGTCAAACCGTCATATTAGTCAATCTCATATTTCAATTTTTTTTTAGAATTAACAATATTATTTTTAATAAATTTTTTGGCATAATTAATTAATAAAAATTAGATGAAGATAATATTGTTAAGTTAAAATTGAAATATGAGATATGATGGTTTGACAGAACGTGGCAATGGCGTATTGTAAGTGTTATCTTATTCTTCAATGATATATTACATTGATGGGAAAAACCTTCAAAAGTTATAAAAAGAGAGATTTTCTTAAATAAAATATTCTAACATTAGAATTAATAGGTATATCACAGTTAGGAGAGTCCCGAGATTTGGAGCCATCAGTAAATAAAAGAGAAGAGTTGGACCATTTAGATGAAATAATGTCATTGAACATATTATTGACTTGAAGGGAATTGAAGTTGTGGAATTTAATGGATTCTGTGACATTGATTTGTAAAGCGAAAATCTAATTTATGACTTACGTGCTTTAAAATGTGTCGTCGAATTCTTTCGATTCTTTTGATATGGGAATGGTAAAAAGATGTCCAGATCTGTGTGCAGTGTATTAAGGCTCCGCAACCGGTCTCGAAAAGAAGAAGATGGAGAGATACGAAATTACGAATGTTAGAGGAGAGCGCTAACATTTACAGCGACAAAATCGATGCGAAAATTGCGAAAATGTTTAATAAAACACTACTCGTTTAAAATAGAGCATAAATCTTACGGGCATTGTCTTAAACAGAATTTAAAGAAACACTGTGAATTTTTTGATACACATAACTTGTAAAATATCTTAAACAAACGTGTTTATAATCATTTTTGGAGCACACTGCGATTATTTTCTATCGAGGGAATTTTATATAATAAGCGTTTCGGCGGGGGCAATGTCTAGATATTATCTTTAAGAATAACATATATTTTTTTAAGAGCTTTGAAACTTACCGTAAGAAATCGGTAGAAATTCGGGACGCGGGCCCTTAATAAATTTCGTTTTTATGAATATATGTATATCTATGTCTCTTTCCTTATCGTTATTGAAATGTCAGAAGTCATTTGATAAAATGAATCGTACAATAACTTGGCAGTAAAGCGTTATGAATTAATTAAATATGGGATATACATATAATATGCCAATACTTAATGATAACTCGGGTACCTACACAAGAGTCCCAACTACTCACAACCGTCTAAAGCCAGTGACACTATGGCATCCCCAATTGGAGTATGTTGTGAGGCTGAAATTTTATTTGATTAATTTATGTTATTTCATAATTAATTCATTAAAAAAAAATCATATTCTCGAGTAGAAGATACTCTCAGTATCACCCTTGTGCTGGAACACCATTTAGCCGTGTTTGGTGATCTTGTAACGATTAGAAATGTGTTATCTATTTAACTCGTATTATGTTTGTAATAGTATGGCTAGCTACGGTCTGAAAGTAGGAACATGATAAATGACAAGTCAATGAAATAAAAGAGGGAATTAAATTAAATTATAATCTGATTTATTGAATTGTTATTATCGTGACATTTGCGAATTGTATTTTAATGACTCTTATAATATTAATGATCTCACGGGGTGTTTGTAAATCTCGAAGAGAATTACAACAATCAAACTAGTTTGCGAATGTGAATTTAAGTTATGTGGAAGTAATACGAAGATTTGGACGCCAGAGTGTTTAAACAACAACACCCAAGTATTAAATAGTAAAACCAAATGGTAACCTTGAATATCTGACTAAAATAAATAATATATTAGGATTAAGATTAACGTTACGAATTCGATGCGTCATGGTGAGCTGATTTCATCCGTCGCAGGTATCCACTCCTCTCCTTGGGCTTGCTCGATCCAAACTGCCCGTAGGTGTAGTTTCTATCCGGAACGTCTATGCCGCCAGTGATGTTGTTGTCAACGCTCTCCGATATTTTGTGATGTATTCGGGGTTGGAAGGTACCGACGTAATTTAACTGTTACAATACCCCCTTTCCCAAAAAAATGAGGTCCACCTGGCACCTCCACAAGAGAACTTCTTGTCCTGTGAGAATTGTCCGCAAGCGTGATGGAAGCATATATCTTGAAACTTGCAAGTAGATGGAATCCTGGTAGACAGAAGTAGATCCAGTCCATATGTTGTAAAAAATCGAAGAAACGGTGACCACCGTACTGCACTAATGTTGACATGACGTCATAATAAAAGGATGAACCAGAAGAAGTTCCATTATTCAATGTAGCATCTCTCCGATAATGATGAATTCAAATTACTGATGACCCAAAGTGGCCCAAGGTAGAGATGGAAGCTCTGGTATAACATCTTGAAGTACAGCATTGATGATCTTGAAGAATCTCTATGATAATGAATTTTTCAAATAACTGTTGACCCTAAGTGGCCCACGGTAGAGATAGAAGCTCTGGTACCACATCTTGAAGTCCAGCATTGATGATTTTGAAGAATCTCTCTGATAATGAATTCTTCAAATAACTGATGACCCTAAGTGGCCCACGGTAGAGATAGAAGCTCTGGTACAACATCTTGAGGTCCAGCATTGATGATTTTGAAGAATCTCTCTGATAATGAATTCTTCAAATAACTGATGACCCTAAGCGGCCCACGGTAGAGATAGAAGCTCTGGTACAACATCTTGAGGTCCAGCGTTGATGATTTTGAAAGAATCTTCCTATGATGATGTCTTTAAGCGGGATAATGATGCGACGTGGCTTGAAGTCAGATGAATGCCTTGACCCACATTTTGAAATCAGCGACAATGAACATGAAGGATGCTTTCTTCTTAGTCTTGATATTTGAAATTTTCTTGAGATTATCTTGAAGTTTCTTATACTAAACTGCCTAAATAAGGTTACCAGCAACAAAGTGAGATATAAAAGGAAAGAAAATTCAAGATGAAATACCTAAAAATATGATTATGATTATGCTCAAAGCTGAAATTGAAATTTTCCACATAACATATTAAAGAAACCTGAATTAAAGATTTAATAATTGTAAAACTTCATGTCGTATACAAAAGAAACAATGAATTGATAAGCAATTGCAACATTAGAATGCACGGGATTTACCGAAGTTTGAAATAATATTACCCAGCGATGTAAATATTTTATAAATAAAAGCGTTTTAAATTGAGATTAAATATGATAAAAAATTTATTATTCAATTAATCTAATACCCGGTAGATATCAAAATACAAAAAAATCAAAACATATGAAAATAAAATTTTTACTGAGATATTTTTAATTTTTTTTTTTCTTAAATTCCCAAAATAAAATAAAACAGCCTGTATTATGCTGAGCTGAGTATAAAATCTGAAAAATGAAATACTTAATTTGTTTGAAAGTATTTTAAAAACCCCATGTAGCAAATAATAACTTCGAGATAATCAATAAACAATAATTAAATGGTAAAATAATAATTAATGATAAAAGTAATCAAATGTTGATAGATGGCTCTAGTGTAGGCCCCATTATATTCGTGATAAATTATTAATATTTAATAATAATGTTACAACTATTAAGCAACAGATGTCATTGCTCTATTCTCATAATTCAATTAAAATAATTTAAGGACAACCTGAACAGTTGTTATATCATAAAGCCTTGTTTAACCAAATATATTAATTGTATTTCAAAGGCATCATCGGTATAATGAAGGTTTCAACTTCCCGATTGAAATAACTCCATTTCATTATACTGGAATATATGAATAATTCATCCTAAAATTTCCAAGACAGAATTCTTAGGAGGAATTATGAGACGACACAATAAATAATATAAACTACAACACAAACAAACTTAATAGTTATCTTGATAGATTTAACCTATTTATATGCAATATGAATATGGTAATTGCACATAAAGGACAGTTCTCATTACTATCTATTTCTATAAATGTTCTTAGAACAAAACTTGCTACCTGAATTATAGACACTCAAGGCTTTACTGAAATCCTCTCGAAAGAGATAAATGCCATGAGCTTTCTACAACTCAACAATTCATCTTTATAAGAAGATAAATAACTTCATTTTCTGAAATCAAAAGAGACGGACATATCCTCATCGTAAGTTCAAAGCTTACGCCAAAGATTCCTCCTTATCTCGCGAATGAAAGTGAACAGGCAAACCGACGCCACCTTCTATAATCAATTAAAATCGTGTTTACGCTACAGTGATAGGAAAATATTTTATATCCTATTTATAGAACGCAAAACAAGGAAAGATTGTCATACTCAGAGGATCTCAACGGGAGATCATGTTATGCCCTTAACTGCCGTTTTAAACGGTGGCAGTAATCGAATCAGTGTGAGATATATCCACTGCATTGAAGCGAAGCTCCAACTGTTTTGTTTAAAACAAAACTTGTCTGTTTCCTTCACTCAAGGACCAACAATCCGTATACAAGACAATATAATAGAAACCACAGTACATAAGTCACATCCGTACACAAGACAACAATAGAAGACAAAACAATTCAATAACATTCAATGCTCAAACTCATTTACCCTTTGAGAGCTGAATGTATTGAAAACAAAATTCATCTGCTTTTGTTGACGCACCAAAAACAGATAAATTTTTCCCCAAAATTGCACCGCACATAATACGCTATATTATCTAGCAACTTAGGATCTTAGATTATGTCCTACGACAGATTGATAACGGAATATTTAAAGTTTCCGCTCTGAAAGTGAAGACGCAAACCCCAATAGCAGTTGTTGTATGTGTTATGTCAAACAATAATATGTAGATGGCGTTATTGAGAAGCTGACTAAATAATAAAATTGTGTCAAACTAGTATATTTATAATTACGAGATCTATTAAATGACCTAAAACATCGTGTGCTGTTAAGTAAATTAAAGTTATTTGAAAAAACTCTATTGATTGAAGTTTAAAGATGTTCTTACAATAAACCTTTATTTTATCAACAATCCATTAATCGCCCGAAAAATTACCTTGCAAACCTCTGAAAACCCTTGAAAGGAAGATAAGCAAGTACTTCAAGGAACAGTTAATAGAACGTAAATAACTTGTAGAACCCAAGTCGAACAATGAAAATTTTTAAATTAATTATGTAGATGGCGGTAGTGAAAATAAATTGATTATATAATGATACCAATAAATTGAATAACTATCTAAACTGAAAAGAATTAATAACTCCGCCCAGAACTATAAAGAATCCTAATACCTGTGTAATTTTTACGTATGTAAACATGTGATAAAACTCTACATTTTATATCAATTTAAATAGTTGTAATTTCATTACAATCATGTTAGTCATTCCGCAAGTTACTTCGCATAATCTCTAATAACCCTATAAAAGGAAGAAATGCCAAACAATTTAAGGAAACAGCCAACTGATCGCAAAGTAACATACAATCTTCTATTTTAATTTATAGAATTATCCATTATTGGAATCAAAACCCAAAAGATTAATTAGATAATAGCCGATGAACAAATAATATAGTGATAAGCAACATTTTGCATCCCACCTACAAAATGACGATTTCAAAATAACAGTTATTCATCAAACCCGAAACTATTAGGAATTTATTTTATTTTAAAAGAAAACTACTCCCGCCGACTAAAGAGAAATTAAAACTCGATAAAAATCTATTAAATAATGATTTGAATACACTTCCCTGTTCTGTACTCAAATCGGAATTCAATGAAATTTATCAAAACCCCAAAATAAATTTGTATAAAATATTCATCCGCAAGAATATAGTGATATATTGCAAGGAAATTTAATTTCTTTTGAAAGCCCTACATGAGGAAAGAATAAAAAAAATCATCGATCAAATCAATATAACCCGGATAATAAATTATAAAAATTAATTTACGTGAAACTAGCTTTAGTCGCTTTGCATAACAGGACAGCCCGAATTCTGCAGACGAAGGTTTGTGATGACGTCTCATCTCCACCCGGATGCCCAGCAAAATTTGGTCTGCGTCTGAAATGCACGTTTGGTTACATTTATTATTATGAAAAAATAAAATTGTATAAAGGGAACAAAAATGAAATCAACATTCCCAAAGTAAGATTGTAAAAGATCACAATGTAACAGAACATATGAATTGCAGGTAGGAAAAATATTTGTATTAAGTTTATAACATGTGAAGAAATTCATGTGTGATATGATGTCAATAATAATTATTGCATCAGGTAGGTAATTAATGAAATTTACACATTATTGCAAAATATAAGCACGAAAAATATCACAAAATAAATGCAATGAGATTAAACAGCCACTCATAACACAGTGTAAATAAATTAGCTTGTAATAAAATATACTTAGCAGGTAGCTACCGGTTGCGTCCTAAGTAATAACAACAACGCATTTTTGTTCCCGAGGTTGGCACATCTGAGTTCCAGAGTTCGCTAGTTCAAGTTTTATCCGCAAGCGTCAGTTGTGTGGAGGAACCGTGCTGACAGGTGGGTTCGCGACCAGCGCTCGTGGTTTGGTGGGAATTCGACTTATCTTTAATCACGTGTAAGGCAAATGAATATTATTGTTATTATCTTAGCTTAATAGGTTCACTGATTGTAAAATATGTCAGGTTGTTTTTCCCTGGCTGGCGCCCGATTAAATTAAATTCTCCATGGCCTTGACGGCGCGGATTTCTTACGTTAGCAATTCAAATCCTTTATCTCTATCAGGTCTTTACCTGACATGCCCTGTAGATTAACTGTCCTGCTCTACCAATTTCATTCAAATTGCAATCAATAAATGTCCTTGATCTATTTCAGACTTATTGTTTTATTTGATTAATATTGTGCCACAATCCCTCCTTGCCGCGTGGGCGGTAGGTAGTCGATCATGTCTTATCAGCTATAATGTTACAAAATGGCGCCCCACGTTGGGCGCCACTGTAACGATTAGAAATGTGTTATCTATTTAACTCGTATTATGTTTGTAATAGTATGGCTAGCTACGGTCTGAAAGTAGGAACATGATAAATGACAAGTCAATGAAATAAAAGAGGGAATTAAATTAAATTATAATCTGATTTATTGAATTGTTATTATCGTGACATTTGCGAATTGTATTTTAATGACTCTTATAATATTAATGATCTCACGGGGTGTTTGTAAATCTCGAAGAGAATTACAACAATCAAACTAGTTTGCGAATGTGAATTTAAGTTATGTGGAAGTAATACGAAGATTTGGACGCCAGAGTGTTTAAAAAACAACACCCAAGTATTAAATAGTAAAACCAAATGGTAACCTTGAATATCTGACTAAAATAAATAATATATTAGGATTAAGATTAACGTTACGAATTCGATGCGTCATGGTGAGCTGATTTCATCCGTCGCAGGTATCCACTCCTCTCCTTGGGCTTGCTCGATCCAAACTGCCCGTAGGTGTAGTTTCTATCCGGAACGTCTATGCCGCCAGTGATGTTGTTGTCAACGCTCTCCGATATTTTGTGATGTATTCGGGGTTGGAAGGTACCGACGTAATTTAACTGTTACAATCTGAATAGCCAGGTACTTCCCCACTTTCTTCTTCCCTATCTCCTTCCCATCCCCACTACCTTCAGCCTCAAAACATACCCCATTTGGGGATGCCAAAGTCCCACTGGCTCCAGACGGGGGCAGTTGTGCAGTTGTGCGGTATTCATGAAAAAAAAAAACTGCAAAGAGTGTTAATTAATAAGGAACTCCAGTGAAAACTATTATGGCTTTAAAAAAATATGTTCATATAGACTATAGACCATAGGTTCTCAACGTAGGCGATAATGCCCCCCCTGTGGACATTTTAGACCTGCAGGGGGGCGGTAGAAGACCCAGATAAAATTAGGGGCATTGAGATGGCATAGTAAGGGCCTAGGCAGATAAAAAAAATATGGTCTAAAAAAGACAAAAACGCTTATCACGTATTAGTAATCTAATGTGTATTATTATTATTAAGAATTGACACTGTATAATGAATATAAGAAGGAAGAAGGTAGCAACCCGGTGCTTAAAATCAAAAGAATTGCTTTTTTTAATTATTTGCGTAACAAAAGGTATTACAAATAATTTAATATGTTTTTAATCAAATTATTGATTCTGTGACAGTTGAACGTAAGTAAAAAAATGGGAGGCGCTAGACAAAAAAATATTCTCAAATTCGGCGGTGGGAAAAATAAGGTTGAGAACCTATGATAAAGACCATAGGTTCTCAACGTGGACGATAACGCCCCCTTGGGCGAGTTTCAGACCTTCAAGGGGGCGGTAGAAGACCAAGAGAAAATTGGGGGGGGCGTTTCAGACTTTCAGGGGGGCGGTAGGGGACCCAGAGAAACCCATCACACCCCATCCTCTCTTGCCCCATCTCATCCCATTAGGGGCCATCCATCCACAAAAATATTTTTCCTATCCCATTACACCCCCTCCGTTGTGGCAAATGTAACCCCATCGTTGTATCCCATAACACCCCCTTCGTCGTGGAAACCTGTTACGCCTCCTCCGCTGTGGCAAATGCTACCCTGTCGTAGTATCCCATTACGCCCCCTCGACAATTGCTATTTCGGGTTCAATTCATGGGTTAGGGAGCGCTAGAAATAAAAATATTCTACAAGTGGGCGGTGGGCAAAAAAAGGTTGAGATCTATGATATAGACTATAGACCAATAAAAGCTCATTCTAAATTTATAAGTTTTATTAAATAATATTAACGTGGAGTTTTAAAAAAAAAATTAAAACGTCCATTTTAAATCATGTCTTTAAAACTCACTATCAAGTTGGTATTGTTGAATGTTTAGTGCTGACGTCACTGCTCTCCATAATTTTCCGGTCCCTGGTGATACTTTATTGAAGTTATATTGAATTGTATGACGGAAGCCACCATTCACCATTTCATGTTATTGGTTTATTTACAGGGCCGGATCTACGAAATCTGGCGCCCTGTGCAGTAGGTACCGATGGCGCCCCCCCCCCCCCCTACATTTTTATTTTGATTAAAAATGCGTTCACCCCAATTTTTTTATTTTTTTTTATTTAATTTTTTTTTTTCACTAATTTATCAAATAAAATCAAGACATATAAAGGGTGTAACTTTTCCAAGTGATCTGGCGGTAGCTCTCACACTCGTTCTCATGGCAACGTACAACACAAGAATAGCATCTACAACTTCTGACTAGCAACAGGCAGTCCCGACGAGAGACAGAGAGCAGTGATAATAAGAATATAACCTCAAATTTGTACCTTGCATTTCCCCTGCGTTGAGCGAACAAACATTAAACACTGACGTATGGTATCAACGGCTTACGAACAAAAATACCGCGTTGTGATTGGTTATTGAATTTGGATCGCACCTATTCGTCGTAAAAGACGGTAAAAGATATATGGAAAAATAGATCTTACGTTTTAACTAAATATATGGAATATGTAAAAAAATTCTGTAACTGACTATAAATTCGTAAGCCGTTGATACCAACCTGATGCGTGCGCATTCTGTTTCTTAAGAAAGTGTTGCTAGAGCGTAATAATTATTTCGTAATATGGGTAATTTTTAAACGATGCAGGGAATATTATAACTAAATTTTAATACAATATTTATTTTCTCACGGCGCCCCTTCGAAGTTGGCGCCAGGTTTTTGCACGTTTTTGAACGTATGGCAGATCCGGCGCTGTTTATTTACGTACTGTTTATAGAGATTTGGACATAATAGTTAGTGTTTATTGATAGATTATTTAGGCCTAAAAAATTCAGTATCAAAAATAGAGGTATCTCTATATCAGTTTATCTCTATTATTTTAAATATTCAAAAACTTTACACTGTATGAAAAATCGAAATGCTACTCGCAACCCGGCAACTGTGAACTCCAAAGTGGCGGACGTCGAACAGCTGATTTGGCATTGTATGCAGTATCTTATCAGTTGCCTACAACTGTGCAGGCGATGCTTCGGTTTCCATAATATTGATTTCGATTCGTAAAGCTAAAAAAATAATAAACAATTTTTATACCACTCTCCCGTAATAAATAATTTGATAAATAATTCCACCTAAATAATGTTTTCATTTCTTGAATAGTTTCATAGCTTCTTCCATACAAAATTACAACACCTATTGAAAATAAATAAAACTTTTGGAGAGTGATGATCTTGAAAAATTAAAACTTTCTTAATTATTTTTACTATTAAAACCAACTAAAAAAAATTGCAGTTTTAGTTAATAGGCCATTTAAACATTTAAAAAAATTGGACTGGTGTTCCTTATTAGAAAGGTATCATAGAATAATTGTATAGAATAATTTTATTTTATTATTTTAGAATAGGTAATAAACTGCGTTTTATGTTAAAAAACTTTTATAAACTAACTAAATATAATCAAATAATAACCAAGTTGTATAAATAAATTATTATAAATATAACTATTAATCTATTTACATAAAAATCAAAATATGCTTGCTTGGGTTTATGTATGTGAGTATATGAGTAGATTAAAAGTCTATGTATTGCTTTATTAAGCGTATAAAATGTTTAAAACTTTCAAAATGCATATCTTCTTTGAATCCCCGCAAAGGTATCTGGACTATTACATTCATATAACTGAAAAGTTTTTTAATCAGGACATACACAAATCAGGACCTCGATGTAAAACAGACAACTACAGACCAATCAAATTAACTTCTCAATTGTCTAAGATATTAGAAAAATGTCTAAAAAAACGAATCATCGATTTTCTAGAATCTCATTCACCCCTATCAGCTAACCAATATGGCTTGAGGACTAAACTCAGTACTGATGATGCTATATTTAATTTAACCAAAAATATTTATTCTAACCTAGACTCAAACATTAAAACTCTAACCATTTTTCTAGATTTAAAGAAAGCCTTTGACACAGTCAACCATAAAACTCTTTTAAAGAAAATGTCCAACATTGGAATTAAAAATAAATGTCTCATGCTGTTACAAAATTACATATTAAATCGGCAACAATTTACAAAAATTGGAACATGTTTGAGTAATTTTGACACAGTAAAACACGGAGTTCCACAAGGGACTGTATTAGGGCCGCTACTCTTTTTAATCTATATAAATGACTTGTGTAATATTGTTATACCTAGTAAAATTTTCTCATTTGCTGACGATACTGCAATAACAGTCCAAAGAAAAACCTTCTTACATTAAATTACGAAAAAACTCTTTTGTATTCTTATTTTCTTTTATATCTTTGTTTTCCTTTCTATATCACACAGAAATCAGCTCCCAAAACTAATCTCAATTTAAAGTTTCATAATATAAATTGTAACCCAACCACATGCTCTAACTGTGAAGAGATGAAATCAGGAAAAATGATTAAGTACTTAGGTGTAACCATAGATTATCAACTTAAATGGACCAACCATATAGAAAATACTGTTAACAAACTCAGATACTTAAATTATATTTTTGAAAGAATGTGTAACATTGGACAACTTATATAGCGCTATTTTTGCGAAAAATCGCCAATAGTAAATATAAAAACCATAAAACTAGTAATGATGCACTAGTCCATTCATCTCTTTCCGACGGAATAATTGGCTAGGGTAGAGCTTACAATAATCATGTAAAACCTTTAGAAATTGCCCAAAAATCAATTACTAAGATTATGTACAAAAAAAAATCGTATCCCTCCAAACAATTGTTTAAGGAAACTGATATTTTGGACCTTAGACAGATCTATGGACTTCAATGTCTTAAATTTATTTACATGCGTCCAAATAACTTTCTAAAAAATTACAATAAGACATGGCACATGTGAGTATGCAGTACCCCACTGCAAAACTAGGTTGTCCCAAAGTTGTCCCATATTAGTTTTATAGCTCCAAAAATGTATAATTTACTATGTATAACCTTTTTTTTTTTTTTTTTTTTATTTGATTCACCTGATTTATACATGTGTGTTACATATTTGACTAATGTGGGCCTCACTGGGTGCTTTACCCGTGCTGAGGACCTCATTTTACAGTTTGATATGATTTATTTATTTATTTTTAATTTAAGATACATATAAAATAAAAACTATAGAAAAAAGAAACTCAATAATAACATATGAAAATTAAAAGAAAGTAAAATAGAGCAAAATAAAATAGAGTAAAATAACACTAAAATAAAACAATAAAATAAAACTATATAAATAGGATAGATACATATAAACCAATAGTGAAATTAAAAGGGTTTTATATATTAGTGAGTATTGCAATGGTGTTTATGTCTATGTGTTTTTTGGGTTTTTTTTTTATGTTGTGATTTTTTTGTAAAGTTGCCTTTTTTGTTCTTTAATCCATCTTTTAATTTTGAGTGTGAAAAGTTTTTTGTTTTCTTCTTTTTTTAAATCGAGTGAAAGATGGTTGAATGCTTTTATTGCCTGGTATTTGTGATGTCTTTGTCCAAAGCTTGTGTTTATCGTCGGTGTTTTTAAGTTTTGTATGTATGCTTGTCTAACTGGTCTATTAATGGTTTGTGTTTGTTGGAGTTTGTGTTTTTGGTCAAAGATATAGTTAAGAAGTGTTTTTATGTATAATTGTCGTATATCAAGTCCGTCGAACATGTTGAATATTTGGTCTGTGTCAGTCATTCTGTGTTTTTTTAGTATAACCTTTAAGATGGTTCTCTGTGTGGTTTCCAAATGAACAATAGTTGAGTTTGTTGCTCCTCCCCAAACAATGATTCCATATTCTATTATAGATTGGCAGAGTGCAAAATATACTGTTTTCATTTGTTTTAGTTTGTATATGTTTCTTATGTTTAGGAAAAGATGTATTGTTTTGAGGAGTTTATTGGTGATACAGTTTATTGGAGAACATATGTCAAAATCTTCAATCTTATAAAAAATATACCAAAATTTGGCTAAAAAACACTGAAACAGATATTTTTTTCTCATAATTTTAAATAAAGCCGTAAAGTATACCTATCATTAGACAGCTTTTAGAGAAGATTTATAATATTGTTTGCTATTTTTATTTTGTTTGTTTTTTGTTTTTAAATTGCACTTGTAACATCTATTCTTACAAAACTTACAAATATAATAATAACAGTGCAGACTGTTATTATGCTGTAGTTTTTAAATGCATTAATTCAGTTACTTTTTTTTTAATCCCTAATTTATGTATACTTAAAATATTCACTATACCATAAAAATAAAAATAAAAGTAAAAAATCAATATTATACCCCCTTTATTGCCTTTGTGGGTTTTTTTTGTTCATACATTTATTATATTAAGCATTTTTATATACTTTTCATTATTTCATGTATCTATTAATAATTATGTATTGTATCAAAAATTTTCAATAAAAAAAAAAATTAAAAAAATCATTACAAAAACTTTTGCAAATCTGTCAAAAATGTAAAAATTTGAGAATGACATTTTGTAAAACAATGATTGTTAAAATAAAATTCAATTTTAGAAACTCTTTAAATTAATTAATTCATTTGAATGAATTTATTTGAAGTACTCACCTCATACTTTGAATCGAATCAAGAATTTAGATATTTTAAATAGGTCCCCATGTTAGGTACCAAATTTGATTGATTATTCTTATAATATACAAACATGAATATTTGTATTAAATGAAAAATGAAAATTTGAAAAAAAAAATTGTGGCACGCGAGCTGTTTAAAAACTGAATGTACTGGGACTGAATATATGGAACGCGGGAGGGGGGTTGGCGGGACGGGGGAGCGGGAGAGGGGTGAGGGCAGGCGGGGAAGGTGGAAGGGCTACGCGGGAGGGGAATAGGATGGGGAGGGGAACTAATTATAAATATAAGTATGAATATGAAAATAAATTTAAAAGATGGCTATTTAAAATAAATTTAAGTTTGGGAGGCGGGAATGGGTACCGCCGCCCCGGGAACCTTTATTGGATAATCAACATCTTTGCCATAGGTCACCCCAAGTGGTTCGCTACGTTTGGTGATTTAGCAGGGGTGCCCGGGTTCATGGGATGAGGTTCGTCTAGGTCTTAAAGGCGGATGACCAGGACAGACTTAACCCCAGATTCCTACCCACCCCTTAAACCCCTTTCCTTCCCAGAACTCTCCTCTCCTTGCTTTCCTAAAAAAAACCCTCCACACAGCATCCCTAAAGATGGCATAGGCCCTGAGGGAAATTATTTTTCTCAGGGTCTCCTGTGTGGAACTCATGTAAAAAAAATACATTTGGTTATTAATAATATTTAATATTTAATTATTAGATTTAACCCTTTATTTGTATCAAATAATGATTAGTTTCCAAAATGTGGTTGGTAAATTCAGAATAATATTTAATAATAACACGCGCTAAAAATATACTTAAGTGCGCTATTTAAATTATATATAACCCATGCAGAAGAAAAGTACTCGTATTATGCTGCCATTAATTATTAAGTGGCTCTACTCTACCGACTTTCTCTTGGGCATGCTCGGTATGATCTATTTACGGATCAGAAGGGATGTGCTCAGTGCTCATTGTAACACATTTCTTCAGACTGATTCGTGGATTGATTGACATTGATTATTAAGTGGCTCTACTCTACCGACTTTCTCTTGGGCATGCTCGGTATGATCTATCTACGGGTCAGAAGGGATGTGCTCAGTGCTCATTGTAACACATTTCTTCAGACTGATTCGTGGATGGTACTATTAATATGTAATCGTGGATATTAAGGAGAGTAATATCCATCACCGACAGCATAGACTGTTTTATCTGCCGGCTTACAGAACTAACTAGCCAATAGTCATGCCAGTCGGGAGAGCTGTCTTGTTGTTAAATAGAAAAACTTCGAATATCGTATTTATGTTTCTACCCTACTTGTTTATTTTCTTTAAATTTACTTTGTACACATATTACACTTTTAATCGCAAATAGATTGCGAATCAAAAAAGGGACTGTAATCAATAATTGATAATTTAATCAAAAGAAAATATGACGTTTCAGTGACACAACTATGGGGATGGTGAACATCGGATGCTGGAAGGGAATCTGATTCGCTTGGCCGAGCACATGCACAAGTCTCCGTTTGAATCAATATTAATAACTGAGAGGAAAAAAATGAAAATTGTCAGACAGGATATGCTTTGATGGTAGGTAGGATGAAGAAAGGTATTAATGTTTTGTAGGGTCCTTTCTTCAATGATAAATATTCCGTGAGGTTTGAACTTAGTTTTTTTAATTACACCTTTTAGATTAACCTTTAATTATGGACGTTACATTTTTGTTGCACTGCTGACGTGGACGTGCAGTCTCACAGACCGCTATCTTAAAAGGCCGGAATCTATCTAGTTAAGTAAGTATTGTACCTAAAATTATTTTTATTTATGTACGGACTTAACCAAATGTAAATAAAACAAGACATTTTAGTTAAAATATATTTATTTTTATGACGACCTCCGTAGTCCAGTGGCTAAGACTCTTGACTCACATTCCGGAGGTCGCGGGTTCGAACCCGGCATGCGCAAATAAATTTTATTTGATTAATTTGTGTTATTTCACAATTAATTCATTTAAAATAATATATAGTATATTTGCGGCATGTTCCAGAGTGGAAGATACTATTAGTATCACCCTGGTGTAAGACCACCATTCAGAATTGAAACGTTGCTTGAAAATGGCTTTAGCCGTGTTTAGTGACCAGATCTGAATAGCCAGGTACTTCCCAACCTTCCTCTTCCCCACCTCCTTCCCCTCCCCACTACCTTCAGCCTCACAACATACCCCAATTGGGGATGCCATAGTCTCACTGGCTCCAGACGGGAGCAGTTGAGATTCTTGTGCGGTATACACTGTAAAAAAAAAAAAAAATTTTTTAACTAAAATCTAACCATTTAATTATCAAAGGCACTTTTCAGTCATTTTTACTCGATATCACTTTGTACGAACATTATCCAAGGAAAATTACTTTTCCAGTAAGTTTTACTAATTTTACAGTAAAATATAAAGATTTAAAAAAAATTAACATTAACTTCTTAAAACAAAACATAAAAATTTTAACAAAGGCCCAACTTGTGCATATTTATTGGTAGTCTTTGCATAATGGCTTAGAACATTGTAGGCATATTGGCTGTTTACAGCCTTCACAAGTGTAAATCGTCTTTCTTTTTATCTTTGGTGGGTACAGTTTACTGGCAGATGTAATATGTTGATAATTTTCTGACATTTTTAATTGATAAATCTAGAACAAAGAAAATCGCCATAAGCTCAATTAATTACACAAACGTGGACGCGCGGTCTCACAGACCACAATCAAAATATAAAGCGAAATTACTGACGCAAAATACAGCCGGTGATGTAACCTTCACTCTCAACAGTCGTTTTGCCACTAAAACCGAAGCTACTGAGGCGAACAGATGCGTAAGGTACGCGGGAGGAGAGGGGCACGCGATTCACTAACTGCCAGCGGCCTGTGAGACCGTACGACCATAGTTAAAGGTTAACGTGATTGGACACTTTAAAATACGACAAATTAGTCTGAACAGCCCGGTTCCCCTTTCAATAGAACCAAAGGCATATTGAATCTTGTTCGTTATTCGATTATTTACAGTAAAAAGATAATGAATTTACGAGAACCATCCTTTTTATAACAATCTTTCAAGACATTTCACCAGAAGCGCCATCTGGACGCTCAACAGAACCCTGCATTATCGACATATAGCATTTCGGTAAATAAAACAGTTGGAGGGACATATAGAAGGCAGTAATCATACAATCTCAATTATAAATAAATGCAAACGGTATGTATATATCTATAGGTCCTATAAGGTACACTTACCACGTCCGTGCATAAATCTGTCCTTGGGCGTCCATCACTTCTAGTTATTTTTCTCCTTTTTACATATTTATATGGTTGTTGACGCAACTATGTGTACATATGTACATAGTTGCTTTATCAACCCTATAAATGTGTATTACTATATGGGATGTGTGAGCTTGTACTATCCTCCCATATCCTGAAATAAAACATAATTATTATTATTAAAGAAATTCGTCGATGCTGATAGGTTAACTAATTGTGCCTCAGTTAAAACTTTATAATATATATTGTTTTTGTCGCTGGACAAATTACGCAATACGGAAGACAGATATTAATATCTCAGTTTGTGATAAAAGTGGTTGAGTGAGCAACTCATTATGTTGAATGTGTATTTAATTTTCTCAGTGACAAGTTGACATGACTTATATTATCAAACGTGCTGTGATTAGTGCACAAATAGTTTTTATAATTCTCTTCATTGGTAAGTTTTCGATTGTGTTTATATGATGTTTTAATAATTAATTTAGTTATTAGTTAGTTCTGGAACAATATAAATAACATTCAAAGAATAATGGTGGATTTCAATATTAAATACCCTGTTTTGATATGAAAATCATACGAGAATTCCAACTATCCAGGGCCAGTTCGATTATGACATTTTTGAACAGCTTTCCCTCAATCAACAGTTTACTAATTGAGCCCTTGCCAGGAAGAATGTTGTATCCAACAATATTCTGGTTCCGAGAAAAATTGAAAAAACGAAACCGGTTATGTTTCATACCATTTTATACTTAAAATACATAAAACACAATTCTTAAGAGTTTTAAATAAAAAATCGTCCAGAAAGGCAATTAAATTAAAGTTTATTACAAGAATTTAAGCTGAAATTGTAAAAAAATGTTGTATGTAAAAATTTCCCACACAACGTTATTCCACAAAACGTTTTTTTTAACTCTTCGCAACATACAGAAAGCAACATGCTCTTTTAACATAAATATACACTTGTCATTGACGTATTTGAGTTTAAAAAGCAAAAAAAAAAAACGATATGAATAATTGAAACCATTTACGTTCCGGATATTGTCTTGAGATCAACGTACAACATTATTCCATATAAAACTATTTCAACGGTTAAAAAGCAGATTTAATAATATTTTTTCTGGACAAATTCTACTTTCCTATATTCTTCAGCTTCTTGGCTTTTTAGACTTTTTAGTTGAAGCCATAAGACGTTCGTTTTCTCCATTTACTCCAATAAATAGAACCATGCGCCGTGATTTCGATAAATGGTATTATACAACACTCTTCCACAAACCAACCTTTAAAATGCTGCCACAGGTCTAAAAAAGTGTTCAATGCCATCGAGAATGGAGAACACCTGATAAACTTTGCAGCATCTCACGATATGGTCAAAGGTGGTACGTTATTTCCACACAAAAATATATACAAAGCCACGTGGAAGCACCCAAATGGCAAAACCAATAAGCAAATAGACCATATACTTTATTAGTGTCAGACATAATCAAATCTTCTGACGAGATGTATAAACGACCCGTACTCCACAATGAAAATGCCAGCTGTGTATATTGGGTGCGCGTTTGGCATGTTTCCTGACTATGCACCAGTGCCGAAGTGTGTGTGTGAAGGTGGTATCATCTTGGGGGATGCTGTATAGAGGGTCTTTTTAAAGAGAGAAATAATTGAGAGAAGAACGAGTTGTATAAACGACCCGTTCTCCACAATGGAAAATGCCAACTGTGTTTAAATATTGGGCGCGCGTTTGGCATGTTTCCCGACTCTTTCATTGAAGTATCGGTAAAAAAGGACAGCATTCCCACCTGATGCCTTTTTTACATGCCCTCCACACAGGAGGCCCTGAGGGTAATATGTCATCTTTGGGGATGCTGTGTGGAGGTTTTCTTTTTAGGAAAGCAAGGAGAGGAGAGTTATGGAAAATAAAAGGGTTTAAGGGGCGGGTAGGAATCTGGGGTTCAGTGGGTCCTGGTCATCTACCTCCAAGACCTAGACAAACCTCACCCCATGAACCCGGGCACTCATGCTAAATCACCAAACGTAGCGAACCACTTGGAGTGACCTATGGCAGAGGTGTTGGTTATCCAATAAAGGTTCCCGGGGCGGCGGTACCCATTCCCGCCGACCAAATTGGCCTGTACTCTAAAAACGTTTCATTCGTTTTTTAGAAGAATCTATCAACCGTCATTCTTAACAGTTGATAGATTCGGGTTATGGTTATGGGTAGGTTGAAGTCACGATTTGAGGCCAGCGCTAGTTTTTATCATAATAATTGTGTGACATTGATTGATATAATATTGTCCAATTTAATATTGCTAAAATAATAATCGATTCGCAAATATTATAACCGAGTATATAAATAGTATATAAATTTCTAACATATTGTAAATAATATAACCGAGCTTCGCATTAATAAACTAGATTATTAAATATACGAGGGCTGTTCGGAAAGTAACCGGATGGCTATATACACGGTGTCCGGAAACTGGTGAATTTGTATCAAATAATTAATCATTATTTCAAATTCCCCATTAGAACTCCTACATACCATGTTTTAATGCCCTGAATATAATGTCTCTCAAACAAATATATTTAACACATATTCTAATGTACGCGTTAAAAACCAAGATAACTTTACACATACAAACTCGGGTCGATTTACAAGGTCACCATTACAACATAAAATATTCCACCAACCTGCAACAAAAACCACTTTTGGACAAAGAATTATGCAATATCTCTCTATCCTCCCCTTTGCAATGAAAACCAGAAATAAGTGGATGACAATTTTTTTTTTAAAGAACCCCCGACATATTATATAGCCACCTTCCAGTTCCAGCATCAGGTCTTCTTCATCAGGAGAAATGATCAATACTAGTTAAGGCGAATCTAATGAACCCAAACTTGATGGGTTTACTAATGGGTAATCCAGGGTTTCGTCTTCTACATTCGAACTCTATCATCAGAATAGTTCAGTGGTTCAAGCAAACATTTGTTTTTCAAGTATGAGGTCACTCATATGTTTCACTCAGAGCAGATAACAATAATAATATAAAGAGCTGATGACCTTGAAACGCCAGAACAGATTTTCACAAATTGTAGCTAAGAACCATCTCGATCATGTCAGCTTTCAAACAAAAAAAACCTCATCGTAATCGGTCAATTCGTTCAGGAGCTACGAGGCCACGACGAGGGGGTCGGGGGTTAAAAAATAACTGACTTCAAAAGAAATATTAAGATATGGATTATGGACACGGGAAGGAAGAATATAGATACAATTATGCTATTCTTCCTCCTAGATATTGCTATATAATTTCTCCTCGTAACATAAATGTTATATTATGCTCGTAACAATAAAAAAATGAAAAACTTAAATAAAATAAAATGGACGTATTTTATAATCCATACACAAAACTATGTACAATGTCACCACGGACATATGAATATATCTGGACCTGCCCTAAGTGATAAAAACGTAATATTTCCCCCTCCCCATGGAACCGGCTTTAGCTCCGCCTTGGCGCCTGCTTGCTCCATGGGGAGAGGAGAGATCCACGCTTGAATCTAAAATATGTGACGTCATCATTCTTGTAGTGACCAGCGCGAAACTAACGTCCACACGTTTTACGAAATAACACGCCAAAAACGGCAGCTTGCGCTATACATTAGAGGTACATATTATATAGACATAGCGAATGTGGGCGGTTCTCCAGTGTCCTCGTCGCTGGTTACAGGGGTAAGTAAATTATGAAACATTTGTAAAAGTGTCTTAACTAAACACGGCTACAAAATATTGCTATGTGAATTGGGGCGAATATTTTTGGGGCAAGCATTTGGCCTTAGCAAATATGTTATTAACGTGGCAAGCAATTCGCGCTCCCATGTAAAAAGGTCTATTCATTCAAAGCAGATTTTGCTTTTAAGAACTAAATGGTGATATTATAATGCGAGGTGCCTATATACTGTCAGATTGATTTTTCAACGAATCACAGTATCTTTCCTCTCTTCGCCCCCTTTAGTTTGGTTTTACCCCTCACCTGTATCTTCTGGTCTATTCATTCTGATGTCTATGAATGTCACCTTATAATCACCATAACTTGGGCATGAGCCTAGCGTGGTGGTCGAAAAATCCACAAATGATGTAACCATTTAAAGCAATGAATAAAGAAAAAAAAAATTAAAAAAATTAAAAAATAATGTAGTACTCTGGTAAGGTCATACTCTTATCCAAAAAAAATTAGAACCACATAAGATACCAAGGGCGGATCCAGGATTTTTTTCTGGGGGGGGGCACAAGGGGCTGAGTAAACAGTTTTTGCTTATAAGTATGTACTGTGATGGAATCTCCACAGTACACAAAAATACCGTCTGGGGGGGCACGTGCCCTCCCCCCTAAATCCGCTAGTGTAAGATACCATTGTTAATTCGGAATTTCAGATATGAAATCTGTAAAAAAAGACTCAGTAATAAGAGGTCCCAATGGCCGTGATGTTTAAGGCGTTTGTCAGGTTAAACAAGAGTTCCTGGGTTAGAAATCCAGTTGCGACCGCTACGTTTTAATTTTTCTGTGTATTGTTCTTTTTCATATTTTCGTTTCGATTTATTAGTATTATCTTCTTCCACTTTGTTATTTTAACTGACCGGACCGGTTTCAAACCTTTACGTCCAGCTTCAGACATTTTTGACAAGTTATGGTATTTATAGACTTTTACGGCAGGGGTGGATAAAAAAAATGGTATATTTAATGTAGGTACATTTGGTGATAGCTGTAATTGATACGATTATGTAGCACAATGCTAGATGCATTCTTCAAACTTTTCTATGTTTTATTTTATTTTGTACAATATTGTTTGAAACATTAGTTCTACTACGAAGCGTCGAGCTTTTAAATTTTAATAATCATAGATTTTTTTTTCAGCTACTGGCCTTGAAGCGGCACCACAATATGAAAGGTAAAAGTTACCCCAGGGCTCGCATCCTGGACCACTCTTATTTAATATTTACTTAAATTACATGTACAAACAGTAGCCTTATGTTTTTTGCTGACGGCGTAAACATTTTTATACTCATTCATTGCTTTTATGCTTGTTCGTAATAACAAAGCGATGTACGTCTAACTTAATATTATTAAGCAAATCTAAGCTATTACAACAATTGAAGGTTAAATATCAAGATAACGATGATTAAGATCTTTGTAGTGAAAGTTCAAAGTACTAAGAAGTTCAAAGAGTGACTTAATTAAATCTTGGTTGAACTGAAACATTTGAACTCTGAGCACTGCCGTTTAGCTTTTTACTTTTTTTATGACATGTGAATTCCGCGCAAGAACTATTCTCAATTATTTGAAGCTAGTGAAAGCATAGTATCCCCTATTGGGATATGTTATGAGGCTGAATGTATTGGGCCCCTATTATTTTGACGGCCGGCGTAGTCCAGCGGTAAGGCTCTTGACTCTTGTTTATAGATTTGTGTTATTTCACAATTTATTCATTTAAAATAATATATAGTATATTTGCGGCACGTTCCAGAGCGGAAGATACTCTTAAGTATCATCCTGGTGTAAGACCACCATTCAGAATTGAAACGTTGCTTGAAATGGCATTAGCCGTGTTTGGTGACCAGATCTGAATAGCCAGGTACTTCCCCACCTTCCTCTTCCCTATCCCCTTCCCCTCCCCGCTACCTTTAGCTTCACAATATACCCCAGTCGGGGATGCCATAGTCTCACTGGCTCCAGACGGGAGCAGTTGGGACTCCTGTGCGGTATTCATAGTTAAAAAAAATTGGGAAATGAAATAAAATGGAGAAAACGAAGGTGGGGAAATACCTGGATATTCACATCTAGCCACGAAACATGGCTAAAGCCATGTAAAGTTTATGGATGTGTGGTCAAGTGTCTTACACCAGGGTGATTCTGAGAGTATCTCCTAATTTAGAACGTGCCGCAAATATACTACACATTATTTTATATAAATAAATTGTGAAATAACACTAATTAATCAAATAAAATGTACTTGCGCGCCATGGTATTTGAACCCGCGATCTGCGGATTGCTTGTCGAGATCCTTACTCCTCGACAACGGAGGCCGTCAGGTATGTAATAATGGTGGTATTTTTGCAGTGCATCTAACTACGACTACGACGCCAATGAAGATAGTCTTGAAGAGGGTGATGAACTAGTCTCCGCGACACCAATCAGCAATGATACCCTGGGATGTATCCTGCCCGAGACTCCGAGCAACGGACGGTATGCTGTCATCAACCAGCCCGGGGCGGCGATACCGGGGCGAGTGGTGGCCACCTTCTCCCTGCTGCTGTACTCGTGTGACGAGGGTTACAGCAACAGCCTTGGGGAGCCTTTCTCCGAGTGCCGGCGAGATGGCACTTGGTCTTTTACTCCTGAATGCAAGAGTAAGATAGTTTTTACCTTACCTTACCCAAGATGGCAACTTACGTTTCCCACCTTACTGAAAATAACACATAACCTAACCTTACCGTACCCAAAATTTATTTATTTGTATACGCCCTACTGGGCTTGAACATGATTTTTTTTACAAATTGATTACAGTCATTAATTAACATGGCAACTCATGTTACGATCTTTTTGTACATGATTCATAATCTAATCCTAGCGTTCACTAGAAGGCTACTTACGATACCCATCTTCTCGAACATAATACCTAACCTGACCTTCCAATACCCAAGATGGCAACTTGCGTTACCCACCTTTTTGAACATAATACCTAACCTAACCTTTCCGTACGCTAGACGTCTACTTACGATACCCACCTACTTGAACATAATACCTAACTTTACCAAACCTAACCTTCCCGTACACGAGGTGGCAACTTACGATTCTCTTCTTATTTTTATTAATTTTTTTTTTATTGAAAATTTTTGATACAATACATATAATACATACAAGAAATAATGAAAAGTATATAAAAAAACTTAATATAATAAATGTATGAACAAAAAAATTCCACAAAGGCAATGCCTGTGCGTGGGTATATTATTGATTTTTTACTTTTATTTTTATTTCTATGGTTATAGTGAATATTTTAAGTATACATAAATTACGGATTTAAAAAAAAGTAACTGAATAAATGCATTTAAAAGCTACAGCATAATAACAGTCTACACTGTTATTATTGTATTTGTAAGTTTTGTAAGAATAATTTTGTAAAGTTACAAGCGCAATTTAAAAACATAAAAAACAAACAAAATAAACTAGCAAACAATATTATAAATCTTCTCTAAAAGCTGTCCAATGATAGATATATTTAATGGCTTTATTTAAACTTATAAGAAAAAATATCTGTTTCAGTGTTTTTTAGCCAAATTTTTGTATATTTTTTATAAGATTGAAGATTTTGACATATGTTCTCTTTAAAGGTTGTACATAGTAAATTATACATTTTTGGAGCTATAAAACTAATATGCCTTTGGGACAACCTAGTTTTGCAATGGGGCACTTCATACTCACATGTGCCACGTCTTTGGCTGGTACGATTGGAATTTTTTAGAAAGTTATTTGGACGCATGTAAATAAATTTAAGACATTGAAGTCCATAGGTCTGTCTAAGGTCCAAAATATCAGTTTCCTTAAACAATTGTTTGGAAGCATACGATTTTTGTTTGTACATAATCATAATAATTGATTTTTGGGCAATTTCTAAAGGTTTTACATGATTATTGTAAGCTCCACCCCAGCCAATTATTCCGTAGGAAAGAGATGAATGGACTAGTGCATCATAAACTAGTTTTATGGTTTTTATATTTACTATGTTACACATTCTTTTAAAAATATAATTTAAGTATCTGAGTTTGCTAACAGTATTTTCTATATGAATATATTGAAAAATGAAATAATTTAACTTTGTATAAACCACTTATTTGATGCGCAAATCCGACCGGTTACGTTCCTTCGTCAGGGAAAGCTTATACTAATTTGACAGTTTATTGAACTTATTGAACATACATAATACCTAACCTAACCTTCCCGTACTCAAGATGGCAACTTACATTACACACCTTCTTGAACATATGTAAAAACCAACTTAACCTTCCCATATCTAAGATGGCAACTTACATTACCCATCTTATTGAACATAATGACGAGTTGAAATTATAGCATGTCGAAATTTTACTTAAGCGTTTTTTACACCAAGAAATACATAAACAATCTCATCCCATGAGGATTGTTTGTGGATTATGTTATGGATTATGGAATGTTTATGGATGATTATGGATTATTTATGAATTATACACTTCTAGCATTAAGACCCAGATGTAATACGTAGGTGCCCAATCTTTTTTAAAAATCTGCGCAAATCCAAATATAAGTGCATTATTTTTCAGTGCCGGTTTCTTCTTCACCAGCTCCGCCCAAAGAAAGGTAAAAACATACTGATAATATTCTCTCCGTACGGCCGAGCCTTAAATAATTAAGGTTTAGCACCATCAAAAACAATCTACACTCAACATTCATTTCTCAGAAGGACGTTCACAAAATACAATATAATAATATCTTTTCAGAAGCTGATATTTTCAATTTGTCCTCAGGTCAATTTACTAAACACGTATTAGAAAAAAATAATAGAAATTCTTAATAACTAACTCTCTACTCCTGTTGTGTTATTTTCTCATTCAAATTATGTTTTTTTCCCCTTTTTTAATCACGTTTATCCTTGAACATTATCTTATGATTTGAAATTGTATAATTTTTGTATAGGTACATACATTAATTTCAGAGTAGGTATCGTCGCTTCAATTCTCATTTGTCCAACAGACCATTTTTGTTTTTGTTCAAATTCCATTTTAAAATTAAAAATAAATTATAAAAAATAATAGTTATTCATTTAACTAAGAATTATTTAAACTAATGAGACCTTTACCTTTACGGAAATAGCTTTATCCTAAACACCTATCAATTTCAGTGCCGGCAACCAGGGCGTTTATTTTATTTTCATTTATATTTATTTGTTTTTTTTTTATCCACCTCACTAGACAGAGTCTGTTCCGAGGCGGGTAAATAAGATATTATATTTATTAAAAAGATGTATATGTATATAATAAGATAAAGATATATGCATATATGTACATATACATGCACATAGTATTGTTGTTATATTAAATATTTTTACATGTTGTTTTTATTATTTGATAAATTTCCATAAGAAGATTGCATACGTAATATAAGATTTGACATGGAGATAAAAAAATGTTAATACAGTAGGTACATGATTATATAATGAATGTTGCTAGCAAGCAGTACCCTGCATATTTTATTATAATTGAATGTTATAAAATTTGGTGAGTAATTATATGAAAAGTTAATGTCTATAAAATATTCTTCTGCTAGTTCTTTAGGATATTTAGAATGTATTTTTTTTTCCTTTCAGTCAACAATATTACAAAATTTTTGAACAGCTAGTTCAGATTATTTGGGGTGTTGTAAGGTTTTGTTTGTGTTAGGAAGATATTGAAAATGTGTGGAGCTAGGTACGATTCATGTTTTTTGTGAATAATATCATAATGTTTCATTGAAATAATGATAGAAAACCTTCTCCTATAAAATTTTCTAATGGTCTGTTGGACAAATACGAACTAAGGCGACGGTATCTATTCTATTTTCTTTAATCCTGTTTTTCATTTTCTGCCATTTTATGTTTTCTTTAATCATGTCAGTTTTTATGTATATAATATGTAATATGTAATATGTATTTCCTTTAATATAATTTGTGTTATTTTATTGTTTATTTAATTATGTTGTGTCATTTTTGTTCACTTATAAACAAAAAAACATAATAATTGACAATAAAAAAAAAACTCTAAATTATAAATGAGTTAATTAGTAAAAACGAATAAGTTTATAGTTTTCTGATGACGATAATTCTCAAATTGTAATATTTTTTTGAATTTTACGAAACGCAAACCCAAATGTTTGTAATAAGTGCAATTTGCAACCAGTGAAGGAGGAATAATGAGAGATAGCTAAAAAAATTACCCAACTTAGGTTTCGTCCATTAATCACGTGATGTTTTTTTGGGAACTTTTAACCCCCCCCCTCCCCCCCCTGGTGATATGTGGGGAGGTTTTGGACTAACCCCCCCCTCCTCGTGATATTTCGTGATTTTTTCCGAACCCCCTCCCCTTTGGAGCCTCACGTGATTAATGGACGACCCCTTGATAGGTGAAATTCCCCCTTTTCAAGGAATTCACGTAGTGTTCTCTAAAAGCGAAAAAGGTAACAAAAGTTTTAAATAACCACCCATAGAAACCTTTTGGCTTCTATGGGTGGTTATTAGTTATACGAAAAAAATAGACGGCAATAATGTGTTCTGGGGGTAATAATGTGGGTCTCTTGTTAAGTAAAATTCTTCAATATGTGTTTTAAGTTACAAAATATAGGCCATAAAGATTTCGATATTTTCAGACTTTAGATGCAAATTGGGCAATCATTTGTGAGTAAATGGTCAATCTTTAAAAATATTTTTACGCTATTTTTTTATATAAACATAGTGGCATATAAAATAAATAAAAAAACGATATTAAAAAGAGCATTTTGATCTGCTTACATTTGAACTTTATATTTTTTTAAATTTATTTATTAAATAATCAGTTTACAAAGTATAATAATTTTGATTTCAAAAATAAATTACAAAATAAGTTTTCACAGATTTTTAGATTTTTCGATGACCTTTTTATGTCCGAACACAAATTTTATAGTATGTAAATTAAAATGACTACGCAAAAAACGCTTTTTAACGGTGTTTTATTGTTCATTGTATATATTAAATTAGGAAAGAAATTTTTTTATAATCATAATTAACTCAAAATAAAGCAAATTAGCAAAATTCCATTCTTTAATTTTATATATATAATAAGTTGAGAGGTTTAATGCCTTTCTATTAATTTATAAATAAAACACTTGTGTTGCAAGGTTTTTTAACAAAGAAACGACATTTATGTTTATTTATATCACTTTTCTTTGAATGGTTTCTTCTAACAAAAACTAATATTTTACAATCAAATAATTGAAAAACAAAACAAGTTACAATGATGATAGCATTCTAAATGACACTATATATTACATTACAAATTTAATTAATTTAACTTAATATTACAAATAACAAACCGAAAAATTTACTTTCTCTAACATTCTTTCCAATTTCTTTCATAGAACAAATATCAAAAGTAACTACAAACATGTACTCTCGTGCAGAAGAATACTTACCAAATTTTATTTCTATTTTTATTTCAAGAAGAATAATACTCACCCATGTTTATTTCAATCTTCTTTAAATTATCTTTTTATTCTTTATTTCTTAGCTTACTTTCAATTCTTATATTTTTATTTTTATCTATTTTTAGTTTTATTTATCCCTAAATATGTTATTTTTTTCTTTCCTCTTCTTATATTTTATTATCTGTTTATATAAAATAATATTTCATGTATGACTACCACAACACGTAGTATGGTAGTTAAAAAATGGCAAAAATGTAACATGTAAACATTTATGAAATAATAAAAAATAAATAAAATAGGATTCAAATTTAAAGGGAATATATGTCCTTTTCATATACATCATAATTTAAAACAAAAAAAAATTAAATAGCACGCATCCCTACGTGATATTTAATATAGCTTTGGTTTAAAAAAATAGTATTCACTTCTTCACACAGCAAACTTATTTTGTGGCATCATTTTAAGTCAAAATTAATGGAATATTTAGTTTTAACCACGTTTATTGTTTAAAAAACCAACATTACACATAGACTTAAAGATGTCAATGGATAGGCGGGAGTGGGAAGGGAAGGACGTAATATGACATAATTTACAAAGGGAACAAGTTTAATAATGGGTCATTTAATAATATTTTTTGATTATTCTTAATCTTTATTCAGTTTGGTATTTTGCCTCAAATCCAAAATTATATTTTGTATGAAAAAAACAGCCGTTTCTCTGACAGTCAAGACCCTTTTTTCTGGAAACCTTGCATATTTTACTATAATACCCTTTTAGAATTTACAGATATGCCATTTCTAGATTTCTTGCGTAAGCAGGCTTCAAATGTGTGTTTTTGAGCGGCAACCTTTGAATAATTCCAGTGGGTGCTCCGACACGACGAACCTGGGCTGCTTGCTGGGCGGGCTTCTCCGCAACCTTTCCACACCTTGTGAGGGCGGTTGCACCCTGCCCGACCTTCCCGCCCACGGAGGGTACTCCGTAAGCGGCAACGAAGACGTCACCCCGGGAACAACCGTGAAGCACTACACAGTACTTGTGTACAGGTGTGACCGAGGGTACAACGCCACGGCACAGTTTTCCGTCTGCCAGACAGACAACTCTTGGTCGGCGATGCCAACGTGTGGGTACATTTATATTATACAAGCTGAAGCTACCAGAGTTGCCCGGGCTTTATTTTGCTTAGGGGGTGGGAAAAGTGGATGAGGTGGTTTTTTCAATAGTGATATTTTTCTTATTTCGCAAGCATGTACGTGTCTGCACGTGTCTGTACGTGACTCCACTACGAAAGATCTTGATATTGTATTTGATAGTAGGTTAACTTTTCGTGCTCATATCGTATTGACGAGAATTTTTTTACTTCACTGAGAATGCCGAGTTTTGTCCTACGCACGGCGAGAAATTTCGGAGACATCCGGGTTCTCACAATACTATACAATGCTTTGTTTAGGAGTAGTGGATCTGTGGTTTGGAGTCCGCACCAAGTGAAGTATTCCCTCATCTTGGAGAAGATTCAGAAGAAATTTATGATATTGCTCTACCTGATGGAGTATGGCTACTACCCGTGACTCTACCGACTTTCTCTTGGGCATGCTCGGTATGAACCATCTACGGGTCAGAAGGGACGTGCTCATTGTAAAACATTTCTTCAGACTGATTCATGGATGGTTCGAAAACTTGACTATCATAGAAAGCATTAGTTTCTATGTTCCCTGTGGTTATCTCCTTCAACGACAGTATAGGCTATTTTATCTCTCAGCTTGCGGAACTAACTTGCCAATTGAAACCGCCAAGAGCCAGTAGAACTTTGGCTTCCACAATAGGGGCATGATGTGTGCAGTGTGCATGCTTATGATTGTTTGAAAGGGCCTCCGTTAGAAGCACATTAGAAATGCGGATATCCCAAGTCACAAATTTATGAAGCCTACTGACAAATGTTTGTAAATCAATATGCTTTTGCGTTTATAGGTTCAATGCTAGATGAAATACAAATGCCATCCAAACTTCAACTTCCAAAGAACAAAGAAAACATAACACATGTTACGATGTAAGTTATTATTTATAAATTTACTAGCTTTTGCCCCCGGCTTTGCTCGCGCCCTTTGCCCCCCCCCCCCCCCACTCCCTGCCGATCGCTTAGTTTTGAATTTTTTCGTCCTTGGTGAGTATGTGTGATGCCATTCCATTGACTGCCTCTTTGATTCAAGTTCCATGAAACCCATATTTCGTCTCCGGTCACAATATTTGTGCAGTTGCATCACCATCCAAATTTTTTAGTCCTTCATGAATGCGAATAGGCGTTTCACCTTCTGCATTCATGAATTCAATAACAGACCGCTGACTAATACGAACATTTATACCGACCATTTTGCAAGCGACTGCAGTGCTGCCACCTGTAGACGCAGAAAGTTACTATTGCAGTAAATTGTAGATGAAGGTTTGAGGAATAGCACCAAATTCATTTTTTTCATTTAACTGACTTTATTTAATAAGAAAAAAATAGGAGGCATTAGTTTTTGACTGGCCGTAGTATATTATAATGTATGTACTGATATTCCTTTTTCCAGTGTGACGTGTCCACCGGTTCTAAATCCTTCGCATGGGTGGTTTAAAAACAAAACTGATTCTCGAGGACGAGAGGAAAATTTGGAAACCATGCTGTTTGACACATTAAACACTTCCTCGGTGAACCATACATTCGGTTTTCTTTGTGATACGTATTATGTTGCTTCGACAAATACCACAACTTGTTTGAGCAATGGAAAATGGTCAGAAATTCCTGTTTGTTACAGTAAGTTTACACAATTTGAGTTTTTATTTTTATTATTATTACACCTACTCAAGTTCTTATAATAATATACTATACTCTATACTATAATATTTATTTATTTATTTATTTATTTATAAAACACATGATACATAATTAACACATTTTTTTACATAAAGAAGATATATTAGATCACCATACTAGGCGGCTGCTGTTTCATGGTGACCAATGGAGTATTGTTACTGTAGGGGCGTGTAAATAGCCCCTGACACGAGGGAATGACTACCCTATGTAAATCAAGGAAAATTGAATTCTTCCCTATGTGACACAAAACAGTTGACCCAGCAATTCCAAAATCCAAAGTGAAAACAAAACAATACTCACTCAGAGAACGCAGCTCATGCACGATGTCCAACACAAAAGACACTTCTTTTCATTAAAAATATCAATTTCTGCCAAGGCGGTATTGCATAATCTCAACAGATGTTTCGCACAGCAAGGAAGTTTCAACAACGAAATATAAATTTGCCTATTAATAATACGTGCCAAATCTTAGGTAACAACAATAATTCAATTATTGGGTGAATTATTTGATAATGAGTGACATCTGTTGGCTTTTCACTAACACTCCCGTCTGAAGTAATTGCCTGCTTCACAGAGGTAAGGAAATGCATGAATATACTGAATTTCAAATCACATAGGTAAATTCAATACAATACAAAAACCATAGATGGCGCCCTCATGGTCTCATAGCATAAATTATTAATTTAAAGAAATTAATGCCCAAATGGATCCAAATATATTTATGGCGCGTATCCAGTTACTTTGTATGAAATATGAAGTCTAGTGTGAACATAATAAATGGATCTAGATAAATGATGCTAAAAATTGAAAACATTATAATAAAATAATATACTCTGTAATATCCTTCTTGTTATCTTGTATCGAGGTATGTCAAGAGCATCTCCTATCCTTATCCTATATTCCTCTTCAACTTCGCGGTCCCCATATAAATCCGCCGCTACCCGAATTTCTGCCGATTTCTTACATATGTATCTCCCTTCAACATTTGAAGTTTTTAGCTCTTAAAAAAATATGTTTTATTTTTGAAGATAATATCTAGACGCATTCCAAGCTGAAACGCAAATTATATAAAATTCCCTCGATAGAAAAAAATCTCAAATTATGCTCCGGAAATTATTATAAACTCGTTTGTTTCAGTTATTTTACAAGTTATAGTTGTGAAAAAATTCACAATGTTTCTTTAAATGATACTTAAGACGCTTTCCATGAGATTTTTATTCTATTTCAAACGATTGGTGTTTTGTTTCACAAATTTCGCATCGATTTTATCGCTTTAAATATAAGCGCGCTCCTTTAATATTCGTAATTACATATCTCTCCATCTTCTTCTTTTTGAGCTCGGATGCGGCACCCTAAATTTAAGGGATAGCCAAACTCTTATCTGTTTCCAAAATTATTATCATAAGAAACACTTTTCAGTTAAGACGATAATATACCCTAAAATATATTCAGAATCTTAACGACGCGACGTAAGTAAAGAAGCCGTGTATACAAATTGTGACTCGCGACCCGTGTATTGGATAGACCTACTATCGAATTTGCCGTATCAGAGAAAAAAAGAAGAAGAAAAATAAAGTGGGAATCTTAACGACGTAAGTGAAGAAAGCGTGGAAACAAATATACGCCGCGGCACGGCGTATTGTACGAACGTACGGTCGAATTCACCCTAGCTGGTCTGGAGATTCGACCTTTCTGCCGCGTTTATTTTAATTAATTCTGAAGAATGTGTTGGAAATATTTAAAATGTGTCTCCATGTTGTCCTCCCGAAGTTATTAATTCATCGTCTAGAAAAATAAAATCTGGTGCTTACCGCTAACTTTATAGTTGAAAAACGGGTTTTAAAGTTTTAAAATCGTTGTACGTAAAATATATTAATGATAACGTACTGTTTTTATTAATCTAAAATAAAAATAACTCGCATTCCTTGAGGGGCATGGAAATAAAAAAGTTATTATAGTTACAAATTCGCCGGAAATAATTAAAATGTGAGTCTTGAGCAAACAAAAATTATTACGGTTGTGTACCGCCTTAACCGTGTCAAACCTTCTATGCATATTTATTTTTGTGCTATAAAATAGTGTTGAGTACCTCATACAAGAGGCACCTCAAATGTCCCATACAAACACGTAAAATGTCCCCCCGCCTCACAATATGTATTTGTACCAACTCTTTTTCTTTGTATTACATACTACAAATATGAAGGGGGACAAATATGAAGGAGGGACAAAATATGAGGTGTGAGGTGGTTTGTTTTGTTGGACTACATTCATGTCATGTACGGGACAAATATTAGGTGAGGTGTGAGGTGGTTGGTGTATTGGACTACATGTCATGTCACGTTGTCACGTATGGGACGTGATGTGTGAGGTGGTTGATGTATTAGGTTGATGTATTAAACTACATGTCATGTCACGCATAGTTTGGGACAGATGTATGAGGTGGTGAGGCATGAAGTGTTTGAATATTCTATGACATTTTTGTAATAGAACCGTGAGGTGGTGATGGGGTAAGCCAATTCATAAATTCATATATTGTGAATACCGCAGAAGCGTCCCAACTGCTCCGAAATTTTTATTTTTTTATTCTAAATTATTGTTAAGCGAATACCGCACAAGAGTACCAATTGCTCCAATTTTTTATTTTTTTTTATTAATATTTTTTTTATTGTAGATTATTGTTATGTCAATACACATTACAATAATTTATGAGCACAAGAGTCCCAACTGCTCGAAAAATTTATTTTTTTTAAATATTTTTTTTTGTAAATTATTTTTATGTGAATACACAAAACAATAATTTATGAGCACAAGAGTCCCAAGTGCTCGAAAAAAAATTTGTTTTTGAAATATTTTTTTATTGTAAATTATTGTTATGTGAATACACAAAACAATAATTTATGAGCACAAGAGTCCCAACTGCTCCAAAAAATATTTTTTTTGAAATATTTTTTTATTGTGAATTATTGTTATGTGAATACACATAACAATAATTTATGAGCACAACAGTCCCAACTGCTTAAATTTTTAATTTTTATTTTAAATATTTTTTATTGTAAATTTATGTATTGATAAGTGAATACCTTACAACAGTACCAACTGCTCCAAAAAAAAAAATATTTTTTATTTATTTAATTATTGTTATATGTTATGTTAATACCGTACAAGAGTCCAAACAGCTCCCAAGGGAGGGAGGATGAGGCAGTGTTGAGATGAGGTGGAGGGGGTTGCTGAGGAGGGGGAGGGATAAGAGGGGGGGTGCAGGGGGGGGGGGGATCAGAGGGGGGTGCAGGGAGGGGATCAGAGGTGGTGAAGGGGGGGAGGGGGTAGGCCTTTTTTATATCCATTTTTCTTATTTAAAAAATAACAGACACGGGAGGCGGGTATGGGTACCGCCACCCCGGTATTTATTAGAAAACCAACACCTCTGAACCAAGAAAATCAAGCTGAAGGAAAAAAAACCAACCCCCCCCCGTAAGCGAAAATATTTTGTAACACCTCACCTCAAATGAGGTGGGACACCTCAACACCTCATTTCAATATTTGAGTACCTCATACAAACTCATCCTGATATCGTGTCCTACCCAACACTACTATAAAAGCTGTTTTATTTCTCATAAATAAATAAGTTTGTATTGAATTTTACATTATTATTATAAATTGAATCCAAAGATGAGCTATATACGTAGGTGATAATACTGCGACCTAAATGGAGGTGTAAAATAATTAATCTATTTAGATCACTGGTTCTCAACGTGGGCGATAACGCCCCCTTGCGGGCGTTTGAGACTTTCGGGGGGGCAGTAGATGACCCAGAAAAAATTAGGAGGCATTGAGATGACACATAGAGGGCGTGGACAGGAAAAAAAATATGATCTAAAAAAGAAAAAAAAAACAATAAACATGTTGTAATGTATGTGTGTGTCTGTGGCATCGTTGCTCCTAAACGAATGTACCGATGATGATGCGTTTTTTGTTTGTTTGAAAGCTGACGTGATCTAGATGGGCCTTAGCTACAATTCATGAAAATCTGTTTAGGCGTTTCTGGTTTATCAGCTCTTTTTTATGTGGGGGGCTGCTTAAAATTTTGTTAACTTAATTTTTGATTAATGTAAGATCATTAAGCGATTTCTTTCTGTCAATAATAATATGTATGTATTTATCTATTCAATTATTTATTTATTCTATTTATCTATTGCTTGCTTCATTCTAGAAGACCATCCATATTTTTCATAATATTAAAGACTATTTGTCTATTTGACTATAGATTTCTCCAGTCAGGCTTTCTCGACCTTGCACCGCAGTGGAAGGGATGGATTCATACGTATATACTCATGACTTCATCATCATCATCACTATTGGCTCTACAACCCCTGGTGGGTCTTGGCCTCCTCAAGAGTCTTCCTCCACTCATCTCGGTTTTGTGCCAGCTCTCTCCAGTTTAGAAGCTCCAAGATAGATACAGTAGCGGCGTTAGGGTAGGGCGCGGTTGGGCGACCGCCCAGGGCGCCGGACATAAAGGGGCGCCACAGGCGCCGCAGGCGCTCCTTTATATTCCCTCGCTCTTTGAGCCAGGCCTACTTACTCGTAAATTCAAATTCAAATTTATGAAAAAAATTGTTATGGTGGCAACACTAGAATTGGAACGTGGTGTACAATCCCTTCGATCGGAGCACTGCTGCAGTTCATTTTACCGGGAATCCCCAACCATAGAGAAACACATTATGCATCTCATTTTAATATTTTTAAGCGTGGCCCAGTGCTAACTCACATTGATAATTATCCGAAGAATGATATAGGACGACATTTCTCTAATTCTCATTTCATAAAAAAACTAGCAAACAATGAAACAATTCATTCAAGATAAAAACCTATCTGTGATCGACAAAATCTCAATCTAAATTGACAAACTTGGCAACTTTTTCGATCGAAAATGAAATTGCTAAAAACATCGATTTTGATAAAACCTAATCAAAGAATTTTATTAGGTTATCAATTTCGCCGATAGGAAGACTAGAAAAGTGAAATTTCATTAGTTTATTAAATAAATAGTTTGTTTTTATAAACGGTTATTTCATTATACTCATTGCCTTTTTTCGTATGGAATTGTATTGCACTTAGGGGCAGTGGCGTAGCGTGGGGGGGGGGCACCCCGGGAGGCACTTTTAAGGGGGGCGGAAAATTTTCACAAAAAATTATATCATTATCTTGGAAAAATTTAAACCATTTCAAATCATTATTTGAAAATGTTCTACGACACTTTCGTTTACGAATCCAACTCTTTTTTTATTATTTATTAAAAATTTCAATAATTATATTTATTTACGCTGCAAATTTCGCAATTCGTAGGAAACCCGTACTGGAAACCGTAAAGAAACTGATTAAAGTCAATAACTTGCAAACGGATTCACTCTTAATTAAAACCTGAATTGTGTTCAGATGTATTCATCTGCTGATACATTTCGAAAGATACCATTATTTTATTAGAGGTGCAGATATAAAATTCTAGCTGCAGACTTTGTATGTGCTGCCAGAATCAAAGAGAAACCATTTTCATATTCTGAGTGTAGTTTTAATTTGCCAAATACAGATTTAATTTAGCCCGTCTAATCGCAGGAGACGCAAATTGTCCCACACATTTATTTTTAAAATAAATTTGTGATTGCGATAAAAAGTTAAGATACAGTTATATTCAATTTTTTTCAGAAAAAAAATCTGTATTTAAAATTTTTAGGTTTATTATATTTTAGGTACTTTAATTCGAATATTTGGAGGCATGTATTTTTGAGCCAATTCAAATTTCCAATGCCAAAATTTTTATATTTAGAAACAATAGTGTTCTAATAAGCACGTCAGAAAAATTACTTTATCTAGATTGTAGAACAATTTTGTTTTTTGCAAAAGAATAAAAAAAAGCAAAAAAAGGAACATTTAAAATGCATGGGAAGAACGGGAAATTTTGTGCGCAAACAGTGAAAGGTAAAAGTTTAAAGATATTTGTTTCTAATTCTTCGAAGGGTTAAACCAGTTTTCCGAATGTAAAATTCCATTTGAGGATTCATCTGCTGCCACAATTCAAACTTAATCATTATTTAATTCGAAGTTCAGTTATAAAATTCTAGTTGCAGACTCAGTATGTGCTGCCAGAATTAAACAAAAACCATATTCATGTTCTGAGTGTAGTTTTAATTCGCCGCATACAGACTTAATTCAAACCAATTTTGTGTTGAGAATGTAAATTTGTTGGATTCATCTGTTGACACATTTCGAAGGAAAACATCCTCTTATTAAGTTATAATATTCAATAGAATTATTATATTTATATATTATTCAATAGTTATAATATTATATATAATTAATTGTTATATTATTCAATAGTTATAATATTGGCAGCACATACATAGTCTGCATATTTGCAGAATCAAAGAAAAACCATTTTCATGTTCCGAGTGTAGTTTTAATTCGCAAGGTAGAGATTTAATTTAATTTAATTAAATTTTATTTATTTTAGAGAAAGTTGACAGTAAATCAGAGATTACAAAATAATAAAATAATAGGATGTTAATTATGCCAATTATGAACTTTCCACTGATGATAGTTATAATAATTTTTTTATTGTTTTTTTTATTTCTTGCTATAGCAATCCCGATGAGTTACAGAACTCATTTTAGGACAGGAGGAACATACAAATCATGGGTGGGAGGTAATAGTTAAAATTTTACATAGGAATTTGGATATTAAAATATAAGATTCACATACAATGTAGAAGAAAAATAAAAGACAGGTTGAGTAGAATAAACAGCAACGGAAAACAATTAAAGAAAAGGGAACAAGGTTATACAGATATGGATGATTACAAACTTAATGGAAAAGAAAAGAAGAGAAAAGAGACAAGACAATTGAAACATGACAAGAAAATTACATAGTTTCATCCTTATACATACTTAAAAAATATTCTTTTAAAGCATTACTCTGATTTTTTTTATTTTGCTGAATTCCCTTGTACATATCTGGTAGCGAATTATATAGTGTATGGGCAACATAGTTCAGAGATTTTATCCCATATTTTGTAGTGTGTGTTTGAGGTATGCGGATTTTATTGCTATTTCGAGTATTGTGAGTGTGGATGTCTTGATTGTAAAGTGGCTTGATGTTAGTGTGAGTTGATTGTTGGGTAATTTGTAGGATGGTGCTTGTGATTTCATGTTTAGGAAGGACTGTGATTGGAAGAATACCGGAAACTGAATAGATGTCTCTGACATGGGTGTCCCATGGAAGTCCAAAAACATTTCTGAGAGCTCGGTTTTGAACCACCTGCAGATCAGCTATCAATTTCTTTGAGGCAAATCCCCAGATACAGCAGAGATAAGAAAGGTGTGAATGTACCATGGCGTAGTACACTGATGTTAATAAAGGTACGGGTAGTAATCCTTGGAGTCTATAAAGTACACCAGTTATGGGTGTAATTTTCTCCTTTACATGATTTATGTGGAGATCCCACGAAAGTTGGGAATCTACGATCAGGCCCAGATATTTTGTGCTCATTTTCTTTTCGAGGCAGTTATCACCAACTTTGATATTGAGGCTGATATTTTTCTTGTTGCCAAAAAGTATATAATGAGTTTTTTTTACGTTAAGAGTTAGTTTGTTTATTCTTAACCAGCTTGAGTTTAGAAATATCAGCATTCATTTCCGTTTCAAGCTCCGCTAGGTTCAGTTTGTTGTAAAAAATTACTGTATCGTCCGCATAGAGTTGCAGAGTTCCTTTAATACCCCACTTTGTTATGTCATTCACATAGATAAGAAATAGCAACGGTCCAAGAATTGATCCCTGTGGCACTCCACATGTTATTTTACCCAACTCACTCGTTTCTCCTCCCAGTTCTACTGCCGAGAAGCGATTTGATAGGTAAGATCGGAGAAGTTCCAGAGGAGTACCAACAATACCCAAATGTTTCAGTTTTTCGATCAATACGTTATGATCCACCGTGTCAAACGCCTTCTTTAGATCAATAAATATTGCCGCCGTAAAATCCCCGTGATCAATATGTTTCTGTATATTTGATATAAAATCTGCATTTAGTGTTAGATCGTCGTCTGAAACCGTATTGTTTTGACGTGAGAATTTTGTTGTGTTCGAGATATTTCAATAGTCTTTCTTTAATGATACATTCAAATATTTTAGAGATAGCTGGAAGTATAGAGATTGGACGATAATTTTGGACATTTTTTTTGCATTCGTCTTTATGAATAGGAATTATTTTAGCAATTTTTAGTTTGTCTGGAAAGATACCTTTTGATAGAGAGAGATTTATTAAGAATACAAGGTCATCTGCCAGTTCCTCCTTGCAATTTTTGAGAAGGAGAGAGGTTATCCCATCGGAACCAGCTGCCGCTTTGGACTTAAGGTTAGATATGACACGTAGGATTTCATTTTTATTTGTCCTGATCATGTTAAAAGATTGTTTTGCTTGAGGTTCCGTGTAGATCGTGTTCACATCAGTTTTTGAAGTTTTTATTACTGATGCTAGACTTTCCCCAACTGAGAGAAAAAATGCGTTAAATGCAGTTGCAATCTCCTTTGGTCCCTTTACTTCTTCGTCATTTATGACTAGAGATTTACAAGTTATTTTTGGGTTTCGCGAGCTATTTGAGAGAATGGAGTTGATTGTTTTCCAGGTTCGTTGTGGCTTATTCATGTTTTCATTAAGCAATTTTGTATAATACATAGATTTAATATATCTTCTGTAATTTGTGACAGTATTACGAGCTTTATTTTTTTCTATTGTCAAAGAAATACTTCCTTGATTTTGTTTCCAAAGTTTAAATATGCTATTTCGTTCTTTAATAAGTGAATCGAGTTGGGCATCAAACCATGGAGTATTGTTCAGTCTTTTGTCTCCTATATTAGTTTTTACTTTTGTTTTGCATGAATTTACAGCATTTTGAAGATAGTCAGCGAAATTATTATAATTTTGGTTTACGTCGTCAGACGAATCGGTAAATTTACAAGTTTTAAGTGACGTATTTAATTTTTGATAATTTATTTTGTAAGCGTTTGAGAGGTTTTTTGGGGATCTGTTATTGGGGAGGTTTTTCAGAGAGTTTTCGTAATCCAATATCAGTATATTATGGTCACTAAGGGGATCATCAATATTTGAAATTATCCCAGAAACATTTGTTCTATTTGTGATAATATGATCTATCAACGAGCTGGTGTTATTTGTTACCCTTGTGGGAAACATCGTGTTACACACATAAAAGTTGTACGATTTTAAGGTGTGAACATATTTCCGTGCAATATCAGTTTCTTTTGAAATATCGATATTAAAATCTCCAAAAAGTAATGTGTCTTGTTTGTTTTTATTTAAAATTATTTCTAAAGAGTCAAAAAAATCTGTTATGTTTGAGTTGGGCTTACGGTAAAAAACATACAAATTGAGAGGTTTAATATTTTTTGCCGTGATCGTAATTCCAAGAAAAGTATTTTCACTGCAACATTTTTCTATTTTCTTATTGCTTAGTGTGTTATGCATGTAGATGGCGACTCCTCCTCCTCGGTCGAGCTCACGGGAAGCAAAAATTACAGCGTAGTCAGTAATATTGAAAAAAGGTTCTTCTCCTTTTCGGAGCCAGGTTTCCGTTATCACGAGAATATGTACCTTTTCTGTAATGTTTTTTAGGGTTTCTTCAATTTCGTCAATTTTGTTTCTGATGCTTCTAGCGTTCATATACATAATACGCATACAGGAATTTTTGGTGGTGTATTCTTGAATATTAAAACATTTTTTTTCCTTGAAGTTGCCTTTAGCAGTGGCCCACGTAGTCTACCCTTTCTCTGAAACGTTCATCCATAAGTTTCCAGAGAGGGCAATCTGGATTTGTTGCCCGGTGGTTTCTAGTACCTCCATTGCAGTTTGAACACGTTGGTTCTTTGGCCTTGTTGGGACACGTGTCATATTTATGGCCTTCACCACAGTGAACACAACTAAGCTTCTCTGTGCAAAAACGTTGGGAGTGACCAAAACCTAGGCATTGGTAGCACTGCATCAATGGTGACTGATCTTCGACCATAAGACGTTGATACCCTACGTTAATTCGTCCAGCGTTGATTAAAGATCTCCAATTTTTTGGAGACGCCTCAATAAAGTGTGATATGTAAGTTTTATTTTTTAGTTACAAAGTATAAAAAAGGGGGGGGGGAGGAGGAACATAGGAATAGGATTAAGATGCAAAGAATGGGAATATATATATAGGGATTGAACTTTCTAGTTTGAGTCACGGTGCTTGGTGAGTTTTCGTTTAATGCCACGTAAAGTTGAGTTAAAAATATCAATGTGGTAATAATTTGAGTTAAATGTTTTAATTAAATTAAATTCATATAATTTGAGTTAAGTTTTAACCAATACAGAATGTCAAATTCTAGTTGGATTCATCTGCTGGCACATTTCGAAAGAAAACATTCTGTTATTCGATGTGCAGTTATAAAATTTCAGTTGCAGACAAATTATTTAATGCCAAAATCAAAGAAAAACTATTTTCGTGTTCTGAGTGTAGTTTTAATTCACCACATACAAATGGGTTTTGTGTTCAGAATACAACGATACATTAAATAATGAGTTGCAGATGCATCGTGCATCAAGTGAAACTTTACATTTGAATTACATAATGCTGTAAAATTCTGAAAAATTGATTGTTGCGTGTGCTACTATTATTTGGGGACTCTAACGCAATATCAATCAATCAATTAAGGAGTAGAATTTATAAACATGATTTTCGTTGAAAGAACACTCGTCAAATGTGATTATTAAAAAAAAATCCGCTCTTATATAAATAAGTCGTAATAAAAAAAACAGGAATTCCATATACAACCCCCCCCCCTCCCCCGCCGCTTGAAGTACCCTATTAAGGGGGCGACGAAATTTTCCTCCGCCCCGATGTTCTGAGTTTAGTTTTAACTTACCGCATACAGATTTAATTAAAACCAGTTTTGTGTTCAGAAAGTAAGTGCCGGTTAAAGAAAAAGCCATTTTCATGGTCTGAATGTAGTTTTAATTCACCACATACAGATTTAATTAAAACCAGTTTTGTGTTCAGAATGTAAGTGCCGCTAGAATCAAAGAAAAACCATTTATAAGTTCTGAGTGTAGTTTTGATACACTTTTTTTTTTACAGTAACTCCACACAGGAGGCCCAGAGGAAAATAACTTCCCTCAGGGCCTATGTCATCTTTGAAGATGTTGTGTGGAGGGTCTTTTTGAGGAAAGGAAGGAGTGAACACGGGTCTTGAAGAGACCTATGTTGTAGGAGGGATGAAACACAGAGGCCGGCAAATCGTTCCACAGCCGAGCCGCACATTGCACTCTGCACATTTAGTTTAATTTAAACCAGTTTTGTGTTATCAATATAACAATAAATTGCCGGTTCATCGTGTACCGAGTGAAGCTTTGCATCTGAGGTGCATTCCATACGTGATGCAGATGCGAAATTCTATTACAGGCATACATTTCTCGATTTCTGAGAGCAGTTATATATAAATTTGTAGTTGAATTTATAAGCATGATTTCATTGGAAGAGTACTCGGCACATGGGGTTATAAAAACCAGCATAAAAAAAGGATACTTACTCCTTCCCCCCCCCCCCTCTCCCACCCCCCCCCGGTCAGTGCTTGAAAATCTGCGGAAGAAGCACCTGTAGAAGATAGGGGGGGGGGGGGGGCGGCAAAATTTTCCTCCGCCCCGGGCGGCCGAAACCCACGCTACGCCACTGCTTAGGGGGCGCCGTGGAAATCTCGCCCAGGGCGCTGGTAGTGCTAAAACCGGCTCTGGATAGATACCTATGTCTTTGAGGAGGTTGTCGCTCCATCTTAGTCTTGGTCTTCCCAGACTCCTTCGCCCTATTGGTTTTGAGTTCAGCAGGGACTTTGGTGCTTGATGCTCGGTCATTCTCTCCACATGACCCAGCCACCGAAGTCTTCCCAGTTTTATAAATTTTGCGACGTTTAGCTTTTTAAACAAAGTATAGAGCTCATTGTTATAACGTCTGTGCCAAAATCCATTTTCTAGAACCGGTCCGAAGATGCGCCTAAAAATTTTTCTTTCAAAAACGTCCAGTGCTTGCTCATTCCTCTTAGTTAGTACCCAAGTCTCAGCTGCGTACGTAAGTACTGGTCTGATAAGTGTTTTGTACACTAATATCTTTGTGTTTCTGGACAGCATTCTGGACTTTAATTGGTTTTGTAGGCGGAAATAACAGCGATTTGCGTTCACTATGCGCTTTTGGATCTCCTCTGTGGTATTATTGTCGTTTGTTATCAGGGAGCCTAGGTAAGTGAATCTTAGTACCGTTTCGAAATTTTGATTTCCACATGAGAGTTGGGATTTGTTGGGTGCATTCTACGGCCATGTATTTGGTCTTTAGGATACTCATGTCTACTTCTAAATATCTCAGACTTCTCAGAAAGTCATCTCCTTCCTTTCCCCCTCACAGAATCTCCAAATATGACACAGGGCCTGAGTGATTTTTTCCCTAACGTAAAAAAATGAAGTAAGCTATTCATAATTTGTTTTATATTTTTGAATGTAGCTATTACTTTGTGGTTATCCATTATAGAATAATGAAATAATTTTACTTTGTATAAACCACTTATTTGATGTGCAAATCCGACCGGTTTCGGAACAAACGTTCCTTCGTCAGGGAAAGCTTATACTTATACTTATACTTACACTAGTATAAGCTTTCCCTGACGAAGGAACGTTTGTTCCGAAACCGGTCGGATTTGCACATCAAATAAGTGGTTTATACAAAGTAAAATTATTTCATTATTCTAATTTGTTTTAATTTAAAACACTATTTTTTCAGGTCCTTGTGAAATACCGCCTCCATCAGATTCCCTGGAATTTTCGTGTCCTCTAGGAACAGAATGCAATCTACAAAGTCGTCCCCACGGCTCATACATACAAGCTAGCTGCAAGGAGGGATTTTATTCGTTCCTAGAACACAATCAAATGCTCACTTGTCGGAATGGAAGTTGGGACAATGTAACAATAGTCTGCGAAAAGAGTAAGTTAATTAAATCTCGATTCTTTACCCAATCAAAGAGCGCTTCTGAAATTAATTTTGAAGAGACCTTTGTTGTAGGGGGGAGAGGGGGAGGAAACACAGGAGCAGGCATATCGCTCTATAGCCGAGCTGTTGAACTCAAGAATGAGTTGTAGAAACGTCCCGTTCTGCCTCAATGTTTTATTGTGTCTTTATGCTCCTCGAGAACGACTGGACATAGGTTTCCAAGTAATGAACAGTTGAGAAAAAAAGTTAATTTTTAATTTTTTGTAATGTGATTAGGTACCACCCAAGAATCCCAACTGCATCTAACTGCCCAGAGCCGGTGAGACTATAGCATCCCCAATTAGGGTATGTTGTTGGTGGTTGGGAAGGGAAGTTGGTTGGGAAGGGAAGGAGATGGGGAAGATAACATTGGGGATATACCTGGCTTTTCAGATATATTTACCAAGCACGGCTAAAGCCATTTCAAGCAACGTTTCGTATCTGAACAGCGGTTTTACACTAAAGCAATACCGAGGGTATCTTCCCCTCTGGAATTCAAATTATTAAATTGTGTTAACGTCGCCTCAATTCTTGTTTGTTCAATAAACAGTTTTGGTTTTGGTTCAATCTCCAATTAAAAATTAAAAGTAAAGTATAAAAAAATGATATTTTATCACTTAACTAAGAATTATATAAACTAATGAGACTTTTGCCTTTACGAAAATAGCTTAAACACATCATAATGTTTCATTGAAAGAATGAAAGAAAACCATCTCCTCTTGTAAAATTTTCTAATAGTATATTGCAAAAACAAAGCCGCCGCCGCAACAGCCATTCTTTGCCAGCCTCTGTAAGAAGATAACGATGAGGAATTTGAACATCTGAAGACAAACAAATATGTGTTAATTATTTTTTCAGTGGAAGAAACAACAACTTGGGAGAGCGAGTCTTCTATGTTTGAAGATGATGACACAACAACTGAAAGGTGTGTTTTATGTGCTATTTTTTAGAAATGACTGTGTTTAACCAAAAATTACTTTAACCTTTAACTGCTGACGTGTGGGCCGCTCCGTCCTAGTAATAATAATAATATCGAAATACTCCCCTCCCCCGCGCGTGACGCGTACGCCGTTTCCAGTAGCTTCGAATTTAGTGCCACCAGAGCCGTAAGTTTTAAATTTTTACAGTTAAATTTCTGTAAGTAAACTCATTTCATTTTTTGCGGGCCTCTCTGACCCACACAAAGTACCTTTTTTAAGTTGATTTTTACTGTATAAAAATAAACACAAACAATTTAACTAAAGTTTTATATACATGCTTTATTCTAGACACTATTGAAATATTATAATAAAAGTGAGTTGATTGTTTTTATTTAGTTTAATAGATAATTCAGAATGATTTCTGATCTCAAGTGATTTTTGCCAAAAATTATTACATAATATCTAAATTGTCAAATATCAGTTACTTAACAATAAGAAAGATTTTTTTCATTTAAAAATATTTAAATTATCCAATAAATAATAATTTTGACCTCAAAATTTTCATGGATCTCTAATTCATGAACATTTAAAATAACAGACCGCCCAGGCCATCACGTCAGAGTATACGTAAAAAAACCACGTCAGCAGTTAAAGGTTAACAGTGTGTTTCATTGTGAATATAACTGATATGTTTATGTATTATATTTGTAAAATCATAAGTATTTTTTGTACTGACATATATTATAATGTATTCATTTTTTCAGGCCAATAACATGTCCACCATTACTAAACCCGTTGAATGGGTGGTTTGAAAACCAAAGTGTTTCTCAAGGAGGGGTATTTCTTGAATTAAACACTTCCTCGGTGAACCAAACATTCGACTTTCTTTGTGATACTCCTTATGTTGCTTCCACAAACGCCACAACTTGTTTGAGCAATGGAAAATGGTCAGAAATTCCTGTTTGTTACAGTAAGTTTACATAATTCGCTTTAATTGTTATTATTGCACGTACACAAATTCTTCTGTATCCCTGTAATATCCCTCTTGTCGAGATGCCCTTATCCTATATTCCTCTTTGCCTCGATCCCTTCTTATTAAATTCAAGGCAAAAAATTCTTATCTGTAAGCAAAATTACAATAAGAAGCTTTTTTGGCCCAACTTTGTTTTACTTTCTGTGCGTATTTATTTTTGTGCTGTAAATGCTTGTTTTTTATTATTTTTTTTTAAGAAATACAAACATTTTCGTGTTACGATTAACCCAACAATGTTTGAAAATCTCCTCATACCACCACTGAGATGGAGGACTTAGCCAGTTGAGGAATCGAACACGCGATCCTGGTGTTTGTTTTTCATAAATCAATAAATTAATATAGGATTATATTATAAATATGAATTTAAACTAAAACAGCTTAATAAGTTGGTGTTAATATTATAAATTACAATGGTAGTGTCAGTGTTAATAATTATTTAAATAAGACTCTTCTTTATTAAAAACTATTTTTCTAACGAAAAGTGTCTGTGGCGGGTTTGGGCTGCGAGGATTTATTTGATTTGTGTACAAATCTACAGTTTAATTCCGAGGCTGATGAAATTTTACTTATAAAACAAGAAGATTGTGACTGTTCATTTCGAAAAACTCTGAAAAGCCCAAACACCGCCTGGACTTCAGTTTGATTCATATAATTTTGTCAGACCACTAAGTGATTACTTTCTACCAAGATTAATAAGTCATATTATTGCATTTTTCACCCTAGAAAACTAGCCATTTTTTAAACTTAAAGATTATTCATTAGTCAATTTGACAATACAACTATCGACACTTAAAGAGGTATAAAATATTGTAATCGAATATTTCAAACGCTTACAAATCTCATAAAACGCATTAATTTTTTTTTAAATATATTGTTTTTTACGTTGTCATTATTTGGAGTGAATAATGTAAAATATATTTTGGTCTCAGGTGACATTTTTGATTTTTTTTTATTGTTCAGCTAAAAACATTTTAAAAAATCATTAGGTATAGGACAATTAGGGTTGGGGTGAGGAGTTGGTCGGATACTCGTCTGAGTGACCAGTGACGACAGATAGAAGAATTCTTTTTGTTAGATTTTAAAGAAAAAAAATTGAAAAAAAGACAAAAAAAGACAAAAAAAGTCACCGGATTTATTTTATATTTTTTACTCAAAATAATTTCAGGATTCACTTGTTAAAGAAGTAATTTTTTAATCAGTTTATTCCATTCGATCTTTAAGAAACGAAAACTGTTGAAATATTACCTATATAATATACAGGGTGTTAAGGGACGTACTTGACTTACTTTAACCAGTGATTCCTGACATTATTTGGAGTAAAAAATGTAAATGAAATTTTGGTCTCCGGGGACTTTTTTTGACGACTTTTTTTTTCATATTTTTTTTCTTCAAAATCAAACAAAAAAAAATTCTTCCGCATGTCGTCACTGGTCACTCAGCCGGGTGTCCGAAGAACCCCTTACCCCGCCTCCAACTGTTCAACAACTACCATTTTTTTATGTTTTTGTAGAAAAAAAAAAAAAAACATCAAAAATGTCACCGGAAACCAAAATTTCATATGCATTTTTTACTCCAAATAATGTAAGGAATCACTGGTTAAAGTAAGTCAAGTACGTCCCTTAACAGTCTTAACACCCTGTATATGCCCCCCATACACACAAGCCCTGCTTATTTATGGGGGTACATCAAATACATATATTATGTAATTAATTATTATATAAATTTTTTTGTAATTTATGTATCTTTTTGTTATAAAAAAATGAATAAAGACTTCATTAACTGAATAACTCCCGTTTAAGGTCAAAAATTAATTTCGGACTGCCAATGCATGTTTAGGTTAGTATTTCAATTCAACAAGGTCAATTGATTAATATTTAACATAATTGCTTGACGTTTGACATTTCGTAGTGACAATTAATAGAAAATACCTTCAGTGTTGCTAATTCACATTTTTATTCCCTGTCAATATTGATTCGGCTGTTAACGGTGAAATTGTGCCAAGGACATCTATATAAAATCATCGGAAATTATGCCTATCGATCGGATATTGAAGTTATCGATTTCACACTACGGTACACGCGCCTCTAAAACGTTCATGAGTGTTCGCGTGGGCTTCACTTGAAGCCCATTTTGAACTGAAAGATAATCGTTTAATTTTTAAATAAAACACATTTATTATGATAAAAAGACATTTATTAAGTAAACAAAAATAAAAAAAAATATCTTCTCTTTCTTAAACTTAAAATATTAACAAAACTACAGACTTCTCTAAAAATCACATAATTTTTACTTATTTGAGATCAACAACTTTTGGGTTAATTCTTACATTTTTTTTAAACTTTTTTTTTAAATTTTCATTACACGAAGGACAAATTAAAATTTGGTGATCATTACATAAGGATAAATTATAATTTTGTGATCATTACATATACGACAGTAGCATTTCGAGCAAGCTTTCTTTGTGTTCCACCAGTGCACGCATGGGCTACAAACGTAGCCCAACAACTTTAAATCGTTATTTTTCGCACGTGCGCCAGCGTCGATCGCTCACACCACACTAAATGCGTCGAGCAACAACCAATCAGAGCTTAGCTAGAGACTCGAAGTTAAATCACGCGATTTCACGAAATTATGAACAAAAATAATACTCTGGGCTACATATGTAGCCCACGCGTGTACACTAGTTTTAACCGTGCTAGACTCCTGAACTGTGTAAGGAGAAGAAGATAATGTTGAAGAATTTTAAACATCTGCAAACATCCACCATGTGTTAATTATTTTCCAGTGGAAGAGCCGACAACTTCGAAGAGCGAGACTTCTACATATGAAGCTGATGATCCCTCAACTGAAAGGTATTTAGAGCACAGTTTTTGTATAGAAGTTGCTGTAATGCAATGGTGAATATCAAATTGACCAAGAAGTTACATTGTAACATTACATTGTAAGCTGATGGTTAAAGATATAAAAAAAAATTATTAGGCTGTAAGATAATATTTTTTGTTTGTTGATAATAGATTCATTCTTTTTAAGGGATTTTTTTATTTCCAAGCATTTTTTTATTTTTATGGATATGTACCCCTACCCACCCACTCTTCATTAATGCCTAGTGTGATATATGCAATTATATCCATGTAGTAATTCGGAAATGTTCGGGTCCGCCGAACGTTGCCGAAAGGGCTTACGAGCCGGGACAGCGCGCTAGCGGCTCGAGTCTGTGGCAGCGGCCAGATCCATTCTAACTTCCGTTATAATCAGTCGCTACCGAGACAAATAATATACTACTTATTGAATATATTGTACATTACAATAAAGGACGAAGAACTTACGTTTATCTCTTAATTATTATTGTGTGGCTAGTAAGGCCACAATAAAAGAACATCACAATTGGCGCAGCCGTATTAAACAGTTCTTAAAGTACAAATTGGATTTAAAAAAAAAAAAAAAAAAAATTACCAAAGCGGGGTGAGCTAAATCACCCGAGAAATTTTTTCAAGGCTACCTACACCCGAGACGGAACATCGGAGTATTTTTTGGGTTTGTCTGACCGAGATTAAGGACCGGCAGAACAAACCAAGGGTATCTCTGGCTATTCCTGGAGCCACAGTCAGAGTTCTGGAGTACTATCCAAGGGTACTCAGAAGCAAGAGGCGGTGGTCGTTTTTGGGGCTCAACAGAGCCTTTCCACGAAGGTGAAGTTCCGAGGGAGTGCCGAGGGAAGGCATTCATACAAGGCAAACAGTGCTAGTGTCGAGGAAGGTCACTCACTCATCAAGAGGAAACAATCTGGAGACGTTGCAACCGCAATTTCTAAGTTAGGTTTTGCATTTCTTACTTGTGGAGGATTTGTCTGGGTTTTTTTTTTTGTAATTTTTTCCGGGGTAGTATTGTTGTCGTAGCTTCGCGTGATTATTTTTTTTCCTTTTGTGAAGATGGAATCGGCGAGAATTCCACCGTTCTCTCACATAAACGGAGATTGGGATGTGTTTCAACTCAGATTAGAGCAGTTTCTCGTGTTACATGATGACATTACTGAGATTAAGAAAAAGGCTTATCTGATAAACTCGCTTGAAACGGAGACCTTGACTCTTCTGTCCAACTTATGTTTCCCGATTAAAATCACAGATGTTACGTTTGAGAAATTAATTGAGTTGCTAAAAAAACATCGTGGTAAATGTAGATCTCTTTTTCAAGAGCGGGAATCATTTTTCCAAGCTAAACAGAATCATAACGAATCGATTAGGGATTTCGCCGCCAGACTCCGAGGACTCAGTTCATTCTGTCAGTTCGGAAACAGGCTGGAGGATAATCTTGTAGACGTGTTTGCAATCGGTCTACTTCCGGGTCCAGTACGGGTAAAATTGTTTGTTGAAGGGCCTAAACAAAACTTTAATCAACTAGTTGAACTTGCAGTGACCGCGAAAGGTCCTGAGGTCGATTCAATCAAGATGAAGTTGGAAGTAAATTCGGTAAAGGAATTTGGAAGATCGGCTTCTCCGGCGCGAGAAATAAATTCGGTAAAGAGATTTCGAAGATCGGCTTCTCCGGCGCGAAAACTTTATTATCGGTCGAATAGTTCCGAGTCATGTAGGTCGGATAAACAAGTTAAAACCGTACCATCTCTAAAAAAGTGTAAGATTTGTGGGAAATCAAATCATGACACTCATAACTGTAAGTTTAAGCAAGCAAAATGTTATTCTTGCGGTAAATTGGGTCATTTACAGAGATTTTGTAAAAACGGGTCAGTAAAATCAGTTATGAATTGTAATAATGAAAATATTGAAAATGTAGCTTTTGTTAAGGCAATCAAGGCACAATTAAAATTAAATGGGAAATCCTTCGAAGCGATGATTGATTCAGGTTCATCAGTTTGTGTTATTCCGGAGACATTGTTTTGTAAACATTTCAGTAATATAGAGTTGTCACCCGAAACACGAAAAATTTCAGGTTACGACGGGAATATGTTGACTGTTGTGGGTAATGCAAATTTCAAGGTCGAATACAATAATCTAGTTAGGTTAATAACCTTTATCGTTGTAACAAGCGGTTCGGAGATGATTGTGGGAAGAGATTTCATGGAAATCTTTAACCTCAACATTGTTTCAAAACAAAATTCTATCAATTCAGTTTCATCGGAAAAAGAGAAAATTGATAAAATTAAAAATAAATTTCCAGAAGTTTTCGACAAGAAACTAGGTCGATTTAATAAATTCAAAGTGAATTTTAAAGTAAAGAAAGATGCGGATCCTTTTTTCTGTAATGCTAGACCGGTACCGTTCGCTATTAGAGATAAGATCGAATGTGAACTTAAATCAATGGTGAGGGATGGTATTATTTCGCCAGTGAAAAGCAGTGAGTATGCATCTCCCATCGTTCCGGTAGTAAAGAAAAACGGCGAGATTCGTATTTGTGTAGATTATAAACGAAGTTTAAATCTTATTACAGAGTTAGAGAAATACCCGCTACCTAGGATCGAAGAGGTTATCCACAAGGTTAGTTCGGGGAAAATTTTTGCAAAACTGGATTTAAAACAAGCTTATTCACAGTTAGAACTGAAGGATAGCTGTAAGAAATTTACAACGATTAATACACATTTAGGATTGTTTGTTTACAATAGACTTGTGTTTGGATTTAAATCTGCTCCGGCAATTTTTGCTAGAACAATTGCAAGTTGTTTGCAAGGGTTAAAAGGCGTGGCATTTTACTTAGATGACATTATTATCTCAGGGATCAACGAAAAGGATCTAATGGATAATATCATGGCAGTCTGTAAACGACTACAAGATTGCGGTTTATGTGTAAATACGGAAAAATGTCAATTTTTTGTAAAAGAGTTAGAATTTTTGGGGTACATCATTTCCGAAAAGGGAATCCAACCTCAAACGGATAAATTAGAAGCCATTAAGAATGCACCTTATCCGACGGACGTTCATCAACTTAAAAGTTTACTAGGATTTTTCAGTTTTTACCGGAATTTTATACCTAACATGTCATCAATTCTAGAACCACTTCATAATCTTTTAAAGAAAGATGTCAAATGGGTTTTTTTCTAGAGAATGCGCTAACGCAGTAGATACAATAAAGAATTTGATGAGTAAAAATGCGATTTTGACAAATTACATTCCGCACCTTCCGGTTAAACTTTTTACGGACGCGAGTACATCCGGTCTGGGGGCGTGTCTATGTCACTCATTCGCAAACGGTACGTTGCGACCTATAGCGTTTGCATCTAGAAGTTTAAATAGCGCGGAAAAGAAATATAGCATCTTAGATTTAGAGGCTTTAGCTATAGTGTTCGGTTTGAATAAATTTTTTCAATACTTATATGACAGAGAATTCACGTTGTGTGTTGATAATCTGCCTCTGATGAGAATTCTCGGTGAGCACAAGAATATTCCTGTTCTAGCCGCAAACAGATTGCAAAGGTATGGAATTATTCTAGCAGGGTTTTCTTATAAAACGGAATTCGTAAGATCTTGCAAAAATCAAGCGGATTTCCTATCTCGACTACCTTTAGAATCGTCAGTTGAGGAATTCAGAGAAGATTACGGGTCTGATTTCGTAAGTTTTGTTAGCAATTGTGAACATCTTGACGTTAATTCGATTAGGGAAGCCACTAAAGTAGATACGGTCATTCAAGGCGTAATGGCGTGTTTAAGGCAAGGGTGGCCCAAACGGGTTAAACGCGAGGAGGAATTATGGAAATTCTGGATAAAAAGGAACGAACTTTCGATTGTTAAGGATTGTTTATTTTGGCAACATAGAATTATTGTTCCAAGTTCGTTGCATAAAAAAGTATTAGAGCTCGTGCACCGTTCACACTTAGGTATTGTAAAGATGAAAGGGTTAGCAAAAGGTTATTTTTGGTGGTCATCGCTGAGCAAAGATTTAGAGAAAATTGTTCAGGAATGTCCAGAATGCGCGTCGACGAAACAATCTCCGCCAAAGAGTCAATTATCGGTATGGCCTAATTCTGGGAAGGTCTGGAGTAGGTTACACCTGGATTATAGTGGACCGCTGGCAGGGAAAATGTTTCTGGTCGTCTGCGACTCATTCACTAAATGGGTTGACTGTATTGAAGTTCAAAGGGCAGATTCAGCTAATACTATATTTGAATTGAGGAAATTATTTTCAAATTTTGGCTACCCTGAACTCATAGTGTCAGATAACGGAACTTGTTTCACGAGTGAAATTTTCCAACAGTTTCTTCGGGAAAACAATATTAAATTCATGTCATCTCCAGTTATGCACCCAAAAAGTAATGGTATCGCTGAAAATTCAGTGAAAACTACTAAGAGTTTTCTTAAAAAACTTATGGTAGGAAATAAATTTCAGGTTGATTACAAGGATAAATTGTTACATTTTTTGTCCGATTATAGAAATACTCCACATTGTACGACGGGAGTCGAGCCGGCAGTTTTATTGTTTGGTAGGAAACTTAGATCTACTTTTGACAGTCTCGTTCCGAAAGAGAATGAACGGGTTGTGTCAAAACAACATGATTTGGCGAATAAAAATATTGAGGCAAATCAACGTAAACAAACTAAGTATTATGGTGGTGTAAAAACAAGAAATTTTATTGTGGGACAAAAATGTGTAGTTAAAGATTTCAGAAAAAATAAAAAATTTACATGGGTAAAGGGAATTGTTACAGATAAAATTGGAAAAAAATTATATTTGGTAAACACTTGTGATTCTCAATTAATTTGGAAACGTCATGTGGATCAGATGAGGAACTTGTCAGTGTCTTGGAGTGATGTTGAGTCAGATTTGCCAGATTCCGCGTCTGATGACACGAGGACTGAGCACTCTGAGAAAGAGTTGTCCAATCTGTGGAGTGAGTTGACGGTGTTTTCTCCTGATTTCAGATTTGCGGAGGGAGGAGAGAGGTCACCGGAGGTCACAGACACGGCAATCGCTGGTCCAAGTAAAAGTTCAAATCCCTGGTTGGGGAGACTCCGCCCAAGATAGTCCACAAGGAAGGAACGGAAAGCCTTCTAACTTAATATAATTTTGTGTGAAATATTAATAATGATGTGTTTATGAAAAAAACATTATAAGAACTTGAGTGAAATATCAGTATAATATTTACAGTGTTTGAATTATATAGAATCATGAAATACTTAAATATGTAGCGACTGATTTACAGGGGGAAGGGTGTGATATATGCAATTATATCCATGTAGTAATTCGGAAATGTTCGGGTCCGCCGAACGTTGCCGAAAGGGCTTACGAGCCGGGACAGCGCGCTAGCGGCTCAAGTCTGTGGCAGCGGCCAGATCCATTCTAACTTCCGTTATAATCAGTCGCTACCGAGACAAATAATATACTACTTATTGAATCTATTGTACATTACAATAAAGGACGAAGAACTTACGTTTATCTCTTAATTATTATTGTGTGGCTAGTAAGGCCACAATAAAAGAACATCACACCTAGCAACGGACCTACCACAATCCTTAATAATAATACATTGTTCCCACCCACTATTTTGTAATTGTCAAATCAGTATACGTTTGCCCTGAAGAAGGAACGGTCGTTCCGAAACCGGTCGGCTTTAAACAAATATGCAAGTGGTTCAAACAAAGTAACATTGTTTCATTTATCTATAATGTATAACTGTTAAAATTGTAAGGGTCCTTTTAAATAATAACTTCTTTTGCAAAAAATTCCACCTTTTATTATTCACAGTGACACGTTATAAAAGTATTTTAACGGAAATAATTAATAACTCGTGGTTAAACAGGTTCCATTTTCAACAATAACCACAAAGTTATAGCCACATTCAAAAGTATAAAAAATATATATTTGATAGAAAATATTATAGTTACCCTTATGCTGGTTTAAAAGCGATCATCTTAATTGTTGCGAAACTTATGACTCATATTTCTAATCGATTTGAGGTAACAAGTGGGGTACCATAAGGCTCTACCAATAGGCCAATTGCAACAAATTTAAAAAAAAATTCCGGTTTAGGCAAATATTCTAAGACATTCTTTTTTTTTTTTAAATCGTATTTTTGAAACCCTGGGGATTTTTCGAAAATTTCAATCCGAAAAATCAGACCATTTTTTATAAACCGGAAAGACGGGACATAATTTTATAGGTGAGAAAAAACAATATTACATAGCCGAAAATCATTTAAAAAAAAGAACGTTTTCCAACACGAATGCCACAGGAGAATAACGAGACATACCAAAAATATTACATCTCACAAATATTTTTTTCGATCCATCTTTGTAATATACTTGTATCTGTAAATTATAATAATAATAAGAATATTATATAATTTGATTTTGATAAAATCAGCACCATAACCATTATACCTCTAAAATACGTACCGACTTCCAAAATGTACGGGGTTCTCTTCACAACATCTATTAAAAATTCAAACCAGATGATAAGTTCGCACAGAACAAACAATAAATCTAGTGAACGAATTCAAAAATTCGCCTGAAATCAAAGTGATGCCATAAAAAAAAAAAATCTGTTGGAATTTTACAAAATTAATAGGAACATTTTCGGAGACGGGACATTTTCATGTAGTGACGTCACGAGCCCAAATAATGGATTTATTTAATTAAAAAAAAAAACTGTACATTTCTACAATATTTTACGAACATTTTCGTAATCTTAGTAAAAAGATCTATCCACACGATTTTTTCAGTCGTTATGAAATCCATGCAAGTGGCCTATTGATTTTGTTATTTAAATGATAATGAAAAGATTAATTGAAACAAATTTTGTACAAAGCCAATTTAAAGAAAATGGTGATGAAAAGTAAGCCAGCAATTTTTAGACTTCCAGGTCTCAGACAGACCAATAAAATTGATCATTTGCTCAAAATAGAAATGAAATATTTTAAAAGTTTGATTGAGATAAAATTTACCATTATTAGGGCACTCAAATAAGCCCACATTACACTTTCATCGGATTATCTGTTATTTTCATCTCGGTGCATAAATTATTTTTTTCATTAATTTTTATTTTCAGGATTGAAGTTGAGGAAGGCTGCCAGGTGCCAGAAAAGCCGTGGGGAGGAGGGTTCATGCTCTTACCTGAAAACATCACGAATATACAGACAGAAAAATTGGCTGTATTTTCGATACTGGAGTATTATTGTGACGACTTTATGAACGACATATTTCCCCGGTTTTCCACCTGCATGGACAATAATCGGTGGTCGGAATCTCCCTTTTGTTACAGTAAGTGATACAATATATATTTTTTTTTGTATGGAATCGATATAAACACAGTGCAAAATAAAATGTATTAATTGACATGGTAATTAGAAGTTCATTATATAAGATATCAGGGTTAACGTGATAAATTTAATAACAAGCATCTACTGAAACCACTTATCTGTACACGAAGAGCTTCCACTCACCCCCTGATTCGTTTGCAGGCCCCAATATAAATATAAGGAACTGTGGGCTCTCAACATAACGCATTGTTACGGCATTCGGTTTTATCGATTCTTTACCAGAACATGAGACGACGATCTAATTTTTTTTTATTTATTTATTATTTTTTTTATTTAATGAAAAGATACATGATTTTTGAAATTCTACGCCAATGAAGAGTACTAGCTCTTGAGCTTGGCGTAGGAGTTATTTTACAGCTAGTTCATTTTTATAACATACATTTTACTTACATTTTCCAATAAATATAAACTATATATAAATATAATATATAAACTACTATTTTTCACTTTTATAACATACATTTTACTTAATGTATACAATAAATATAAACTATGTTGTGATGTTAATTTTTGATATGTTAGGAATTGAAGTTATAACATTTTGATTGGTGTTGTTATGGTTGTTGATTTTTTTTAAAGATTAATTTGACCTTTTTCTTGAATGTTACGAAATCTGTTATTTTTTTAATTTCTTCGGGAAGATTATTGAAATATTTTATGCCTTTGTAAATATAATTGTTGTGCATTTGTTGTGTTGAAAATAGGGGAATTTGGAAGTTAAATTTATGCCTTAATGATGAGTTGAGTTTAAATTTTTTAGTTACATTTTCTTTGAATATTTGTAGTATTGAATCTTTTTTGTAGAGGTTTTCAATTTTTGGTACTTCGAAAATTTTGAACAATGATGCTGAAGGGAATGTTGGTGGTTTTTTTAAAATTACTTTAATAATTAGTTTTTGTACCACTTTTACAGGACTTATAATTTTTTCATATGCACCTCCCCATCCAATGATTCCATACTGAATTAGTCATTGGACTAGTGCATAATAGACTTTTTTAGTATAATTTATTTTTATAATCTAAGTATAATTTATTTAGTCGCTTTGGTCCCGAATGTATGGACATTGGAGGGTCTAAAGTCATTCAAATAAATGTAGCTTCGATAAGTTTTAAGATTTTCACGGCCAGAAGCATTTTCGTTATATGTTTTTGGGGTGTTGTGCCGTGTTGCGCTACCTCCTTCTTTAGCCAACGTTTCGGACATCGTTGCAGTGTCCATCATCAGGGCAGATCCGGCAGATCCGGACACATCTACCGGATCTGCCGGATCTGCCCTGATGATGGACACTGCAACGATGTCCGAAACGTTGGCTAAAGAAGGAGGTAGCGCAACACGGCACAACACCCCAAAAACATATAACGAAAATGTAGCTTCGTTCAATAAAAAAGTAGAGTCTTGACGTGTGCGGTGAAGGAGGAAACCATATGTTTCCTTATAACGCCGTTGGGAAAGTGGTGGGGTCCCCTCCAAAAGTCGCTTTAAAATGAACTTTATCTCAACTTTTATCTTTCAGAACGCTGTGACCTTCTTCCTTCGGAGACTCTGGACTATGAGTGCATTGACAGCGCCTGCAATTGGGTTCACGGATCTTCTGTCAATTTGTTCTGCAAGGACGGATACTTTTTTCGACCAGACGTGATTGACACATTAAAATGTAACAATGGCAGTTGGAACTACCCGCTACCAGAATGTACACAAAGTAAGACATTATCATATCATGTTTTAGGGTAGAAAATTAAATTCAATTAATTTCAGTTTATTACTACAACATAAAAAAAAATCATTTTAGAAAAATTAGATTAATATAAAGAGTAGTGCTCAATTATACCAATAGTACCAGAGCTCGTCTTTTAAAGTAAGCTTCGTTGATACTAAATATGCCAATCCCGATTTGTTTCTGTTCAAAAGCAAGATTGCTCTTCCCACCGGCATGACGGTTAGAAAGCTAGTCCTGTATGCTGTCGGTGATGGAGAGAAGCATCAAGAACATAGAAATGACTGCTCTCCATGATAGCCAAATTTTAAACCATTCAGTAATCAGTCTGAAAAAGGTATAGCAATATGTACATGAATATCCCTTTTGATTCAAGCCGAACATACCCAATAGGTTGTCCGTATGTTAGAGTCATGGGTAATTGTAAAAAAAAACGCCATACCCCCTCATGTAGAGAAATCTCAGAAATTTCATCTGAACTCTCTTCACCATGAGGAAATACCTTCACCTGGTGAGCACTCTAAATTACTGACCCACTTTCAAGTCTTCTCCTTACAAAAAGTATGTTTTCCTAGCGACAGACTGAATGGGCGTTTTTCCTAGACAACGCATCACGTTAGTGTGGAACGTATTGCGCCGACGCGATAGACCCGACTGCTTCCGGAGGAGTCTATTGCGTTGCACGCAGCGTTTTGTGCCCTCTCCTTGCTTCTCTTTTTGTTTCTTTTAATCTAAGTGCGTTTTCAAAGGGATGAATGCTAAATGCGTTTTTGAGGGTTTTAAAATGTCACAAAGTACTGCCAAATTGCCGACAGTGAGGTTTTCTGCCGATGAACGTTTAATTGAGTTTGGGCATAATCATGCGATACTCTATGATTTGAAAGAGCCGCAGTTTAAAAATATCAAGAAGAAAAACCTTATCTGGAATAAAGCTGGAAAAGTTCCATAGACAATCTTCCTCTTATCTTTATAATTATATTTATTATTATATAATTTTATGTATATATATTTTCTACACATTCTTTATATTGCATATGTCAATTTACTGTATAAAAAATCGACCACCACAACACGGGCATGTGCCTAGCATGGTGGTCGAAAAATCCCCAACTTTTGTAAAAAAAAAAAAACTTTCTTCAATGAATAAAGAAAACTTTAAAAAAATCTATGTATTCAGTCGGTATGCTGACTGAATACATTAGAAAGACACTTTCACGCCACATAATAATATATTTCACGTTCCTGCTGACGTAATAAACCTGTCGCTAGGAAAACATACGTTAAGGCAGTGGTTCAACCTTGTTGGAGGTACTGACCCCCACCAATGTGGTCGAAAAATCCCCAACTTTTGTAAAAAAAAAATACTTTTTTCAATGAATAAAGAAAACTTAAAAAAAAAAAATCTATTTATTCAGTCGGTGCGCTGACTGAATACATTAGAAAGACACTTTCACGCCACATAATATATTTCACGTTCCTGCTGAAATGAATATGGGCAAGAGGGGCGTGTCATCACAAATCATATGATTCGGGGGTGTGTCTTGACCTCCGCCGAACCCGCGAGACTGACTGGAGTTCGATTGAACCCAGGTTAAGAACCACTGCTTTAAGTAATTGAATATAATTATGAGAACCCGGGTATCTCTAAAATTTGTAAAAAGTGCCAAAAACTATCTCGTCTTAATGTCGGCAAACTATCAAACATGATTCATGGGCTTTAACTTTTAACACCGAGTTTGAAATCTTACACCCACTTCCAAGATGAGATGCCAGGTTTATTGTTCGAATATTTAAGTATAAGTAAATATTTTTGTAAATGATTTTGTGCTTTACGAAATATGTTGAATTTCAACCTTGAGCGTTAGGAAATTTTTAAGCGTTCGGTTTGGAAATTTCTCTCCCTCATTTCATTTCTCCAAATTTTAATATGTACCTTCACATTGACCCCCAGATTTCTACCCCCCCCCCCCCCCCCCCTCCCCCACTCCTTATATCCTTTTCCTTCTCAGAACTTCCTCTCCATCCTTTCCCTAAAAAGACCTTTCACTCAGCATCCCCAAAGATAACAAAGACCTTAAAGGATTTTTTCTCATGGCCTCCTGTGTGGAGCTAATGTAAAAATAAAAGTTAACCCGGAGTAGATGTACGGTCGTACATGAAAAGTCTGCATACTTATAAGTACAGTCGGCTTAGGAAAAATACTTTACTTACATATGTACATTCCTACATACAAATTAAAATCTTATACAACATTTGCCTTAAATATGATTATCTTGCAATACGCGTTTAATAAAACTTAAATTTATTATTATATATTTTTTTACATTAGCTCTACACAAGAGACCCTGAGCAAAATTATTTCCCTCAAGGCATATATCATTTTTGTTGATCCTGTGTGGAGGATCTTTATGGGGAGAGGAAGAAACTCTTGAAGAGACCCATGTTGCAGGAGGGAGGAAACACAGAGGCCAAAATATTTCATTTATTGAAAATGTAATTAATGAAAAAGTAAGAAAATGAAGTGCAAGAGTAATTAATTATTTTACTTTTTATTCTTCTGTGGTAATTCAGATAAAAAAGTTTGTTATACTTAAGATTTTTTTATTTTTAGCTGGTGTAGGTATAGTGTAAATAGATATTAAACTTCTTACTTGAAATGGCTTTAGCCGTGTTTTGTGACTAGATCTGATTAGCCAGGTTCATTTAATATCACGGGAAATTACTTTCATCAATCCTGTATTGTAAAGTTATCGATTTCACCATACTAGAGCTCCTGGAAGAAGAAGAAGATAATGGTGACGATTTTGAAACTTCTGCAGTGGAACAGCCAAGATCTTCGGAGAGAGACTCTTTCACATTTAAAGCTGATGATACAACAACCGAAAGGTAATTTTATACGTAGATTTTTTTTTGGAAATGGGTGTGATGCGATGGTAAATATCAAGTTTACCAAGAAGTTACTTTGACAATCTGTTTCATTATAAGCTGTTGGTTAAAAAAGTGAAAATAAACAAAATACGTATCTGCAGATTAAAATTTATTTAATTTTGTCTACCTTAACGCAAGGCATTTAATAAATTTGCCATCACAAATTAACTTTAAACGAATATTTTCAAGTGCATTTAGGTAATAGTATAACTCGTATGTTCTATGAATTTGGTAATTTCATAAATTCTACACAAAAAACCATACGTAAACTAAAAATTAGTATTTAATACATGATATTATAGCTTTAAGTTGGTTTAAAAGCAATCAATATCATTCAAATCATCAGCAGCAATACTTTTGACTCATATATTTATTCGATTAAGGTAATTAGTGGGATACCACAAGGCTCTATCAATTGCTTATGTTATTTAAATGATAATGAAACAATTAACTGAAATAAATTTGATACAATAAAAAATCGAAAGAAAATGATGTTGAAAAGTTAAAGGCGACTTTTAGACTTCCAGGTCTCAGACAGACCAATAAAACTGATCGTTTGCCCAAAGTAGAAATGAAATGTTTTAAATGTTTGATCTCTGTTACCAAAATGAGATAAAATGTACCTTTCTTAGGTCACTCAAATTTGCCAACATTACACTTTTTCGGTTTATCTGTTATTTTCATCATTTTGGTACATAAATTAGGTTTGTTTTTTTTTAATCAGGGCTGAAGATGAGGAAGGCTGCCAGCTGCCCAAAAAGCCGTGGGGAGGAGGGTATATGCTATTACCTGATAACATCACGAATATACAGACAGACAAATTGGCTATATTTTCGATACTCGGGTATTATTGTGATGACTTCATGTACGACATATTTCCCCGCTTTTCCATCTGCATGGACAATTACCGGTGGTCGGAATCTCCCATTTGTTACAGTAAGTGATGCAATATTGTTTAAATATGAGTTCGTCATTCCACTATTTATATAGAATCGACGTAAACCAAGTGCTGTAAGGATGGGAAAAATGTTGCGCGATGTATATTGCAAGGTCTTTGCACACGGCAGATGCCAAGTAATAATTTATAACATGTGCTGGTATCATTTTGACGAGCTAAAGATAAATCACGTGACCTTTTTTGGCACCATGAGAGTTCGAGAAGACCCTGTACAGAAAAGTAAAGTTCGCTTAAGTAAAGCAACGGTTTGCAGTGCATATTTGACGTTAGGTTTTTTTTATGTGGCCATTGTAAAAAGAACTAGTCAATCGTACCTAATAATATTTTATTTTCGCGCTCCAAATGGTTATATTACATTGCGATTGCGAGGTGCCTATAGACTGTTACATTAATTTGTTTACAAATCACTGATACGGACACGTCCACGCCACTCCCCCTGATCTGCTTGTTGGTTTGTTCCCCTCGCCCTTATGGGCAATGGGCAGCTCTTTCTCTTTCTTAGTCTTTGCTTGAAGCCTTTTTCAGTTTTTGTTTTGAGGCGTATGAAAATAATTTGATAGACGACTGAGAAGACGGTCGAAAGGAGCGTGAACACGTAAAGAATAACAAATGATCTCTCAGTCTGGAATAAATGGAATTTCTTATATGATGTTAATAACGGTCTTTTTTATTTTTTTTATTGTTATCAAGTTTAATTTGTAGAACTCCATTTTAATTTTAATTTCTTTCATATAATCGACAATATTATTTAATTTTATTATTAAATTTATGAGTTAAACCTCAAATTGAAATATTGAATTAAGTTAAGACAATATTAACGAAACTCTGGAGACATAAAAAAGATATTGGCACCTTTGGGACTCGAACCCAGGACCTTCTGCTTTCATGGAACAGCTTTACCAACTGAGCTAAGGTGTCTATATCCGATTCGGTCACTTTTAACTGTATTACACTTCGACTAAGAACTACCAATATTATCTTCATTTTCTTAACGCATATATTGGCTGCTATCTTTATATATGATTTCAAGATTCAAACGCAAACTAAATGCTATCTAGATAGTCTCTGTATAGTGTTTTATTCATTTTATTTTTAATATGTGACATCTGTTGACTTTTCTGCAAGTCTAGGATGAATGTTTATTTTAACATATTATTTTTCAATTTATCAAAATTGTTTACTTATAAATAACTATGTAATTATTATTAAGCGTGATAGCTGTTTCTCCTTATGAACGCATTATCAAACTGTGGTCACACCACCTACAGAGGACGTATTTATATTATTTCTAGACAGGTTTTTACGATGACTAATTTCTAATTAATAAATAAAAACTAAAGCCGAGATCAACTTAAAAAAATATATATGTATCTATATATTCAGACTCAGCAAATTCATCAATTCTGCATCCAATGCACTAAGCCCTGATGTGTAACTGACAAACAAATTTACCACACTTTTGGCACTTTTGGTAGAAAAATTATTAGGTTATTTAGTATCAAAATTGTTACATAATTGATCGCATGGGGTCAGCACCCAAGAGAGCAGCGACACGTGCGTGCATGTTGGCTTTCTATCCGCGACTGATTTGCGTACCCGGCGGGAAGGTAGGTAGGGAAGGTAAACACTCTAACATATTTTGTTTTCAATTTGAAATAGTCTTGACCCCATGCGCCAAAATAAGGGTTAATAACGAGAATCTACTGAAACCACGTATTGCTAGCTGTATACGGGAAGCTTCCGCTCAAATACAAATATATTAGAAACGGCGGACTATCAGAATATCGCGTCCTTATCTCATTCGGTTTTTTTCGATTCCTTACCGAAACGTGGGACAACGGTCTGTCTAAGTATAATTTATTCAGTCGCATTGAAATGAACTTTCACTCAACTTTTTTCTTGCAGAACGCTGTGACCTTCTTCCTTCGGAGACTCTGGACTTTGAGTGCATTGACAGTGCCTGCAATTGGGTCCATGGATCTTCTGTCAATTTGTACTGCAAGGACGGATACTCTTTTCAGCCAAACGTAATTGACACATTAGAATGTAACAACGGCAGTTGGAACTACCCGCTACCGGAATGCACACAAAGTAAGACATTATCAAATCATGTGTTAGGGTGGGAAGTTAAATTCAATTCAATTCAGTTTATAATTTACAAAATTTAAAAAATATTTATTTTAGGAAAATTACACAAATATAAAGAGTGGATCACAACTATACTAATTTGACCACTATACCACGGGCCTAGAGCATGGTGGTGGAAAAATTCACAAATTATGTAACCATCAAAGAAATGAATAAAGTTAAAAAAATCGTAACAGAGCTTGCCTTTTAAAGGTAGCTTCATTGACGTTAAATATGCCAATTTCTGAATTGACTCATAGAAAGTTAGTCTTGCAGGCTGGGAGATAGAACAGTCTATGCCAGCGGTTGTCACACTTTTCTGGTCAAGGGCCACACAGGACAATTCGAGGTATCACCGCGGGTCGCACATTTATGAATTGGCGGAGGGGGGGGGGGGTTGATTTGATGTTATACCTTTTTGTTTAGCAAGTTAAAAGTTCTTTCCAGGTTGCTACCTCCTTCCTCCTTGTGTTCATGATATAGTATCAATTCTTAATAAAAATAATAATACACGTAAGATGATAATATTATATCAACGCCTAAAAAAATTGCGTAGATCCGTAATGGAATCTTTCAGTTCAATTTTCATCGACTTCCCGAGCTAACGAAATATGTGAATTTTCGCACACGTGATAAAAATGATTGTTTATTTATTTATTTATCTAAATAAAAATTATGTTTATATTAGGTTTTTCGATGCCTGTTTCACTAGAATATAGCTACCTGTGTCGAGACAGGTGGATTACAATACATACAATAACAAAAATTAACCAATATTTAAGTTTACATTGCTTTATTAGTACGTGATTAGCATGTTTTTTGTCTTTTTTAGACCATTTTTTTTTACCTTCCCCCGCTTTCTCTGTGCCATCTCAATACTATCTATATTTTCTCTGGGTCTTCTACTGCCCCCCTCCCCCTTGAAAGTCTCAAACGCCCTAAAGGGGACGTTAACGCTCACGTTGAAAAAAAGTAGAAAAAAGACTGTCAATCAATTAAAATTAACGTTTTAAAATCATTAGGTACACAAAATATTTGAAAAAGCTGGATAATATAATTGTACATGAAAAAATATATATTTTAAAAGAAAACGGCAGGTATTTATGCGGGCCGCAGTTTGACGACCACGAGTCTATGCTGACGGTGACTAAGAGAACATGTAAACGAATGCTCTCCATGATAGCCGACCTACCATCAACAAATCGGTTTGAAAATGTGTAGCAATATATTTAATATAATTTTATTTATTTATTTTAACACCCATAGGGCTTTTACATAGAAGGCGGTACATGTTTTTTTTTTAATTACAGTGAACATAATGAGTTTACAAAATGCAAGTAATATAATATATGTTAAAAATAAAAAATAGGTTACATAAAATATAAGCGTTAACAAAATATAGGTAACATTAGAAACAAAATGTAGTCCATAAAATATAGTAGTTGATATAAAGTAGGCAATGTTTAAAATTGTTGCATTAGTTTATGGGATAGGTAGAAATACATAGTTGGCACATATGGCGTTTGAACTTTGCTAAGTTATAATTATTGTCAAATACATCCAAGTTGTTTAAGTATTTGTTACCAAGACTATGTAAACGTTTTGTATTAGAGAATGCAAATCATAGTTCGAATGAGATGTACGTATAAAATGTCAATGTTTGTCTAGTTTTTCGTGTAGGTACATGTAGATTTATTAATTGCAGGAGTTCACAACAGTTTAATTTAGAGTTTAATTATTTTAATAAAAAGGTTAGGACGTTTATTTTTCATCCGTTTTCTAAAGTTAAAATATTTAAAGTTTTCATCAACGACGGGTAATTTATGTGCTTTAAAGGGATGTTAAGTTTAAAATTTATAATACTGATATAATAATCTTCATTGCCGTTCCACAGGGATCACGTTTGAACCAGTATTGTTTTCCTTGTTTATTAACGACGTAACTATTGTGACTAAACGTTGTATTTTTTCAGCAACTTGAAAATAATTAAAATTATCTCTTTTTTCAGTTTCAACCACAACAACGTCTTCACCAGTTCAAAAGCAGTAAGTACATTTTTCAGATTTTACTTAAATATTTCAGCAGCCCTCTCTTATTATTATAATTTGGTATTATTATTATCGCTTCAGACTATTAGATTTTTAAATATTACAGGAATTTGGAATAGCGACATCAATGATATAAGTTATTTTTTTTAATTTTGTCATGTAAAACTATATCAGGTCTATTATGACTAATTGTTCTATCTGTTAGTATAGTTTTATCATAATATATTTCATAAAATTCATTTTCTAAAAATTCTATGGTACTGTATTACGGCAGTCAATAAAGTTATGTTTAATTATCAAACGTTGGTGAATTATTTTTAAACCCTGATTGTGCCAAAATGTATACTCGGACGGCGCTAATACAGAACATCCCGATATAATATGATCTATGGTTTCCGGAAAAGCCAAACAATTTCTACATTAATCATCATTTTGATTTATATCTTTGATTATGTATATGCTTCCTATTATTTTTAGTATTAATGACTATCTTATCTAGCATAAATCCTTCTATTTCTGCGCTCAACTCTCCAATACTCAACCATTTGTTTGACGAAAGTTTGTCAACATTCGTTTGGTTGAGATAATTGAAGTGTTTTGCGTGAATGATTTTATTTGACCAGAAATCTAATAATTCCTGGTTAGTATTTATAAGAATGTTGGCATTCTCGTCATATAAATTTAAAGGAGTAATGTTCATTCTGCCTTGCAAATTATTTTGTGCATTTCTGAACTATTAACTTTCCTATGGAAAAATATTCTACCTGATTGTGTTTCAAAGATGTTATTTTGACTACACCTCTACCTCCTAAATTTTTATCGGAAAGAACTCTTTGAACAGCTTTCTGGCACGAAAGCTATTTACCCGGCTCAAAAGCTTTCCAACTGCTCTTGAATTAGTGGACCTATCATCTCTGTGAATTTTCTGGACTTTGGATGGTGAAAAAAATTTTTTCTTCCAGATGCGACCTTCCTCAGAAGCCTGAAAATGGCAGATACGTGGTCACGCTTGGGGAGAATTACAACAACGAGCTCCGCTTCTTCTGTAACCAAAACTACTCGTCTCCTATTAATGTCTCCTGGTGTGTGGATGACCAATGGACAGAAATGGCGACATGTTCTAGTGAGTGTTTCAAAAACTTTAGTTTAATTTTAAATGTCAGTTCATAGAAATTTACGAAAAGTTGTTCAGTGATGACCATTTGACAAGAGAATCAAGAGCATTTTGCAGAAGAGTGTGATTTTTTATAATCTTGAAAAGTTTAACATCATCAGCAAAGAAGAGATATTTTGAGAGTTTAATTGTCTTACCAATGTCGTAAGTAAATTAAATAAAGAGGTGGGGCTCGAGCTTCAATCCCTGGAGATTTTGTAAATAGCAAGCCACGAAAGCAAAGGAAATTTGAAAGAAAGCTATGACTCATTTTTTTAAAATAAAAAATAGTTTTTTTTTTCCTTGTACAGTTTTAGTATTATAACTTATAACAAATGAGAAAACTTTTAATGTTTCAAAAGATTTAATGATACCTCGATCGTCCAGTTGATTAATCACATATCTCCGAAAAATTTAAATTTGAGTTGAGGATGCAGTTATATGTAAAAGTATATCCTCCATCTGGTCAAAAACTCAGATTACTCATAAACACTACCAAATCTATTATAATGCATAAAACCAACAATTATAATGACAAGTACAAAAACACGTCAACTATAATGAATCAAACAAAATGTTGCTGCTTCTGGAAAGTTATTATTTTATAGCAAATTTAATATCTAAAATACTGACACGGGTAAAAAATGTTCGATTTACCATGAGCATTCGAATATTGCTTTCCTCATTATCTCAAAACTTTGTGTTTTGAGATGTCTGACCAATCAACCGATCTTTCAGTTTTGAGAATACTTATTGTGTACTTCATACTGAGTTTTAAATTTCTGTTACAGAAAACTGCGAAATGGTGTCTTCAAACTCTGTCAACTTTGGTTGCTGGTCTTACCTGAACCAGAGTATACTTTGCGAAACCAGTTTACCCCATGGTACCATTCTCGTTTCCACTTGCAAGATGGGACATTACCTGGAAGAAAGACTGAACAATCTAACTTGTAATAACGGAAGTTGGAATAATCCAGTACCAGAATGCAAATTACTAGATGTGGAAATAGGTATACTAGTAATTATTATTATGTACAAAAAGGGAAAGGGAATCCCAAATATTTTAGTCAAATATTCCAGAACAAAACCTTAAGCATAGCCCTGGGAGCTACAAAATAGATACGGGTTTCCCAAAATTACCAAGATTCTGATATTCCTCTAATAAAAAAAATACATTTTAAGTTTCGCGTAAACATTTTATGCGGGGATACCCACCAATGAAAACTCATATTTAAATTACCTCGCCCTGGATGACGCGTACTTACCACACATAAAAAAAAGAAAAAAAAGGAAAACAAAAACAAACAAACAAATCCTTCGTAAAGTCTAACCTCCCCATATCGCAGCCATGTTCCCTTGAAATTTAAAGTTAAATTTCAAGTTCTGTAAAAATTATGTTATTATTCCATCATAAACCGGTTGTTTCGGTTTTTGAATAGTAACAGAACTCGAATTTTGTCTTTGAAATATGATGAATTGTTCAAATTCTGTTAAGTAACCCATCCTGATAACAATGAGCTCGGGCACCGGAGCACGTCAAACGCTGTTTAAATTTTGTAGATTTTCTTTTTCGTGTTCATGTTCTCAACACTTTGGCTGTGTTTTCAGGTACTAGGCAAGCATTTTCCGAGTGTTTCAGTGCCAGATGGAAAATAATTGTGGTACATTATTCCTTATTTTATGAAATCATTTATTGTGTATGGACTTTTGTTTTATTTCAGAAGACACACTTGGGCGAGATTCAAATTCAAGGTAAAACATGATTTAATTAACTGGTGAATACTGCATGCTATACAATATAGTCTTCGTTCATTTTGTGGCAAAAGTGTTGTCGTAATTTATTGCGTAGTTGTAGTTTTTTTTTTTTTTTGGTTTTAGGCAATTCACCCTGAAAAGAGTGCTTTGTACCGGTAATAGTTAAAGTGGATAAAAAAATTCGGTTAATCTATTGGGAAAATAATAAAACAAATTAAGTATTGGTCTCATTTAGATCACTAAAACAAATTAAATATTGAATTCATTCAGGTTAATAAACTTACATAAAGCTGTATGAACACGAGAATTGTTAAGAGATAAAAGGTATGAAATGTTAAGGGGGGACTGGTGTGTGATTTTAATAAGCCGGCGGTATATGTTCTTGAAAGATGAATGGTTTTTACAGTTAAAGAAAACGTGGTCGAGGGTTTCCTCTTCCACACCGCACTGGCAGACCGGATCATCTAAAACTCTAATTCTAGACAAGTGAGATGCAATTGAACAGTGACCAATTCTCATTCTCGAAATACGTGAAATGAATCGTTTTGAAAGTTTTTTACCGTGAAACCATGGCTTAGCAGGGATATGGTTTTGAATTCCAGCATAGAAAGATCCAGTTCTTATTTTGGAGACTGCCCAATTTTCTTCCCAGGCACGAGTCATGTTGGATTTAAGAAACGGGAAGACATCGGAGATAGGAAATCTAAAATTTAGTGGGATAGTTCCGGAATCTGAACCAGATTTGGTGAGAAAATCGGCCATCTCATTACCCTCGATACCCAAATGGGCAGGGACCCAGGCCAATATCGTCTCAAACCCAGATTCACTTAGAGAATTGAGAAGATTTTTTATTTTACATATAATATTGTCTTCCGGATAACATAGAATATTTGACCTAATTTTAGTTAGAGCACTTAGCGAATCAGTACATAGTAAGGCTCGATGAATGTTGAGAACCTGGATTTGATTTAGCGCTTGTTCAATTGCAAAGCATTCAGCTATAAATATGGAAGCTTCTTTCGGTAATTTATAAGTGAGATTGATGTTGAATTCTGGACTATATATCGATGCTCCACATCTTTTATTTTCAAATTTGGAACCATCAGTGTAAAGGATGGAAAATCCAGGGAATTTTGATGCCACAATGCTTTTAAAACAATCATCCACATTTTGAAATTTATTTGGGGAAGATAAAATATTCTTCTGAAAGACTGATGTTATTGTGTTCGGCATAAAAGTGATTGCCTTAAATGGAATATTGTATATAGGGAGATTGGGAACTTCTTGAAGATATTGGAGGGAAGATGATAGAGAATTATAGAGATGAAAACTTTTAATTAGGAGAGGAAAACATTGTTTTTCTTTCAATCTTTTGTTAGAATTCAAATTAACACTTAACCGATTAAGACTTTGTTTAATAGGATGATGTGATAATGATAAAGCCTTGAAAATATATTTATTGGCAAGGAATTGCCTTCTGAAATACAATGGTGGCTCCCCACATTCCACCTGAAGCGCATTAATTGGAGAAGACTTCATAGCTCCAATAATCATTCTGGGGGCTTTTGATTGAATTCTTTCCATTTTCTTATCTAAATATTTAGGGAGTGGGTCAAAAAGGAATGAGCCATAATCCAAGTGGCTCCGAACTAGGGAATTATACATTAATTTAAGAGTGGTAAGATGAGATCCCCACCGTACTCTGGAAACTGCTCGCATCATATTAAGTCCCTTTTCACACTTTGTAGAAATTATCTGAATGTGTGAACGCCAGGAAAGTTTATGGTTCAAAATAAGACCAGGGAATTTGATTTGAGTAGCGGTTTGTAGAGGCACATTATCAAAAGAGATTGAGAAGTGGGGAATTTTTCTTTTGCGCGTGAAAGCCACGACCCTTGTTTTAGATGCCGCCAGATTCATCCCATTTATTGACAACCAGCTTTTAATATATTGTAAAGCCAAATTCATTTCCTTAGCTGCAAGAATAATATTTTTATGTAACAAATATATAAGGATATCATCCGCAAAGTAAAGTCGCTTGATAGAAAAAGGAATTACTGAGTCTAGGTCGCTTATATAAATATTAAACAACAGAGAACTAATAACAGAACCCTGGGGCAAACCTCTCCATAGTTTGCGCCTTAAGCATTTAGAGGAAGACTCAATAATAATGGACCTATTTGAGATCAAATTAATAATAAATTGGACCAATTTCGGGGGGATTTGTTTTTTAATTAGCTTTTCTTTCAAAACATTCAGTAAAACATTTAGGGATTGAGAAACTCGGATATCAGTTGTGAACAAACTTAAATTATCCATTGTAGATTTCTTTTTCCGAAAACCATACTGATTTGGTGAGATAATATCTTGACTTTCAACAAACCACTCTAATCTGTTTTTCATCAAACGCTCCGCTACTTTCATCAAACATGATGAAAGAGCAATAGGCCGATAAAACGAAATTTCAGATGGATTTTTTCCAGGTTTTAAAATGGGAATGATTTTTTGAGTTTTCCAATCATCCGGAATTAGTCCTGTTTCAAACATATTATTAATAAGAGATAAGAAATATTCAACCGCCATACCAGAAAATGATTTAATGAAACTATTAAATATTCCATCGGGACTCGGAGCAGAGTCAGAAAGGGCTCTTATTACTCGTTTCATCTCATCAATGGAGAAAGGAGCATCTAGCCAGTTAGAATGAGATGGATATGGCTTAATAGAAGACATTTCTTCACATCCGGCCACCGATGGGGGGGCTATTTTATCCGCAAATCCTATAAGAATTTCTTCTGATATATGTTTGATTCTCGGCGGAGAATAGGATGATCCAAATTTTTTTAAGCTAGATCAAACTGAAGACTGGGGAGTTTCCGGAGACAAGTTCTCACAGAACTTCCGCCATCCAGCGCGTTTTTTATTTTTCAAAATTCGTTTGGTTTCTGCCTGGGCTTTTTTAACTGATAAAAAATTTTCTAGTGACATACACTTACGAAAAGAGGAAATTGCTTTTTTACGAGAGTTGACGGAGCGAGTGCATTCCTCGTCCCACCACGGAGTAGAGTGTTTTATTTTAATGTTCGCATTGTGTTTCGGGATGGATTTTTCCACTGCATTTATAACCATAGAGGGAAATGTCTCACATTGCATTCTGATGTCTCCCGGGGACGATTTTGTTAAATTAATAAGGTTATCTAGTTCACAAGAGAAAGTTCTCCAATTCGCATCTTTTATTCTAAATTTGAGATTATTTTTAACTGGGGGGGATAAGTGTTAGATTGATGGTGGAATCGGATTATAATTGGGAAATGATCACTAGAGAGGGAATCGTTTAGGATGTCCCAAGAGCATTTAGATGCTAAGAAATACGAACAAAGAGATAAATCAACAGCACTTTTCCGTTGATGAGGGGGGGTGAATCTGGTTGGAGATCCGTCATTTAAAAAACATAAGTTATGGATATCAATAAAATTTAAAAGATTGCGGCCAGAACTATTTGTTATTTTGCTACGCCAAGAAGGGGAATGTGCATTAAAATCTCCGAGGGTCATATAAGGGGAACAAATCTGGGTTAAGATTGGTGCCCATTCATTTTCAATAAAAGTCGTAGAGGGAGGAATATATATTGATAAAATTGTGATATCAGACAAGACAGCTGCTATTATCTGGATATCGTCGGAGGGAGTATGATTATTAATTTGTTTAAACGGGATAGAATTATGGATTATCAGAGCCGTGCCGCCTTTACCATCCGGTCTGTCGTGTCTGAGACAATATAACCTGGAATTCTTAAGTGAAAGGAGGGTTTTAACCACGTTTCAGAAATGACGGCCACTGTAACTTCGTGTTCGTCGAGTAATTGAATTAGGTCAGATTTGTTAGCGAAGAGGCTTCTACTGTTCCACTGAAGAATTTTGTTCAGTTTCGAAGTCATTGGGGAGGCAAGATAATAAAGATTTAATGTTATCGGCAGCGTTGGACGGTACAGTATTGTTGTTTGTAAGGATTAAAATTAAAAGGGTAATTAAAGTTTGTATAAAAGAATTAGTATTCATTATTTCGGGGAGAGCAGGAGGGGAAGTATTACCATTAATGGCACACCCATTGGGCGTCTGGGATTTGGCATTCCCATTCGGGCTGGTCAAAATATTATTCAATGGTTTTTTATCAAGGTAAGGAGTATATTTTGAGTTGGGTTTGACTGGCTTGAGAATGGTTTCTCTGTGAGAAGATGACGTTGATTTTAAAAAGGTGGTTGTTTGGAAAGGAGCTGAGGACGATGTCATCTCTGCGAATGATTTTTTCGCAGGAGAGAATAACTTTGAGGCCTGGAAGTACGAAATGTTGTCGGTAGCCATTTTATGTTTTATGTTCTTCTGTCTTGATAATTCCGGACAGGCTAGACTGACCGCGGTATGTGCACCGGAACAGTTAATGCAATAGGATCAATGGAAGATTTCGGACATTGATCAAATGGGTGACCTTCTCCGCAAAAGTAACAACGTGGAGGGGAGCGGCATACGGGTTTTGAATGTCCAAACCGGCAGCAATTGAAGCATTGAATAGTTGGGAATTTATAAACATCGACGGGAAGCGAGGTATCATAAATAAAGACACGAGACGGTAGGGATTGTCCTTCAAATGTAATAACAGATTGGGAAGGTTTCCAGATCGGGTTTCCATCAGAAGAATCCTTGTAGTTCAGTCGACGTGCTTTTAATACTTTCGGGGTTCCGTGGGAATTATTCAAAGCATCAACAATTTCAGCCTCTGGGATCTTTGTGAGAATTCCTCGCACAAGACTTATTCTCGTAAGGTTAAATGTCGGGATGAACGATTTATATTTATGGTTTGAGAGCGAGTCATTTTTTTTTACAAATCAATTTGCGGAAGCGGCAGTATTAAACTCGATAGATAATTTATATCGCCCTTCCGGTTTAATTGAACCGTTAACAATACCAAGGTTATTATTTTTTTAGTCAAATAAGAATTTTTCAAAATCTAAAGGATGAATAAGTTTTCCTTGTTCAGTTCTCTGAACCATAACGATAAAAGGACCGGAAGCGGAAGCAGGATAAAGTAAGTCAGTACTTTTTGTATTATCGCTAGTTAAAGTACTTGTCTGGGTGTTACTATTAGTGTTAAGGTCGTTAGGGGTCGAGGTTTGTTGAATCGGCGGTAAAGATTTAACTTTCGATGGAATGTGAAGGCTATGCGATGGTCGTCGCTTACGAGATGGGAGCGCAATAGAAACCTGGCTAGTATTAAAATCCGAATCAGAAAAATCTAATATCGACCCTGGGTCGGGAGGCCTATCTTCGTCTTCCTCCATTATATAAAAAAAATTAACTTTTAAAAATTAAACTGAAAAAATAATACGCAGTCTATTTCATTGACTGTACAAACAAAAACGGATTAGCCGTAAGCAGAAATGCAAACAAATAGGTATACGATAAACAAAATTAAATGAAATGTAACAATAATCTCTTATCTGTATGAGGCTCAGGAACGGGCGAACGGAACTAAGCAATAGGTAAGGTACGCTGTTATATATTGATATAATATATATTTAATAACACTTTCTTACAATAGAATTATCCGGAATCTTGTTGAAATAAAAGAACCCTGTATGATGCTTCTTTCAGCAGTCGTACAGCAAAAACACTCTAAATTCAAACCATAGACGTGCGCTCCCAGCGCCCGTCTATTAAGGAGGTAGCTACCAGTAGGTACCAGTAGCTACCACATTCTCCCCCACTTAAGAGAAGAATTCCTTCCGGGTTTTTTCAATATAACCCGAGCTTGATTACAAACAATAAATTAAAATAAAATTAAAATAAAATATAATTAGCTCAAGTCTTCTTCTGCCGAAGCCTTCCAGCCCAAGGAGATTACCATGGTAGTTCCTGAAACAAAGGAGACGACCCATTAGCACCTTTGAGTGGGAAACCAAAAAGTGGGAACGGTCTAGGTCTGTTACCATCATATCAGAGCCTAGATCTTTACCAGATATATTCTCACGCTCCTTCGGATTCCCCTTCATACTCATCGATGTCATTTGATCCTGATGCCTTTTCCATATTTGACCGGTATCTTTTACATAAATTAAGTATGTATTTTTTCCAATTCTTTTCTTTACGATGCCTGCAACCCAACCTTTTTTTCCTCTAAAATCCCTTACCATGACTTTCTTCCCAACTACATAATTTTCTGCATTTATTTTTTTAGATTTATAAAACCTTCTCTGCTGTTCCCTCCTATCCAATATTTTCTCCTTTACCTTCTCAGACATACACCTCTCCCCCCTCCTTTCTGCAATTACTGGTGAAATTAAATCAAAAACCGACCTTAACCTTCGTCCTAACATGGCTACCGCAGGTTCCACACCAGTCGTTGTATTTGGGATATTCCTGTAATCTATTAGAAACTTCATTAACCTATCATCTGAGTCTCTAGGTAATCTTCCATCGTTTAATATGTTTTCACATGTTTTAACCCCGTTTTCTGCTAAACCGTTACTTTGAGGGTAGTTTACTGGAGAAGTTATGTGCTGAATTTTATTATTATTACAAAATTGTTTAAATTCTTCCGAACAGAATACTGAACCGTTATCCGAAACAATAATTTCTACTGCTCCAAATTGTGCGAACATCCTTGTTAATTCTCTAATCGTATTACTAGTATTAGCTTGTTTTATATTAATACATTTGATCCATTTAGTACTTGCATCTACCATAATTAAAAAATTTGTATCGGCGACCGGACCAAAAAAGTCAATATGAATCCTATTCCATGGTTTTTCTTCAATTGGCCAATGTTGTAAAGGTGATTTTGGTGGATTTCCCTGATTTTCCAGACACTCTTTACATGACCTTACTAAATTTTCTATTTCTTTGGCCATTTTTGCCCACCAGAAATATCCCCTCGCCAATCCTTTTGTTTTAGCTATTCCCAGATGTGCACGATGTAAAAGATTTAATAACTCTTCTCTCATACTTTTGGGAATAATGGCTTTATGTCCCCAAAAAATACAATCGTCAACTAAAGACAACTCATCTTTGATTTTCCAATAAGCCCACAAATCGTTATTTTTTGGAATTTTTCTTGGCCAACCCTGCCTTAAATATGTTTTTACCATTGATAACACTTCATCTTGATTTGTAGTTTTCTTTAAATTGTCAACATTTAATGGAACCTGAGAGTTATTACTGACATAAAATAACAAATCTCTTTCGTCATCTTGAAAATTAATAGAACTCAATTTCTTTATATACAAATCCTCAGATTTATTTGTCTCTTCTATTGGTAATCTTGAAAAAAAATCTGAACAATTTTTTTCTGATGCTACATAATCAATTTCATAATTGAAACCCGCTAAAATTAAACTATAACGTTGTAATCTATTTGCACTCAAAACAGGAATGCCTTTCTTTTCTGGCAATATTCGTACTAAAGCTTGATTGTCGCATTCTAATTTGAATTTTCTTCCGTATAAATAAATATACAAAGAACTTTTTTAAGGCAAATACAATCGCTGTCGCCTCGAGATCTAAAATGCTATATTTACTCTCTGTATCTGTTAACTTCCTAGATGCAAACGCTATCGGTCTATTACTACCATTTGCATAAGTATGTAAAATCGTAGCACCTAGTCCGTCTAAAGATGCGTCTGTTACCAACTTTACTGGTAATCTTGGATCAAAATGTACTAATACACATTCAGAAGAAATTTCTTTTTTGAGTTTTAAAACTGCGTTTTCACAGTCCTTTGACCAGATCCACTCTGAATCCTTTTTTAACAAATTGTTTAGAGGTCCCAATAAACTAGATATATTTGGAATAAAATTTCTATAATAGTTCACTAACCCTAAAAAACTCCTCAACTGATTAATATTACAAGGACTACTAAACTCCATTATTGCTTTAACTTTATCTTCTAACGGTCTGAAACCCTCTTCAGAAATAAAATACCCCAAGTATACAATACTTGATTTGAAAAATTCACATTTTTCTTCATTTACCGTGAGTCCACAAAGTTTTAATCTATTCAAAACTGCAACAAAATTTTTATTATGTTCTGTTATTGATTTTCCTGTAACCAAAATATCATCAATCATCATAAAAAATAATCGTTCCTTTTAAACCCTGCAATGAATTAAACATAACACGCATAAATATGCCTGGTGCTGCATTCAATCCATATACCAGTCGAGTATATCTAAATAAGCCTATGTGAGTAGCTATTGTTGTCAAATCACGACTATCTTCACTTAGTTCCAATTGTGAATATGCCATTTTCAAGTCTAGCTTTGAAAACATTACCGCTCCACTAATTTGCGTTAATAAATCCGTAATAACGGGTACAGGAAATTTATTTATTACTAATCCGGGATTTACTGTTATTTATAATCTCCACATATACGCACTGACCCGTCTTTCTTAATTATGGGTACAATAGGCGATGCATACCTACTAGTTTCGACTGGTTGCAAAATACCGTCTAATACAAGTTTATTTATTTCTTGCTCCACTTTATCCTTAATTGCCAAAGGTATCTGTCTAGCGTTACACCATTTTGACTGGAATCCATCTATTAATTCTAAATCCACACTGTATTTATTAAATTTTCCTAAATTATTTGTCAACACATCTCCAAATTGTGATTTCAGCGTATTTACATCTAAACTGTGTTCACCGATAGAACAAAAATTATTTTCATCCTGAAAATTATTAGCACAACTAATAATAATACCAAATAAAATAAAATAAAATAAATACCATAAAATCTCTACCAATAATTAAATCAGAACCGTTTTCAATAACAACAAATTCGAAACATTTACTTATATTGTTGCAAGTAACCTGCAAATTCACTTTGCCGCTTGACTTTAGTGGATTATTATCGTAACTTGCTAAGTGCAAATTACACTCCATTAAATTAACATGTTTTGGATGAATTTTGGACCTCGTTTTCTGTAACATTCCAGCTAAGGTGTCGCTTGCCGATCACCCTTTGGTTAAAGAGGATGCTCATCATAAATCATTGGTTATAGAGCTAGAATTTCCATCCACTAATGCAACCCTCTCAACTCCTCGAACAATAAAATTATTCCATAAAGCAGATTACACCGAGATTAATGAGAAACTGAATGAGACCGACTGGTCTATTGTTATAAATGCACCGGATGTAAATACACATTCATTTTACGTTATAATTGAACAAATTGTCGATGCGTTTATTCCCAAGAAAGTTGTGAAATCTGGAAAATATCCACTATGGTACACGGCAGCCTTAATAAAAATAACAAATGAAAAATTAAAATTCTTTAGAGCATGGAAGCGTCACCGGAACCCTCTTGATTATCTGTCATTTTCTTTGCTTCGCAAAAGACAAAAAACGGTCGCTTCAGCGGCTTACAAAACCTACATTTCTACGATAGAATCCGGCATACAGCATTATGTTAGAAAAATATGGTCCTATGTCAATTCTCAAAGAAAATCTCCTACCATCCCCGATCATATGATTTATGGTGAAAAAACTGCTAATGACAGTAAAGGAGTAGCCAATTTATTTTCCGAGTATTTTGGTTCTGTATTTTCGAATGTTCAACCTGCTCATATAAGCAGTGGCGGCGTAAGGGGGGGGCGGAGGGGGCGGTCCGCCCCGGATACCAAGCACCAAGGGGTGACAACGACAACTCATTCGAACAGTAAAATTATTAAAATCTTACTTATGGTCCACAATGAGCCAAGCTCGACTAACCAATCTTTCGATTTATCAATTGAAAGAGACTGGGAAATAAAATTTGATAATGTGATCGAATATTTTAGTAAAATAAGATCTCGTAAGCATGTTAAGTATTTGGTATTTTATTTTAAGTAGGGGTACTCAATACAAAACCGCCCCGGGTGCCAATCTACCCTACGCCGCCACTGCATATAAGCAATGCCAGTGACTGTTTTAATTCAAATAGCGTTATTAGCTCAATCGAGATCAATGAAGACATAACTTTCAAATACCTTAAGTCCATCGATATCAAAAAGGGACCGGGGAACGACCAACTTCCAGGAATCTTTATAAATTATTGTAGTAAACAACTGACACCCCCATTTTTGCCATTTTCAAACTATCGCTATCTGAAGGAACATTTCCTGACAAGTGGAAAACAGCCTTGATTACCCCAATCTTTAAAAATGGCAGTAAAAATGATGTCTCCAACTATCGACCTATATCCAAATTGCCCATTCTAAGTAAAGTTTTGGAAAAATTGTTTACGATCAATTATATTCTACCATCTCACCTTCACTCTTAACTAATCAACATGGCTTTATGAGAAATCGCTCCACAACCTCAAATCTCGTGTCTTTTATAAATTTTCTTCATGCTCAAATGGATATGCGATGCCAGGTAGATGCCATCTATACTGATTATTCCAAAGCATTCGACCGTGTTAATCACTATAGTCTTTTACAGAAGTTATTTAGTCTAGGAATTCACGGTGATCTCTATAGATGGATCGCATCATACGTCAGTAATCGGCACCAAATCACGGTTGTCAACGGTTTCGCATCCTGTTTAACGGAAATCGTCTCGGGTGTGCCCCAGGGGTCGCATCTCGGACCACTCTTATTTAATATTTACATAAATGACATCTATGTATGCTTTCAAAATAGTTACTTTGTGTTATATGCGGATGATATGAAAAATTTTAAACCAATACAGTCTTTATCTGATTGTACAGAATTACAAAGCGATCTTGATCATTTGTGCGCGTATTGTGAATCAAATTTACTGTCCTTAAACATTTCTAAGTGTCATTCAATTACATTTACTAGAAATAAAAATAAAATAATTTATTCTTACAACTTGAATAATAAACCTTTACAATCTACGTCTACATGTAAAGATCTAGGTGTTTATTTAGACAAAAAAATAATTTTTGATAAGCATATCGAACACATAATATCAAAATCCTACAAGATGCTAGGTTTCTTATTAGAATATGTAAAGTTTTCAAAAGTGCTAAGACTCTTGAAATGTTGTTTTGTTCATTGGTCAGAAGTCCACTGGAGTATGCATCCCCGGTATGGAATCCTCAATATAAGGTGTACATAGATATAGTAGAAAGTATACAGAATAAATTCTCTAAATATTTATTCAAGAAATACAACAAAACTACAAATAACATGTTAAGTTTACAAAAAAGACGCACATTATCAGATCTGCTGTTTCTGTATAACCTGCTAAATAATAAAATAGATAGTCCTGAATTGCTATCCACTATTGGTTTAAATGTCCCAATGAGGCGTACCAGGCACACTTCTCTTTTTCATATAGAATCCAATAACACTAATGCAGCGAGTAACTCACCAATTACTCGCGCAATCATAACTTATACCCACTATGAAAAATTACTACACTTAGACATTTTTCATGATTCCTTACAAACATACAAAACTAATTTATTAAATTTCTTGGCGTGATATAATTGTTTTAAAATTACTTACACTTAACTTTTCATTAAACTTTAATCAGTCAATTACAATTAGTGAGCATATAATTCTTGATTTTAAAATGTCTCCTTATCTCCCCCCCCCCCCCCCCCCTTTTTTCTTCCTTATTATTATTACTCATTTATTCAATAATTAAGTTACTAGACCGGTTCATATCTCAGGCGTAATTACCAAATGATATTCTATGGACTTACGTAATAGGTACATAACCATGTAATATTTAATTTAACATACCTTATAATCTGTATTATACGTACTGTGTATGTCTTAATAAACCAATAAATAAATAAAATAAATAAATAAATAAATGTTTAAAATACAATTTATACAAACGTTCGGGTAGAGCGCTAATCCCCGCCCCTGAATCTATCATAGCTTCGAATGAAATATCATTTAATTTCAACTTAATTATATATGGTTCAACCCTCTCATTAATACTAGATACAATTTTTTTTCTTTTTTATAGAAGAAATATTTCTACAGAGTTTTGCTATGTGCCCTTTTTATCCACACTTAAAACATTTCAAATAATTATTGTTAGCCGACACCTTACAATCCGATTTCATATGTCCTAACTTATTACAAATAAAACACCTTTTCTGTTCCGAAACTGGTTGCTTCAATTTTGGCTTATTTTTGCTATCGCGCGATGTACTTCTATTATGATATGAATTGACAGAATCCCTTCTCTGTTGACTTTTTGATCTAGAACGCGAACTAGATAATTGATTAAACACACTTTCTTCTGATTTTATATTAAATTCTGATGATTCTAAACACGATGCAATAGTAACTAACTTTTCAAACATATTTTTTTCGCCTTCCACAAATAAACGTTCCCTAATTCTAGGATTTTTAATTTTGCAAATGAATAAATCTTTCAAGGTTTCTTCAAACCTTACCCCAAACTTACAATTAATCGACAAACTTTTCAATCTTGCAGCAAATTCTTTTACGCTTTCACCAGGTTCATTGATAACATTATAAAAACTTGATCTTTCTTCGTACAAAGAAGTAACGTTTTCACAATAATTACCTAAAAATTCGCATAAAATTTCTACCGTCACATCATTAATATTTTTAGGCGTTACCAATTCTATTAATAATTTAAAAGTTTCCTCTTCCAAAGCGTTTAAGAATATAGCTCGTTTCTTTTCGGCAGTAATCTTTTCATCATATAAGATAAAGTAATTCTCCAATCTTGCTCGAAAAACCCCAAAACAATCCGTCTTATTTATTTTTTTATTTTTTTTTTATTTATTAACAGAAACAAACGGTACAAAAGATAATTTGTTTAAAAAATTACAATTTATAAGGATATTACATGGTAGGTACCTATTATGTGTTTCATTGTAGTGTCTTATTTATGGTATGCGTATTAAGTAATTACCGGGTGATGTATGTAGTGGGAAGGTGTGTGTGTGAGTGTGTGAGTATGTGTGTATGTATGTGTGCGCATTGAACAAATTATAATATTCGCAAGATGCTCTTTTTAAATTTGGGCAGTGAATCAGAGAAAATGTCGATGTTGGAATTTAGACCAATAATATTGAACTTATGAAGAGCACGATTGATTGGTGAATTAGATGCTGCATTTGTCTTGTAATTAAGCGTGTGGAATAGTTCTGTATGACGTGTACGTCTTAAGGGTATATTAAAATTAACTAGGGAAAGAAGTTTGGTACAGTCAATGTTATTATTTAAAATTTTGTGTATAAATGTCAAATCAGCTATTGCTCGCCTTTGTTGCAATGTTTGAAATGTGCATTCAAAGTTATTGTTGAATTTAAAGGTAAGATATTTTATAAATTTGTTTTGAATATTTTCTATGCTATCTATGTATACTTTGTATTGCGGGTTCCAAATTGGCGAAGCATATTCCAGTGTACTTCTGACTAATGCAAAATATAACATTATTACTGTACGCGGGTTATTGAACATTTTACTTATGCGAAGAACAAAACCAAGCATTTTATATGACCTGTGAACGATTGAGTCGATGTGCTTATTAAATATAAGTTTGCTATCGAGGTACACACCAAGATCTTTACATTCCGTTTTCGAGATGACAGGTTCATTATTGAGTGAATAAGAGTACTTAATAACATGTTTATTTCTGGTGAATGTCATAGTATGACATTTGGAAACATTGATATCTAAACAGTTAACTTTGCAATACTTGCAAAGCCTATCTAGATCACTTTGTAACGCATCACAGTCAGAAAGAGAATGCACAACTTTGAATATTTTCATGTCGTCAGCGTAAAGCACAAATTCGGAATTTTGAAAGCATGATCCAATGTCGTTTATATAAATGTTGAAGAGAAGCGGACCTAGGTGGGAACCTTGCGGGACACCGGATATTACCTCCATAGACTTAGAGTAGACACCGTTGATTAATATTACCTGATTGCGATTACTAATGTAGGACTTAATCCATCTTAATAGGTCGCCATGTATACCAAGTAGGATAAGTTTTTTCAAAAGAATTGAGTGAATTACGCGGTCAAAGGCCTTAGAGAAGTCTGTATACATAGTATCCACTTGCTCCTTATCGTTCATCTTGCTGTGCAAGAAGTTAATGAAAAGGGCGAGGTTGGATGTTGTAGACCTACCTTTCATAAATCCGTGCTGATTCGGCATAATGTTTGTCGAAATAGTCGAGTACAATTGATCAAAGACGATTTTTTCAAGAACTTTGCTTAAAATAGGGAGTTGGGAAATTGGTCGGTAGTTTTAAACGTCGTGCTTATCACCATTCTTAAAGATTGGTGTAATGACAGCTGATTTCCACATGAGAGGAAACGATCCTTCCGTTAGTGACTTTTTATAGATGGCGCAAACCGGTAGACAGATATATTTACTGCAGTTGCGTATAAAAATTCCAGGCAGCCTGTCTATTCCTGGTCCTTTATTAATGTCTATGTTTGATAGGTACTTTAAGGTGATTTCTTCGTTTATTCTGATTGAGGATATTAATGTGTTATTAAGAGGATCTTCCTTACTATCAGCATCATGAGTTGGAATTTCATTTGTAAAGACCGTTGAGAAGTAATCAGCAAAAAGGTCAGTAACTTGTTTGCTGTCATGTGCTGTTGTGGAATTATACGTCATGTGTTCTGGTATAGTGGGAGATTTTCTTTGTGTCTTAACATAACACCATATTTTTTTAACATTATGTTGTATGTCGGATTCCAATGTAGCAATATAGGTTTTATGAGTAAGACTAGAAATCTTCTTTTGTCTTTTGCGGAGTAATGCAAAAGATTGATAATCCAATGGATTCTTGTAGCGTTTCCAGGCACGAAAAAACTTTAATTTTTCTTTCGTTATATTAATTAAAGCCGCCGAATACCATGATGGAAATTTTGTTGATCTAGTTACTTTCTTTGGAACCAGATCATCTATTAGGGCATTAATGATTCTATAAAAATTGTGTACCGCAGTGTCAACGTCTTGTGCATTTACAACAGAAGACCAATCACTATTTCTGAGAGCATCATTGACTACTACATAGTTAGCTTTGTTAAACAATTTGATTATCTGTGATTTAAGGCTAACAGCAGGGAGGGGAATATTGAGTTCGACTATGATAGATTTATGATGTGCATCTTCAAATACCAGTGGAGAGTCGGCAGCGGAGACGAAGACTGTGGTGTTACAAAGCACAAGATCTAGAATACGTCCATGATAATTGGAAATTGCATTATATTGTGTTAAATTGGAGAACGAAAGACACCTAAGGAGAGTAGAAGCACAAAGGTCGGTACTACATGGTTGACACGTAGGGTTCCAGTTCACGTTTGGCATATTGTAATCGCCTATAATTAGAAAAATGTCATTTGGATATTCAGTGGTTAAATCAGATATGGCAGTTGTATGACTATTGATGATAGAGAAACGCTGCGCATTAGATAACTTAGGACTAACTCCCGGTAAGTAAGAGCAACAAATATGAACATTTGAACATTCAAAATGCAATGTTTAGAATGTCTTAATAATAGTGAGATCCATATATCCTCGGCTTCTGAAGACCACGATTTTCGTGACCGAACTTTAAAATCTTTTTTTATACCTATAGCAACGCCTCCCCCTTTAGTTTTACCCGTAAGAGTAGTATCTCTGTCATTTCTGTATACGTTGTACCGGCAATCAAAAAGCTCGTCGTCGGATATGCTGTCAACTAACCACGTCTCACTAATTAAGATTATATCAAATTCATTGATTAGGACATTTTGGTAGAATTCATTAGTTTTGGATCGAAGGCCCCGTGCATTTTGATAAAAAATTATAATGGTGTCATGCATTGTGTGAGTGGAAAATAATTATCTTGATTCGATTTGAAATTAATATAAAAATTAGTCATATTAAAGCATAAGTCGAAATGAGCATACTATGATAATTATTACTCAGCAGCCCAAAGTCCACTGAGGTTAGTATATTTGTCAATTTGCGCAGACATGCATGTATGTGTTTGTGATGTATTGGGTGAGAAGTTGAGTCATGTGTGTGTAAAGTTAAGTTGAAAAATGGTACAAGTTGAAAATCTAAGAAAAAATATAATTTAAATTTAAGACAAATTACTAAATTAAATTGTTCAGAAGGGTTTGAGCAGAGACAAGGATAGCAGGAGAGGTGACATTCTTTCTTAAGTAAATTTTCGAGTTTCGCACCCATAAAAAATCATAATTATTTACATTTTTGAAGTCTTTGGCTGACCTCAACAGTAATTTGTTTTTTCTGGTAAGGTGGTCGTTGATATAAAGTTTACCTCCTGCAACACCTAGGCTCTTACAGTCTACACCCTTCTTCTTTTTAATGGTCGCTATCAGCTCGTCCTTCTTCCTTTTGTTGACGAATTTAGCCACCACGTTTCGAGGGCGGGCGTCACGGGGAGCTGCTGATATTTCCTCTTGAGAATGTCGACGTGGATTGGCTCTAGTAATAAATTCAATGTCATCTTCCTTAATAATCTGACCGACATTGGATGCAATTTTAATTAGAGTGGAAGCAAGGTTTTCGTCTTGCTTTTCAGTCAGACCGAAGATTTCAATATTATTGATGAGCAGCTGTTGTTCTCTATCATTGTTTGTTTTATCCAAATATGTAACGAACTTTTTTAATTCAATTACTTCGGCTTCAAGTTTATCCATTTTTTTTAGTTTTTCTTCCAAAACCAGAATTTTATTGGTGTAGTCTTCAATTGTGCTGTTATTGTGAACGATTGTTTGTTCGAATGAAATCAGTTTTGAATTCATTGAGTGCAGTTGTGAAGAGAGTTTCTTTATTTCGCTAAGAAGAATTGACGAGTCAACAGAGTTGAGATTGCTGGAGAGCGGTGATTGTCCTGTTTTACAAATAGTGCACATCCATGACTCCCTGTTCTCATCAGACATCTTCCTAAAAACGGCAGAGGTAATTTTGGCACAACTGAGATGCATTTGGTTTTTGCAACTCATGCATTTCATACAGTCAGCTGTTTGCACTGACTTGCCACATTGGTTGCAGGTAGAATTCATGGTAACAATAAATAATGTAATAACCTCCTGCCAATTAAATTCACCAAATTAAATGTTTGTTACACAGAATCACTATTAAAGTAATTGTTTACACACAATATAGCACTTAGCAGTACAGGATAATATTTTTAAACACACTAATAACTTTGACACTTCAAAATGATGTTGTCACACCGGTAGTTGTAGTTGATTATGACTGAAAGTCGCTAACGGCTTTACTTGAGCCATGATTTGCAAACAAAAAAAAAATTACAACAATTCCAAATTTGCTCTAATTCAATATGTAAGTCTTAACTTAAACATGTTGCTGATGATTATCCCTCCGGCGTCAGCTCGAAATTAATCATCCAGCCCCGGCTACCGAGATCAGCTCCCTGCTCCCTTGATGGCCCCTGGCACCTTCTCAGCTCCCAGCAGTTACCAGGAACAGCTCCCTGCCGCTCCTTGTTGCCCCAGTTGCTTCTGGTCAGGATCAGCTCCCTGCTGTTCCTCGATACTCCGCCTGATTCTCCCCGCTGCAGATTTTCTTTATGAAACTCGGCTCGTTCGACTCCCCGCTGATTTAACAGTTTCCGTTCGTCACAGCTCTTCCAGTTGCTCTTTTCAGCTCCCCGCTGAAAAACTTCTTTATCTCGCTCTCAAAGACACCCACAATCAAGACTCCCCGTCCGTAAATAGTTCCCGGTACCGCAAAAATTCACAAAAATTCTCTCCGAATTTCTTTAAAAAAACATTGTGAATTGTCTTCTTGTTGCGTAAATTCTTTTTAATCCTCGTCGCCACTGTAATATATTGATATAATATATATTTAATAACACTTTCTTACAATAGAATTATCTGGAATCTTGTTTTTTTTTTTTTTTTACAGTGAATAACCGCACAAGAATCTCAACTGCTCCCGTCTGGAGCCAGTGAGACTATGGCATCCCCAATTGGGGTATGTTGTGAGGCTGAAGGTAATGGGGAGGGGAAGGAGGTAGGGAAGAGGAAGGTTGGGAAGTACCTGGCTATTCAGATCTGGTCACCAAACACGGCTAAAGCCATTTTCAAGCAACGTTTCAATTCTGAATGGTGGTCTTACACCAGGGCGATACTGATAGTATCTTCCACTCTGGAACATGCCGCAAATATACTACATATTATTTTTAATGAATTAATTGTGAAATAACACAAATTAATCAAATAAAATTTATTTGCGCATGCCGGGTTTGAACCCGCGACCTCCGGACTGTGAGTCAAGAGTCTTAGCCACTGGACTACGGAGGTCGTCGTGTTAGTCGTGGAGGTAGTCGTCGTGTTGAAATAAAAGAACCCTGTATGATGCTTCTTTCAGCAGTCGTACAGCAAAAACACTCTAAATTCAAACCATAGACGTGCGCTCCCAGCGCCCGTCTATTAAGGAGGTAGCTACTAGTAGGTACCAGTAGCTACCACATACACACAACCACTGTTGACCGCGGCTCGAATCGGAAATCAGTTGTAGTTATTTCGTAGTTGTTTTTTTGGAAAGAAATGTAAGATTTTTATCAATTGTTACGTCAATCGATGTGCCGCTTAGAAACTACCAGGGGTTGCGTTATTGTTATTCGAAAGTGAATATTAGCTATTGGAAGAGACGACCATTGTGTTAATAAAATATTGGTTTTTTTCCAGCTCCGGTTGTTTAGTACCATCGGAACCACAAAACGGCTATATTGTGGCAAGAGAAAAAGGAATAGCCCCAGTATCCTCCGTAGTTTGGTATGTTTGCAATGAGGGTTATAAAAATGACTCGGAAACTACGATGATCTGCCAAAAGAATGGAAACTGGTCATCTTTACCAAAGTGCAGAAAAACATACGGTGAGCTAAAACCTTATTTTATCCCGACTATAAGATTTTAGATTTTTTTTAAAATAACCTCCATGATCCAGATAATCCTGGGGTAGCTATTTTTTTATCAATCTTATGTTAGCTCACATCTTTGTGTGTACTAATATTTTATAAAGATATAAACATTTACATTGGTTGGCAAACATAATCATTCTTTAAATATTACACATAAATAAAGACATTAATAATTGAGGTAGACGTACTTTCGTAATTCTTATTTAAACTTATTTATATTTTCTATCTCAGTGATTTCATTCGGGATGTTGTTATACAGTTGGACGGCCTGGTACATCAGAGATTTCTGGGTGCTTGATTTTTTCTCGTCGGCAGTCTAATTTGCTTTGAATTTCTTGTCCCGTGTCCGTGTGTTTCGTTATTATAATGTATTTTTCTTTTTAGTTCCTTAGACATCATCCCCATGTTAATTTTCTGTAAAAAAATAAGTACATTCAAATACACAGTTTGCTTCACCGTCAACATATTTAGCTATTTTAGCATGTCTCGTATCCGTGTGTATATGTTGCGCTTAAGTATTATTCTATTACTATTGTTGGATAACAATAGTACCAATAAGTGATGTATTAATGCAATTTAAAACTTTTTTCCTTTTATATTCTGACCGTTACCGGTTTCAGCCAGTCACGGCCATATTCAGACTGGTACGATTCCATTTCTTAATCAATGGTACCTAATATAATATTGTACACATACGCTACATTATCTTCAGATCAATCTTATTGGATAGATTATTCTTAATCTACTTAATATAGGTACTGGCGTCGCACAAGGGGTCTTCCATCCATCTTTATAATGTAATCTTCATTATCGATCACGACAGTGGCATTTCCTTTGTCTGTTGGCAGAACTTCTCGTGAAGTTGGGGAGGGGTATTTCGGTCTTAATTAAGACAAGTCTTATTATATCCTATGATAGATTCCATGATTAACTTTTTGAGGTCAACGGTAGAACATACCCTTAGCAAGCCCAGAAATTGCGTCTGGGATCAACGCAAGTATCGAAATGTTAATAAAAACTTCATTTTGTTCAAATTGTTTTCGATCACTTTTTTGCCTCAGTTGGGGATTTAGAACTTTGGTTTGTGTCTTGCATATGTTGACTGCTTACATATTTGTGCTTATTAATAAGTGATGTTGTCAATTTTCTTTCAATCTTGTTCGATTAGGATTGCACTTATTTGCAGGTGTAAATCGAAAAGGTCTCTAGGTATTCCATCTTTCCCCTAGTAGTGCTGCCTCTGCTCTTTGCATAGCTCTTGGCTGCTTTTCAGAATGTGATATGTCTTTTGATTCGTACGTATACTAATATGATCGATTTCTCCTAGCACCTTTTGAGGAAAAATATCTAAAAGAAGAAAGAAGCTGAAGAAGACTTGACCGGTCAGTGGTTGAGTGTGCATCGCGTTTGGGTCCCACCCAAAGATATTCAAATACAGAAGAGATATGCTATGGTGTCCGCGCAACTGTCGCCGGACTACGCGCTAATTAGCGTAGTTTTCATACAAAAATAATTTGTTCATTTCGTTGATTTTTTGAAAATGTGCATTAATATTGGTTAACAATATATTTTGAATAAGGAAAGAATTCGTTCATTTAGTTTAACGTTCGTTTGGTTTATTCGTTAATTATTTGTTCTTTTAGTTTATTTGTTAATTGGTAAACAAAAAAAAACAGCAGATAGCGCATCTACTTATATTTAAATATCTTTGGTCCCACCCAAGCGTTCCGTGTTCGGCTGGCTAAGTCCTACATCACGACTCAAGCAATATTTTCGGCTTACTGTAGTGGTAGTACGAGATTTTCAAATATTTTTTGGTTATTTATAACCCGGGACTGTTTGACTTTCTTTTAGAAAATAAATAAATAAAGGAAGCAGCGCCACGCAGCATAATACCCCCAAAATAACTCACAATAATTCTTTTGGCCGTGAACATCTAAAATCCCGTCTAAAAATGTTTGGTTGTATTTTTTTTCTAGAGTCATGCCGGGTTCCAAATGGCGATACTTTTACAACCGATTGCACTTACCAGCCACTGGAAATGCTTAAAGGAATCGATCAATGCAACGGCAGCATGCCTCATGGCGCATATTTGATTTCAACTTGCATAAAAGGATATCATTTTGATATAACTAACAACTCAGTGAAGATCCATATCTGCAACAATGGAAGTTGGAGTTATCCTATAATTGAATGCATTCGAGACGAAAATAAAGAAGGTTTGTTTGTATTTTTTTAGTACTTTCATTAAACAGCTTCTGTGGATTGGGAGGAGAAGCGACCCGTTACTGAAAATGGGCAGCAGTGTTTTTAAAGTGATTCTAGTATGTAGGTAATATAGGTCAGTCAAATTAATAAATGAGGAGCATGTAAATAACCCAAAGCTACAAGACGACCATTAGGCCGGGCTTTTCAATTCAATTCAATTTATTTATTCTTTCAAAAACATTACAAAATTTAAAATTTTAATGCGTTTTTAAAATACATTTGTAACAGTATTACATTAAACATAAATATAAATGGTAAGCAAAAAAAAAACTATATGAGCATCAATTAATGCACACTTAACATACGCTGCACCGATTTGGGGATACGCAGCCGAAACCCAAACAAATAAATTACAAACCCTGCAAAACAAAGCCTTTTGACTAGCATTGAATGCGCCCAAGTGGATCAGGGTTCACACTCTTCATAACAACACAAACATTCATCTGATAAAGGAGTTCATTATTACACAAGCGGAGAAATTCTACGCCGGTCTAGCCGGGCAGGAAACTCCCACAATTAATGCTATATATAGTGAGAATGATAAATTTAAATACAAAAAACCTAAAGTTCAAGTAGCCCCAAACTACGCAGGCATTTTTCCCTTAAAAGTAATAAAAGGAATTTACTTCGCGACGAGAATGTTTCAAAAATGGTAATTCTATAAATGACCTAAATGCATGTACAAGTGGCGCGAAACTGTAAGCGATGTCCTCCTGCACAGAACGGCTCTTAAACTTCCACACAAATTATCTCTCACAAATAAACCTCTAACAAGTTATGTATAGTTTCTTGACAGTAATCGGAAGCAAATTCACAATGATAATCGAAGATTATTTAAAATTGATGTGCCAATAAAAAAACGTATTTTAAATTTCTCTCCAAACGTACGTTAGAATGTCATCTGCGGTGCATTTCAACAAGCGCTATTAGTGCAACTTCAAATACATAATCTTTCAATTTTGTGGGTACTCCAAGGATCAATCTGAGGACCACTTTTATTATCGGTTTTCATCAATCACACACCTGAAGTTAATCTTATTTTAATTTATGCAACTTTTCGCAATGTGCGTTTTGACGAGGTAAAATATCACAACACCATCCTTACCTTATATAGCTTAAACATTTTAATAAATAATTTATTACCTAAGGTGTTATTTCTACTTTATTACAGAGACAAACGTAACAACAAGTCCAATACCTGAGACCACAGTAAGGTAATATGGTTTTTTAATAATTTAGTGACATTATCTTTTGTTTAGTAATGTATTTTGCGTAGATTTATTTCCAATTAAGAAATAAACAGGATATGGTTTTAGTGATGCTTTTGGTTTTCCTAGCCCGGGTTGTTTGGTGCCATTGAATCCACAGAATGGCTATGTTAACTCGGGAGAAGAAAAAAGTTTCCCAGAAGCTTCTGTAATTTCGTATTCTTGCTATAAGGATTACAAAAATGCATCTGACACTACGATGGTCTGCCAAAAGAATGGTACCTGGACGTCCATACCAAAGTGCATAGACAAATACGGTGAGTACCTATAGAAATCATAACAATTTTAATTTTCTTCTTTTAACTTGACCGTTTTGAATTTTTTCTGCCTGTAAATTGGTTTGTCCTTTGCGTTTCCGGTTTAAGATAGTGGTCGTTTTAATATTTCACTAAGTATTATTTTTCAAATGTGAAAACTTCATGTTTACCTACTTCGACTTTCTCAATCTTATTTTTTTCCATATTATGGTCCTTACCTACCTGCATGCAGAAAGTTTGAAAAAATGATTTTCATTAAAATAGTGATATTTCTTAAGAAATTGCTTACTTCTTTGTTTGTAATGATTGTAATTACAAATGATGGGGCTTTTTTTTTTTACATTAACACCACACAGGAGGCCCTGAGGAAAATAATTTCCCTCAGGGCCTATGTCATCATTGTTGATGCTGTGTGGAGGGTCTTTTTGAGGAAAGTAAGGAGTGAACATGGGTCTTGAAGAGACCCATGTTGTAGGAGGGAGGAAACACAGAGGCCGGCAAATCGTTCCACAGCCGAGCCGTTGAACTCAAGAACGAGTCATAGAAACGACCCGTTCTCATGTGAGTAATGTCAACCATGTACAAATGTTGGGCGCGTGTTTGGCGTGTTTCCCGACTATGCACCGGTACCGAGGGGATCAATGATGCTAGTTCCTCGGAGGATCTTCCATTGTAATACCGGTAGAACAAGGACAGCATTCCCACCTGACGCCTATGCTCTAAAGATTGCAGTCTGTCTGTTAAGATGGGAGAATCTATCAAACGGACCGCCCGTTTCTGCACAGAGTCAAGGGTTTTTTAAGGTATTTTGGAGCTCCAGACCAGAGGTGGCTGCCAAATTCAACCGTGGGGCGCACTTGCGATTTATACAGGGTTAGCAGTTGGGTACTATTAAAGAATCTGCGGGCCCTGTACAGTACGCCCAGTTTCTGAGAGGCTAACTTAACTCTGGTTTCGATGGAGCCCCCGTACCTGAGCTGGTCACTTAGAGTCACTTAGAGGGGCTATCTATTGTTATTGTGTGTCCGATGGTTGAGATATATATTTTGGTAAATATTTCCCTTTCGAGTCCACGATCAAAACACACTTTAAAAAAATAAAACAAATTGTACTAGATAATGGTTAGTAATAAGTAATTCAGTAACCGGAATTGAAAAACATTGCGTTTTAATGTTTTATTTTTTTTAATTTAAAAAACGTGAAATGTCATTTTTCAAGGACCGCCATGTTAATTACGACGATGAAATACTCATTTTTAAAAGAAAAAATCACTCTTTGTCAGTCGGACAATAATAAGTGCGAATTGCAATCTTCGGAAATGATTGCGAATTAATCATTATTTTGTTCGGTTTCATAAACACGAAAAATCACGCGAGACGTTTGCCATCGTAATTAACAACATGACGTTCCTTGAGAAATGACGTTTCGCGATTTTAAAGATAACAAAATAACCATTCAAATGCAATATTTTTCAGTTCCAGTTACTGAATTACTTATTACTAACTGTAATCTACCTAGTATAATTAGTTTTAATTTTTTAAAGTGTGTTTTGAGCGTGGATCGATAGGGAAATATTTACCTATATTTTTTTCAGAACCATGCTGGGTTCCCTCATCCGATACTTTTACAACCGATTGCACTTACCAATCACTGGATAGGCATAAAGCCATAGATCAGTGTGAAGGCAGAATGCCCCATGGCTCTAATCTGGTTTCAACTTGCAAACGTGGATATAATCGACCAACGGATACCATAAAGAAAAACCATACTTGCCAAGATATGAGATGGCGTCCTCCAATATTTGAATGCACGGTAATACAAACTATAACAGGTGAGTGGCACTTTTTTATTTTTTTATTTTTTATTGTTTTTATTTCTTGCTAGAGCAATCCCGATGAGTAACAGAACTCATTTTAGGACAGGAGGAACATACAAATCATGGGTGGGAGGAAATGGTTAAAATTTTACATAGGAAAGATATAAAAAATATAAGTTTCACATACAATCTAGAAGAAAAATAAAAGACAGGTTGAGTAGATTAAACAGAAATGGAAAACAGTTAAAGAAAAGTGAACAAGATTATACAGATATGGATGATTACAACTTAATGAAAAAAAAAGAAGAGAAAAGAAACAAGACAATTGAACATGACAAAAAAATTACAAAGTTTCGCTCTTAACACTAGAGTACACGCGTGGGCTACATATGTATGTAGCCCAGGGTATTGTTTTTGTTCGTAACTTCGTGACATCACGTGATTTAACTTCAAGTCTCTAGCTAAGCTTCGATTGGTTGTTGCTCGACGCATTCAGTGTGTCGTGAGCGATCGACGCTGGCGCACGTGTGAAAAATAACGATTTAAAGTTGTTGGGCTACGTAGCCCATGCGTGCACTGGCGGAACACAAGGAAAACTGTATAAGGCGTATATGTAATGATCACCAAATTTCAATTTGTCCTTCTGAATGATCACCAAATTGTTATTTGTCCTTCGTGTAATGAAAATTTAAATAAAAGTTTTTAAAAAAATGTAAGAATTAAACCAAAAGTTGACTGATCTCAAATAAGTAAAAATTAGGTGATTTTTTGAGAAGTCTGAAGTTTTGTTAATATTCTAAGTTTAAGAAGGAGAAGATGTATTTTTTTATTTCGGTTTACTTAATAAATGTCATTTATTATAATAAATGTGTTTTATTTAAAAATTAAACGATTATCTTTCAGTACATTTCAATTTAAAATGGGCTACAAGTGAGGGCCACGCGAGCACTCATGAACGTTTTAGAGGCGCGTGTACCGTAGTGTTAAACATACTTAAAAATATTCTTTTAAAGCATTACTCTGATTTTTTTATTTTGCTGGATTCCCTTGTACATATCTGGTAGCGAATTATATAGTTTATAGGCAACATAGTTCAGAGATTTTATCCCATATTTTGTAGTGTGTATTTGAGGTATGCGGATTTTATTGCTATTTCGAGTATTGTGAGTGTGGATGTCTTGATTGTAAAGTGACTTGATGTTAGTGTGAGTTGATTGTTGGGTAATTTGTAGGATGGTGCTTGTGATTTCATGTTTAGGAAGGACTGTGATTTATAAACATAACATTTATTTGTCACGATTGATATGTTGTATGTAGTTTAAATCGACCCAGAAGCATTTTCTGTATTTATTTATATTTATTTATTATAGGTACTTCAAAGTTAGTCTTTTTGCTCTATTCTAGATTATTTAGAGTTTGGATTTGTGATGCAACAATTGTTCTATAAATTAGAAAATTTGTTTTTTTATCCGAAATTTATAGTATTTTAATTAAATGATGACGATATTAGTGAAATTCAATAGAAAGTCCGAAAACAGAAAAATCAAAAAAAAAATAATTAAAATATTACAATTTGGGGTTTTACTCATTAAGTCAAAAATAAAAATAAATATACATCCTGGAGTTGCGGAAAAGTCAATAGATGTCGCATATTAAAAATAAATATACATCCTGGAGTTGCGGAAAAGTCAATAGATGTCGCATATTAAAAATAAATATACATCCTGGAGTTGCGGAAAAGTCAATAGATGTCGCATATTAAAAATAAATATACATCCTGGAGTTGCGGAAAAGTCAATAGATGTCGCATATTAAAAATAAATATACATCCTGGAGTTGCGGAAAAGTCAATAGATGTCGCATATTAAAAATAAATATACATCCTGGAGTTGCGGAAAAGTCAATAGATGTCGCATATTAAAAATAAATATACATCCTGGAGTTGCGGAAAAGTCAATAGATGTCGCATATTAAAAATAAATATACATCCTGGAGTTGCGGAAAAGTCAATAGATGTCGCATATTAAAAATAAATATACATCCTGGAGTTGCGGAAAAGTCAATAGATGTCGCATATTAAAAATAAATATACATCCTGGAGTTGCGGAAAAGTCAATAGATGTCGCATATTAAAAATAAATATACATCCTGGAGTTGCGGAAAAGTCAATAGATGTCGCATATTAAAAATAAATATACATCCTGGAGTTGCGGAAAAGTCAATAGATGTCGCATATTAAAAATAAATATACATCCTGGAGTTGCGGAAAAGTCAATAGATGTCGCATATTAAAAATAAATATACATCCTGGAGTTGCGGAAAAGTCAATAGATGTCGCATATTAAAAATAAATATACATCCTGGAGTTGCGGAAAAGTCAATAGATGTCGCATATTAAAAATAAATATACATCCTGGAGTTGCGGAAAAGTCAATAGATGTCGCATATTAAAAATAAATATACATCCTGGAGTTGCGGAAAAGTCAATAGATGTCGCATATTAAAAATAAATATACATCCTGGAGTTGCGGAAAAGTCAATAGATGTCGCATATTAAAAATAAATATACATCCTGGAGTTGCGGAAAAGTCAATAGATGTCGCATATTAAAAATAAAAATGGATGAATTTTTTCCAAAACACTTTTATCTAGATAGCACATAATATGGGTTCCAATCTCGCAATCATACATAAAGATAGCAGCAAATAAAAATATGCGTTAAGAAAATGAAGATAACTTTGGTAGTTCTAAGTTAAATATGACCAAACCGGATAGGGATACATTAGCTCAGTTGGTAGAGCAACGCCCCGGAAAAGCGTACGTCCTGGGTTCGTGTTTTTTTTTTTTTCTGTTTTCAGATTTTCGATTGAGTTTCACTAATATTTATTGCCTTATTTACAAAATATTGATTCAGCATATGTCTGAGTCTAATTATAAGAGGAAAGTAGAACATGATTATAATACAAGGTTCACGAAGAATGAAGGAATGATTGTTCCAAAATATAATAATAACTACGGACGGCGAACCCTGGAATATAACGTGCCAAAAATATTTAACATGTTACCAATTAAAATAAAAAATTGCGATTCTACTAATAGATTCAGATATATGCTGAAACAATGGCTGCTAAATAGAGATAGTTTATATTAATTCATATGTGTTAATTGTTATAATCTGTATGGTTATAGTAATAATATTATGTAATGTTTAAATTGTAACTGAACATTAACATCCTGTTGACAAACTGCTTTATTGCGGTTTAACGGGATTGTACCTTAAAAACCAATAAAAAAAAATAAAAATATATTACAATTTGAGGTTTCACTCATTATGGAAAAACTAAAAATAAACATAAATTTTTACTATTTCTTCCAATTACACCTCCTTAGCCATTTTTTGGCAATACAATCGGTATGTTAATAAATACTTGCAAATTGTTTGGAAAGAGTTTTTCAATTCGTTTCATACACTTTTTTTTCGCTTTAAATTATTTATTTGCTAGCTGACAGTAGCTTACGTGTGTTGTAAGGCAGTCTGGAGGCAACTGATTGTGCGTTGTTCTGAAGCAAAAACCGTCATCTTAGCGTAGGAACTATTTGTAATTTGATTTTAAGTACCTACTGGCAATAGAGAACTCCAGTCCATTTTTTTTTAATTAAACCTTCTAACTTAAATAACTGCGTATTTATTTTTATTTTTATAGTTAATTTTAATAGTTAAAATAATTGTCAAAGTTTTAATTTTTCAAGACCCCCCGAAAACCACCGTATGTATGGTGAATCGTGTGACGTCGTCACTCCTGAAAAATTACCATAGGATCGGGCAATCAGCTGATCAACTGCTGCCATTTTGAATTCCGTTGTTCGAAGTATTCTCCCTAGAAGAAGCATTACAATTTTTTTGTGCAGTAGTTTTGTAATATTTTCAATAATAGAGATAAACTAATAAAAGATGCTTTTATTTTTAAAATATTATTAAGGCCTTAATAATGTTTTAGTAAACACAACAACTAAATCTCTATAAACAGTATGTAAATAAACGAATAAATTAATACGATGGCTTGTGTCATATCATACATTCCCATACAATGACTTTACGGTGACGTTACGACACTTCGAACAGTGACGTCACCACTAAAATTTCAATAATGCCAACTTGACGGCGTATTTTTACGACCTGATTAAAAATGGACTTTTTAATAATTGTTTAAAGACTCTGCGTTTAATATTATTAAATAAAACTTATATATTCAGAATCAAAGTTTATTGGTCTATAAGTCTATATGAACATATTTTTTTAAAACCATAATATTTTTCACTGGAGTTCCTTATTTTCAGTTGCCACACTATAACGCGTTAGATCGCCCTTCTGAATTTAGAGTGTTTTTGAAACCAACCGTCATTCATAAACGCATAGAATGAAAAAAATAAATTGATGGGGTTCTTTCTTCACTTTACATATTCTGAGACATGAGGTGTAAAAGTTATGCAACTAATTGTGTGATTTTCTTAATGCGCCTAATTAAGGGTTAATATAGTATCAAGTATTTTAGTTTATCATATTTTACTGGAAAATACTAAAATAGGACGTGGCCTTGTATTGAGGATATGTAATTAGAACCTTATGCTACAAATTAGTAGCTGGTTGCACATGGCTACCTGCAAGTTTAGATATGTCCTAAAATGGTAAGTGAACGTCCTATTTTAATATTTTCATTTACAATTTGTTAAATTAAAATACATTACACAAAATTCAACTTCAAAATCAGAAATTGGTAAATAGAATATTTATAAGACATCGTCTTTGTAAAGGCGGGTACAGATTGCTGTAACGTAACATGCAATGTAACATGAAAGGAACATTTTATAAGTGTGGACGCAGCGCGCGCACGAACCGAACATGTATCTACTCGCAGCTTTTCCCGGCATGCGCGCGGTGAACATAGCTTAGTCTGCCGAGAACAAGTTCTCCATTGTTCGCGCGCGTTCTGACGTACAGACACGAACAAGCCGTCCACACAGACTCTCCGCGCACACTGCGCGCCCCTTTGTATTCGGCGAAAAAATCGAAGCTTTGTGGATTGCGGCGCGCATGAGTTGAAATGCTCTGTTCGCGCGCGGAGTGTGCGCGGTTCGTGCGCGCAAGGCGTCCACACTATGAGAATTCTGTTACATTGCATGATACATTGCGGCAATGTGGACGGCAAATTCTTTCATCGCGTGTTACATTGCGTGTTACGTTACGGCAATCTGTACCCGCCTTTACAAAGACGATGTCTTATAAATATTCTATTTACCAATTTCTGATTTTGAAGTTGAATTTTGTGTAATGTATTTTAATTTAACAAATTGTAAATGAAAATATTAAAATAGGACGTTCACTTACCATTTTAGGACATATCTAAACTTGCAGGTAGCCATGTGCAACCAGCTACTAATTTGTAGCATAAGGTTCTAATTACATATCCTCAATACAAGGCCACGTCCTATTTTAGTATTTTCCAGTAAAATATGATAAACTAAAATACTTGATACTATATTAACCCTTAATTAGGCGCATTAAGAAAATCACACAATTAGTTGCATGGGGTCACCATAGACCCCAAAGAAATAAAGGAAAATGATGTGGAAGAAATAAATACAACAGTTTTTATTATCAAAAATATTAAAATATTTATTATAATTAACATCAAGATACTAAAACATAACTTTGATTTTAAACAATTAAAAAAATTAAACAGCTTCTAATCTTTTTGTTTTTTGAAGAGTTTTATTAAATGTACATTTGTTACTTAAATTTAATTTTTGCGGGATATACACTTTAGAATGTAACGATTGTGACGCACAGTATGTAGGTATGACAACTAGAAATTTCAAAACTAGAATCAGAGAACATGAACTTTGTTTAAGAAATAATAATTACTCCGAATTTGCGAATCATTTAATAGAGTCAGGCCATAATTTCAATAAAGAAAAAACAAAATTTAAACATTGCAATATAAATTAATACTTTAATCTTTGCGCTTTAGAAACGCTCGAAATAAACAAAAAAATTAAATCTAAAATTAATTTAGTGAATAAAATAATAGCGCCTTGCAAATCTCCTTTACTAACCATGTTTCCGTATAATATTGACTCCTCCCACCGCTTTCCCCCTCCCCCCCCAAAATCATCCCTCCCACTACTCCCACCTAATTAATATTTGGTACTTGCATTTAATTTTTAAGTTACTTGCATTTAATTCTGCTCGTGAATGATACGGTTGTATCGAAACCGGTCGCGGAAAAATTAAATTTAAGTAACAAATGTACATTTAATAAAACTCTTCAAAAAAACAAAATGTCTAGAAATTGTTACATAGTTAATGCCCAAGAAATACAAAAAATAGCTTCTAATCTCTCTAAAAACTATTAATATTTGGCATAGCCGAGATCAGCTTAAAATATATATATATATGTATATTGTATATATTCAGAGTCGTCAGCAGATTAATAAATTCTGCATCCAATGCAGTAAGCCCTGATGTGTTCCTGACAAATAAATTTACCACACTTTTGGCACTTTTAGTACAAAAATTGTTAGGTTATTTAGTATCAAAATTGTTACATAATTGATCGCATGGGGTCAGCACCCAAGAGAGCAGCGACACGTGCGTACGTGATGGCTTTCTATCCGCGTCTGATTTGCGTACCCGGCGGGAAGGTATGAAGCTAGAAAGAGCGCCGTCGCATTCTAAACACTCTAACATATTTTGTTTTCAATTTGAAATAGTCTTGACCCCATGCGCCTTAATAAGGATTAAACCTCTGTTGTTAGTTCTATTCATCCAAAGTGACAAACTATAAACGCAACTCGTAAAATGATCAACTGTTAGATACTAACAAAATAGAGAGTGTAAGTGACGTTAGAACCTTGTAAAATAAATTATTATTTAATATGCTTGATGTTTGAATTTTGTCATATATATTATATTTACAAAAATACATCACGGATGGTTCTGAAAATTATTTTGGGTATAGAAATGAGCGAAGAAAATGCTTTGGCTCTCAAAGGTCATTTTTGAAAAAAATGTCAGTTTGAACCCTTCCTATGAGGTGACGCTTATTATTAAAACAATACTATATCATTTTGTTTTATTACAGACATTCAACGTAGAAGAACCACGCGAGACAGAGTAAGGTAACACTATTTTTTATTTTTTACTAGCAGACCCGGTAACACGTTGCTGTGGCTAACGAAACACAACGCCATTACCCAACCTTTATAAAATCCACACCACCCGCTTGCCAGCTGCCCGCTGCCCGCTGCCCGCTGCCTAAATTGAATATTTGAATTTCTCGACTTTTCTCTACTATAATAAGCATTTTTTTATACATATAAACCTTTCTCTTGAATCACTCAATCTATTGGTGAAAACCGCATGAATATCCGTTGCGTAGTTTAAAAGATCTATGCGCACATACATTTTGAGCGACTTCATCAAATAAAATAATTCAAATCAATTAGGTACCTCCTTACTCTAGGACATCTATTTTCCAATTTCTTCCGTAGAACGAATTAATAGTTATTCTGTTATCCGGGGCGGAGACAAATCTGACAAATCAAAGATCATCAAAATCGGTCCTGTCGATCTCAAGTTATAAATAACTAACCCGACTTTGTTTTATATATGTGGCGACACATCATTATTATCTTCGCCATCAAAAGAACATACGAGAAACATCACCTAATATTCGCGCCCATCGGCAAACCTACTTGCCTAGGTACCTTCGTACCTATACTGGCCGCGATGTACTTTCTCGCCTCCCGTGCCAGCCCGACGATAATAATATCGCCCCCGCCTAGAAAGGTCTCGAGACAGCACCGTACAATATCTGTACGGCGCCGAATATTCTCGTCAACTGCCGAAGTGGCTCGTATTACCTACCGCGAGGTAGTTACTCTACCGCGGCTATATAAGCAGCCGATCGCTCGCCCGCTGCAGTTCAGTCTCACATCAACAGTCGGTCAATATCTCAACATGTAATCAGTGCTCCTGCATGGTATCGCTACGCTCCAGGGCAGCTTCCTCGAGGTCCATCACCACGTCTCAGCTCTAAGGCCCACCGTGTCTTCAGCTCCAGAGATCAGCCCCATCCCGCGACTTACAAGGCTTGCGTCACCTTCAGTCCAAGGGACCAGCTCACCACTTCATGGCACCCCGAAGCCTCACCGTGCTTCGCTGCCATGGAAACACGCTCCGCCTCGCCAGGACTACCTGCTGGTGGCTCAGCACACCGAGCCACTCACCGTTTATCTCCGCGATTCAAATCGTCGAGCAACGGCCTGGAAGATAGGTCATCTCCACCACCAAGGTGTTGAGCAACTCGCTGACCTTCACCACTCAATCTTCATCACACCGTGCGCCTGCAGAATCTCATCACGGCACCCGGCATTACGCCGCATTACATCATGTTACCGCTTTACCGACCCACGCTACGTAGCCCAATAAACGACTGGCTCATACTTCGACATGACGCCTTTCATTTCTGTCTCCCGCTCCCTCATATATTAAAGATGTGAAAAATTAAATTCCTTATAAAATGATTGTCAAACCTTTAAATATTTGTGCCTGAGCTTCGCAAAATAAAATAAAACATGCTTTATGTAGATGTTTTTTCTTGAATAAATCAAAACAGGCGGCTGTATTAAACGGGAATGTAAACCTTATCGCCGCACACATAAGTAGTGTTATCATTAGCGGCCTTATCAGAAATTTATATGACCTGGTACATCGCCTTAATCTGGGAGGCGAGTATGGGTACCGCCGCCTTGGGGATCGCTTATTGGATAACCAACACCTCTGCCATAGGTCACCCCAAGAAATGTTTGCAGGGTTCATGGGATGAGGTTTGTCTGGGTCTCGCCAGCTGCATGGTAGTCCGGATCGGGGGAAAATTGTTGTCGGAGTCCTTTTGACTTCTCCCGCAGTAATATCTCGGAACATCGCCTTGCACCGCAGTGGGAGGGATGGATTCATTGTCAGTCACTCCTGAACACTGAACCCCAGATTCCTATCCTCTCCTTATACCATTTTCTTTCCCAGAACTTTCTCTCTTTCCTTTCCTAAAAAACCCTCCACACACCATTTTCGAAGATGCTTTAGACCACACGACTGAAGTAAAACTTCTTTAGCTCCATCTAAATAGGTAAATAAAATTGATAGGAAGAGAGAAAGAAAAGTGCGCGCGCACTGCTCTCTCTTGCTGCTACAGTTTTATACAGACAATAGGCCTGCACTGTGTCTTAGATATACGAAACGTAACTGGCAATGAGAGACGGAGAGAAAGAAAATGTGTGCTTGCACCTCTCTCTCTTCCCCCTACAGCAGCGTTTTTCAACCTTTTTCATGGCACGACCCCCTTATTATATAAAAAATATTTCGCGACCCCCTACCCTTTGCCTGCAATTTACCTTTGACGACTATGGTTCCTGGAGGGGGGGGGGTGGATAGAGAAATTCAGGAATCACAAATTGAATGAAATAAAAAAGAATGACACCCAGTGTACACCAACAGGAGGGTGGCTAAATAATTTCAGGTTGTGAATTTTTCAGGGCAATTTCGCCTGTATAATCATGTTTTGGCATTCTATTTGATTCTGTCAGGAAATCTGTAATCCTGTGAATTCCGTTGCCCACAAAATTCTAGAAATTTTTTTCTAATATTTTTGAAAATTCCTGACAATTTCCAATTTCTCTGACAGACCGCTAAATTTTCGGACATGTCAGGGAAATTGCTGTCAAACTAATTCGCCAAACGTCTCCAAGGAATAGTAGGTAGAGCTATCGCCCATTCGTACAACGCACAGGCTGGGCCGATGCCGACTCAAGACTGAGAAGACTGAGGCGAGCGAGGCCGCGCCGTGCCGACGAATGTGGTTGAGTTAAAGAGCGAGACACAATGAGCGTTGTGGGGTGAGGATAGATGAGGCAAGTTTAGAAACCAACCTAAAAGAAAATCTGCTGGAATTATCTACCGATGGAATGTTGCACTTGGAATTCAAGTCTGTTAAATTGGATAACTTTTAGTTAAAAAGAAAATTAGAATACCCAGAATTCACCACAGAAGCTTTGAAGTGCTTGATTCCATTTGCCACCTCTTACTTCGTTTTCGTCAATGGCCCAAATAAAAAACAAACAGAGGAATCGATTAGATTTAGAAAACGACTTAATTCTAAATGTTGCTAAAACATATCCGCGATGGCAGAAATTGATGACGAAAAATAGGCGCAACCTTCACATTAATGTGTATGAGACTTAACGGATTTTTGACCCATAGAAATTTTATAATTTAAATTTCATGTTAACTTCAAAATGTCCTATAATTAATATTTTCATAATAAAAATATTTTTGAGCTTTATTGTTTTTTTTAATATTTTACTTTGGACCCCCTGCGACCCCCTTGTAGAGGCTTCGCGACCCCCCAGGGGGTCGCGACCCACAGGTTGAAAAACACTGCCTTACTGTAATATACAAAACGTAACTCTCTCTCTTTCTATCTTCACTAACTTATATCTCTCTCTCAACTACCGTTCGCCTCGCTTTTCGTAACGCTCTCGTCACGCATTCACCAAATCAAGCATGCGTAAAGAAGTTTTACTTCAAAAATCGAGTGCAGTTTACACGCGGTTGAAGCGAAACTTTACCAAATCAATCTTGTAAACCACTACTTGTACCAACACTTGAAAAGTGAGGTCATTATCAAAACGACCAATAAGCGCTGAGCAAGCGTAATTTCCGTTTCATATCTCAACCTGTGAGAATGGTTTTGGTGGTGCTCCTGCTGTTCAAATGTGCAAGAGCGAGACGGCAGAAACAGGGCATAAAAGGTGATGGATGTTACTGCTCGCTCTCCTTAATCTCCGACAGCTCTGTAGCTAGCACGCAACTTTACAACACAGACGTATAATATTGTGCAAATAAATAACCAACTCGTCCACGCGCGTTTCATTAAGATCTGCAAGATCTCATCTCACGCCTACACCATCAGTGTAAATAACACAACCAATAAGAGCCTTTAAAAGTGACATCATGACCAAAGCGGCCAATGAGCGCAGTTGATGCGTCGCGGGTGCAGTTATCGTCAAGTTATTTATCTTCTTTCAGTTCCGGTTGTCCCTTACCCCCGGTTCCGAGCAACGGGAGCTACACTGTGTCCAACTACCCTGACCCCGTGCCCGGAGAACTAATGGAGCCCTTCACCGTCCTCACATTCACCTGCATCTGGCATTCACAGCCCACGCTTAAATTCTCCTACTGCCAGGAAAACAACGAATGGACAGAGATGGCCAAGTGTATCAGTAAGTTGAAATACTTTCTATTTTTTTTTATTTATTAACTAGCGAGTTCCCGGCATGCGTTGCAATACCACTAAATAAATTAATTCTTTCTCCCTGCGTGTCCTTTCCTCTTCGTCCCGTTCCATTTCCTCCAACCTTTCCTCTCCCGCGTCCCCATACCGTGAATTTCCCGCGTTCCGTTCCTCCCTCTCACACATTCAGTCCCAGTACATCCAGTTTTCAAACAGCTCGCGTGCCACTTATTGCATTTTTTTAATACAAATTGTATATAGAAACCTTCGCGTGCGTGCTCACAAAAACTCACCAAAGTTGCATCAGAATCGGATGAACGGTGTATGAAATAATTTCATGACGCATCCATCGCGGGCATACGCATGCTAAATCCCTAAAGTTTCATCGCAATCGAATAAATCGTTTAGCATCGCATAATCTCATGACATCAGAGCTCACTTTTATATAGAAACCATCCCGGCCATGCGTACAAAGCCCAAAGTTTCATCACAATCAGATGAAGGGTTTAGCAACACATAAGGAACAAATACATACATGCAAGCAAGTAATCAAGCAAACATTGATTTATATTTATATATGAAGATAGAATTTAATGCCTAGAAATCTTTTTCATGTTGGTGGTACAATTTTAATATGACAGATAATTTTGAAACTGACAGAAATAATAAAAACATACACAAGTCATAAAAATACAAGAAATATTTTACATAATCCACGAAACTCGCCAAATTGTTATTACTCAAGTATTGATTTCACATAGTGTAAAATCGTGGTATCGGAGAGTGGGCAAAGTAGTTCCGCTTATGAATGCTGCAGTAGAATAGTGTATTTTGTTGTGTTGTTACTGTGGGTATTCGTAAGTTTATGAGTCGCAGGAGTTTACAAAATAGTCGAATTTAGAGTATAGTGTTTAGAATTAAAACGTCTGTCTTCTAATGTGTGTATTTTTAGAGTTTCAGTCTTCTAGTAAGATATTTAATTTAAAAGTTAAAAAACGCAGATTTTTTTTTGTATTCGTCCAACATTACAAATGTGAATTTTATCAGATGGACACCAAACTATTGAGTTATATTAATTAGGCTTCTAACTAGAGATACGTTTAATAGTTTAATGGCTTGTAAGTATCACTTGTGTATCACTTGTTTTTATTCTATCTGTTCTTCTGTTGTTGTTTTCCTTTATCTTCTGTTTCTTCTCCCAATCTTCAGACCTTCCTTGCTGCTCCAACCTTTTCCATGCAGTGTCTCCAGATCTTTTCCTCAACCTGCCTCTGGGTCATTTCTAATGAGTCATCTACTTAGTCACATTATTTTATTAACCTATTTTGTGTTTCAACATGCCAAACTTATTTGAACTATGACTAATTTTGTAGATCCCAAAAGTCTTAAACCAATGTTAAATGCTGAATTTTCACATGGCTTCAAAAATTCTTTTCCACGTCGTCCTCTCAAAAGACTTGCTTTCCATTTTTTTAAGAACACTTATTTTATCAGTTGTCATAATTCATGTCTGTCAGACGAGTTATATTTGATAACCCATTATACGCGCTTTTTTCCAGAATTATTACTACTCTTGTTTGGTTTTAAATACATTATTAAGCTAAAACTCGGCAGAAATCCTCGATGTCAATGACAAAAATAAAAATATTTGGATGATTTGTATAGCGCCGTTTTATTGAAAAATCACCTCAAGGGCAACAATGCATTCTATCAACTTTTAGCGGCAATCACGCGCACTTAGTATTAAAAAAATGTCGGTCTTACCAACTCGGAATTAGGCCTGGTTTTTAGCGCGGTTCCAATCACTGGGTAGGAAGATTCAAACCAAGTATAAACGAGTATATATCAGTGGCGATCCCTGAGTTTTCAATGAGCTAAATCACTAAGATTGAAAATATGGCGTTATTGGCGTTGGTGTAGCTGAAAACGATTTTTTTTTTTGAAAATATCAACTTTTTGTCTGAAGATCTTCAGGATTCTTTCAGTCAAGGGATGTCCCGCATCCACATACTGAAATATCTTCATACAACAAGTTGAAATTTTGAAAAAGAAATCATTTTCACCTACAACAACATCAGTAAGCTAAGTTAGCCTTAACCTCTAGCTCACTGAAAACTCACGGACCGCCATTGATATATATTTCAAAGTTTTAGGGGACATTTGTGAATAGAAGTATTAGATTAAAAATATTTGTTTTTACGTGTTGCTTTTTTTTAAATTTATCTTCCTTTTTTTCAGTTCCAGATGCGGAAAAAGAAAAGTAAGAAATTACATATATCTCTTTCTGACTGTGACTTCTCTATGAATCGCAGTAGGAGTTCGATGCAAAGCACAACTCGGATCGTCGAGCGACTCTCTGGATGGGATTTTGTGACCTTTGCCATATCTTTCAAAGCTATCATTTCGGCAACTTGGCATGACCGTATCTCGTTTTTTTATAACTTTAACATTATATCAACAAATATATGCAGGTATATTTAATATTAAATATATTTATTAAAAATACTATAATGCTGACTGTGCTAAATCTCTTTTCAGTTCTGGATGTGAACTTCCAAGTTTTCCAGAGAACGGCCACTACAGTCCGTCAAACCTCGAAGAAAAGCTGGTTCCGGGAGAAATGGCGCCTCCCTTCACCGTACTTTTGTACTCTTGCGACAAGAACCATGATATGTCAACTGAGAGCATTGTGTCTGTTTGCCTCAACAACAACACCTGGTCTATCTCACCTGTTTGCTATAGTAAGACAATTTTGAGAACGTATTTTTTCAGTTCAACTTCAACGTATTGCCTAGGCATTATTTTGGAAGCGAGTGACAGTTTAAACAATTTTTTTTTTTTTGGTAATAGTGTTTTTTTTTAAACTTCAAATACCCCTTTCTATTGCCGATATCTCTTTTGTAATGCAAGCCAAATCCTCAGCAAAAGAGCCATCACATTTGTTTATGCACCAAATAGGAGTTCCAGTTGCTTGGAATGAGTGAGATGGCTGAACTTTCTCTATTACCAGAATGCGTAAGAAAAAATATTACATTCCTCTCAGAGCATATCAGCTTTGGAAATGTTTTGTTGAGGGTCTTTTTTAATAAAATGAAGGAGAGGAAGTTCTGGGAATCTGGAGGTCAGTGTGTCCAGGATTGACGAACGTGTAAGTCCATTCCTCCTACTATAGTGTAAGGAGAGTCAGGTTGGAGACAGGTTGGTCGAAGAATCTCTTTCAACCGATCTCTCCCGATTCGGCCCACAACGCTATTTGTGATAAGAACCTTGAACCCGGGCACCCCTGCTAAATTACCAAACGTAGTGAACTACTTTCATTGATCCATTGCAGAGGTATTTGCTATGCAATGAATGGTTCCCTGGGCAGTCGAACCTATACCAACCCTTTAAATTGATATTCTGAAAATTTTTTAAAGTTGTCCAAAATTATGGTTATTGCATTGTACTGATATGTTATGTATACACTACACTTATCTTATTTCAGAAAGGTGCGATTTGAAAATATCCTATACCGTGAAGCACGATTGCTACACTTCTTCCCGCTCTAAGATACCGTGCAATTCACCCCTTCCGCATGGCTCCCACGTTCACTCAAGTTGCAAACCTGGGCACATGCACAGGACAAACCTTGATATTGTGACTTGCCAGGATGGACGGTTTGATAACAAAAAGCCAATTTGTAAACCAGGTAAATACTACGCCAACTGCAGTTCCTTGTTTTTGTAATACCCAATCCGGCTCGAAGGACCAAATTACGAACCTCTGTCTAATCTCACCGGAACAGAACAGTTCCTGGCGAACATTTTAGAGTAACGTTATACAGATGTTCGTAAAAATGCGACGTCGTGTAGAGAATAACCGTATAAATCAGAACAGGTTTGGGTTAGGTGAGGATAATTTTTTTTTTATTTATCTTAAAAAATGGAACATACTATAATGTTACTTTTCCTCCATTAAAAGCATTTGCTTGTGGATGGAGGAGCTTGTGGATACATTTTAAATATGTACAATTTATACGGTCAGGTGTTTTACATAATATATGCACAGATTCACAGTTAATATACTGTTAATATACCGTTAAATCACAGTTTAATCATATCGCAATCAAGATCCTTTAACTAAAAGATAAAATCATCCACATGTATTCAGTAATAAGTAAAATAGGTATAATTTTTAGTGTGACATTCATGTGGTGATGAGGGAAGCAGCAATTTTCCCGTTGTTGATTTCTATAAAATGCTTTTTGATGGAGTTCAACTTTGGAGTTGTACTTTGTCATTAATGCTTCTGATTTCTCCTGGAAGGCTATTAAAGAAGTATTTTCCTTGGTGCGTATAATGGTGTTGGGCAAAAGACGTGTTTAGTTTGGGGCATACAAATACATGTGTAAGTCTTGTACGATTTTCAGTTATGAATGAGAATTTATCTTTTTCTTTTATAATTTGTATGATTGAATTTTTCGCAAATAAGTTTTTAAATGTTGGAACTTTGAATTCTTCGAATTTGCGTTCAGTGGGGAAGTCTGGGGTTTTTTTTAGTATTATTTTTATAATGAGTCTTTGAACAATTTCTATGGGGGCAAACTAGTTTTGTAAGCTGCTCCCCAACTGATAATGGCATACTGAAGAATAGACTGTACTAGTGCGTAGTATATTGAGTATAGATTTTTCGTTGATAAGAAGTTTCTAATTCGTAAAAATATATAAATTAATTTCCTAATTCTTTTTATTGTATGTCCGATGTGATCTTTCCATTTTAGGTTTTTATCTATGATTATTCCGAGATATTTAATTTTATCCGCTGTTTTCAGAAGTGAACAATTTTGTCGACAGTGATTAGTATCGTGTTGTGCGAGAGAATGATTATGTAAGATTATTTGAAGATTTGATTTATTGTTGGTGTTAATTTCGAAAGGCTTCGAAATTTCGTCTTCTGTGGCTTTTAAATTAATTTTTTCCCACGTTTTGTCTTTTATTAATCGGTATCATCGGCGTAATAGATAAATCGTTTACATACAAAATGAACAATATTGGTCCTAGCACGGTACCCTGTGGGATACCAAAATTTGACGTTTCCTGGTCGCTAGTTTGGTCATTTATTTTAACAAATTGTGCACGATTGTTCAAGTAACTTTCTATCCATTGGACGGCTATGTCGTTGATGTTATTTGATTTCAGTTTTTTGATAAGCTTTACGTGTGAGATACTATCGAATGCTTTTCTTAGGTCTATGAATATTCCTGCGCACTTATTACCTTCATCAAGTGCCGAGTATATAAATGATGTTACATTTGCTATTGCGTCTTGTGTGCTTTTTGTTTTTAAGAATCCGAATTGATTGCCATGTAATATTTTATTGTTCTTCCGAAAATCTACAACCCGTTTTTTTACAATCTTTTCAAATATTTTTGCTATATTCGATATTAGTGAAATTGGTCGATAATTTGAGACATTTTGTGAGTCGCCAGTTTTAAAGATAGGGGATATTACAGATTTTTTTTTAATTTGTTGGGAATATGCCTTTAGTCAGACTGAGATTAATAAGGTGGTTAAGAGGTTTCAGTAGATACATTTTCATTGTTTTAAGAATTTTCACAGAAATATGGTCAAAACCTGGAGAGGATCCGTCTTTCATATTTTCTATTATAAGTTGTATTTCAGTTTCAGTAGTTTTTTTAAAAGTGGACAGTGTATTTCATTTTTGTGTATTATTAGTTATCGGTTTTGGTGTGTGTAAAGGTTTAGAGATTTTTTCAGCGAGATTATAGCCTACTTTAGAAAAATAAGAATTGAAAATGTTTACTGTTAGTTTTGGATCTTTGGATACATCTATTATATTATTTTCATGTTTAATGTATTTTATAGAATTATTTTTTTTCTTATTTTCGATTGCATAATTTTCCGCTTTCCAAATAGCTTTCAGATTATTTTCTGAAGTAGAGATTACTTTTCTGAAGTAGTCATCTTTACTTTTTTTAATTAAAGTTGTTAATTTATTTCAATATTTTTTGAGAACTATTTTAGCATTTTCGTCTTTTTGTTTTTTTAATTGTATTTTTATACAGCTTTTCTTTTTCTCTAATGAATTTTATAAGACCACGAGTGATCCATGGTTTTATACGTCTGAATTTTGAATTCGTGTATAATGAGACCTCTGTTGTGGAGGTTTCAATATGATTCAAAAGTTTTTTTTAAACATACTTGCACATTCTTCGACATAGCTGGATTGTAATATTTTATACCGAGTTTCTGCTTTCAATTTTTCCTCCAACATGGTAATATTTGTGGTTTTTTTTTGTCTTAATTGGAACATTTATTTCTGACTTCATATCGTTATCATATAATAATAAGCAAGAATGGTGGTCAGTAATATTCGTTTGCCAAACTATTGTTATAATTTTATAAAGGTTTTGTAATTTTATGTTAACCCAAATAGAAAAGCACTGTAAATAGTTTGACGGAAAACAATCAAGAACCGCCATCTATTGCTAAAAATTCAAAACAACTTGCACAAACATCGAAAACTTTAACCAACCAGGCAGTCAACAGTGAAAATTTACCGACTTCACACACAGATGGCTCTCATCAACTCCTTACTCAAGAACTTTTTATTAAACAACTTGCAAATTTCAAATCTTCGATGATGGTATTTGTCGACAAAAAACTTGACTTTTTGGGTCAAAAATACGAATCATTATAATTATTTAAAGATCATTGTTTTGTATTAATAATTATTGATACAAAACAATGATCCTATAAAGTCACTTCAATTCATATCGGACCAGCAGGAAGATATTAAAAATCGAGTCAATACCTTGGAATTATCACACGTAAAAGATAACTCGGACCTAATTGGTTTAAAAAACCAAAATACCATTTTATCAAATACAATATCACAACACCACAAGCCGTGCAAATAGTATGCATTTTAAAGTTCGTTGGGCGTGAAATTCACACAAAGAAAAAGAACACTTTTGATTGATTCCTTAATTGAAAGCAACACCTTTCTAACTCTTAAGTTCGTTATGGGAATGTATTCTTTGTATTCTATAATGATCAAGTCACTGTAGCACAGATTGGTAAAATTGTGACAGAAGTTCCAGAAAAACAAATCTCTTTTCGCGGACGAACGATACACTTTTGTGAAAAGTAAATACGCTAGCCCAGAGCGAAATATCCGATTTAAAGGAAACGACCGCTTTTGTTTACTTCACAACTGTTTAGATTGTAGAATCTTTGATAATTTGAAGCAGGCATAGAAATACGTCAACACTAGACTGTAGGTATGTAGATTGTGCTTTCGCATGAAACCTATCAAACCTGAGGAATTTCTTCTGGATTTGTTCGAATATGTCAATGTACTTCTGGTGATACGGTGCCTAAACATCGCTTCTCGCTTGCATCTCAGTATACCATCGAATAATGCTGTTAAGAGGCATCACAGGTTCCTGTTATTTTGTTGTTTAGTGTGCGGTCTGGAGAAGTCCTTCGCCATCAAGCACATGGTGAATGCTCCCGTGGTCATGCAAAACACCTTCCCTTGGCACGTAGGCATCTACCAGCTCGACTCGCGCACAGGCGCGATGAACCAGATCTGCGGAGGAAGCATCATACACGTCCGTCTCGTCGTTACGGGTAAGACTTTTTTTTAAACAATGCAACCGGGTTCAAGCTCATAGAAATCCGGATACCGATATACCGAGCACGGTTTAACTATTGGCAGCAGAACCGATATTGACAAGGAAAAAATAGGAGATCGATATACGCTGGCATCACTGGAGGTGTTTTCTAAGAATTCACGTTCCGAAACGTCAATCGCCATCAGTTACGTAAACATATTAATACATTGAAAATATCTATTGAAATACTAACCTGAATTTGCATTGGCAATCTGTATTTACTTTTTGACACTAAACGGGAGTGAATTATTTTATGAGGTCTGTAGTCATATTTCAACCACTTTCGTTTCTCAAAGATCAACGGAATAAATTGATCGCGTATTAGATGCATTACTTAAGTCTACGGATCGCGTATACGACTTCTTTCAATTCTAAGAGCTTCGTTAATTCAATCCGTTTATAAATAATCCAGTAATGAAAGCATAACGTACGACATTATACAAAAATATATTTATACTAGCAGACCCGGCCACACGTTGCTGTGGCTAACGAAACCTTTTTAACCAACGCCATCTGTTAAATCAAATCCACACCACGCTGCCCGCTGCCGTTTGTCCCGATATATTATGTATTTCAACCAATTTACACAAAACCCTGACAAATTATACAGGGTGTCCGGGGGTAAAGTGCATCAACTTCGGGAGGTGATTCTACATGATGGTGGGAGTAAAAAAGATTTACAACTTTTTCCGAAATTCCAATTTTTTTCCCGTACGAAAAGACGTATCTACTAAAAATCCTTAGTGTGAGGTACGATCTTACTTGCTGAGCGCCCGCCGGGCACGATTGTGGCAACATTGCATGGTTGTGACTGGCCCGTATTGTAACAGCGGAAAATAATAAAGCTGGCGGCACGCGCTGGTCTACTTTTATCTTTTTACCACAAAACAACCCCTAAAAGTTGGAATTTCGACAAAAGTTACTTATAACATCATGTAGAATCGCCTCCCGAAGTTAATGCACTTTACCCCCTGACACCCTTGTATACCTAAAAACCCTCTTCATGAATCACTGTATCTATTGGTGAAAACCGTATGAAAATCTGTTGATTAGTTTAAAAAATCTAAGCGCACATATAGCGTGAGCTAAAATTTATCTTACGAATAGTTGACCGTGCTTGCAAATATTGATAAATGACCATAGAAGACGGATTCAGTCAATATCGTATTGGCATAGAGTTTTATCGCTCTTCCATGCTAGACCGCCTGGTCTGTAAACCCCCACCCTAGTCCACTTTAAATCTGTACATACGGGAGTAGGGTCAAGTTACCGCAAAAAAACTAAACTTTTTTCTTTGCGTGTCTTTTCTGCTTCATATTGTCAGAATACTGTTAATGTTGTTTGATTTTATTTCTGGCAGCCGCGCATTGCTTTTACGACGATGTGAAGAACAAACAAATCCCAGCTAAGTATTACCGAGTGGCCGCTGGGAAATTCTACAATGCGTGGGATCACAAGGAGGGTAGAACCCGTGGCCAAGTGCAGAAATCTGAGGTATGCTACAATCAAAAACATATATTAGCGGCGTTCCACTAGTTTTTCAATTAGTTTTATTAAAAAAATATACTTACATTAGCTGCACACATGAATGAAAGAGCACTGAGGAACATAATTCCCCTCCAGGCCTATGTCATTTGGAAATGCTGAGTGGAGGTTCTTTTGACATGAAGTACCTACTAGGAAGGAAAAAGGTATAAGTGATGAATCTGGGGTTTAGTGTGTCTCCTAATCTCACTCCGTGAATATAGCTAATGTAACTGCCTTTGAGTAAATGTGGATATTTTCTTCATGACCGCGTGGAACTGTCCAATAAATTTAATGCCAAGTTTTCTGTATTTTTTGCAAATTGTCATGTTTTTAATGACGCATTAATAACATTTTATAATCCATTTAGATATTTAAGATCCATCTCCACGATAAATACGGGGGCGTGGACCAACACTTCCAGGCCGATGTAGCAGTGGTGATACTAAAGAAACCCCTCGACTTCACCGACGCGGTTCAGGCTGTCTGTTACGACCTATACGACGAGGAGCTGAACACATACCAACTGGCACCCAACAACATTGGGAAGGTTTTGCAGTTTTTAATAAAATTATCGTGATTTGCTTTATTGTGTTAATGAATTACATTTGGAAATTGTTACTTTAGCCAAAGTTTCAGACAGCCTTGCAGAGTTCTAGCCCTTAGCACAACAAGGTTCCATCTGAAATTTGGACAATAATTGACTATTTTGCAACATGTTTCTTAATTTTTTTACGAGTTCCCTCCACGCGACCAGCCAATCGCAATTTATAAGAAATCGTTTTTTTAATATTGTTATGTATTTGAAAACGATATAATGTGATATTATGCAATTTTTTTTACTATTTGTTGATTTCATTCTTGTTTTGCTTCTCATTTGAATTTCGTTGAATTTCTTCTGGTATTATATTAATTTGTATGGACTGTAATGCGGTAATGATGTATGTATTCATAAAAATAAATTGTTTCTTCAGATAGCAGGCTGGGGATGGACTGAAAAACAGAAGATTTCCAATGAGCTACGGACCCTTAACCTGCCATTTGTAGAGAGAAGTGTGTGTAGCAAGGAATTAAGTAAATATCACTTCACAAGCTTTCTTACTTCTGACAAGTTTTGTGCAGGCTTACTAAATGGTTTGTTCATTTTAATTATTTTTGATTTTACAAATTTCTTATCGTCAAGGTACCGAAAATATCAAAATTCCAATGCGTATTTGAAATTTACAAATATTTCAACTAAAATTTACAAGAAATTTGATATTCACAAAAATTTTAAATTCACAACAATTTTGAATTTACAAAAATTTTAAATTTACGTAAATTTAAAATTTATGAAAAATTCACATGCATGAAAACTTTTAATATATTAAAATTTTACCTTTGCAAAAATTTCAATATTTACAAATATTTCAATTTTGAAAAATTTCAAATTAACAAAACAATTTCAAATATACAAAAATTTCCATTTGACAAAAATTTCAAATTAACAAAAATTTCAAATTTACAACAATTTCAAATTTACATAAATTCCGTATTTACACAAATTTCAAATTTACAAATATTCCGAATTTACAAAAATTCCAAATTTACATAAACTTCAAATTTACAAAAATTTCAAATTTACAAAAATTTCAAGTAATTTATTTTTTCAATGATACATCAGTTGTCGCATTTCCAGGATCCGCCGTATGCAAGGGCGACAGCGGTGGAGGGCTGGTGTTCCCCGTGAAGTACACTGAGCGAGACCGTTGGTACCTTCGCGGCGTGGTCAGCAATGGCCCCCTCAACGATGACAAGACCTCCTGCCGTCCCAACACCTACACCGCCTTCACCGAGATCTTCATCGTAAGGGACTGGCTGAGAAAGGTCATTACACCGCTGATCGGATACTGAATCGCAAACCCGTCTGCAATGGTCTTTCACTAGCAAAACAAATCTTGTGATTAAATCGGAGATCTAAACTGTAAAGTTCAAGAAAAGATTTGGTTTCGTTTGTTAATCGTGTTTGTTGGTAAGATAATATCAATGAATATATGAAACATACTAAAAGACACAGTGTAACGGGATTACTAAATAAATGCACAATTTTAACGATGAACACTATGTATTAGTCTTTATTTTGGGTATTATCAATTTGCAAATATGACACGTATTTTTACCAAATCAACAATTATAAGAGAGAGTGAAACTTTAACAAAAACTTTTATGGCTTCACCAAGAAATAGATTACACACCTGTGTCGGTCAAAAACTAAGGGAAATCAAAGTGCTGCGTTACCCTTCGTGTTATTAAAAGGGTTTCAACGAGTATTTTCTGCCTCTGGGTTAACTAAACTCTAAAACTGACGTGTTACGAAGCGTCTCTTGGGTCAGTTCAGTAAGAGGTTCACTCGGAGTAGCGCGCAAGAACCGGGAAGCAATTTGCTTTCTAGAGTTAAAACCTAACCTTTTATTGCTCATCACAGCTGTGACATCCCTTCTGGGGATCACATCTTTATGCCTGAGCAGCGGGATGAAAAACTAACTAATAGCATCTCTTGTCCTAATAAGTACGAGACGAAGTAATTCGACAATGAGAACGTTTTCGAGATAAAAGAACTAATAAATATACGCTCTGAAAACTGCATAACAATTACAAGAGATAATTCTTTATATTACCTTTATTTAGTTCATCAATATGATACCAATTATTACCAAGATTACATATTGTGCGGCAATACTGGCTTCAGTCCAAAGTGCACGTATTTTTATATTGCTCAATTCAAATATCACAAAGTTGCCTTTACACGCATTACATTAGAAAAAATGGTTCTGCGCGTTTTTTCCCGCGACAAAACACCCCCGAAAAAATATTCCTGACAAAATATCTTCTAAAACCTAATCTAAAATAACCTTACATAACCTAACCTAACTTAACCTAACCTAACAAAAAATTAGACAAAAGTAATGCAGATATCCTGTAAAGACAATAAATTATTGTTCAAAATAGTCAAATCGAACAAAAATAATACAGACATTCTGCAAAGAAAATAAATTATTGTTAAAAATAGTAAAATAAGACAAAAATAATACAGACATCCTGTAAAGAAAATAAATTATTGTTAAAAAATAGTAAAATGAGACAAAAATAATACAGACATCCTGTAAAGATAATAAATTATTGTTAAAAATAGTAAAATGAGACAAAAATAATACAGACATCCTGTAAAGAAAATAAATTATTGTTAAAAAATAGTAAAATGAGACAAAAATAATACAGACATCCTGTAAAGAAAATAAATTATTGTTTAAAATAGTAAAATGAGACAAAAATAATACAGACATCCTGTAAAGAAAATAAATTATTGTTAAAAAATAGTAAAATGAGACAAAAATAATACAGACATCCTGTAAAGAAAATAAATTATTGTTAAAAAATAGTAAAATGAGACAAAAATAATACAGACATCCTGTAAAGAAAATAAATTATTGTTAAAAATAGTAAAATGAGACAAAAATAATACAGACATCCTGTAAAGAAAATAAATTATTGTTAAAAAATAGTAAAATGAGACATAAATAATACAGACATCCTGTAAAGAAAAAAAATTATTGTTAAAAATAGTAAAATGAGACAAAAATAATACAGACATCCTGTAAAGAAAATAAATTATTGTTAAAAAATAGTAAAATGAGACAAAAATAATACAGACATCATGTAAAGATAATAAATTATTGTTAAAAAATAGTAAAATGAGACAAAAATAATACAGACATTCTGTAAAGATAATAAATTATTGTTAAAAAATAGTTATAGGAAAGAATTCAGCGTAGTGGAGATACATTTTGTGCTTGGGATTTTATGTCAAGGGATATTTTGTCGGAGGATGAAAACGTACATTACCAGAAAAAATTGCTACTGTACTATTGAAAAAGTGATTCTAAATTGTACATCTTGTAATTAAAAAAATAATTTTGTTTATCTTTAATAACTGAAAGAATACGATTCACTGATCACTGTCAAAATACAAATGGGTCAATAAAAAATATTATTATGTTTCAATCAGTGTATAATAACTCACTACCTACCCTCTCCTACTTCACACCTGTGAAGGGCTGTTCAACTATTAATTTACATTATTTATATATATACAAATACATAAAAAATATGATTTAATAAAATCATAAGTCACTATGAGCTCCAACGACAACGCTCGGCTGTACTTGGCAAATGCCAATTACCTAGTGACTTTTTAAAATTCGACAATTTTGGAACCAAACAACCGATGAAGCGCTGTTAATATTACCGTGACGACACAAAAAGGCAGTAAACATATACAGCCTTACTAAAAAAAACACAGCACGCCCGATAACCCGCGTTGCTGCAGCAACATGAATAAAACAAAAATACACTAAAACACGATAATATTACTAATAAGGTTTGTTCTTAAAATGTATTTTATAAGTCTGGCAACAATGTAATTTTTCATAGTGTAAGTACTAAATTGTGTGTTTTCCTTCATAACCGCCAGGTGGTTCGGGCTGAAAGCGCGAAAAAAAATCACTCCTCGGATGTGTGTGTAATATTATTACTCAAATGTGATCGTAATTTCTAATAATATGACTAGTTCACCATTATATTCGTATACTTGATATATTTACCGATTTTTGTGGTTTTTAATAAGTTTTAGTCAAGTTATAATAAAAATAATCATACTTTAAAAATTGAAATATCAATAAGTATTTTATGTAAAACATGAAAATTCAAATTTTCATTTAAATGATTTTATTTTCTGAGAATTTCATAAAAGTTGTGTTTTTTTTAAATATTAATACCTAATACACGTGTCCCTAAACGTATCAATGAAATTAACGTCTTTAAAGTTGCAAGAAATCTGTTATAAAAGTCGGTATTATTATTTTAGGATAGTTTTTTGGCAATAAAAAAACTTTGAAATTTATTATTATTTTTTTATTGTATGCACGAGGAAAAAGTGAGGTGACAGTTTCGTTCCAAATTCATTATACAAAAGGTCAGTATTTTTTTAATTTTGTTTTTTATAAATTTCTGTACACATTCATCAAATATGTTTTGGTAAAAAAAAAATTCCATTTTTTTTTCGCGTTTGAATCTTAATATATGGCAGTTTTTAAAAACTAAAGTGTATTTCAATTACACAAATCTAAAAGGTAATTTTATCTAGTTTTCATAAATGGTATTTGTTTTTACGACACCTTCAAAAATAAAAAAAATATATAGAACATTCAAAATACTTTGCAAAAATTTCAAATTTCGTTCAAATATCATTACTAAAACAGAGATAATGTAACGAATCATGCTCGTATGAAATGTAACCTTGCGGCAGAGCAGAAACCAGGACTCAGGATAGTGGGCCAAGTAGTTGTCTATCATGTAGGTAGGGTTTCGGAAAAATCAAAGAAGATGAACTTTAAAAATATGTATTGAACAAAAGCAACATGGAAGTGTGCAAATTTCTTACCAGGGTAACAAAAGAAATATATAAAAATACACATACCAGATGGACTCGCTAAACTAACTATCTAACTAAAGAATGCCGTGATGATGTTCCTTGGAGAGGTCCGCACCAGGATGAAGGCCGGCCCACCAGGAAATTGCGGGTAGCACGTTCCAGTCCGCGCCTGGACGAAAGCCAGCCTAGGGCTTTCCATGAGGATGGATTGGTGATGTGGTGATGACCCAGACAGCCTCCACACGAGAAAGGTACAGGCTCCCAGACAACGTGGCGGGATTAATGGGGAATGAGTGTCGAACTTGTCCCAAATAAATAACAATCTCGGCCGATGAAAATCAGCGTCTTCATGATTTTGGCAAAACAACGATTGCAAGGCGAGTGAGGATTGTAAAATCACGATTCGATTCGGCTTAATACGCCGGCCGTACTCCGAGCGCGTGTTATGCAACTCACGACCGAAATATAATTCCACAAGCTTAACACTCCGTTTAACTGTCGGTAATTCTTTTATTCCAATTTCCAAGGATACATCCTAGGACCGGGACAACTAATGGAACATTCGATCACACTTTTAAAATTAAAACATGGCCGAAAATATATCACGGCCGGCGACGACCAACCACATCGAGAAAAAATGTGACTTTCAAGTCATCCACTATAAATTACACGTACACGAGCCTCGCGTGTTACGTAAAAACAACCCGCGTTCTTTTAAGTTTTAAATCCACTTAGATTCTCATGATTTAAACTAAAATTTAAACACCTTGATGGTGAGTGACCAATTCCCGATCCAACCGCCCAAGTTGATCGGGAGGAAGTGACCATAAACAAAAAGGAACCTCTCTCTTTTTCAAAAAATTACCAGTATCCAAAAAACACCATAGACAAAATAAACACCTAAGCAAGAACTGCATAAGTCACATAATTATTTATGTGACAATAAACTACCCTCTCAGGCCATGTAAACCAAGTGTATTTTTTTCCATGAACAATTTTTTAATTAGTAATGTTTACACATCCGCGGCCGTTTGTCAATTGAATAAAATTTTCACTGGGTTTTTTAGTAAGGCTATTATTCTTTATCACAATAATGCTGCAGTTTTTTCAAGATATGAGATGCACAATGTACGTAAGTCTTTTTCCTTCAAAAGAAAAAATATCTTGAATCTCTCTCACACACCGCACCGTGACATCTCCATAGACCCCTACAATACAACTAGTATTGAATATAGTTAAAAGTGAGTGAATTCCAAAAAGTAAGAATATTGTTGTTTAGCCAATTTTTAACGACCGATAAACCTTTTTCGGCCTTTGTGTATACCTCATTCCATGTTTCTGCTTGGCAGAGTGGTACTGTATGGTCGGCTAAGGTTACGATTTGACGGACAATTTCAATGTCACACAGGTCGCTAATTAAATGTAAATAAAGAGATCAAGTACACTTACTTGCGGTACAGTATCTAATTAAATGTGGCTCGTTTGACTTGTTATAACCTTAACCTGTTCTAATCGACACGAAGCTTTTTATTAAGTCTAAATACCCTGAAACCACAATAATCATTGCAGGTGACTATAATCTACCTAACGTTACTAACATAACATTAACTGATAACAAAAATAGCAATGACCCAACTCTGTATCTACTTTTTTCTAACAATAAATCTGTAATATACAAAATGCATGTGATATTATATACCTACTTTGTTATATTCATTTTATTTTAAATACTTATTAATTGCAAATTATTTTCTTGTTTTTCCTTCATAACCCTTTTTGGTATTTTTTATTGAATCAAGTTGTTATAAATTAACGAAACTGGTTGGTAAGCACAGCATCTCTAAAGATGACATGGGCGCTAGAGGAAATGCTTTTTCTCATACCTTCTGTGTGGAATTAATGTAAAAAAAGTTACATTATTTATTGTAAATTGATGATGATTGCGCTTGCGGATTTCGAACACGTGTCCTCTGACTGCAAAAGACTAATCGACTCATTGACTGGGACTGGCCAATTAAATTGATAATGCATTCAAGAAAGAACTTACACTTGCATGGATTTCATAACGACTTGGAAAAAATCGTGTGGATAGATATTTTTACTAAGATTACTAAAAAGTTAGTAAATTTTTTAGAAATGTACAGTTTTTTTATTTAAAAAAAAATAAATCCATTATTTGGTCTCGTGATGTCACACTACATGAAAATGTCCCATCTCCGAAAATGTTCCTATTAATTTTGTAAAATTCCACACTAATTTTTTTTTTTATATGCATCACTTTGTTTTCAGGTGATTTTTTTAATTTTTTAATTTCACTAGATTTATTGTTTGTTCTCTGCGAACTTATCATTTGGTTTGAATTTTTGACAGATGTCATGAAGAGAACTCCGTACATTTTAGATGTCGGTACGTGTTTTAGAGGTATATTATGGTGCTGATTTAATCAAAACCAAATTTTATAATATTCTTATTATTATTATAATTTTCAAGTACAAGTATATTACATTGGATTTATTAATATAGACGTTGTACATTATAATGATTTATGATCAATAAGCTGGATCAAGAAAAAAATATTTATGAGATGTAATATTTTTGGTGTGCCTCGTTATTCTCCTGTGCCGTTCGTGTGGAAAACGTTTTTTAAAAAAAAAATGATTTTCGGCTATGTAATTATCGTTTTTTCGCACCTAGAAAATTATGTCGCGTTTTTCCGGTTTATAAAATATGGTCTGATTTTTCGGATTGAAATTTTCAAAAAATCTCCAGGGTTTCAAAAATACGATTAAAAAAATAAATAAACAGAATGTCTTAGAATATTTTGCCTAAAACGAAAAAAAAAAAAAAAATGTGGTACAAGTGGCCTATTACGAACTTTGAAAATGATTAATCGGTTTCACCAAAAAAAAATATTATTATCTATTCACTGAGTTTTGCAATACGCCTCTGGCGGAATTCTGCAAGTCACATTGGTCGGGCCACTACTATATTAATTTGCATTCTATGTTATGTATTAGAAGGAGAGGATTAAAATACCAGTCAAACAGGTATAGTATAACACTTCTTGATAACCTCTAAAGGCAAAACTTGTCAAACATTGAGGAACTCCAATCAAACTTTATTTAACAAGTAATTCTGTGAACAATAGACCTCGCATCCAAAAGAGCGTAATTTTAATTTTATTAATTGCGTTTTTTCGTAAAATAAAAAATTCATTGTAAAAAACCTCGCCAAAAGAATTTTAATCTTTAATATAATTTTTTAAACTTTGAAAACAGATTGTTAATTTAAAAAAAAACTAGCCTGAAAATCTACTTTATATATATATATTATAAAATATCAGGATTAATAAATCAAAACCAAAATTTCCTCTGATATAAAATTTGTACTTAAGTATATAACCTACATACTTAATGGTATAAACTTATATTTTACGTATTTAAAAAAAAATAAATGCAGAATAACACAGTTTGTTGAAAGAAACGTCACCGCGTTAATGACATTTAATTTTTCAAGCTTTTTTTTCAGATAAATGGAGGTAAGATATACACAGTACATTATAATACAAGTTATAAGATGTTAAATTCTTACATGGTTATGTACCTATTACGTAAGTCATAGAATGTCATTTGGTAGTTACGCCTGACTTATGTAATAACAGGTTTTAAAACTTAATTAGTGAATGAACAAGTAATAATAATAATAAAAAGAAAGAAATGGAGGGGGGGGGGCATAAAGAGACATTTAAAAATCAAGAATTATTTTTAATTAAATGAAGACAATATTAGCGAAACTCAATCGAAATCTGGAGACAGAAAAATCAGAAAAGATATTGGCTCCGCTGGGACTCGAACCCAGAACCCTTTTCTTACATGGAAACAGCTCTACCGATTAAGCTACGGAACCCATATTAATTCGGTCACTTTTAACTGTATCATACTTCGACTAAGAACTGCCAACATTATCTTCATTTACTTAACGCACATATTATTGGCTGCTATCTTTATATATGCATTTAGTTCGAGTTGAATCTTGTAATCATATATGCAGCCAATAATATGTGCGTTAAGTAAATGAAGATAATGTTGGTAGTTCTTAGTCGAAGTATGATTCAGTTAAAAGTGACCGAATTAATATGGGTTCCGTAGCTTAATCGGTAGAGCTGTTTCCATGTAAGAAAAGGGTTCTGGGTTCGAGTCCCAGCGGAGCCAATATCTTTTCTGATTTTTTGTCTCCAGATTTCGATTGAGTTTCGCTAATATTGTCTTCATTTAATTAAATATTATAATTTGAGATTTTACTCATAAAGTTTAAAAAATTAATAATAAACAAGAATTATTTGCTCACTGAATTGTAATTGACTGATAAAGGTTTAGTGAAATGTTAAGTGTAAGTAGTTTTAAATATATAATATGTTTTTACATCACGCCAAGAAATTTAATAAATTAGTTTTGTATGTTTGCAAGGAATCATGGAAAATGTCTAAATGTAGTAATTTTTCGTAGTGGGAATAAGTTGTGATTGCGCTTAATATAATGAACAAGCTCTTATTTCACAAAAAATTGCTTGATTTCACGAGTCATTTACGTTTTGGTTTATTAAAGAATTGAAATTTGGATACACAATTTCTACTGTGTACAGAAGTAATTGTTTAAAAGATTGGGAACCCTTAAACAACTTGAGTAGGTTTGTTGAGAGGCTGGAAACGGTAAGGAGGGGAAGGAGACGCGAAGAAGAAGATATCTGGCTATTCGTATCACGTCACTAAACACGCCTAATGTACTTGTATGTGTTTCAAGACAAGTTTCGATTCTGAAATTAAGGTATTTCGCAAAGGCGATTCCGAGAATAACTCTGGAACGTGCTGTAAATATACAAATTTTCTATACTTTTGAATGTAGATATAACTTTGTGGTTATCCATTATAGATAAATGAAACAATTTAACTTTGTTTGAACCACTTTTATATTTGAGTAAAGCCGACCGGTTTCAGAACGACGGTTCCTTCTTCAGGGCAAATATATACTGATTTGACGGTTATGAAATATGGATGGGAACAATGTATTATTATGGTAGGGGTGGAGTCGTTGCTAGGTATTAATGTTCCCCTACCCACCTACTCTTCATTAAGCCCAATCATGGATATGTTCCCCTACCCACCCACTCTTCGTTAATACCTAGCAACGACTCCACCCCTACCTTAATAATACATTGTTCCCATCAACACTTCATAACTGTCAAATCAGTTTAGGTTTGCCCTGAAGAAGGAACAGTCGTTCTGAAATTTCTAAAATGACGAATAAAATATAAACTAGTTTAGTTTTGAGAAGGAACGGAACAATGTTCGATTCTCAATCGAATAAATGAACAAATCCATTTTTTGGAAATATGGAGGAATTAAGTTGAAACCACGGTTTTGATTTAATTTTTTTTTTTTTAAAGAAAGACAAACATTCCCGGGTTACGAATAACCCAAAAATGTTTGAAAATCTCCTACTACCACCACAGAAAGCCGAAAATGTTGCTTGTGTTGTGATGGAGGACTTAGCCAGCCGAGGAATCGAACACGCGACGCCCAGGCGGGACCCAAGCGCTATGCCCACTCAACCACTGACCGGTCTATGATGGGACGTCACCAAAGATATTGGAATATAAGTAGATGTGCTATCTGCTGTTTTTACTATGTGGGTCTGCGCTTCCGGGTGTCGCCGATATTGTTTACCAATTAACAAATAAACTAAAAGAACAAATAATTAACGAATAAACCAAACGAACGTTAAACTAAATGAACGAATTCTTTCCTTATTCAAAATATATTGTTAAACAATATTAATGCACATTTTCAAAAAATCAACGAAATGAACAAATTTCTTTTGTATGAAAACTACGCTAATTAGCGCGTACTCCGGCGACAGTTGCGCGGACACCATAGCATATCTCTTCTGTATTAGAATATCTTTGGACGTCACTGATGGGATGGTCCTTTTCGTTGAGGTCTAGCAGGCTCCCTTGGATTGGCTAGCAATGTTCCAGTACTCTGCCCAAACATTCCGGAATCTATCTTTGATGATGGAAAAAATATCAACTGAATTAAACAATAATTTTGTTGGTAACCACGAATTATTTATAATTTTTTTTAATGTCAACTGTTTTCGCCACAAGTACCTTCAAGGTATATAATTAAACTGACAAAAAATATACATTTTTTTTTATTTTATTTAATTTTTTTTTATATCAAACGTTTATTGATTATAGCATATAAAATATAATGTACATTTAGATGATGTATTAATTTGCTTACATGTTCATATTCAAATATGTTAATACCACTCTTCCATGGAAGCGTTAGCTTGTGTCTGGAAGAGTAGTGTACATTTTTTAATGCTATATTTAAGTTCTTAAATTACAATGTGAATGTAAAAAACAATAAGTTGTAAGTTCGGTGATATGTGATTATAAGTATTTATCTACTATCAAAACAATTTTACTGTTTGGATAATGTGTCCAGAATTATTGTAATTAGTTGCTAAAAACAATACAAAATTTAACTTATTTGAAGAATGGAGTATCACTTGGAAACTGAGTTATAAGTAGATTAGATTAGTCGGAAACTGTTTTTTTTTTTGAGATTATCTTTAAAATATTTTTTTACAGTGTTTATTAATTGGATTTTATCATTAATTTTTCTAATTTCATCCGGTAATCGGTTGAAAATAAGTCTTCCTTGATAAGTATAATAATTTGTGAACTTATTACATACACACAGAAAGAGACAAGACAAAATATAAACATAATAAAAAATAACAGAGAGAAAGTGAAATTAAAATCTGTGATATAGAGAAAGAGATGGATGATATCCAATTAATAACCATATTATATCTACATGGACAAAACGTCACACGAGCAGGATATTAAGAGGAATATAAACACTAGAAATATTTCGAATCTCACGCCTGCAAAATTTTAAAATCGAGCGTCTTTTTGCACGAGGCTAGTAAGCAAAAAAGTGTTTTTATTTATTTTGTGCATAATTTTATAAGAACGAAAAAAGTTAGAGCATGGAAAACCTCAAAAATAGTCTTACCATAAAGGGGTATTTTTTAAAAATTGTTTCTTGTATTACTTCATAGTTAAGTCATGAAAAAACATTTTTTTTGTGGTTTACGCTTATATTTTTTGTTATGTAAATAATAATTTTATTGTAATTCCAATACATAGAAAAGCTAGTAAAAGCTTCGATTTATCCGTAGCATATTTTTTGATGTTCATACTGTAAGCCGATTCGTCGTAAAGATTAATCAAAATAGTATCTAAATAGGATTTCACGTATATATTCATCTTAAGGATTTTTACGAGTTTATGGGAAATATCCCTAATATATGGCTATTGGACACATTTAACTGATTATTAAGGATTTGGGTTTTGGTAGCTTTCTTTTATTTCGAGTGGTTTTAAATTATTAAGTCTTTTAGCACCGGTGCTTTGACTAAAGGTATCAATAAGATGATTGGCGAATTCTGAAAATCCATTATTATTTAAGTATCTAATCGCTCTGATTCTTTTTTTTTATACGAATACCGCACATGAGTCCCAACTGCTCCCGTTTGAAGCCAGTGAGACTATGGCATCCCCAATTGGGGTACGTTGTGCGGCTGAATGTAGTGGGGAGTGGAAGTAGATATGGAAGAGGAAGGTGAGGAAGTACCTGGCTATTCAGATCTGGTCACCAAACACGGCTAATGCCATTTTAAGTAACGTTTTAATTCTAAATGGTGGTCTTACACCAGGGCGATACTGAGAGTATCTTCCACTCTGGTAATTGATAAAAGGAATAAAATTTTTAAGATGATTCAAATTAATAATGTACTGTTGTTGTTGATAAATCTAACTACGGCCCTGACCCTTTATTGCCCTCGCCGTCCATCGGGTCCATCCCGCTATCTCACCGCGGCACAACATGCAACCAGCCGCTAGACCTGTTTTAACAAATAACTGATATAAATAAACACTTAATGTCGACAACGCTCAACGCAGTTAACGAAATAACCTCAATCGTTATATCCATAATTATTTTCTCAGTTGACGCTAAAATGTTCAAAGTAAATAATACTAAACTCCAAAATGTAACTTATAAACTTACAAATACCCACAAGAACAACAAGAAACATTACTCTATTCCATTGCACTAACATACCTAAACGCTACTACTCGTACATTAGGGAATGGATGCGAGGTCCGTTTCATACAAATCTTAATTTTGGATCGAGGACAAAATACCCAAACTGAAAAATTATTTTACCTAAAACCTTGGGGTGACCCACGACCTTGAAGTGACCTACGACCTTGGGGTGACCTATGACCTTGGGGTGACTATCCTTATCGTTATCCTTATCACTTCCCAAGTCTAGCGTGCATAAAAGCCCGACCGTTCGATCGATCTCGCCATCGATCACCGTTCGCATCGATTACGGTTCGCATAACACTTTTTGTAACATCACACTTTTCATAACATCACACTTTTTGTAACACATTACCACTTTTTGTAACACATCACCACTTTTTGTAACACATCACCACTTTTTGTAACATATCACCACATTTTGTAACGCATTCACCAGCTTACCCCCCAAGTCGAGCGTGCGTAAAGAAGTTTTACTTCAAAAATCCTCCACACTTTATCACCTAAGATGACATAGGCCCTGAGAGAAATGATTTTCCTCAAGGCCTCCTGTGTCAAATGAAATAAAAAAAATCCCGTGTGATTAAAAAAAGATGAATGAATACATGACGTTTCTAAGAAATTATAACTTTTTAAAAACTCATACGCACAAATTAATCCATAACTACATTAAAGTTAGGGGGGGTAGATATTTATTTTCAATTTTTGATAATTTCGATCAACAGCTTCGATAATATTTTTATTTTGTGATACCGTACAAGAGTCCCAACTGCTTCCGACCGCCTTAAGCCAATGAGACTATTGCATCCCTAATTGGGGTTGATTCTCAAGTGGGGAGAGGAAAGAAATGAAAAATAGGATGTTGGAAAATTACCTGGCTATTCATCTAGTCACCAAACACAGTTCTCAAGCAATGTTTCAATTTTGAATGGTGGTTATGCACCAGGGCGATCCTGAGAGTATCTTCTACTCTGAAACGTACACGTTAGATAGTTTTTAAATGATTAAATTGTGAAAACATTAATCAAATAAATACAAATTATTTGCGCACGCCGGGATTTGAACCCGCGACCTCCGGATCGCTAGTCGAGAGCGTGTAATACTGTTATGAGAATTTTTTAACTAGTTCACATAATATCTATATACCTATAAAAATTAAGGTATATTTGCTTGCTTGCATGTATGTATGCGTGTATGTATGTTTGTTAAAATGGGTATTCCAGCAATTATGTTCAACTACAACACTATTTTAAATGATATGTATATTGCTCAAATTGCCAGATAGAAGAATTTTCACTGATTAATTTATTAATTAATGATTCTGTATAAATAATTTAGTTGATAGTTCGGTATTGCTTGAATTGATAAGCTTCCGGATTTCACTACGTAATACTAAAAGTCAGGATTTATTTCAGTGCAGAAATTTTGGAAGTAACTGTACGGGACGCTTGGCACTGTAATCGCCACCCGCACAGACGATGTAGTGGGAGGGGGACCGGCTGGCCGTTTCGACGCCTCCGGGAAAAGGGGAGAAAAAGGGTAGGTAGAGGGAAAAGTGGGGTAAATTTAGGGAGAAAGGGAGAAATGGGGAGAAAGCGAGGGAAAACGGGGATAAATTGTAGGTAGAAAGGGAGAAACGGATCGAGGGCAAGGGGAAGGGAGGTAGGTAGAGCGCAGCGGAGGGGTACCTTCGCCTTGAGAAAGGCGTTTCGACAAATTGTATAGGTTCTTCAGGGTGAGCAGGCCAGAGGAGAGAAGAAGTCCAACTTGCCGTAGGTAAAGGGAGAAACGGGTGAAGGCGAGGGGAAGAAGGGAGGTGGAGTGGAGTAGAGGGGTAACCTGCGCCTTGAAAAAGGCGTTCGAACAATAATTGTAATATTCTTCAAGGGTGAACAAGTCGGCCAGGGCAAGAAGAGAAAATCCAAGTTTGCAGTTCGATCGGGGAGTGCAGGGCAGGTAAAGATGTGTGCGAGATGACGGATGCAGGAACTCTATCAGTCCAGCGTTTTTAGGGCACTATTCAAAGGGAAACAGCGGGTGTTTAGCCTTTTGTCTCCCCTTAATTCCAAGAACTGAGATCTCGGAATGGGACCGGGCAAAGGTTTCGAACGCGCCGGGCGGCGGTCACCGGGCGTCCTTACCATCTCGCAACATCTGTCCGACTCGCTACGCTTCCTTGATATTTATTTTGTAAGAGTGAGTTTGCAACAAAATAAGTGTGTAGGTATGTACACAAGAGAAATAAAAAGGGGGTGAAGGGGTAAAGTTTTGTTTTTTATCCCTTTGGAATTACTTGACCCCGGCAGCTGATTTATTAATTAATTATAATTTTAAATACAATTATTTAATGGTCAAATCACGTCCGGTACAGTAACTACTATATGTATTCCTCTTTGCCCAGAATATTAATGGAGGGAAATAATTTTACCAAGTCAGTGGATATCTTCAATTTATTTTTAAACAAACACAAAATACTGTTACTGATGCAGTTCTGTTATATACAATAAATACTTTACATTTCGTTGCAAAATACCTATTATATTTCTTTTTTAAAGAAATATATAGTATTTAATCATAGTGTAATTTATAAATTTCATACTTATGTAAAAGCCCCGAAGAAGGACGTAAATAATTTTTTTAATGCATTGCTAAACCGTTCATCCGATTGCGATGAAATTATGGTGAGTTGTTGTAGGCACGTGCACGAAGGTTTCTATATATAACGGTGAGCTCTGGCCTTATAAAATATGTATAAAAATTGCAATAGTTGGCACGCGAGCCGTTTGAAAACTGAATTTATCGGAACTGAATGTATGGAACGCGGGAAGAGGGAGGGAAATGCGGGAGGGAGGTTCTCGGGACGGGGAAGCGGGAGAGGGGAGTGGGGAGAGGGAAGGCGGAGAAAGCGGAGTGGGAAAACTTGTGGGGAAGGGGGTGCGGGAGAGGAAGGGGAGGCGAAAGTGGAACGAGACGAATAAGAAAGGACACGCAGGTAGAAATAATTCCTTTATTGTGGCATTGCAACGCAATAAATCGACCACCATTACACGGGCACGTGCCTAGCATGGTTGTCAAAAAATTCCACTAATTATGCAATCATCAAAACGACAAATAAAGACAAATAAAAAAAACGCAGGCCGGGAACTCGCTAGTCTGCCAATTAAATCAAGAAATACTGTGGAATGATATTTTGTTCGAATGTAAGCAACAACGTTATTTTTAACCCTTGTTATCAATGGTTAGCCGTTGATTAACGGCGTTGACGTTTTTTCAGAATTCGCGTACCAACAGCTCTCAGTCAACGGTCAGTTGTGAAAATAAACTGGTTGCGTGTTAACATGTTGCGCGTGGTGACTGCAATAGTCCTGTTCCACTGCGGTAAGCGATTTACTCAGAAAACAAATAAACAATCCGCTGTTATAACATTGCTCTATGCACTGATTTAATAAAATTGAAATGAAAAGTGCTAACCAAAATATCAGCTTTAACAATCGACCTCTCGATGAGCAGATTTAGTGAAACCGAAACTATAAAGTGCCGTTTAACCTTAAGTGAAAACAGAGTGATAATACCTTACTGAGAGAATGCGCTTAGCTTCACTGAACTAGATCCAAAGAACATACTTTGAGGCCCGTTCATGGTTCGCTACGTCTGGTTACTTATGTAGCAAGGGTGCCCTGTTCATGGGGTGATATTTGTTCAGGTATTGGCGGCGGTTGCCTCGAAAGAGACCGGTTGAAGGAGGTCTTTAGACCTCTCCAGCCGAACTCTATCTACCCATCGACTTGACCTCTTGACGTGCGCAAGAAGCAGTAGTGTGAATTTTTTAAACATGTTTACATCACTGAAGAGATAAACCCATACTTGCGTTTTATGGGCGTGTTCACGAGCTCAAACTAAGTTTAATTTGACCTTACTCTTGTAGAAATTGAACATTTTTCGTGAGCCTCGGAATCGCCCTAGATGTCGAAAGGTTTTATGTGAATTGGTGAAGGCAGTTTTCAAATATAATAACGATGAATGATAATGTATGTAAACAAAGCAACGAGTCCGTTAATTTTTAAGAATACAAATATCATAGTTAATTGATTCAGGGTAATATAGTAGCATTTAATTTTGTCGTTTTTAAATTACCTTCTTTATTTTGTACTTTTTTTTAAAGTTTCAATACCTACTCGTATTGTGTTTTTTTTTTGTTGTCTTTGAATTCATTATTAATTTTAATTTATTATTAATGATTTTGATATTTTCTAGAAATTTGTTAAAGAACTCTATGCCTCGGTATTAATTTTAGTTCTGTAGAAAAAAAGCTTTTTTTTTCAAATCGGAATCTGTAACAAATATTTTGCCCGATTTTTTTTGTGTTTCTGCAAGCTGCATTTTATTTCAAATAACTTCTTAAACTTAACTGTTTTCCGGTTTTAAGCCTGTAGTTACGTTAGAGATCGGTTAATACTTTATTTATAACTAGCTTTTTCCCGCGGCTTCGCTCGCATGGTATTAGGGGATTCCCACTCAGCCTCCTCCACCTTCTCTCTCCCCAATCCACTCCCCCATCAACCCCTCTCCCTTTCACCCACCCCGCCCCCCATTCCTCCCCCCTCCACCTTCCCTCTCCCCACTCCATCTCACTCATCCATCAACCCCCTTCTCCCTCCCCCTCCTTCTCCACTCACCTCTCCCCCGCCCCATACCCTCCCCACTCCACCTCCCCCACCTTCCTCCACCCCTCCCCCTTCCTCTTCCTTCCATCCCCCCGTCTCCCACCCCACTCCGCCTCCTCCACCTTCCCTCTCTCCACTCCACTCCCCCCCATCAACCCCCTCCCCCTCTTTCTCCAGCCATCCCTCCCCTCACCCCCTACCCCTCCACATTCCCTCTCCCCACACCACTCCCCCCCATCAACCCATTCCTCCCCCCTCCACCTTCCCTCTCCCCACTCCATCTCACTCATCCATCAACCCCCTTCTCCCTCCCTCTCCTTCTCCACTCACCCCTCCCCCACCCCATACCCTCCCCACTCCACCTCCCCCACCTTCCTCCACCCCTCCCCCTTCCTCTTCCTTCCATCCCCCGTCTCCCACCCCACTCCGCCTCCTCCACCTTCCCTCTCTCCACTCCACTCCCCATCAACCCCCTCCCCCTCTTTCTCCACCCACCCCTCCCCTCACCCCCTACCCCTCCATATTCCCTCTCCCCACACCACTCCCCCCCATCAACCCCTTTCCCACCACCCCCTACATCCTTCCCCTTTCCCCTTCCTTCCTTCCCCCCTCTCCCTTCCCTAACCCCCTCTCCCCACCCTCCTCCCCTTCCCTATACCCCTCCACCAACATCCTCCCAACACCCCCTCCCCCCCTCCCTACTCCCCCCCTCTCACCTCTCGCATTCCACACATTCATTCCCGATACATTCGGTTTTCAAACTGCTCGCGTGCCACCTTTTATATTTTTTTATACAAATTTCGTAATGCCAGAACTCAACGGTAGTTTTATACAAAATAACGAACAAAAAAAAAATTATCCAATTTAGTGCAGTCGTTTGGGTTTATGCGCATACATACATTTCGGTGATTCATTTTTAGAGATAGTTATTAAGTACGACGCCAATAAAGCACTCTTTTTAGGGTGAATTGCCTAATTAAAAAATAAATAAAAAAACATCGTTTTTAAGGCGACAATTGGTTGACGTTTGCAATAAATCGATTTTGTTATTGACAGAAAACGTATGATAAATAATTTCATAACGCCAGAGATTATTCATAACGCCAGAACTTACCAATATATATAGCCTATAGATCTTGCAAATAATGTAGCTTTCTATTAGTGAAAGAATTTTTAAAGTCCATTCAGTAGTTTTTGTGTGAAAGAGTAACAAACATACATCCATACAAACTTTCACCTTTATAATATTAATTTTATATTATTATTATATCATAAGAGCGTAGCAGACCTGCGAATATTTTCAAATTCGGTGATTTTAGTTTCGTTTCTAGTTAAGGGAATGTACCCATACTACGTGACCAACTTTTTGCAATTTTTAACCCCCCCCCCCCCCCCCCCCGGTGACCAAAATCCTAAGCAACCCGCCGCTCATTTGTATGGAGCGTGACATTTTGAAGACCCCCCCCCCCCCCTAAACGTGTCACGTAGTATGGGTACGTTCCCTAAGATAGTTTTACTTGTAGAGAATAGGGAGAGAGTAATTATTGTAGCGAGAAACACTTACTTATTTGCAATACAAATGTGTAGAAAATGTTCGTTGTTTGGTTTTTCTCGGCTTTAAATCTCCGAGTACATCTCCGGAGTCAGAGGTCAGTTATCACATTTTCTTAACCCCTCATGCCTCGGGCCTATTTTGTCGAAAGATCAAAATATTTCCGCTTTGAAATGAAATCCAAATAAATTAAATAATTCAGAACGCATCCGAAAACTGAAAACTGTTTTTGAAAGGTATTATATACGTTTATATGTATTGTATACGCTTTCAAATTTTATTGTTAGAAATAACCAAGTAATTATTTAATCTCAAATTTTTTAATGCAAACTTCGAAAAGTTTAAAAATTGACTCTCCAAACAATTTTTCTAACTAAAATGACTGATAATGAAAAAAAACACACACATATTTTATAAGCAAATGTATTACAAACATTTTCGTCGACTCGTTTGTTTTGTCGTTTCATATAAAAAAAAATTCCCTAAGTTTCATAATTTACTTTCAAATTTCAAATTGCGGTCGGAAACTTTGATTTACATTTTAATTATTTTTTGGTTAGCTTTTAAATATTAGGTCCTTACATACGAAATTGGCGTTTTGTATAGGTATGGTCCTCTAATTTGGTAGCCGTCTGTTGTGCAGTGTGTGGTCTAGCTGTCAACGCGCGTTTGTTGATTTGCTTCACTCAATTCGTGAGGTATCCACCTTTCAAGCTTTTCCACCTTCCCAATTTGCTTCAAGTGGATTAAAACAGTTTTATCATTAACACCGCAGCCTGTAGCTAACTTGAACGTGATTTGCGATGGATCCGCTTCCACAATAGCCTTCAATTCTTCATTATCAACTTTGGTCTCCGGCCGTCCACGGGGCTTGTTCTGCAGGTCGAAATTTCCAGAACGAAAACGTTGGAACCAAAAACGCACTGTGTTTTCTTTTGCGGTACCGTCGCCATACACATCATTAATCCTTCGAGCCGTTTCTGCAGCACTGGTGCCACGGTGGAACTCTTACTCGTAAATAACGCGATATTTCAAGTTTTCCATTTTGTAAACTAAGTGACGCAAAGAAAAAAAACAATTAAGGAAAAAAAAAGAATTATAATTTTCGAAACACAAACACATGAGTAAATAGCTGTACAAATTTGAATTTGGAATTTCTAACCAAAGAGAAGATATTTGAGATCAAAGTTGCCAGTACGGCAAAACGCCAATTTCATATGTAAGGACCTAATATAACGCCTGTTGTTTTCTTTTTCTAACTCTGTTGAGACAACGATTTTTTAGATACATATATGAATTGTTCTGAAAAGGGAACAAAATTAACCTGAGGGGTTAATTGTTTAGTTGTGAGTAAATACGTAAAGTTTTATGTGGGAGAATTCAATGGCGACTTGTCAAAAATACTGGAAAGCTGTAGTTTTCAAATTGACGTCATAAAATATTTGTATGAAATAATGTATTTATTTTTGAATTTTGTAGTCAACGGCGCGCGGTCATATTCGGAACAGCCCTAATTTTATTTATTTACATTAGCTCCACACAGGAGGCCATAAGGAAAATAATTCCATTCGGGGCCTATGTCATCTTTAGGGTCAACTATGTACAAATGTTTAGCGTGCGTTTGGCGTATTTCCTAACTGTGCAACGGTGCCGAAGGAATCGATGACGCTAGTTCCTTGGAGCATCTTCCATTGATACTCGTATACCAGTAGGAACGGCGTTCCCACCCGACACGACGCGCGACGCCTGAACTCTGAAGATTGTAATCATTTGGTGACCTAATGTATCTTCTCAAGTAAATGTATTAATCATGTAACATGTACTTACAAATAAATAAATAAATTTGTTAAAATAGGAGAATTTGTCAAACGGGCCGCCCGTTTCTGCACAGAGTCGAGGGTTTTTTTTTATTATTATAAGCAATAATTATCAGCCTGAAACACTCATCCACATTGAAAAATCTTCCGAGAAAAGATACATGACGCCAACGGGACTTGAACCCGTGTCCTTCTGATTGCCGGTCAGCTGCTCTCCCAATTGAGCTATGGCGGCTTATCTTGTACCCGCCAAATGATTCAATATATACTAGTGTTTCATTCAACAAGTACTGCTTATTATATTTTTTCCACCTGAAAACAACCAACTTTATTTTTGCGAGAGAGACACTGTTAGTGTTAAATCCCTCGCTAGGTGGCGTCGAGACAAATTATGTCTTCATTTATTGGGGAAATACTTAAACTTGTCAAATAGTAATTATTATTTTTATTGTTAAACTAACGTTTAAGACAAGATTTTAAATCTTTTATTTATTGATTCAATATATACTAGTAGTATATTTTGAATCATTTGGCGGGTACAAGATAAGCCGCCATAGCTCAATTGGGAGAGCAGCTGACCGGCAATCAGAAGGACACGGGTTCAAGTCCCGTTGGCGTCATGTATCTTTTCTCGGAAGATTTTTCAATGTGGATGAGTGTTTCAGGCTGATAATTATTGCTTATAATAATTGTTACCTTTTGTGCTATGCATAAAAATCTTGCCTTAAACGTTATTTTAACAATAAAAATAAGAATTAGTTTAAATTTTTTTTGGGGTTCCACTCCAGAGGTGGCTGCCAAATTCAATCGTGGGATGCAATTGCGATTTGTACAGGGTTAGCAGTTGTGTACTATTAAAGTATCTGCGGGCCCTGTACAGCATGCTCTGCTTCGGAGAGGCTAACTTAATTCTGGCTTCGATGGAGCCCCCATATCTGAGCTGGTCACTTAGAGTTACACCAAGCATATAAATGGAAGGCATGCAATTTGGGAGGTGGGTATGGGTACCACCACCCCGGGAACCATTTATTGGATAACCAACACCTCTGCCATAGATCACCCCGAGAGGTTCGCTAAGTTTGGTGTCTTACGAGGGGTGCCCGGGTTCATGGGGTGAGGTTTGTCCGGGTCTTGGCGGCGGATGCGTTTGCCCACCTACTGCGTGGTTACAACCATTAATTCCAAAAAATATGATTTGAATAAAATTGTTTTTTTAAATTAAAAGTTTTCCTTCACAGTCTTGCTTTTGTGGAATTAAAATAAAATTGTTGATCTGTGATATAACCAACAGCATTCCATAAATAGAATTAAAACACAAACACTTTCTTTCTTTGAGTGGCTTTGCAACGCACGCCGGGTAGTCGCTAGTTAAAATAAAAAATATATAGGTTTTAATTTCTAAAAAAATTATTATTTGATTAGAAAGAACGCATACATCGCACATTCCATAGAAAAGTGTCGAAGTCAAAATTTTCCATTTTACGTTTTATCTCTGAAAAACAAAGTGATTGCGGTTATCTATACCACACGAAGACCGATTCAATCGATCGATCATTTAATCATTTGTTTTCGCTCTCCTGTAAAATTTGGTTTTTTCGACTTTTGTTGTGAAATAAGAAACAACTTAAAAAAATTATGGTTTCAATTACGAGTATCTATGAATGAGTTCACGGCCATTCGCGCGCAATTTCTCTTGATCCCATTTTTTGTGACGGTTTCTCTTGATTATATTTTTTGTGACAGTTTCTCCTGATTATTTTTTTTGTGACGGTTTCGCTTGATTACATTTTTGTGACGGTTTCTCTTAAATATATTTTTTTAAAGGTTTCTCTTGATTATATTTTTGTGCCGGTTTCCCTTGATTCGTTTTTTGTGACGGTTTCTCTTGATTATATTTTTTGTGACGTTTTCCCTTGATTACACTTTTAGTGACGGTTTCTCTTGAATTTATTTTTTGTGACGGTTTCTCATGATTATATTTTTTGTGCCGGTCTCCCTTGATTCCTTTTTTGTGACGGTTTCTCTTGGTTATATTTTTTGTGCCGGTTTCCCTTGATAATATTTTTGTGACGGTTTCAGTGACGGTTTCTCTTGATTTTTGATATTTATGTGAAGGTTTTCCTTGATTACTTTTTTTTTCATTTTTATAAAATTATTCAAATATTAAAAAAACACTTTTGCACTTGAAATCGACCGTTTTTGGACTCCGTTTGCCAAGCGATGTTTATGCCTATTTCCCATATTCTTGGTTATAAGTAATAACCAACAATATGGGAACAGACGGGAGCAGTTGGGACTTTTGTGCGGTATTCATGTAAAAAAAAAAAAAAGAATAGAGGTAGCTTTGGTTTGTGGTTTCCTCAGTAATGTGACTTGGCCGGTTTGGCAGTTATGATTTTTTCGGCTGAATTTCCGATAGCCGCGATAAAGGAAATTTATTCTTTACATTAGTTTCTTTCCTCTCAAGAGGTGTGTTGTGTATAATCTATTAATATTTTAACGTCAATGTTACTTATCATTTTCATTTTTTTTATTTTTTTTAAGGAGAAAATACAGATAAGTAAAGATTTCTATTAACAAGAATATACAAACAACAGCTAGAGAACTCACATGCATCCAAACTATTTCTCACGAATTGACTTACAGCAGATAAAAACATATAGGTACAAATATTATTAAAGGAATATAAATAAGAATATTATTTTATAAATATAGAGATGAGAGAAATGCGCAATATCCTAATAAAAGTTAACAAATTATTTTTGGAAATATTTTGATGGTAAGAGAGAAAAAAATATATGTAGGTATGTATAAAAAATAATGTTAGAGAGAAATTAAAAAAAAGAAGAGTACTTAAAATTATAAAAGAAGTGTATGTCTAAGTTGGTGTACTTTGCAGGAAAACAGCCTTCAATTTTCTACTAAAAGTCCTGCGTGTATCAAAAAATAAGTCAGAATCCTTGAGGTTTTGATTAAACGATTCGCATAAGCATTTGTACGCGTCCAGCTAATGTGGAATAAATCGTTAAGCCTTGTCACTCTGGGTGGTATTTTGAAGTTTCAGTAGGTCAGGACAGTCAATAACGTTGTTGCAGATTTTATGTAGTCATGAGGTCAAGGTATGTTCGCCGGTTAGTTAGAGTGGAGACGTCATAATTCGAGAGCATATTTATGTACCCCCGTTGAGGTGCGCTCATTCTGTAATTGAGATATTGCTGAAATTTCTTTTGAATACTTTCAATGTTGTCTTTATAGACACCGTTAAGTGGTGTCCTTATGGAGGTGCAATATTCAAGTTGAGAACGGACCAGTGTGTAGTGAAGAAGAAGATAGATTCGGAATGTGCGCATCGAAATGGAGTTTAGAATCAAAAAGTACGCCTAGATCTTTTATACAATAAACGCGCTCGAGTAAATAGTTACCAATATAATAATACGCGTTGTGATTTTTAGTGAAGCTTATTTGTATACATTTTTTGTAACTTAGGTAAATTTGGTTTTCATTGCAAAATGCTTCGAACCTTAATAAGTCGCTTTGGATGAGCAGACAATCGTTATTATATTAATAATTTTATTTTCTTTTTGCAGTCAACTTACAGAGCGTTTTACTGAGCAGGTAAGAATTTCACATTACCCCTTTATTAACCCTTTAATGCCCAAACATAATACATTAACAATTCTCCTAAGAACCCCTCCGGAAGAACCTAAATCTAAATGAATAAGACAATCAGCACCCTTACAACAACATACAGTCCGCCTCGGAACAGGAATACCTAGTAAGGAGGACTGTACGTACCGGAGGGATTCTAACCAGCGATTCCTGAAATATTTGGAGCAAAAAAATTAGTTGTCATTTTGGTGTCCGATGATATATTTTTTAATTAAAAACAAAAAATATATGCTTCTATTACACGCCGCCACTATTCCCATCACTGTGAGATATATCCCGTGTGATGTGTTTGAGCGATACGCGCTGTTTAGTTTGGTAATAATATGCTGGTAAAACGAGACGCATTGCTCATCAAGCGAGACATCCGCTAGGCTATAAACGCGCTACTCTTCTAACTAGTCAGTTGCAACGTATGATGGAAAATTATTTTTTATGCTTTTAATAGAAAAAAATGTCATCGGACAGCAAAATAACATCTACATTTTTTACTCCAAATATCCTCAGGAATCGCTGGATAAAATCCCTCGGGTAAGTGCTGTTACACCTTGCATATTATGTATTTTTTTAATCTTTTTCTACACTCCCTCTTTAGCTGCACCCTCCCAGCGTACCCGGATCACGGGACCTACGAGTTCACCTCGCCGGGGTCGGAGCCCCTCGGCCCGGGAGACGAGGTGGTACAGTTCACGATACTGCGCTACTCGTGCGAAGCGGGCTATCAGATCTCAGATGTGGTCAACGTCTGCGGTGAAACCAAGACGTGGTCCCGGGAACCTTATTGCAGACGTAAGTAGAAGTAGTTCTTTATTTATTTATTTATTTTTTCACAAACATGATATTTAAAAAACATTTTTGTGGGTAATATAAAATAAATTAAAATACAAATATAAATATCCCTAGACTAATGTGTCTGCAGTAATCACATAATATGCATTTTCACAGAAGCAAACACATGAAAAACAATTTAAGTATTATTTATGCATAACTTTGGAAACTTACAAACAAAATTGAAATCTATCTATCGTATCTATCTATCTATCGTATCTATCTATCTATCTATCTATCTATCTCTCTATCTTCTATCTTCTTCTTCTATATACATAAATAAAAATGAATTGCCGAAATGTATGTACGCGCATAACTTCCGAACGACTACACCAAATTAGATAATTCTTTTTTGCTTGTATTCGTTATTGTCTGGACAAGGTTTGTATAAAACTAGCGGTGAGCTCTGGCATTATGAAATTTGTATAAAAAAATGCAAGGGGGAGGGGAACTCGGGTAGGGGTTCGCGGGAGGGGGGAGGGGGGAGGGGAACCAGGGAGGGTGTAGGGAACCTAAGTGGAGAAGTGAAACTCGGGAGGGGATTCGAGGGACGGGGGAAGGGGGAGTGGAGTGGGGAAAGGAAAGGTGGAGAAGGCGGAGTGGAAATGCGAGAGGGGAAAGGGATGCGGGAGAGGATGGGGAGGCAGAAGGGGAACGTGACGAATGGAAAGGACATGCAAGGAGAGACAGTTTCTTTATTAAATGGCATAGCAACGCATGCCGGCTACCAGCTAGTACATAATAATAATAAGTATACAATATTTATGAAGTATTTGCTGAAAAGTAATAAAACAACAATTTTTTTTTAAGTGCACTAATCGTGGACATATGTTTTGAAACATTGTATTATTTACAAAAAATCTATGAAAGTGTGTATTTTAACAAGATAGTTTGTATGATCGAGACATTCTAGACATGGATTAAAATATCCAGAATCATTGGTAAAAATTTCGGTCCAAAATATGTTAAGAGCGTTTAACCAGCCAGCGGACAAAAATCCACATTTCGTCGAAAGTTGTTCTTACGATCGTGCAGGGCGGTTACAATGAGAAAGATAAAGTATTCTCCGTACCAGCTTTTTAAAATTATAACTCAATATCGAAATTATTCAATCCAAATTAGCTTTAATTTATACCTTCATCCAAAAATGCTGAAGGGCGTGATGATAAAACTATTAAATAATGTATTTTTTGTAATTATTCTTTGATTATAAGTATTTATTGTTTTTCAATAATGTCTAAATTTAATAAGAATGTTAAAAATATCTGAAAGATATTAGTTTGTAAGTGCGCAAATAAATACACAAAAGGACCAATTTTCGTCAAGAAAAACATGTACGTACATATTTTTTAATGATTTTATTGAAACTAAAATTAAAATTCTAAAACATGCGTTTGCTAGATAATGTATTGATTAATTTTACTGCATGATTATATTATTTGAAATGGGTGTGGTATAATACAAAATCTTTTCTGAAAATTTAACAAATCTGCCAATGACCTATGGAATAACCTTATTATACCTACTAAAAATTAAAACATTTTCTCAAAATTTATTACATGCGAATGCTAGATAAAAGAATAATCTTTCGAAAGAGTCAATACGTCTAAAATCTGATTTGAAAATGACATATTTCTGGTTTTCTCTGGTAATGCCCTCTTAAGGTTTCTTGCAGATTTGGACCTGGCGTATAACTTGATTTGGTTGACTAGGTTACTGTCTACACGATTCTTCACAATTTAATAAAACGATAAGAGGTCATTTATGTTTTGTCTTTTAACTAGACTCTCTAATTTGAAATATGCAAGTCTTTGTTCGTACCCGTGTAGAAGATGGTAGACACATATTGTGGCTTCTGAGGAATGTGTACTCGTTTAATGATAGGAGGTCCAAGAAAATCCAATTTTAATTATTATTATTTTTTTATTCATACTCATACACATTAGTTAACCCCTCAAGCCTCAACCCTGTTCTGTCAGTAGGTCAGATTATTTTAGCTTTGTAATAAAATTCAAATAAATAGAATATTTGTGAACGTTTCCAAAAACTAAAACCGTTTTTTGAAAGGTGATGAAATAAGTTTTTAAATTTTATTATTAGAAATAACCATGTAATTTTGAAAGCACACTTTAAAAAGTTTAAAAAATGGCTCACCAAATTCTAACTAAAATTACTGGTAATGAAAAGAATAAAATCTTACAACTGTTTTATTAGACAAATGTATAATAAACGTTATCTTCACCTCATTTTTTGTGGATTCATGAAAAAATAATTATAAGAAAATTCACCAAATTTCATAATTTTTTTCCAAGTTGCAATCCGAAACTTTGGTTTAGTAAAGGTGTATATTTTACTTCTTTTTTGGTAATTTTTAGATTTGAATATAAAGCGTGGTGTTTTTTCTTCCTAACACCGAGAAGAACAAAATTATTAACGACCGTCAATACGGATTTCGGCGGAACCGCTCGTGCGGTGATCTTCGCGCGTATGTGACGCATGTTTGGGGGTGGTGCATGGAACGTTTCGGCGAGACCCAAACGGTTGCACTGGACATTTCCAAGGCCTTTGACCGGGTTTGGCACCGAGAACTTGTCAACAAACTGCCTTCTTACGGACTTCCTGCATCCTTGTGTACGTGGATTGCCGACTTTTTGAGGGAGAGGTCGATTCAGACGGTAGCCGATGGTTTCACCTCTTCCCCACACTCAATAAATGCTGGTGTCCCACAGGGATCGGTTCTGTCTCCGACTTTGTTTTTGTTGCACATCAACGACCTTTTGTCATGTTTGCACCAATTCATTGCTACGCGGATGACAGTACAGTCCACGATAGCTTTTTGTTTGACAAGCCCCCAAAAAGCTCACAAACTCCTACGGCTCGAAGGGCTTTGAAGCAAAGAATGGACGTTTACCTCGAGAGTGTTTTCTCCTGGGGTAAAAATAATCTCATTGAATTTAATGTTTCAAAGACCAAATTATGTCTGATTACGTCTAAAAGGGATCGAAATGCAAATCTAGTCTCCTTCAACGGAAGCAATCTTCCGAACAGGCCTTCCATTGATATGCTTGGTGTAACCATTCAATTTGGGAGGCGGGAATGGGTACCGCTGCCCCGGGAACCTTTATTGGATAACCAACACCTCTACCATAGGTCACTCCAAGTGGTTCGCTATGTTTGGTGATTTAGCAGGAGTGCCCGGGTTCATGGGATGAGGTTTGTCTAGGTCTTGGAGGCGAATGACCAGGACGCACTGAACCCGAGATTCCCACCCACCCCTTAAACCCTTTTCCTTCCCAGAACTATCCTCTCCTTCCTTTCCTTAAAAACCTCTCCACACAGCATCCCCAAAGATGGCATAGACCCTGAGGGAAAATATTTTCCTCAGGGCCTTCTGTGTGGAACTCATGTAAAAAAAAACTCTAAATGACCAGCTCAGATATGGGGGCTCCATCGAAGCCAGAATAAAGTTAGCCTCTCAAAAACTTGTCGTACTGTACAGGGTCCGCAGATACTTTAATAGTACACAACTGCTAACCCTATGCAAATCACAAGTGCGCCCCGCGGTTGAATTTGGCAGCCACCTGCAGTCTGGAGCTCCAAAATAACTGAAAAATACCCTCGACTCTGTACAGAAACGTGCGGTCCGTTTGATAGATTCTCCTACCTTAACAGATGGATTGCAATCCTTAGAACATAGGCGTCAGGTGGGAATGCTATCCTTGTTCTACCGGTATTACAATGGAAGATGCTCCGAGGAATTAGCGTCATTGATCCCTTTGGGGCCGGTGCATAGTCGGGAAACACGCCAAATGCGTGCCCAAATCATTCCACAGCTGTTGAACACAAGAACGAGTCGAAGAAGCGACCCGTTCTCATGTGACCAATGTAAACCGTGTACATACCTATGTTGGGCACGCGTTTGGCGTGTTTCCCGACTATGCACCGGTGCCGAAGGGATCAATGACGCTAGTTCCTCGGAGCATCTTCCATTGAAATACCGGTAGAACAAGGATAGCATTCCCACCCTATGCCTGTGCTCCAAACATTGTAATCCGTCTGTTAAGATGGGAGAATCTATCAAACGAACCGCCCATTTCTGCACAGAGTCGAGAGTATTTTTCAGGTATTTTGGAGCTCCAGACCAGAGATGACTGCCAAATTCAATCGTGGGGCGCACTTGTGATTTGTACAGGGTTAGCAGTTGTGTACTATTAAAGTATCTGCGGGTCCTGTACGGTACGCCCAGTTTTTGAGAGGCTAACTTAACTCTGGTTTCGATGGAGCCCCGGATTATGTACCGCACTATTAACATGAACTACGGTGTTAATAATAAAGTGTTAATTCATAAAACAATTTTATGCTGAATATTGTCAATTTGTTTTACAACATAATAAATATTGTTTTATTATTTTGCAGAACAAAACACAGATAGGGCTGCGGTAAAGCCTTCTTCACTTCCGTAAGTTATACCAACTTTCTCCATCATCATCACAAGAAACATTTTTCGCTTATTATGATGGTAGTGGGAGTATTGTAAAATTATTCAAAGCCTGGGAATATTATTTATTTGTGATATAAAAAAAATTATCTGTAGTAAAAATCGATTTTATTGTACGATTGAGCCTTTTGGTTCGGTTATGTATAATTAAGCATTTTGGACAATTTTGCGTATTTGGCCTTTTTTGGTCAATTTTGCCTAATTCAGAATTTTGGTCAACAATGCTACTTGGGCCTATTTTTTATAACGTTTTTATTAAAATTGCACATAAGAACCCTCTTGGTAAACGGTATTTGATCCAATTATTTGATGTGCATATTTTTGTCCCAATTTGGTCAATAATGGATTCATTTATGATCCTTTTCGGTCAATAACGCTGTTTAATCATTTTTGGTTCATAATATTATATGAAACAATTTTGTCCATAGTAATTTTTACTAAAATGTGCTAATTACGTTTGGGAAACTGATGAATTTACGTCACGTAGAGAACCTAAAACTTAATTTTTTCCGATCTTATGCAACGAAAAAATATCCAAAATAATAAAAATATACAGATTAATGAAATGACATTAAAAGAATTTGGCATTCTCAGACTATAAAACTATTACCATTTGTTATTTCGGCTACTGGCATTATTCATAGCTCTCTTATTCAAAATTGAGGCTTATTAGATATGTCAAAGAATTTATATATAAAAATGCAAAAATCTGTCATTTTAAATACACATGGGATTACGAAAGATCTTTTAAATATTTATATTGAGGGTTCAGTATGATTTACCGGTCCAATTAGGAGTTCCACCGAGCCGAACCCTCTGATATGAAAATATCTGGAGTCGGTGAATTATTTTCCCATTTGGTCTCTGGTGGGTTGACATGTTGTTCTTGTATTGTTTTGTATTTATTATACTCATATAGTGCAATTGCATAGCGTGAATTGACTAGATGATCATTTGTGGAAAAGTGTGTTAAAGGGTTTACTTTTTCCTGTGGGGAAGATTGAACCCGGATATAAAATCTGAAGATATTAAACAATTCAATAGAAAATCCATTTGCAATTATGCTAGAGTCAGTAAACTCATTGCTGAGGAACTCTGTCCATAAATAATATCAAAGTACAAGTTTTTTCAAATTTGACCTCAAACAGCCCAACTTCAGTTTTGATTTAATCGGAAATTGAAGTTTAAATTTAAAATAATAAAGATTCCACAAAATCCACCCCAAATGTGATGTCGATTCACCAGTTTTTGGACACCGTGTGTGTACTTTTACAGAGACCTAACCTCGTGCATACTGCCCCCCTTGCCGGACAATGGAAATTACTCGTTCGTTGGTGACATTGTGGCCGACAAGCGTCCCGGGGACAGGGTGGCTCAACACACCATTCTTCGGTATAGCTGCCAGCCGGGCTACTCTACCAAGGACTCAATCTCCGTTTCCGTCTGTAAGACCGGCCATTGGACTAAGAAACCCACCTGCAAAGGTAAGAAATAGCAAATTCGCCACACAAGCTACTCGAATAAGGACTCTGTGAACTTCCACAAGGCCGGATCTTGGACCGAAAAACCCACCTGCAAAGGTAAGAAATAGCAAACTTACCAAACAGGCTACTCGAGTAAGGACTCTGTGAACTTCTACAAGACCGGATCTTGGACCAAGAAATCCATCTGCAATTGTAAACAATACATCAGCAATTGAAATCAGCAATTCATTAATTTATAGGCGTGGTTCTAGCTCAATTGCCACATTGGTTACTCGAGTAAGGACTCTGTGAACTTATACCAGGCGAATTCTTGGCCCAAGAAACCTACCTGCAAAGGTAACTAATAGCAAACTTTCCACATTAGTTATACTCGGTGCACGTGATGCTGGCTAACACGGGCTACTCTAGAAGGACTCTGTGAACGTTTACAAGAGTGCATCATGGATTACGAAACCCACCTACAAAGGTAATAATTTTCAAACTTTCCATGTCAGCAATCACTGGCTCAGTTGCCATCTGGGTTACCCAAGCGAGGATTCTGTAAACGTCTATCACCTGCAAAGGTAAGAGATAGCAATTTATTCATTGCGTTCGGTTCACCGTGGCCACCCTATCAAGGACTCGAGCAAAGACTACATTCCGGATCTTGAACGAGAAACCCACCTGCAAACGTAAGAAATGGCGAACTGCCTAAGTCGGCAATATTCCAATATTCGCATTTAAACCTTTTTCGTTTTGTAAAAATGTCCCAATTTAAAACCTGGGTAAAGAGCAAATGGTCTATCTGAAAAATTTAAATCAGTTGTAATATTATTAATTAACTCACGATACTACTCCATTAACATTTTTTACAGAAAGATGGGAAGAAGCTGTATCCCAGCAATATCCAAAACAAGGAAGATTAAAAAAATATGTTATGTCTGTAGACAATTCATTATCTTTGGTAGACAATGAAGCAAGATGTTAACTCTATATACCAGGTTTTTCCAACCTTTATTTTGCCGAGCCTCCCCGAACCAAAAAAAAAAATTTCATGCCCCCCTTAATTAAGTTTAAACAAAAATATGAAACACATTTTTTTATTTTAACTAAATTATTTGTTTGAATTTCAAATAGGTGCAATACAGATACAATACATTTATTTATTATGGATTAAATGACACAATTAGGTACTTAATTTGTAGATAAAACTAAATAATTTTATAAAATTAACATTTATTTATCATTCGTAATAACACGAACGAGCTTATGAATAAAAAATGATAACGTACTTGTTGTGGAATAAAAGGAGTTCGCATAATATGAACCCATTAGTACCTACTTCACAACTAAACCATCATAATTTAGATATACTCTTAAAACTAAATTTTACAAGCAAGTGTCTTGTGACTTGTCGAAACTTGAATAGCAGCGATTGAATGTCAATTCTGAACAGTTAATTTACCTACGAGTAGATAAATAGATTTTTTTTTCGGAAGTATACAAACGTACCTATTACGCCCCCCTGACATTTCTCTACGCCCCCCCTGGGGGGGCGTGCCCCCCTGGTTGGGAAGTCCTGTTATATACTAATTAAATTGGTGTTCAGGTATTTCTTCTTTAGACTTGTGAAAGCATTTTTAAAACGGTATTTTACTAACATCCCGTCAGATTTAGCCAAAAAACGCTGTTGTTATCGCCAAATATTTAAATATATCTCATGACCCAAGAGTTGTGGCACTAAACGGCGGGCTAAAAATAGAGTTTTGTACGTTGCTTGATAGTTCACTTACGTCATTAAGCAGGGAAGGGGGTTTAGACAAGATACTCAAAAATCACTGCGTGACAAAAGAGTTACTCATAACTCTGCAACGGAAAGGGTTACATGAGTTATTCGTGCGTCGTCATGTAGATCTTGAGATCCTCTTAAAAGAGAACTGAGCAGTAAAACATAAATAATCATACCCAGTGATGAACGAAAGGCGTGTCCTTAGAGATAAAACCCACCTCAATTTTTTAAACTGATTCGTGTTAATTTTGCTATTTTTTTAAATTTTTAGATGATTCCGAGACAGCAACACAAGGAACTGGAAACGCAGGACAGTTAGTATATATTTCTATAATAACTGTATAATAAACTACTTAATGAATCGCCATTGAGGTAATTTGGGTTGGGTACTTTATCGCTAGTCTGAATTCTTCAAACAACTAATTAGAATTTTGAAAATGACACTTAAATCAAAGAAAATCTGTAAACTATATTTCACGCATTACTAACTTACCGGGATCCGAAATTAATATATTTGATGATAAATAAAAAACTTTATTATTATTGTATTATGCTTGTGATAAACTTCCCAGACTGAATTAATGTTTTCGACCTTTTGATGGAAGTAATAAAAAGATAAATAATTTTCTTGAAATTGTGAATACTGCTCCTTCGAAACGTCCAACATTTGCAATATATTTTGATTCAACACTCTATCATCCGTATTTTCATTTAGATTATTAGTTTTACCTTCTTCTTCAGTGATATGTTACATTGATGGGAATAATATTCAAAAGATATAAAAACAGGGTTGCTCTAATAAAAATTGAATAATATCGCCTTTCACAGGATTGGATGCGTGCTACCACCGTATCCAAGGAATGGAAAATACAAAGTCGAAAGATTGCCAAACATTAGGCCCGGCATGGTGTTGGACCAATACTTATACATGAAGTACTCTTGCAACAAGGGCTACGACATCTCAGGGCCACCCCTCGTGGAGTGCGGAGAGATGTTTCAGTGGTCCTCTATCCCCTCCTGCCACAGTAAGTAAACAACTACTATATCTTTTCATATTTTGCTGATGTTCATTGTTCACAAATTCAACTCATGGGATTCAATAATGTATCTGAAGTTGAACAAAAGAAAAACATAAAATTTTAAACACGACAATGAAAACCATGTGTTGAAAGCATATTATATTTTGCATGACATGATAATTATAATTTAGGAGACGGAAATGGGTACCGCTGCCCCCGGAACAATTGATCGGAATTTTTATAGATTCAATAAAATTATTATTCAATTAATAAAAACAGTTATTAAGATGACGTACGTGAAGATAAAACAACAAATAATAACAATCTTTCAATTTTTAAACCGACTACGGAAAAAAATATTGAAAACATAATTGGTGGTGCGACAGGATACGACGGTATAACTACAGAAATATTGAAAAAAAATACTGCAACTTCCTAACCAAACCAATTGCGCATGTAATTAATGTAAGCACTAACAGCCTTACTAAAAAACCCAGTGAAAATTTTATTCAATTGACAAACGGCCGCGGATGTGAAAACATTACTAATTAAAAAATTGTTCATTGAAAAAAATACACTTGGTTTACACGCCCTGAGAGGGTAGTTTATCTCTGTTTTTGTAATGATATCCTAACGAAATTGGAAATTTTTCCAAAGTATTTTGAATGTTCTATATATTTCTTATTTTTGAAAGTGTCGTAAAAACAAATACCATTTATGAAAACTAGATAAAATTACCTTTTAGATTTGTGTATTTAAAATACACTTTAGTTTTCAAAAACTGCCATATTTTAAGATCCAAATTCGGAAAAAAATGGAAAAAAATTTCTTACCCAAACATTTTTGACCAAAATGTAGAGAAATTAAAAAAAAAAAAAAAAATTAAAAAACACAGTCCTTTTATGTAATAAATTTGGAAGGAAACTATCACCTCACTTTTTCCTCGTGCATACAATAAAAAAATAATAAAAAATTTCAAAGTTTTTTTTACTGCCAAAAAAATAACTTAGAAATAATAACGGCATTTCAAACAGATTTCTTGCATCTCTAAAGACGTTACTTTCTTTGATAGGTTTACGAACACATGTATTAGATATTAATATTATTAAAAAATATCACTTTTAAGAAATTCTCTTAAAATAAAGATCTTAAAATGTTAATTTTATCTTTTGTAAACTATCTATAGTTCTATAGAACAATATTCTGACAGTCCAACTTTGAAAGTACGGCGTTTGTACAATAACTTGATTAAACTGATGTAAACTACACACATAACATAGTAAATATATCAATTATGTGATAGAAGAGTAAATTCGTCACTACAATAGAAATTATTAAGTAAAATCACAACATTTAGGCACTAACAACATTTTTTGACATCCCGCCATAAAAACACATCGGGCTGTCTTCATCGCGGTTCGCGGTGCCGTTGAGAATTAATGCATAGGCGCGCCAATAATGCCCCTGGCGGAGAAAAATTAAAACAACATTCTTTCCTAGTAAATTAATACCATATACAATGTTGTCAGATCTTCAATGCGTTTTACAGCGCGGCCGCGGATGCAACGTTATTAGTAACAAATTGGGATCTAGCGTATACAGGGTTTATTTATGTTATTGCAATAATACAGGTTATCGGTGTTGCTGTGGTTTTTTTTTTAGTAAGGCTGTAAATGTGTAATATTCCCGTCAAACTATAAAAACTATTATAATTCCAGTATATAAATCCGGAGATTCAAAAGAAGTAAACAATTAAAGCCCAATATCTTTAGGCTTTAAGGAATAATAGGAATAGGAAAAGGAATAACTGACAAAGCTAAAACATGGTTAAAAAGTTATATTTATTAAAAAAAACCAACAAAAAGTAAACAACGAACTAAGTGAAATAGAAAATATAGATTTTTTATTTCCACAAGGAACTGCATTAGGACCTTTACTATTCATATTGTATGTTAATGAACTTTTTGAACTCCCAATCATTGAAAACATTATATCTTATGCAGATGATACAGTGATAACTATTAAAGGAAATTCTTGGAATGAGGTCGAAGTATCAACTAATAATGCAATAAATATCGTAAAACCATGGTTTGACGAAAACTTATTTGACACTAAATGTCGAAAAAGCCCATTTTATACTTTATAGCCAAACAGGAAATATCTCAAATATATATGTAAAAATAAATATAATTCATGATAGAAATTGCCTTCTTAGAATCGCACCCTGTAACACAAAATGTATACACATTAGTAGTAAAGAAAAAATAAAATATCTTGGAAAAATTATCGATAATAACACCAATTGGAAAAGTCAAATAAATTCCACAGTATACAGAATGAAAACTAATCTATATATTTTTTAGACTTAGAAATACTGTATCATTAAAAATGATAAAATATATTTATTACGCACTTGCGCACTCTGTACTACAATATGGAATCGTGGCTTGGGGGGGGGGGGGGTGCATATAACATATTTTTTTATTTAACTGCTATGTAATTATTATTACGCATTATTACAAGTTGAAACCGATAACCCCTTGTAAGTTCTTCTCCCGATAGTTCCTTCAGCCAAGATCTGATGTCCTTATTGTATTTTTTTTTGTTTGATTTTTTGGTACTGTGTGGGAGTTTGTTATATACTTTACTGCAAAGGTAGAACTGCACTTTTATTACATCTATTTGCTTGGCTCTGGCTTGGTGATTGTGCGAGGTGTTTGCTTTTGAGTCTTATTTGAGGTGCACTTTGTTCAATTTACTTTGTATTAACGAACAATATATATTTTTTAATTTTGTTTACTTATGTAATCAAACTTATGTTTTTTTCTTTCTTCCTTCTTTTTTACCATGACTGCCAATAACTATTGTGTATGTAAATAGCACCTGTGCCGTCAATTCTAAATAAATAAATAAAAATTTCAGAAAAGTGCCACATGCCGACATCATACTCGGTGAACTTTGTGTGCAGATCTGCGTCAAACGAGATCGTGTGTAAAGATTACGTCCCGCATGGAACAGAGATACTGTCGACATGCAAACTAGAGTTCGACCCGCTGAATGATCTGTACCCCATCATCTGCCAGGATGGACTCTGGAATGAAAATCCACCTATATGCAGAGCGGGTATGTAAATAGCCATAAATACAAATCTCTTATAAATAAAAATCTTGTGTCACGGTGTTTGTGGTCGCACTCCTCCGAAACGGCTTAACCGATTTTTATGCAATTTTATATGTATTTGGTAGGTCTGAGAATAGGTTTTAAAGTATATTTCATACCGCTAGGTGATTAGGGTGGCCCTATCCAGAAAAATAATCCATTTTTTGACATTTTTTTTTGTATTTTTTATTTATTTGGCATTAAAAAATACCAATAACCTCAAATTTTAACTCTCCTACCACCACCCTCCCATTTTTTAATCGTGATTTTAGTATTTTTGTATGAACAAATTTAACCGTCTTTCGTATTTCAAACAGAACGAAATTATTTATGTTGTTGAATGACAGATGATGCTACGTCCGCCTCATCGAACTTTCATCAGTACGTGCGCAAGACATTCACGAGAAGCGTCGCGTCATTTTAAAATTTCGTTCGGCGTCATGTTCTCGCGTGGGCAAACCATCGGGCTTATTTGTGTTGGCTAAAGAAAGGCTGACAAAAAATATCGTACACTCAATTGCTCTTCGAAATTCATATTGATTTTCTATATTTCATTTTCCTACTTTGGTTAATGTTTTTTTTTTGTTTTTATCAGCGGTCATCATCTACAGCGCCCCATTCCTCTTTCTGTCATAGATCCCATCCCCACACACTTACAATACATTTGTTATTTTTTTATTTAACAACCAAAATATTCACTAGAAATATTTATATGGCAGAACAACGTTTGTCGGGTCAGCTAGTTACATTATATATTTCTTCTTATTCAAATACTTCTGACTTTCATCCTTCAAAAGTTTACTGGGCCATCATTGTAAATCATGAAGAGGGGTAAGGTGAATTATTGATGTACATTAGGGTGGGTCACGACTGTATGGGAAAAAAATCTTGTTTTGTATAGTGATAAAAGGGTGTTAAATGGAGATATAAAAATCACATAATTTTTTTAATTATATTTTTTTATCACCTTCTTCCTCCGGATTGACTTTGAATTTCACATAATAACGAAAAACCCACCCTCGTTACATCTTAAAAAAATGTTAGATAAACCATTAAAAATTAACTATTTTTAATAAAAACCGAAAAAGAGGGAATATATAGATTTATTTATTAAATAATATATATGAATATAATTTAAATTATCTCAAGGCAGAGTATTCAAATACCAGCATATTCCTTCTTACTCTCAAATTTCGGCACTATTTTGCGAGACTCAATCTTGGGACTTTTTGTAAATGATTTCGTAAAAATATACTACATTTGCAATGGAAGATTACACAAAATATGTTTTAAAGGATTCAAAGTAACTTTTATATACATTAGAAACAACCCCTTAAAATGAAAATTTTCAGAATTTTGAAGTGAATCCAGAGGAAAAATATGAAAAATATATCGTATCAGAAATACGAAAAATTTTAAACATGTCGTTTTGAACCCCATTTGATAAATTTTTATCGTTCTTAGATTTAAAAAATAACATTTTTTTAAGTGACCCACCATAATATACATATTCATTTTATTTAAATGGGAAAATCCATATTTATAGAGCAGACTTCACATCGTCGCCTTAGTACGTATTTGTCCAATAGAATTTTTTACAGAAGGAGAGGGTTTCTTTCATTATTTCAATGAAACATTATTTTAGGTATTTGATAAAGCTATTTCCATAAAGTTATAGGTCCTATTAGTTTAAATAATTCTTAAAAAAGTGATTAACTATCATTTTTAATACTATGTTTTTTTTTATTATAAAGTGGATGTTGAACAAAAACTAAAATGGTCTATTGGACAAATAAGAACTGAGGCGACGCCACTTAAAACTTGTTAGACGGAGTGAGGAAAAGTCTTGATGGAAAAGAGGATGTTAATTTATAGAGGTAGAAAATAATGTAATATTAGTGAAGTATTTTTAGTTTTACGTTTTTTTCTAAAAGTGTAATAATTTTTCGTATGAATAGTAGCGGGAATGCTTATACTTATAATTTTTGTGGTACTTTTTTTTATTTATATCTTAAGAAAAAGGGTAGATATCAGATAAGTTTTAAGATTTTCACGGCCAAAAGCATTTTCGTTATTTGTTTTTGGGGTGTTATGCCGTGTCACACATCTACCGGATCTGCCGGATCTGCCCTGATGACGGACACTGCAACGATGTCCGAAACGTTGGCTAAAGAAGGAGGTAGCGCAACACGGCATAACACCCCAAAAACAAATAACGAAAAGGGTAGATATCATATTAATTCCCTGTAAATATCGGTCTGGCTATCAACAATACGGTAGTGCTTGGGACAATGTTATAAAATCATCGGTAGTTACGCCTTGATCCATTTCCTAGACACACTGGTAAAGTTTGGAAAGCCGTTACAGGAATTCCGAGAAATGGTGGAAATTTTGTGTAGTTGGGTACATAAAAACATCTTTATTTCTTTTTTGTTCATATGAAGCAGATTCTTTGTCATGTGACATTATAATTTAAATAAAACAATAACTTTGTAAGCACCACTTTTATTTTTTTATACTTTATGCCGACCGGGTTTAGTTACAACCGTAGCTTTTTCAGGGCAGTATAATACTCTACTCAAGCTGAGTTATCTACATGTTTGTGTTATAGATAATATATGGTTTTAAACAAAATGGGCTCGACTTATCCAGTGAAGGAAGAAGTAGGATTAAGTGTAAAAAAGGAATGTTCTTTGTCAATAGGGAACAACCTAAGTATTGGATTTTCATTTAAATTTATTTGATTGTTAGTTACCCTACGATTAATGTTTTTGGCTTTCCTTAGTTCTAATGCTTCTAAGTTATCTAATCTGACCTATCTTGTTTTTGTGCATTATGGTGACGCCTGAGTTTTTATCGAATTTATGGATCCTACAAGATGGTTTACAAATTCCGAGAAGCCATTATATTTTATTTATTTATTTACTATAGATAGAGACAAAAGAAAGAACAAATTACATATTAGGAAGCTTTGCCTGTCCAACTAGGAAAGTTTCCCGTTCCAGGACAGACAAATTGACAGGTTTAGTTCATATTATACATTACATAATTACATAACAAAAAATATAGAAAAAGAACCTGGTAGCATCTATTATATTCTGATTTTAAAACATGTTTTTAGTACATATTATATTATACCACAAAACGAATATATACCGTGCTCATTTCTTGAACTACTCCTGCTAAAATATGAAAACAATAACTTTAAAATATAGATAGAAATATGAATAGAAACTCTGAATATAAATAAGTAGTACCTGATTTAGTGCTACTTTGGTAAAGGTGTAGTGAAATTGGTGCATTATTTCGTACGTCATACAAGTAGTGTTATGTATTGTTTATTTATTATAAATCATCACCGCTATAAGGTACCAAGATTCGCACAGCTAGTCTTGATATTAAATTGTTTATTTCAGTTTGCGGACTAGAACATCCCATCGGAGTAGAACTGGTTGCAAATGGGAACATCGTGACCAACCACGCCTTCCCGTGGCACGTTGGTGTGTACCAAGCCCACGAAGGGAGGTTTCAGCATATCTGCGGTGGCACCATACTATACTCCACCCTCCTAGTGAGTGGTAAGTTCAGATACTACACTTCTTTTACTACAAATATAAACTTATTCTATTCTTCAATAATAACATTCTTATAGGTATCACTTTAATTGTATGGAAATATCACTATCACAATATTCATACCAAGTTTACAAAAATGGAACAGCTCATTTGCACGACATAATTACATATATCTAGGGAAAAATATTTCAACCGCCTACCCGAAAAGATAAGAACAATTGAATACGATAAATGCCTCATAAAAGCGATTACAGAGCAATTCAATGTAAAAATAACAAAATGATGAAATTATCTTCATAAACCTTTAAATTTGTCATATTTTTGCGTTCAGACTACTCAGTTTACTTAAATCATTATTAATACGATACAAAATATATTTCATCCCGGTGCTCGCCCCTCTTTTAAACACAAAGGTCCGCTTCTATAGAAGAGAAAAATCGTCAAATCTAAAAGAATCTGTGAAAACACATTTTGTAATTTATTATTGTAATCAACCTCATTATTCTTTATAAACTGATTATTCAAAAAAAATATACAAATAAAATCTTAGAACTCCGTTTTAATTGTTTCTTTTATACAGAATGTTAAGCGACGTACCTGACTTATTTAAACTAATTATAGCTGACATTATTTGGAGTAAGAAATGGTAATAAAATTTATGGTCTCCGGTAACTTTATCGATCACTTTTATATTTTTTTTATTTACTAGCTTTTTTCCCGCGGCTTCGTTCGCATGGTATTAGGGGGGTTCCCACTCCCCCTCCTCCACCTACCCCCCCCACCCCCAGCCCCTCCCCCTGCCTCCGGCATTCCATACATTAATTCCCGGTACATTCAGTTTTCAAACTGCTCGCGTGCCACCTATTGCAATTTTTATACAAATTTCGTAATGCCAGAGCTTACCAGTAGTTTTACACAAAAAAAGAATTATCCAATTTGGTGCAATCGTTCGGAAGTTATGCTTCCACACACATTTCGGCGATTAATTTTTTAGAGATAGATATTAACTACGTCGCCAACATCTTTTCCATGGCAACCGTTTGTTTTGCTTTTCTTCTGACGTTTGCAATTACTCGATTTTGTTAGGGACAGAAAACGTAAGATAAATAATTTTGTAACGCCAGAGCTTACCAATATATACCTACACCCTATATTACTCGCAAATAATGTAGCTTTCTATTAGTGAAAGAATATTTAAAGTTCATTCAGTATTTTTGCGTGAAAGAGTAACAAACATCCATACATCCATACATCCATACAACCTTTCGCCTTTATAATATTAGTAGGATTCGATTTTTTTAAATATTTTTCTAGAGAAAAAAAAACTCAAATATTTCACTGGAGATAAAAATATCATTTACATTTTTAATCCAAATAATGTCAGCAATCACTGGTCAACACCCTGTATATAAAGGTGATGCACTACTTTGTCTAAGCAATGCAAAATCATATGATTGTGGTTTGAAAATTAGATCGCTTACAAATATTTTAGTTGCTTTAATGAAATACTGCGAGTAGAACACATATTTGGCTTTAAAATAATCGTGCGTTTTTTTGAAGATTTTTATAAGTCCAGAAAACAATAAAGTATCAGGCCGATAAAAAATGCTAGCCCGAATGAATAAATTAATTGTGCTCTTCTCTGCAATCATGAATGAATAAAATAATTGTACTATTCTATGCAATCCTGAACGAATTTCATGATTGTAATCTTCTCAGCTATCCAGGATGAATTAATAATGTATTGTACCCTTCTCCGCTCTCTTGAGGGAAAAAAGTAATTGTATTCTTCTCTGCTATCCTTGATAAATAAATTAAACTGTGTTTTAACGGTGTATGAATATTAACTGTGAATCTGTGCATATATTATGTGAAACACCTGACTGTATAAATTGTACATATTTAAAATGTATTCACAAGTTCCTCCATCCACAAGCAAATGCTTTTAATGGAGGAAAAGTAACACTGTAACATGTTCCATTTTTTAAGATAAATTAAATTATTATTATTATTATTAAACATATATAATAAGGAACTCTAGTGAAAAATATTATGGCTTAAAAAAATATGTTCGTATAGACCAATAAACGCTGATTCCGAATATATAAGTTTTATTAAATAATATTAAATGCAGAGTTTTAAAAAAATTATTGAAAGTCAATTTTTAATCGGGTCGTAGAAACACGCCGTCAAGTTGGCATTATTGAAATGTTGAATGGGAATTTAGGTATTACACAAGCCATCGTATGAATTTATTAGTTTATTTACATACTGTTTGTAGAGATTTAGTTGTTGTGTTCATTGAAACATTATTTAGGCCTAAATAATTCAGTTTCAAAAATAAAAGTATCTCTTATTAGTTTATCTCTATTATTGAAAATATTCAAAAACTACTGCACAAAAAAAATAATAATGCTACTCTAGGGAGAATACTTCGAACACCGAAATTCAAAATGGCGGCAGTTGATCAGCTGATTTCCCGATCTCATAGTAACCTTTTAGGATTGATGACTTCACACGATTCACTACACATATGGTGGTTTTCGGGGATCTTGAAAAATTAAAACTTTCAATTATTTTAACTATTAAAACTAACTCTAAAAATAAAAATAAAAATGCAGTTATTTAAGTTAGAAGGTCATTATTCATAAAAACAAATTGACTGGAGTTTCTCTATTGTACTCTTGTCTGCTATCCTGAATGAATGAAATAATTGTGTCCTTTTTTCCAGCTGCTCATTGCTTCTACTATAGCAATGAACAAATCGAGGCAAAATACTTCAGGATTGCCGCCGGAAAATTCTATCGGTCCTATGACAATGCAGTGGATAATGCCAAACATTGGGTGCAGAAGGGAGAAGTATAAAAAAATATAATTTCTTTCAATACTGCGAACTTTCACCGCAATAGGAGAACCAGTGCTGAGGTGTCATCATGTTTCGAATTAAGTGTTATTCGTCGACATAAGTAAAAACAAAGTATCCTCCTTGGTAGGTATGTTTTTCTATGGACCACACTGGAATAAATAATATTACGGTAATACTTAATTTACTTGCTAATAGGTCTCAGCTGAAATAGGTGAACAGGTTCAAATACCTTGGGGTCGAATTCTCCAGCGATGACAGCAAGACGGAGAAATTGATCCAAGAATAATTGCGGCAAGCAGTGTATTGCATCCTCTCTACAGCTCAGTGATAAGAAAAGCCGAGCCAGACATGGATGCTAAATGAACGAACACGCTTTAGAGTCCAAACTGCCGAAATGAGGTACTTGAGAGGAGTGGCAGGGGTTACGAAATGGGATCATATAAGAAACTCGACCATTCGAGATGATCTAAACATTGAACCACTGCTACTCTTCGTAGAAAAATCGTAACTCAGGTGGCTTGGGCATGTACTCGTACTAAGAATTTCTGAAGAAGAAATCAGTTATGTCTTGTTACATTTTTCTATATTATTTGAAGCAAACTTATGATATTCTAGGTTAAATTTTAAATTTATGAAAAAAATGCACGTGTTTCAAGTATTGTCTAATAATTAGTCACTTTTTGCACATTCAGCATAACATATATTTTGCAAAACATAAAAAGATTGAAACAATTGTTTCAAAGTATGATATTGTTGAAAACAGACATCACATTTATTTATTTATGTATTCAATCCCCAGAGGGCTTTTACATATTTGGTAGTACAATTAATTCATGACAGATGATTTTTAAACACATAAAGAAATAATAAAAATAAAATTAGATAAAAAATGCCCACAAGTCACAAAAATACATCGATTTGATAAGTTTACAAAAATACAGATATGTTTAGGAATAGTTTTGGAATAAGTTTTTTACGAGATCCACAAAATTCGCCAAGTTGATGTTAACCCTTTCTATACGCTTGCATTGACATATTGGTGAAATTTATCCGCAGTTGTGAAATATAAGGTCTATGTGTGGTGGAAATTGCCCCCTTTATGTAATGCTGTGTGTAATTGGTTTTTATTGTGTTAAGGCTAAGAATGTTGTTGTTTAGCCAATTTTTAACGACCGACATACTATTTTCGGCCTTTCTGTATCCCTTATTCCATGTTTCTGCTTGGCAGAGTAGTACTATATCGTCAATGAAGGTTACGATTTGACCGTCAATTTCAATGTCATACAGGTCGTTTATGTAGATACGGAACATTAGGGGACTAAGTACACTTCCCTGCGGTACTCCGCATCTAGTTAAAAGTGATTCACTTGACTTTTTATTAATTTTAACCAGTTGCATTGTACCCGAAGTGAAGCTTTTAAGTAATTAAATATTACTTAATTAAAATAGTACTCTTTTTGCCTTTCAGGTAGCTACAATTCACTTGCCAGTGTCCTACAGAGGTAGCGAGTCCCTTCACCAGAGTGACATAGCGCTGGTGGAGTTAAAGACTCCGCTTGACTTCAGCTGGTCTGTGCGACCAATCTGCTTCGATCTGAACAACCCCGTCCTGAACAACTACCAACTGAAAGCGGGCAACATCGGGAAGGTAGCAATGATACTTTATCAGGAGGTCTGACAAGGACGATCGATAAAACTCTACATCAATACGATATTAACTAAATTCGTCATCTATAGGTCAGTTATCAGTATTTGCAAGCACGGCTAACAATTGATAAAAGATATTCCAATAGACGATTGATACATTTTAGCGCGGCCTCCATGTTATCAGATAAGTTTCAGTTAATTGTCAATATATATATATACAATTTTTTAATAATATCGTTCATAACGATATGACGGCCGGCATAGTGCAGCGGTAAGGCGATTGACTCGCATTCCGAAGGTCGCGGGATTGAATCCCGGCGTGGCAAATAAATTTTGTTTGATTAATTTGTGTATTTCACAATTTATTCATTTAAAATAAAATATAGTATATTTGCGGAACGTTCCAGCCACAAATGTACGTAACACTATTTTAAATGATTAAATTGTGAATCAATCAAATAAAATTTATCTGCGCACGCCGGGATTCAATCCCGCGACCTTCGGAATGCGAGTCAAGCGCCTTACCGCTGCACTATGCCGGCTGTCATATCGTTATGAACGATATTATTAAAAAAATTGTATATATTGACAATTAACTGAAACTTATCTGATAACATGGAGGCCGTGCTAAAATGTATCAATCGTCTATTGGAATATCTTTTATCAATTGTTAGCCGTGCTTGCAAATACTGATAACTGACCTGGGATATGAACCCGCGATCTCTTGATCACTAGTCGGGAGCCTTACCCCTCGATCCCGGACGCCGTCAAACAGTTGAGGCTTTTCAGAGTTGCGTAATGAGAATTAGAATCTTAAATCGAATTAACATTTGTTGCGCACAAGTTATTTCATAACATTAGTTGCACTGCTAGTTCGCATGTCTGACGGCCAGCAAAGTCCAGCGGTAAGGCTTTTGACTCTCAATCCGAAGGTTGCGGGATCAAATCCCGGCATGGCATATAAATTTTATTGATTAATTTGTGTTATTCACAATTTACTCATCTAAAATAATATATAGTATATTTGTGGCACGTTCCAGAGTGGAAGATACTCTCAGTATCGCCCTGGTGTAAGACCACCATTCAAAATTGAAACGTTGCCTGAAGTGGCTTTCGCCGTGTTTGGTGACCAGATCTGAATAGCCAGGTACTTCCCCACCTTCCTCTTCCCTATCTCCTTCCCTCCCCACTACCTTCAGTCTCACAACATACCCCAATTGGGGATGCCATAGTCTCACTGGCTCCAGACGGGAGAAGTTGGGACTCTTGTGCGGTATTCATGTAAAAAAATTATAATAATAATAACGCAAAATCACTGGCTTATTGAACTAACGAAGCTTTTAGAATGGAAAAAAGTTGTATAAGTGATCCATATACTTAAATAGTTCATCTAAGACTAAGTTGAAATATGACGAAAGACCTCGTTAACTAATTAACTCCCGTTAGTGTCAAAAAGAAGATTCAAACTGCCAATGCATATTAGGTTTGTATTTCAATTCAACATTGCCAATTTATTAATATTTTTGTTTTGCATTTGAGGTTTCAGAAGTTCCCATACCTCCACCACATTTCATTTCTCTCTCCAATCCTCCACCGCACATAGACAGGTCGTGTGACTTGTAATATATTAATCAGTAAACTCATTATAAACCAGTTTGTATCAAGGACCGATTGTTACTGAGTAGTACCCCCACAGAACTAATAGCGTTTGAATGCGAATAAAACCGCACATTACAATAACTTTCCCAACCACATTGCTTATTTAAATTCATGTATAAAAAAACGAGGTGCTTTAGACCACACGACCGAAGTAAAACTACAAGACAAACCTCGCCCAATGAACCCAGGTATCCCTGCTAAGTTACCAAATGTAGCGAACGGGGTGACCTATGACGATGGGGTGACCTACGACCTTGGGGTGACCTTCCTTATCCTTATCCTAACCCTTATCCTTATCCTTATCCTTATCCTTATCCTTATCCTTATCCTTATCCTTATCCTTATCCTTATCCTTATCCCTATCCCTATCCCTATCCCTATCCCTATCCCTATCCCTATCCCTATCCCTATCCCTATCCCTATCCCTATCCCTATCCCTATCCCTATCCCTATCCCTATCCCTATCCCTATCCCTATCCCTATCCCTATCCCTATCCCTATCCCTATCCCTATCCCTATCCCTATCCCTATCCCTATCCCTATCCCTATCCCTATCCCTATCCCTATCCCTATCCCTATCCCTATCCCTATCCCTATCCCTATCCCTATCCCTATCCCTATCCCTATCCCTATCCCTATCCCTATCCCTATCCCTATCCCTATCCCTATCCCTATCCCTATCCCTATCCCTATCCCTATCCCTATCCCTATCCCTATCCCTATCCCTATCCCTATCCCTATCCCTATCCCTATCCCTATCCCTATCCCTATCCCTATCCCTATCCCTATCCCTATCCCTATCCCTATCCCTATCCCTATCCCTATCCCTATCCCTATCCCTATCCCTATCCCTATCCCTATCCCTGTCCCTGTCCCTGTCCCTGTCCCTGTCCCTGTCCCTGTCCCTGTCCCTGTCCCTGTCCCTGTCCCTGTCCCTGTCCCTGTCCCTGTCCCTGTCCCTGTCCCTGTCCCTGTCCCTGTCCCTGTCCCTGTCCCTGTCCCTGTCCCTGTCCCTGTCCCTGTCCCTGTCCCTGTCCCTGTCCCTGTCCCTGTCCCTGTCCCTGTCCCTGTCCCTGTCCCTGTCCCTGTCCCTGTCCCTGTCCCTGTCCCTGTCCCTGTCCCTGTCCCTGTCCCTGTCCCTGTCCCTGTCCCTGTCCCTGTCCCTGTCCCTGTCCCTGTCCCTGTCCCTGTCCCTGTCCCTGTCCCTGTCCCTGTCCCTGTCCCTGTCCCCATCCTTATCCTTATCCTTATCCTTATTACTCCCCAAATCAAGCCAAATGACCGTTCGCCTAGCAATCGATCACCGTTCGCATCGTTACATTTTTCGTAACAATCACCACTTTTCGTAACGCATTCACCAGCTCACCCCCCAAATCGAGCGTGTGTAAAGAAGTTTTACTTCAAAAATAAATTTTGCTCATCCAGGTGGCTGGCTGGGGCCTGACGGAGAACGGCACTACTTCGGAGGAACTGCGCGTCTTGAGGATGCCGATCATCGACATCAAACAGTGTGGAGAGGAAGTGGACAAATACAATTTCCGCGGCTTCCTGTCCAGTGACAAACTGTGCGCTGGATACACCACTGGTAGGTCTACTAACTGATGTTGTACTGATTTTTCTTCTGACCAGGCCCCCTAGCACAGTCGATCGATAAGCATTGATAGGATAGCTTTTGGTAACTTCTCATCGTTCCCTAGGACAACTACAGATCGCTGATGTAAAAACAACAGTTAAAAAATATTTATTGTACAAAAATGTACAAAAGGTGTAACTTATAGATAGATCCTATTTCTTCGAGCTAACCCAACTATGTTATTCTAGCTGACCCGACAAACATTGTTATGCCATATAAATTATTTCTAGTAAATATTTTGGTTGTTAAATAAAAAATAACGAATGTATTGTAAGTGTGTGGGGATGGGATCTATGACAGAAAGAGGAATGGAGCGCTGTAGACGATGACCGCCGATAAAAACAAAAAACTAAGTAGAAAAATGAAATAAAGAAAATCAATACGAATTTCGAAGAGCAATTGAGTATAGAGTATATCGATATTTTTTGTCGTCCGTCTTCAGCAAACACAAATAAGTTCGATGGTTTGCCCATGCGAGAACATGATGCCAAATGAAATATCAAAATGACGCGACGCTTCTCGTGAATGTTTTGCGCATGTGTGGATGAAAATTCGATGAGGCGGACGTAGCGCCATCTGTCATTCAACAACATAAATAATTTCGTTCTGTTTAAAATACGAAAGACGGTTAAATTTGTTCATTTAAAAATACTAAAATCGCGATTAAAAAATGAGAGGGTGGGGGTATGAGGGTTAAAATTTGGGGTTATAAGTATTTATTGATTCAATTGATTCGATTCGATTCGATGTCTAATATTGAGTGTACCTAGAACAAAAGAAAAGCCACTGATTTTTACTACTATTTTTGATATCTACATTTCCAGTTTATATTTGTATCCACTGTATTCCCAGCTGTGAACAAGTTTGGGAAGGTTCGATAATATTATTATTAGGTAAAATTTATGTTTTCAGGTGTAGCTTGCACTGGATTAAATTTTAGAACTTCAGTTTTGTTTGTTTCAAGTGACAGATTTTGTGATAACAGTCAGTTTGCTTTTGATTGACAAGTCTCGTTCACATGTTTATGAACGGTGATATTGAATAAGTCCTTATTCCTAGTGAGTCGATTAGATGTAGGTACTCGTATATTGACAACACTTACAACACAAGTTACTTAGTTTACAACACATTTCGATTTTACAATTTAAAAAAGAAACGTAGGTCACTTGTCATTTCCCGATTCCCAAGTGTCTTTTAAAGGTATTTAATAAAAAAGTGTATTTTTTTACAGTAATTCCACACAGGAGGCCCTGAGGAAAATAATTTCTCTCAGGGCCTGTGTCATTTGAGATGCTGTGTGGAGGGTCTTTTTAAGGTGAGGGAGGAATGAATATTGGTCTTAAAGAGACCTATGTTGTAGGAGGGAGGAGGCCGAGCTGTTGAACACTAGAACGAGTCAAAGAAGCGACCTGTTCTCATGTGACAAATATCAACCGTGTACATATGTTGGGCACACGTTTTGCGTGTTTCCCGACTATGCACCAGTGCCGAAGGGATCAATGACGCTAGTTCCTCGGAATATCTTCCATTGAAATACCGGTACAACAAGGATAGCATTTTTATCCGATGCCTGTGCTCTAAAGATTGCAATCCGTTTATTAAATTAGGAGAATCTGTCGAACGGACCACCCGTTTCTGCACAGAGTCTAGGGTTTTTTTCAGGTATTTTGGGGCTCACTTGTGATTTGTACAGGGTTAGCAGTTGTGTAGGGTTGGTCAATTATTTCAACTTTTGAATTCAGAAACGCCCGGGGTCTCAAAAGTTGCGTCTTACAGAGAAAATGAGAAATGCATTTAATTTTTTTTTAAATGGTTATTAGCCCGCTAAAATGCACTGAAAATCAAAAAACATACCTAAGACATTTTTAAAAATATATTTTAATTATTTTTTTTCAATAATTTAACCTTTTAAAGTTTGTTTGTTATTAAAAAAATGCGAATAGCTGACAAAATTGAAAAAAAAATCAAGTTTATGAATACAACTAAGTCAACAAGAATACCAATTTTATCCAGAAAAAAGTGTTATTGTCCCCTTTTATATTTTTAACAAACATATCACATATATTTAAAATAAATATTATGCTTGCGTTCTTTGTACTGCAGTTATGGAACAAAAATGAAGTTTGGTACAAAACATAAAACATGAAACCTTTGTTTTTTTTCCAAATCGCGAATTATAATTTTTTTTCAAAACTTCCGGCCATTTTAGCGAGCTAATAGTGAACAATAATTTAATTTATTTTTACGTTTTTGAATAGTTACAGATCATACGAAACTTTTGAGACCCCGGGCGTTTAAAAATAAGGCAATTTTTTTCTCTCTATGGAGAGCGACACAAGCTACTGTACAGCACGCCCAGGTTGTTTTAAGGGTACATTTGACCTATTAAGTAACACATTTAAACTTGAATTGTGGTATGTTTATGATTTGTTCAGGGGCCGCCGTATGCCAGGGTGACAGCGGCGGTGGGTTGGTGTTCTCGGAGATCAGGGGAGGCGTGGAGAAATGGCATCTCCGCGCGGTGGTCTCAGTGGCTCCGGTGCAGACCAACCAAGACAACAGAACCACCTGCCGCTTCGACACCTATTCCGCATTTACTGAAGTCTACAAGCATAGAGACTGGATGATTCAAATACTGAGAAGGCTCAAATTACTAATTTAGATGGTCGACACCGAGGTAGAGAACCGACCAACGTAAAACAATATAGCAAAAAATGGACTCTTAAAAGTTGCAGTGGAACAAGAGAATAAACTGATCCATTTACTTTCATTATTATTTATTCCAAAGATCTTGCCGACATTTATTACCCTTTTTCTTAATAACGCCAGGACACTGACTTATCAAAACTCCCGAATTTCGAGACAGAAGTCTCGAAAAGCTGGGAGCTAATTTCATCTTAAAAATAATCAAAATAAATGATGTTGTTTATTCCAATACTTTTATTTATAATAACAAAAAGAGACGTTCATAGTTTTTGCATTTTATAAGAAAATTAATAAATTTTTTATAAGAAAAACTCTCTTTTTATAAATTTTGAAGGTTATTCCCACCAACTAAATTATTATTGACTGAAGGTGGCGTGGCAATAGCAATATTGGTTAGAGCGCACGTTCTGGTTAGACGAGAGGTCTGGGTTCGAGTCCCAGTTGCGACCATTGTCTTTTTTCTGTTTTTTTTGTATCTTGTTCTCTTTCATATTTTCGTTTAGATTATTATTCTTATCTTCTTCTTCATTGATATTAATTATGTTGTTTATTCCAATACTGGCTTTTATTTATAATGACACAAAGAGACGTTCATACTTTTTACTATTTTTGTCATATATAATATTATATATTCTGTTTATGTGAGGATTAGTCTCGGTTCACATTTTTATCTACTTTTTCATTATTTTATATGTTCTTTATTTTTTTAATTTTTAAGTATTTGATAGTGTCGGTGTACATAATACATAAATAAGTGTAGGTAATAATTAAAAAATAATTTATCTATTTATTTATTTATGTAATTACAATGTATTACAACAACATGGTAAGTAACACATTATTCCCAATGATTTGAGAAAAAAACTCATTACGGGACGGATAGATTCTACATAAGTACATTTCACATAGATATTACATGTTTAAAAAAATACAACAAATTGAAAAAAAAATGCATTAATTATAAAACATCATTTGAGATTTTCGCGGCCAAAAGTATAATCATAAAGTGATTCATTTTTGGAGACACTGTAAAGCCTCGATTTCATTGAGCGAGTTTTCACTATCTGCTAGTAAATTCGTTCAGTATAAATCTGTTAGCTAGTAGATAAGATTACACTGAGCGATTTTACTAGCAGATAGTGAATTCGCGGGCTAGTAGCTTGTAAACTCGCTCAATGTAATCGAGGCTTAATACTGTCCGAAACGTTGGCTATAGAAGGAGGTGACGCAACACGGCACAACGTCAGTCGGCAGACGATAATGCCTATTTACAATTTCGTTTAAAATGAGATTTTTGGTGAATAATATTTCTTATTCCTTATTAGCTGTCTCCTATTCACACTAAGAACTGTACAATCGCCGATCTTCTTGTTAAGAAAGTCATCTACAAGTTGAAGATTGTAGTTTGAAATCGGAGCCCGTGATTGAAGGAGCAATTTTATTATTATTTCTTGTAAATTAAAACACCCATGAAAGGTTGCTATTATATTTATCGATTGTAAATAGTTAATTAGACGTTAACCAATTTATTTCACTGAATTTTGATATTATAACCTACGATGTAGTTTGCCGATTTCACATAAGTACCTAAGTGAATCTCATTATTTATTACACTAGATAGGTGGTACTTTTGATTGACGCTAAACAAACCACTTCATAATTTTATTATGTAATATAATTCTTTGTGTCATTTAAATTAAGGGAAATGTTCTTTCAGAGACAATAAGTACTCAGCTTGTTAGAATACAATGCTATCGTATGGTCTCCATACTATCAAATTCATATAAAAATATTCAATGTGCACATCAAAAATTTTAATGACTTGTTAATTTAAAATTGCACGTACCTATTATTCTACAAACTATACATTCTTACTATATACTCTTAAAATGCATTTCCTAGTAAATAGAAGAAAATTATCTAAAGAATTTTATTACTCACTCCGATTTAGACTGCTGTGAAATTCTCCTACATTTCATCGACCTCAAAGCAGCAAATCGAGCAACTAGGCAAAATATAATATTCTGCAATAATTATTCTGGAAAGAACTACCACATTTTACTACCACTTTCTTCGCTTTCACACACTTGGAACAAATTCTGTCGAATCCTCAAATATCGACACATTTGCTGTATTGAACATACACCAACTGTACATCAAAATTATATCTATACATTACCAAAAAGACAAACTAAACCATCATACTGCACAACACAACACATGACTCCGAAGACAAATACTACATTTGGACAAAGACATTATCACAATTTGGCTCCAAAATGTTTTAATTTAATTGAAAAAGATATAAAAGATATTCTAGTGACAAAAAATCTAAAACGCAAAATTCATATGTGGCTAGTAAACAAGGGTATTGCATACTGCGTGCAGATAACTTGATCAAACAACACACTCAACGCCTGTATTTTTTCTCTTTTCTCCTTAACTATTTTCATCTATTTATCTCATATCTTTTTTTTTTCATTTCTTTATATTTTTTTCTTTTATTCCATTTATCTATTTAAATTAAAATTGTATTTTTTATCTTCCAAGATTAAGATATCAAAATTAAATTAAATTCCTACCACCTCAGAACAGGCTCAGCCTAGTGAGGTGGTATATACCAAAAAATAAATAAATAATATATATGTATATGTAGGTATATTGTATATATTGTAATGTTATTCTTGGTTAATAAATAATTTTAAAAAAAAAAATTATATAAGTTTACCATTGTTATTATACCTGCATAAATATACAACCTAAATAACATTATTATACCTGCATAAATATACGACTTAAATAACATTATTATACCTGCATAAATATACGACCTAAATAAGATTTATTATACCTGCATAAATATACGACCTAAATAAGATTATTATACCTGCATAAATAACTTCATCCATCGAGTTACAATCATTCTCTTGATGAAAAATTTTTCAAAATATTTTGAACACTGAAGAGTTGTTGGTTGGTTTTCAACCTGAGGGTCGCGTAACTTTAAAACAACTTGTTGCACTTCGAAGCTTCCGCTGCTGCGGAAACCTGAAAGTACACCTATATCACAAACATGTTATGCATATCATCATTATAGAATCTAAGTACTGGTGACGCCATAGAAACTATTACAGATATGATCATAAAAAGTTTAGACAGAGGAGAAAAAACACTGGCAATCTTCATAGACTTACAAAAGGCATTTGATACAATAGATCGCAAAATCCTTTTTGCAAAACTTTCAAAAATTGGTATGTCAAATAGAACTCTAAACTTATTAAAAAGCTATATGATGGAGCGTACACAGAGCGTTCAAATTAACAAGAAAAAAAGCAAACCTCTCCTCATCAACCATGGAGTACCGCAAGGAAGCGTACTAGGACCGATATTATTTCTAATATACATAAATGATATCGGTAGCCTAGGAACGAGAGGAAAAATCATAAGCTTTGCTGACGATACAGTAATTGTATTCAACGAAAAAGACTGGAGAAGTACCTACAAAGAAGCGGAACATGGACTTGGTCTACTGCAAAACTGGCTTAAGAGAAATTCCCTTACACTTAATGTCAATAAAACAAAATATCTGACATTTTCTATAACAGCCAGAGGACAGCCAGAGGATGACTTTAATCTCAAATTACATACATGCCAAGAAAACAATCAAAATCAAGGCTTATCATGCCACTGTCCTACCATAGCACACTCCAAAAGTATCAAATATCTTGGTATTGAAATTGATGATAATCTCCGATGGAACGCACACATTGAAGTAATCACAAAAAAACTCACCAGGTACATTTACTTCTTTAGAGCCATCCGTAACATCCTCAACATAAACGACATTAAGAAAGTAGAGTACGGGATAACTGGATGGGGGTCTGCTTTGAGCACTCACACAGAGCGACTCAATATAGCCCTAAAAGGAGTACTGAAGACAATACTGAAAGTTCCGCTTAGAACTCCGACGGATGAAATATTTAATAACTTTCAAGTCTTCAATGTACAGAAACTTTATTCAAAAAATATTTTATTTAAACTGAAAAAAAACATATATGTATACTCCACTGCCCAACATAAATACTCAACCAGGTCAGTAAGCAATAACATCCTGGTTACTCCCAGTTTGAACACATCTTTTGGACAGAGAAATAATAAATTCCATGCTATAAAATTATACAATGCTCTACCAGATCAAATCAAAAATATAAAGGAAATGAATATATTTAAAACAAAAGTAAAAATATGGCTGAGAGATCAAAGTGATAATAAAATTACAAAAATCATGAAGACGATATAAATACAATCCATAACCAAATACAAATATTTAAAAAAACTACAGGCCACCTCAGAACAGGAAATCCTAGTGAGGAGGTCTGTGAAAAAAAAATGAATCTATACTTATTATATACCTACATCATACATACATGTACAAACCTTGTTATTGAAATTAATAATAAAATAAAATAAATAAATATACTTACCTACTAAAATTGAAGATTCTAAATAAAACAAATGGTGACGCAACTTAGAACTATAGGAACTTTCAGCAACAGTTGGAATAGTGATTTTCCAATATGCCACTCTCAATGTTTTATAAAGAAAAGAAAATGATATTCTTTGTAAAACTTAACCTTTTTCACAATGATCTTAAATATTAATTGCCGGTATAATAATATTTCTGTTAACCATTGGAACGATCCTGCCAAATAAATAAAGTTGCCTTGATTGTTCAATACCCAGAAGGTCATTTTTTATATTTTTCACCAACATTAAAAAAATCATACCTTCGAATTTTAACATGGAGACATAAAAACTTATTATATTATAGTGCTACATATATAGCCAATGAATTAACCTGTGATTTACCGTTTATCTCATATTTGTAGGATTTATAAAAAATAACAATGAAATCGTGAAGTTTATAATCGCGCGAATCCTGCGTGTTTTTTACTTGAATCTGCCGTGAGGGATACTTATTCGAGTCAACATAGAATATTTTCGATTTCTGTGTGTTGTCTGTGGTATACTTGATATTGAAAGGTGTATATATATATGGATCGGCCATGTAATACGACAAGGCCTCTTGCATGCCAGTACCTGGAGGACCTGCTGGTGGACGTGCGCTGCTCATCGTATGCAGACTTCAAAAGAGCCGCACAAGACAGGGAAGAATGTAAGAAAAGAATAGAGGAAATTGCTGCAAACCAATCCCAGGATTGAAACCAGAGAGAGAGATATATATGGAACAAGGTCTTAATTTTATCCGTAAATAGCTGATCAAAAATTTGGCGGGAAAAAAATATTTAAAATATTTATTTTTGATATTTTTTTCTCTGAAGTTCGGATTTACAAAGTCTGTGGTCAAAATAGATTAAGCATTTCAACAGCTTCGTTTTAAAATAAATCGCTGGCCAAGGAAATGTTTAAAAAAATTACAATAAATATTTTACAAATGGTAGGAAAATGTGGTCCATTTCTGGACCACCATCAATAGCAAAAAAATAAAAGTTGTGCATTTTTCGACCAAAATCGCCCCAGTGGTGTAAATATCAAGGTGATATAATACATTATTAAACCAAACCCGGGCCGCGTGCCATTTTCGCCGAGACACAATGTTTTTATTGTACTATGCAAATTTTTATATGACGGCTGCCCATTTAATTTAGTGTTGAATTAAGAGGCACTACAAATATCCCATACAAAAACGTAAAATATCCCGCCATCTCACAAAATGTATTTGATATTTGTATAACTACAAATGAGGTTGCGAGGTGTGAGGTGGTTAGTGTAGTGGCACTACATCACTATATTCTGTGCATGTGACGTTTTTGTACCAGAGCATGAGGTGGCGAAGTGTGAGGTGATCGGTGTAGTAGCACTACATTTCGTGTATGTGACGTTTGGTCAAGAGCGTGAGGTGGTATAGGTTATGTGCATAATAATACTATGGCGGCAATTATACGACCATTGGTGGATGCCAGTTGCTTTGTGAATAAATTTTTTTTTCAATCAAACATATAATTATGATTTTTTTATTTTTTTTTTTTATTGTATATTTTATTTAGATATAAAATTTGACATCTTATATCTAATGTTATCTTTTCTATGACTACTACAATATTATTTACTACCTACTGACTAAAATTTGGACTTTACAACATTAAGACATAATCCACGAAAAACTGCAAGACTTTTAGCCTCCTTAACATTTACAGGGAGTTCATTGAACATTTTAAAACCTTTATAATAAATATTATTTTGTGTTCCCGATAAATTTGTTTTAGGAAGCCTAAAATCGTTGCAGTTTCTCGTAGGATAACAATGAACTGTACTGTTGATTCTAACATTATTCAACATATAATCTGGTAACATTTTATTTTTTAACTTATAAATAAAAACTAGGGTATTGAAAACTAATCTTTGCCACACACTTAATATATTGAGTTGGCGTTGCATGGTTTTTATCCTGGTATATCTGTTACAGCACAATATAGATCTCAAGCCTCTGTTCTGAATTATTTCCATTCTTTTAATTTGTGTTTTATTGCTCAGAAAGATTACACTTGAGCAATAATTCAGATGGGATGCTACAGTTGTGTTATAGACCAATTTCCTAGTTTTAATGTCTAATTTTCCCTTTATCCTACTTAAGAAATTAATCTTTTTGGCAATTTTTTTAGTTAGCATTTCAAAGTTAGAGTTAAGTTTTAACTTATTATCGATTATGATTCCCAAATATTTAATTTCTTCTACCTCTTCAATATTTTGATTGTCTATATTTAGGGTGATAAGTTCGTTTTGTTTTTTCCCTAATACCATGAATTTACTTTTATTTACATTTAATTTGAGTTTATTTATGCATAACCATTTAGATATTTCATGAAGTTCACTTTGTATTTTTGACAATGCATCTTCAATATTATTTGCTATGATATATAAAAGTGTGTCATCAGCAAACAGTTTGATGGAACAGTACTTTAGACACTTCACTATATCATTAATATATATAATAAAAAGTAGTGGTCCCAAGACCGATCCTTGAGGAACTCCAAGGTTAACTTTTTGCTCTTCAGATATAGCATCTCCAAATTTGGTTCTTTGTTTTCTGTTTTTTAGGTAATCAGTAAACCACTGCAATTCTTTACCATGAATTCCCATGTCCTTCAATTTCATTATAAGTCTTTCTCTGTCTATCGTTTCGAAAGCACGTCTAAAGTCTAAGAATACTGCTATGATGATTTTCTTCTGATCCATACTTGTTTTCCATTCATTTATGACATAATTAATTGCTGTTTCACAAGAATATTTATTTCTAAATCCAGATTGTTGTTTAGCAAGAATGTTATTTTTTTCAATAAAATTGTTTATTTGTTCTTTAACTATGGATTCTAGTAATTGTTCATATTTAGGTAATCCATTTATTGGTCTGAAGTCTTCGAAATTTTTAGCATTTATTATTTTGGGCACTGGTGTTATTATGGAAGTTTTCCACGACTGTGGAAAAATTCCCTCTAACATAGATTCATTTATTAGTGCAACTAATCTGTCTCCTATAGCTGGCAGTGCATCTTTGATTATGCCTATCGTAATTCCATCCGTGGACGATTTTAGTTTCATTGCATTAAGAATTTTCATTAAATACTCCATGTTTATTTTATTAAACCTGAAAATATTATTATTCTCTCTTCTTTCCATTGATGAAAATGTGTCTGTGACTAATGGAATGCTCTTATTTATGTTTTCGACACTGAGTATAAAATTTGTATTAAATTTTTGGGCTATTTTAGGTTTATCATCTTCAACTCCATCGGGGAACTGAACTTCCTTAGTGTCTCCCTTCTGTTTACCGCTTATAATTTCTTTGAGTGTAGTCCACATTTTTCTTGAATCACTTTGAGAGGTAATTATTTTTTGTCTAATGTACGAATTTTTGGTTTGTTTTATTTCTGTGCTATACATGTTTCTAAGTTTCTTATAGGTTTCCCATCTTTCTTCCGTAAATTGGATTTTACAGGCTTTATAAGCTGTATCCCTTTGTTTTTGTAGAAGATGTAGAGATTTCGTATACCAATTATTTGTATCTTTTAATATAATATTAGTTATAGGCATTAGCTCGTTTACTACTGTTTTCAGATGTCCTACTAGTTCATCGGCTTTTTCCTCCAAATTTCCTTGGTTATCGCAAACCCACTTTTTGTTTTTTAATGCCGTACACAATTTATCCTTATCATAGTTCTTTTTATTCCTATACGTTATCTTTCGTATTTCCTGTGGCTTCGGACTACTGTATCTAATTTTTGTAACAATTGTTTCGTGATCAGATATTTTGAGTTCTTCTACAGCATTAACTTCCGCATAAAAGTCATTCGAAATTACTAAATCAATCATGGTTTTAGAGGTTTTTCCTATTCTTGTATAATTGTTGACAAGTTGCTTCCAGCCTAAGAAATTTATGATGCTTTGTAGTCTTTTGGCGTCCCCTAAAAATGCCGCCTGGGGCAGGCGCCCCGGTTTGCCCCCCCCCCTTGGGAGCAGCTCAAGGGTGCCGTGCGGATCGTCTGAACCAAACTATTATATTTTAATTATGTAGTAATATGTAAATAAATAAAACGAACAAAAATAATATTTTTTTTAATTTTATTTCATTTTTATTGCAGTAAAATAATATAGGAACTAACAAACAAAATCTAAATTGAAGTAAAAATGTATGAACATTTAAAATTTGGTTTCTTTCATGGCTTATCTGTAATGTACTTTGAAAAACAGTTATAGATGGCGTTTTAAATATAAATCAGACATATTTAAAAATAATAGGTATATATACGTAAATAATGAAAAATTTCAGTAAGTAGGAACATTTAAAATCTCGTTTTTTGTGTAAATAAACTACACAGGATTAAAATAAATATCGACTGCATTTTTTATCAGTGAATAAAAATCTTACACTTAATAAATTATTATTTTTTTTAATGTTTTCAGTACAGGAAAAATAGCACTGTTTTAATAAATATATTAAATCTTTGGTGAATTATTTATTTAACGACAGCTCTGAATTTAATTAAGGATGTTAAGGGCCCGCAACCCGAATTTCTACCCATTTCTTACTTATCTCCCACATGTTAAGTTTTAAAGCTCTTAAAAAAATATATGTTATTCTTGAAGATAATATCTAGACGTGTTCCACGCCGAAATGCAAATTATATAAAAATCCCTCGATAGAAAAAAATTGCAAAGTATGCTCTAAAAATTATTATAAACACGTTTGTTTCAGTTATTTTATAAGTTATGTGTATGAAAAAATTCACAGTGCTTCTTTAAATGTTGTTTAAGACAATGCCCGTGAGGTTTTTGCTCTATTTTAAACGAGTAGTGTTTTATTAAACATTTTCGCAATTTTAGCATCGATTTTGTCGATGTAAATGTTAGCGCTCTACTCTAACATTCGTAATTTCGTATCTCTCCATCTTCTTCTTTTCGAGACCAGTTGGGGAGCCTTAAGTGATTTTTACCTTCAGGTACATAAAGGTCAATATTGTTTCAATATTATTTTAAATAATAAAATATGAATAGATTTAAAATGGCCACTGGTATGGTATTATATTATAGTTAACACTGCTACAAACATGATATTGTTGAAATCAGATTTGCATTAGCAAAAGAAGTGTAGTAAAACATAAAAATATGGCATTAACTATTTTGTATTGGTAGTTTTTTTTCAACATTAATAGGATATTTTCACAAAAGGATATATTAATAGGATATTTTTACGGGGATACTGTAAAAATCTACAAATAATATACAGAATATTGTATATACAAAAATGAGAAAATATCCTATTGTTATTTTTTTTTATTTCAACAGGGAAACTTCTGCAGAATTACTTATTATTATTATTAAAAAAATTGTCTGGGCGATAAAAAAATAATTTTTTCTTAGTAAGTACTGGAAAATGTTTTACGCGTTACTAAAAAGTCGTATGTACTTTGGTTATATGTACACATCATGTAATATTAAATGCGCTCAAGTATTCTAACTATTACAACTTTGGTTTGAAATCAGCACCTTCTTAGCTCGATAAATAAATTATAATGTACAATTTTTTATGAATAAGGCCCTTCGTACACTTACATATGGTACTCTTTCAAAACTGGTTTCTGTACACGGCGTTACCTGAATTATACTGAACTTTATCATTTTTTCACCTGGAGCCGTGGAGTTAATACAATGTCAAGTGAATCTAGTGATAAAGACAATATTGTACCTCTTTATCCTCGTTATAAGTATAAAAAACGATCTAAAAGAAGATTTCAGGTTCACCCATACAACAAAATAAATATTAATTGTAGGGAATTCATCGCCACCAAGGAATTACATGAGAATTATGTCAAATTGACTTTTTTCAGCCCTTCATCACCTTCTTTGCTAAATCCTATCTTACGTATTCTGGTAAATTGTAGTTACATAAACATCAAAGTTTTCCCATCTCCAGAACAAATTAAACATTTAAATCATGCAAGCAGTGTGTAGTAGATACGTAAGCAAATGGTGTAGTGTGCTATCAGCTATCAGCACTGTCAGTAGCGGGCAACTGACGTCAAACTCTTCAACAAATGCAAATCTGTATATTTTTATTGCTTCTACCTATGGTCATCACATGTCTACTTAGCGGCTGTTAGACTTTGTCTTTCTTTTAAACAGTTAAATAGGGGGTATTTCACCATCCTCCTCGTAGATTATCCATACGATAACATATATTTTCGATTAATTAAACATGATTTACCATTCATTTTACCATTAGTAGTAGTTTAGTTTCGTTACTTCGTTTACCATTAGAGTTTACCATTCGGTACTTCGTACTAAAAGTCTGAGTTTACCATTCGGTATTAAGTTAGTCGAGTTTTTTCTCCTGTTGCGAGTATTTATTTGTTTATTTATTAATATTTTTTATCGTATGAATAAGGCCGGTTACAGTGCACGACCGACGGTCGGTGCGTATGGTCGGTCCTGACGATACGCATGAGTACGGTCGGTCCTGACGATCGCATACCACCGACCGACCGTCGGTGCGTACCGTCAGTTCACGATTGACCAACAAGCTGACCGGACGTCGTACGCAAAATTAATTAATTAATAGCTGCTTATTATCTTCGTAGACGTATTAGGAACAGAAGACGTAGATATCACGTAAACCCGATCGTCGCGCAGAGAGCATTTCTAGCTCGTCGGTCGACCGATGGTATGCATGCGCACGCGCTCGACCGACGATTCTCGTACGCACTGCGTAGCAATATACACATGCGTACGGTCGGTCCTGCACTGAACGATTTATGAATTTTCATACAAATGACAAGCGCGACCGACGTACACACCGACCGTCGGTCGTGCACTGTAACCGGCCTAAGCTATCAGGAGGAAGGTGAAATACCCCTTGATCGTGATAATATGTGTTTATTTTTAAAAGATTTGCACAAACGATTACGGTAAAAAAGGTTTGAAGTTATGACATCAAAATTTTGTTCACAAAAATAATGCAACAGAGTGTCAAAAGATGTCTCTATTCTCACTATGATTTATCAGTAAAGCGATAGTAAGAATTTGTCTATTGTTTTAGTACAGAATCACGTAATTTTCAGCTTCTAATTTCGAACTCTGAATGAATAACAACTTTGTGACCAAGGTGTCCTTCTGTAATATTATAATATTGGAACTGATTGGAATAATAATAGTGGTTGACCTGTTATAACAGCGCTCTTTAATTAATAATATTTATGTCTAAATTTTCTGTTTTTGGAAGCCATTAGGGTTCTTGTTCTGCCAGTTCCAGGTGTCGGCGCACATAGCATCGATGCCTCGCGTGGCGTGCCAGCCCAGCTCGCTCTGCGCACGCTTAGCGCATGCGTATGAGGATGCGATGTCACCCTCGCGGCGCGGCGCCAGCTCGTACGGTATGCTGCGACCGCTGGCAGCGCCAAATGCCTTCACCACTTCCAGAACGGAGTTGCCTTTTCCGGTGCCTGAAAATTTCACATTAAAAAATTTATTTTAAAATGAGATCACTGAGGCAGGTGGTTGAATTCAGGGATGGTTCATTACTATATAATGAGAGAGTGGTAAAATTGAATAAAAAATTATATTATTAGTGTTGTCATAGCCGAAAACGATTAATAATATTTTTTTCAAAAATATTTTATTTTGTATGAAGATTTTCAGGGTCTATGCTAAAAAAACTAAAAACAACAAAATATTTGTTGGAAAGAAAATTAAATCATTTTCGGCTACAATATCAAGTGTAGTTTTTTCTAGCACACTAAATAGCCACGTGCCATCCCTGAAGTAAAACTGCATATAACTCTGTTGAAATTGAGGAGATTTGGAAAGAATGCAAGGTTGGCGTACGTGTATATAGAATAAGATTAAGAGAGTGAGGCTTCGATGGTACGGGATAATGCATGTTTTTACAAATAAAATCTAGAGCAGATAAACGAACAAAAGAGTGTAAGCAAAATGTATATATAAATATGAAGCAAATGGTAGAAGAAGTCAGCGACTCTCAAAGCAGATATGGCATAATCATTTTTGGGGTATTATGCAGTGTTGCGCTACCTCCTTCTTTAGCCAACGTTTTGGATAGCGTTAGAGTGTGCATTATCAGGGCAAATGTGTAATTGAAGTTGAAGTGTGAGCTTTGAATGTATGTAGATGAAAAACCATGTCGCGCGCTCCTTGTAATAAATACCCTTGTATTTTAGTAAAATTTGTTAATTTAAAATAGTTTTTGGCGTTTAGTTTTGACATGGCCATCAGGTACCGGGTACCAAGAACCATTAAGCTTAGCCCCGTCGTCTATGTTAACATTAATGGGGTTTATGTGCATTTCAATTAACTCTTTAATTAGGCGTGCTCTATGCATTTTGGGTCTTCTCAGGACTATCACAGTTCTTACTTTCATATATTATGGTTACAATGGCTAATGCCATTTCAAGCGACCTTTGGATTCGGAATGGTGGTTTTTTATAAGAGTGATATTGTAACATATCTATTTCATGAGCAGGTACTGCTCAAAATAGGTACCGTTTATTGTCTATGCTTTATTTATTTTTCTTTTTTTTTAACTTTGTTGGTTGGCGAAACTGCAACGAGACCGGAAACGTCATTCGAGGAAAGATGGCGGCGGACATCACGTAATTTTTTGAGGCGGGAGGAGATTTTTGAGGAGAAGTTGGGTTGTAAAAAGATTCTAGTGCAATGTAGCCTAGAAAGTTATTTATTTTTCGTTCTGTGAGTGTGGGACGACTTAAATGGCATAGAAGCCTTATTTTTTTGTTGAATTCCTCGCCGGATGCCGGGAGATTGCTGTATCCACATGCGGAAGAAAATTTAAACGGTAATCAACGGGGATGTATTGATTACTTGGCTGTTCCTTGGCCGGTGGGATTTTTACACGCCGCTTGTTGGGTGTAGATCCGCCGTGTGCCTGATTGTTGGGTGGAATCCCTTTAAATGAAGCAGCTTTGCGACTCTTGAAGACTGCGCCGACGTTGCTGTTCCTTGGCCGGTGGGATTTTTACACGCCGCTTGATGGGTGTAGATCAGCTGTGGATTTCCTTGAAACTGGTGGCCCCATGACGTGCTGGACGGTGTCTAAGGGGTTGGCTGTCGTCGTTTGCGGGAGTGTCACGACTATCACGGCGACGGGACGTGTGCGGAATTAATAATTAAACGTAATTAGCTGACTCTCTCTTTCTACCACAGTTAATAGTTGCTCAAGGTATTTATGTATTGTTTTCTTTTCCTTGGTTCAATTTTTTCTTTTGCAAAATGCAATAAACTTAACATTAATTTTAACTAGTAAAACCAGCGTTTTTTATATGCATGACCTCAAAATCCTTTTCTCCACTATCCTGCGAAGGAGATCTTCTTGCTCTGGGAAGACAGCGGTCGGATGACAAAAGGTACCTACACTAAATGCTATTACCTTAAATAATAATTCACATTACATTGTTTTGTGAAAATTCACATTACAATATTGAAAGTATACTCTGATTGTGGTGAGGTGGATATGGAAGGGAAAAGTTGCGAATAAACCTTACCCAGATTAAAGGCCCTGAAGCCGGTGTAGTCTGGCTTGAGGATAAGCTTGAGGGCGCTGACGTGCCCCACGGCAAGGTCGGTGATGTGGATATAGTCTCGCACTCCCGTTCCATCGGGGGTCTCATAGTCGGAGCCGAAGACCTGCAGTTTGGCTCGACGCCCTACCGCCACCTGGTGGAATAAAAATAAAATATTTTATTTATTTTTGGAATAACTTAATGAGTAAAACTTTCAGAAAAGTCAATAGATGTCACTGATTGTAGATTGCATTTAATTTGGGAAGAATCTTGGTACGGTCACACTTAGGAAATATGTGACAGTATCTGTGAAATTATTACGCATTAAGTTAAAAATAAAAAATTGTTTCTACAGTTCGTATGTTCGGTGTAATGTGTTATTATGGGATAATAAAGGTATGTAAGCAAATTGAATAAATAAACAGCTTTAACAGTGTTTAGTGACCAGATCTTAATGGCCAGGTACTTCCTTACCTTCCTTTTCCATATCTCCTTCCCCTCCCCAGTCTCATCAGCCTCAAAACACACCCCAATTTCCAACACATCATCCTCATGCCATAGTCCCACTGGCACCATGATCTCTAGAGCGATATTGTAGTGTATTGATTATTCATGTAGTTTCAGCTTCTTTCAACAGATGTCAATAGCTTAGTTAGTAATATGAAGTTCTGCTATATCCCAACAGATTGCAGTTCTGGTCTGGAGCCCCAAAATATCTGAAAAAACCCTCAACTCTATGCAAAAACGGGCGGTCTGTTTGATAGATTCTCCCCATCTTAACAAACAGATTGCAATCCTTAGAGCACAGGCGTCGGGTGGGAATGCTGTCCTTTTTCTACCGGTATTTCAATGGATGATGCTCCGAGGAACTACTGTCATTAATCCCTCCAATAAGGACATCTGCCCAGTTTAATATTTATTGTAAATATTTATGATACCAAATAAATCAACTAGTAATCACTCAAAACTCGAACCTAGCTAGAACTTACTTGGAAGAAATCCAACACATCTTTGTTGAGTATCTTACCAAGTTGTATTTCTATTGGAAATTTAGAGATAACAGATATTTACAGTGAAACAATGTGCATTTACCTGTGCAATGTACGGCATAAGGTTGTTGGGAATGCCCGCCGGGTCCTCACCGATCTCCCCTGACTCGTGGGCCCCAACCGGGTTGAAGTAACGGAGGGAAACCACACCCCAAACCTGCACAAACAAAACATTCATTCATAAAGTAGACGTAAAGAACAGTTACGTAGTGAGTATTTATTTATTTTCTGTACTGCCGGCAATCTGTAAAATTTGTATATCCAGAATGCCGTTAGTAGATGTCGTACATAGAATGCTGTCAGTTGCAACACAGTGAATTCTATGCTAAATTTTATATATCAAAAAATGTATGTTCGAATTTACATTTATATCTGTGATTATCTACTGGCCATAGACAATATACAGAAGTCATTATATTTAATACTAGCAGACCCGGCCACACATTGCTGTGGCTAACGAAACATAACGCCATTACCCAACCTTTATAAAATCCACACCACCCGCTCGCCAGCTGCCCGCTGCCTGAATTGAATATTTGAATTTCTCAGCTTTTCTCTACTATAATAAGCATGTATTATACATATAAACCTTCCCCTTGAATCACTCTATCTATTGGTGAAAACTGCATGAAAATCCGTTGCGTAGTTTTAAAGATCTAAGCGCACATACATTTTGAGCGACTTCTTTTTATACTATGTAATGATGATGATTCTTCAAATAGATATGGCAAAGTGAATAATATGCAGAAATCACACATTTATAATTTTAATGATTTTTTTAATAATTTTTATATGAATCCTAAAAATATAGGAAAATCGGTCAAATATAGGTGAATTCAAATTCTCTCTAACTTTATAAGCCATTTATATGTCTCCATATTAAAATTCGTAGGCATGATTTTTTTTGAATGAGGCTGAAAAATTTCCAAACCGAATGCTTAAAAATTTTCCAGCGCTTGAGGCTGAAATTGATAATATTGCAGAACACTCCAGTAGATAAGTGGGTGGCGGTATACCCCTCTCTTCTAAGCTGCGAGAAGTGAAGTCCCAGCATGCCCAGAAAAAAGATCATCAGATAGAGTCATGGATAGTAGGGTGTGTTAATTATTTCAACTTTTGAATTCAGAAACGCCCGGGGTCTCAAAAGTTGCATCTTATAAATAAAATGAGATCTGCATTTAATTTTTTTTTTAATGGTTATTAGCTCGCTAAAATGCATTGAAAATCAGAAAAAAAACTAAAACTTTTTTTTTTTAAATAATGGTAATAATTTATTTTTTCAATAATTTAACCTTTTAACATTTGTGTGTTATTAAAAACTGCGTATAGCTGACAAAAATGAAAAAAAGTCAAGTTTATGAATATAAGTAAGTCAACAAGAATACTGATTTTATCCATAAAAAGCGTTATTTTCCCCTTTTATATTTTTAACAAACATATTTATATATTTATTTACAACTTAATCCTTAAAAACAAAACAAAAAAAAACTTTATTTTATTTTATTTTAAATCAGATCTCAAAACTATGGTCACCCTAAAAGTCTACATTAATGTACTACCTAGCGCCATCAGTTTAGTAGGTACCCATAATCTCAATCTGTAAGAAATACAACAATATTGTTCTTTCAAAATCTGTATAATTTTGTGTTATTTTGTTAACTTGTATAATTATTGTTAACCTCAACACAGGCTTGTCCTAGTGAGGTAACAAATTGTATTGTAAACATTTTTACCTGCAGTGTAAAGAAACAATAAATAAATAAATAAAAATAAATATCACATATGTTGTAAAAAATTTTTTTTTTACGTTCTTTGTACTGCAATTATGGAATAAAAATTAAGTTTGCTACAAAATATAAAATATGGACCCTTTGTTTAATTTTTTTTCCAAAACACGAAATCTATTTTTTTTTCAAAACTTCCGGCCATTTTAGCAAGCTAATATTGAATAACAATTTCATTTAATTTATTTTTACGTTTTCGAATAGTTACAGATCATACTTTTGAGACCCGGGCGTTTAAAAAAATAAGGCCATTTTTTTTCTCTCTATGGAGAGCGACCCAAACTAATGGATAGTGGCTGCACACCTCTCCAACGTGAGGGAGCACCTCGCAGGAAAACAATACCAGAGGCTGCAATGGACGGAGGAAGCTGAAGTAGCCCAGAATAAGAACTCCCGGAGGCAATACCTCGAAGCGATGGGTCCCCGAGCCAAACAGGAATAAAATAAGGAGATAAAAAGAATTTAATAGTGTAGTTTGATACTCACGGGGTCACTGCTGCACAAGTCCTTCATGATCTCCTCCACAAAGTACTTGCTCTTGCCGTAGGGGTTGGTGCAACCCTGTCCCGTGGGGTGGTTCTCGTCCAGGGGCAGGTACTGTGGGGTGCCGTACACCGTGGCGGAGGAGCTGTACACCAGCTTGAACACGCCGTGCGTCTTCATCACCTGTAACCAACCCACACAAACATGCTCAAATACGATACAGTGCCCACAGACTGTCTTTTTCACCCGTGCTAATCGAAGCCATCGCATCGAAAGGCTCGGCCAGAGCCAAGTTAGACAGAAGTAGCAGAAGAAGAAGCATAATGGACTATACAAGGCTCGCAGAACTTGAATAGTACATAACAGCTGAAATTAGTGCAGAGAGAGGCGGTTCTTTTGATAGATTCCCCTATATTAACGGATTGCAATCTTTAGAGTACATGCATCAGGAGGGAAAGCATTCCTTGTTTTACAGGGATTTCAATGAAAGATGCTCTGAGAAACTAGCGCCATGACTAGGATCATTCCCACGACACGTTCTTAAGTTCAACAGCTTAGCTGTGCTTCTTTCCTCCTACAACATGGGTCACTTTCAAGATTCATGTTCACTCCTTTCTCTCCTCAAATAGACCTACTACGTAGCATCCCCAAAGATGACTTAGGCCACCAAAGATGTGGAATTGATGTAAAAAAAATATATTAAAATAAAATGAAAATCTGAACGACCTTTACTTGAGTCAAGCCCATCGTTCAATCTCTTCCAGCATGTTTTATTAAAAAACGGTAGATAAGTTGGATGGAAGTGGAGATGATATACCATCTCCTTTTTAGGTTCAATGTTCCTAGAATTGGTTCACGACTGGTAAATTACGTTCCGTTAAATATTAAAAAATATCGAACTAAGCTGGGGTATGACTCAGCTTTATCGAGAATGTGCCGTAATTTCAATGACGCTTATAAAAAACATTCGATTAATTTGACAATGTCAACATTGTCAAATTAATCGAACTTCAAATCATCTCTTAACAAGCTTTAAAGCTCCCTATTACGTTGTTCTATAAACTTATGAACCCATAAACTCATTGTTCTAAAAACTTGTTCCTTGTAAAACTTGTTAATTATTATTTTGTAATGTATAGTATGTGTTTGTGTGAATGAATGTAATGTATATGTAAGTATTATATTATCAATGTAGTGTTTGTCTTTAATTAGTGATAGCATCAACCATGTTCAGTGTAATTGTATCTGTGAAAGCTTTGATGTAAATCACTGTTGACAAACCTAATAAAAAAAAAAATTAAAAATTAAAAAAAAAAAATTTAAAAAAAATCTCCTAATCATAGACAAAAATACCTATAACGGAAAACCATCCCAGATGCTGTGTTATCCAAAACAATGGTATTCTCGATTTTATGACTTCTATTTTCCAAAAAGAGATGATTCTTTACGCATCATATTCAAAGAAATTTAAATATACCTAGATAACTGTGATATTTGAAATCTTAGTTTCCGTCATTGAGCATGGATGGTTCTGATGAGAGAGTAAAGTAGATTGCTGGTTCTTCAGTTGAAATAGGTATACAAGACCTTGAGATAGGGTCAGAGAGACTTTATCATCCACCTGCAGTCCAACACATTCGTCACCACTATAAGGAAGATTTTAGTCTAATAATCAGAATCACCACAACACAACCCAAAAAAACCATTTATTAGGCGTTAAATCAAAATAAAACAATGTGGAAGAAACACGCACATAAAAGTCCCACATAACAATAATTTTATGAAACTATAACCGTCAAGGAAACATCTGTGTAAACAATTAAACAAATAATTCATTTTGTGATTGACGGATCAATGAATACTAGAATTGTTTTTATTAACTGTCCATTATTCAGATGCAAGGTGATGTACATTATCATTCCTTTGGTAATATCTGTATATGGTCGCTCATGTTATAACACCATGTATCTCAAAGTAAACGTATTTTATTTCTAATTTCTTTTAAACTACGCTTGGTTTGAATTGATAAAAAAGTTATGACCAATCACCGCTCCTTTTATACAAAGTTTTGTAATAAAATAATTAGTACTTACTTATAATTAGAAGTGAATTTGTGTACAAAAGTTTTATTTAGTAATCAGAAAAAACAATTATTATAATTTTTTAGTGCTCTTATAATTATTTTTGTTTTATTAATTGAATATTATATATTGCTCGCATAAGAACAACGCATATCTCATTTCTCAGCCTTTTTTGTGTATTACACTGCGAATGTTATGTAAAATACCTAACAATATGTTTTTAATGAAAAAATTAATTAAGTATTTTTATTTAATGAATTAAACGGTTTTTGGTCCCTCCTGAAAACCTGTGTAAAATGAGATACGCGGTGTTTTAATGTGAGCGACATGAATTCTCAAGTGAATTTGCATCACAAAATGTTAGTTACGTCAATTAGTCTTTCTGCCGTCGATATGCGTAAAATAAAAAACCTCCAGTCATTTTTATAACAGGATCAGCGACAAGTTAGTTAACAACACAGAAGCCTTATAAGGTATCTTCTATTAATTAACTCTGCTATTTTGCAATATACTTCTTTTAACCACTGCAAACATGTGAAATAAATAAATTTGCCTCAATTGCTCCAGATTTCCAGAAGATCATATTTAAAATTTTTCGCCAACATTAAAACAATCATACCTTCGAATTTTAATTCAACAGAAAACCGCGTTTAAAATTCCAAAAAGAGGGTTGTTTCACTTCTTGACTATGCCTTTTGGTTTACATGGTGCAAGTTCCCGTACGATGCGATTAATGGACAAAGTGCTAGGGCCCCGATTTGATGGAAAAGTTTTCTGTTACCTTGATGACATTATCATTATCAGTTCTTCTTTCAAGGAACACATTCATTTACTAAGACAGGTCAAACATAAATTACAAGCTGCTGGCCTAACGATTAATGTTCAAAAGTCAGCTTTCTGTAGGGACTCTCTAAAATACTTAGGTTTTGCCAGCTGTGTGGCGCTTTAGTCTTTTTTCCACAAAGAGACCAAACAAACGTGGACAAAGAGACCAAGCAAATGCTGGAAAGGAAAAAAAGACTAAAGCGCCGCACAGCTGTTACATTAAAGATGAACCTACACAATAATTATATCGTTTTTTAGTGCTTGTGTTCATCAAATTAAGTTTTCTTAAGTTTCCTAGAACATGTGAGAAACTCTATAAAACTTGATTTGATGAATATAAGCATAACATAACATACAATACAGCTCATTGTTTAGTCATCTTCAATGTCATCTTTAATGCTTTTGCCATTTGTCGTTTCCAATGTCAACAATGTCAACATATCTCACTGTAACACAAAATGAGATGTAATACGTGAATTTTATGGGTCCATATCAGGCTGTGAAAAAAATCTCCCAAAAAGACTGTAAGGATGTTTGACGTCTGGGAGAAATATCTCCCAAAATTGCTCTAGGGGTTAAATGAAAAGAGGTTTGTCTCTTTAGTTTAACATCTGTTAGGTTAAGTTAGGTTAGTCGGGTGGTTACCTCCAATAGAACGCTGGATCCAGTGATGTTGTTCTGATAGTAAGTGAGGGGTATTTTACAGGACTCTCCCACAGCTTTCAGAGCGGCAAAGTGGATAACACAGTCGATCTTGTGCTGAAATCATACATAAAACATTGTTATAACACACGCTTACAAAACAAATGCATCAACTAATTTGCCAATTAACCGTGCTCATCATACGTTCAATAATATTTGCCTAAACTCTAACATCGACATTTTCTCTGATCACTGCCCAAAATATAAAAAAGCATCATGTCAATAATATAAACAGTTAAATGCGCATCCATTTCCCTTCACACATCACCACTACACCACACCACATCTACAAATATACTCACATATACACACACATCTAACAGACTGATATAACGTAACATGAAAGGAACATTTCATAAGTATAGACGCAGCGCGCGCACGAACCGAGCATGTACCTGCTCCCATCTGTTTCCGGCATGCGCGCGGTGAACAGTGTAGCCTGTATCCTCTGCCGTAGCTGTTGCTGTCTCCATTGTTCGCACGTTCTGCAGTATAGACACAAACAACCCGTCCACACTGACGCTCCGTGCACACTTTGCACCCCTGTGTGAAAAAACTGACACTTGGCGGATTGCGGCGCGCACGAGTTGAAATGCTCTGTTTTTCTCAGCTTTTATGAAAATCTACCGGCTCAGTAAATGTATGCACTACAGTGGAAAAACGTTGCAAGTGGCAGCTTAAGCAACGTTATTCCACATTTTTTTTTGTTTTATGTCGATTATTTCCTTTATTTTAATGGTTTTTTTAAATATTTTTTCACATGTACCCTTGTTTATGTCTAAGTAATATAAAACTGTAAAAAATGGGATGTTTTCTGATAAAAAATCATTTAAAAAACGTTTTTTCTTGTTTCTGAAAAATCTTGTTTTTATTGTTTGCAACGTTATTCGGGCGATACATTCAAATGATTCCCGGGACGGTGGTACCCATACCCGCCTCCCAATTGATTGCTGTATAAATGAAGTATATGTGTTACAAATGTGGAGATTCGGAAAGAATACAAGGCAATGTCTGTATAAAAAAATTTTTTCAAAACACTATTTTTTATTTTTAGTTTTTTTTATAAACGGATAGTTCCCGTGAGCCATTTCCCATTTTACCTCTTTCCTTTAAGAGTAACCATGTCCGTTTAGTAAAGTTTACCAGAGTTGTCATGGGATATTTGGCTGTCTCCTGGTCGGACAATATCACGTCACACTTTATATTCATTCATGTTTTCATTTGTCTTTTTTTAACATTATCTACATACGAGAGGCCCGGAAGAAAATAATTTCCATCAGGGCTTACATCATCTTTGAGGATGCTGGAGGAGTTTTTAAAGGAAAGGGAGAGGATGTTCTGGTAAGCATGTATGAATCGGGCGGTCAGTGTGTCCAGGAGTGACAGATGTACGAATGCATCGCCCCCACTCCGGTGCAGATGGTCGGCAAAAGCATCCGCTGCCAACACCTAGACAAACCTCATCTCATGAACCCGGGCACCCCTGCTAAGTCACCGGACTAAGTCACCCCAGCTAAGTCACCTCCCAAAAAAGAAATAAATAAACGTAAAACTAACACTTAACATACTCAATAAAGTAACATTTTTATTTTTATCTTTAACTGACCTAGTAGAGATTATATCTGAAGATAAAATGAATGTATAAGGTAAACACTGCTATTGCAGTGCTTGTTACCGTACGCAGGCACGATTCTTCAACACTGCAATTGCAGGGCTCTGGCTTCTAGGGATTAATAGTCTTTCTTATATCTTATCTTGTTTATTCCTTCTTACATTTTATACTAATAGAGTGACCTCGTTTACCAGCACCATTATTGTAAAGTTATAAACGAACTATACCATATTTATTTTCAAAACTGGTGATAAGTACAATTCTACCGTTTGGAACCCACATTACAATATTTGTAACCGACGTGTTCACAACCTCAAATCATTTTTCACCATTTTCCGTCGTCGGTCTGCATCCTCTTTCATTTTGAGACCATTCGGTGAAATTCATCCAAAATTCCTGGCCCCAAAATGCTTGAGTATCTTGCCGCCGACGCTGAACTTTGATGCTACCAGAAAAATGTATTTTGCACAATGTTTTTAATGTCTTGTATGTTTCTACTTAGAATTACATAATCATAAACCCATTTTTTACTAACGTTTTCATTCTAAAATGTACTTTTCCCCAGTACAGCAAAATAAAAACTATTTTAGAAATGCTGTTGCTAAAACACAAGCACTAACAAATAATATAGCTCATTGTCTAGGTTCATCTTTAATGTTACAATTATATGGTCCTTTAACCATTTTTCCTTTGCACCATCCATATAATATATTTTAATACAAGAAAAGAGCAAGAAAATCATGCCCAAACCATCTAAACGACCCTTTCTTAATCTAATTCAATATGCTTACCGCAGCATTTCATTCTTTGCGAATCTTAAACAAATTGACCGGGTCAAAGTGAACCCAGTCTGTGTCATTAACAATCTCAAGTGCATTAGGTCAAAGATCAACAAGCGTTCGGTCAAGTTCAAAACACGGGGAATCAATTGAATGTACTGAGCAGATAATGGCAAGAAATGTGATCTATAATAGCGATTTAAAAAAAACTGGTGTCGCCAGTTTGCATATGACTCCTAGGCCCCAGACAGGAATGAAAATGATTGTCTGTTAAAGAAAGAATTTTGTTGGAAGTAAGGAAAAATTGAGCTTACTTTGGGTGCACAGATATTCTCAAACACCTTTCTATTGGTCTCACTTTTCAGTGGCTCTTAAGTTGATCTATCACAAAAACGGCATGGTAAATTTTTTTTTTATGTATATCTATTTTTAAAAAATGTCTTTTAAAACTAAAAAAAAAATATATTTTTTTGGTTTGACTGAGAATTGAACCTTCCTTTTCAGGAACTGTAACCACATTGGAACCACAGTCCCAACTGAGCAACGAGCCGAAAGGCTTAAGCCAACATTTCCGTATATGTCATTGAATTCAGAGAAATGCTTGTACGTTCGGATGTGTATGAGTGATTGCCACCAAAAGTTGATAGAATGCATTGTCATCGACAAAAGTCTATCTTTGGAGATTTAGCTCGATCAAATATTGGAAAGTAGGTTAATTTCCACTTTATTCAAGAAAGCAAAACATTTATTATTAGAAAGTATATGTATGATGATGTCGAATCTGCTAAAAATTGAAAATCTTCTAGTGTACTTTTTATTCTTTGCCTACAGATATACAATTAATATTGATTAAGTAAAATCAATATCATTGACAGTCATGGTTCTCGTACAGAGAACTAATTTTGAACGACCTCCGTCATCGAGGGGTCAGGCTCTCGACTTCGAATCCGGAGGTCACAGGTTCAAATCCCGCAAGCAAGCATATTTAATTTAAAATAAAAATAAAAATTTATTTAATTAATTCTTGTTGTCTCACAAATAATACCTTAAAAATAATTTACAGTATATTTGTGGTACGTTCCAAAGTGGAAGATGCTTTCAATATCTCCCTGGTGAAGGAACACCACTCAAAATTAAAACCTTGCTTGAAATGGCTTTGGTTTTGTTTCTCTTCCCCATTTCCTTCTTCCCACTTCCTGCAACCTTACAACACACACCCTGCAAAGTCACTGGCTTCAGACGGTTGGGATCAGTTGGGACTCTTGTGCGGTATTCACATAAAAAATGAATGAATGTAAAGATAATATCCGAAGGTAAAATAATAATAATAATAATAAAATACCTAACTGTATTGTAATAAATTAACAACTATATCTATAAACGACTCCAGTTACTAATATCTACAGCCTGTATGTCGGACGAATATCTACAGCTCATATGTTGAACTAATATCTACGAACTTCAAAGTGTTGATTAATATCTACAGAGCGTAGGTTGGACTAATCAGCTAAATATGTCCAATAGTCCGATATTAGGGATTTTTAAATACATAGTTACATAAATTAAGTTTTTTAAATTGCATACGCAATATTACGTTATTCCAATATGCTATACATAATTGCAAATCCAACCTCTGCCAGTGCTGTAGATATTCGTCAACAAGTTGGTTCTCATAGATATTAATCAACAGTTTGAGCTGTAGATATTCGTCAACACTTTGATTCTCATAGATATTAGTTCGATTTTTTCAGTTTTTGGAATTCCTGTAGATATTAGTAGACGCCTCCATATCAACATGAGTTAAATATATTGTAGGTATGTGGGTTTATAAATTAGATACATGATAAATGAACAATTGGAAATAATACATTTCAACAGTCCTGAAGAACAATGTCGAATTTGCTAAAAATTGAAAATCGTTTTGTTGGCTTAATTTCCTTTTGATGATTTAAAATGCTGTATTGTCAGAATTTTTAATGAAACACAAAATATCAAAACAGAACATATTTCTTGATCTCAAAACAGTAAAAACTTTAAACAGCTCTGCTGCAAAACTGTTCTAGAAGTCCATCCGCTCACGAGGCAACTGAAAAAAACGAGTTGGCAACTCAATCGCTATTCACACGAAAGCAACTTTCGAATTTCATTGGCCGTCCACACACAGGCAACTTCTCAGACCAGTTGTCAAGGGCGACACAACCAGTTACTCGCAACTCACCATCCTAGTCGCTGCAGCCAGAGCATTTCAGTTGCCAAGTTAACAGATTGTCAAGCCTCACAACCTGTCAAGTTTTCGAGTTATTTGCGATATCTTAGAGCAGGAAAATATCGATTTTGTTCAGGAGATTGATAAATTATTATTATATATTAAGGTTGATAAGCAATTAATTATATTTTTTTAAACAAGCTGATATAATTACTGAAATTGTAAAGTTGATTTGCGCCGTGAATTGAGTTGCCAACCAGTTTTCGGTTTCTCCATGAGGGAAGACCCTTAGTCCTAGCATTCTAGAACTAGGGTGTTGACCTGCAGAAATACATTTTGCTAGGAAACAGTGTCAACTACAAAAAATCACCAATTAACATTCTGGATTCTCAAAGCATTCTTAACCAGCGGTCGCGCACAGTCTGTGAGTCACATTCGTCGCAAATGCATGTAATCTTTTGTTTATATTTGCGGTCTCAGATTCCGCTTGCGACTGGTTGTGTACTTGAAAAATCTCTTGAATAATGTTGAGAGCTGGGTGAGTATCTCATGATATTTGTATAATATTATTTAGAACTTAGTTTTATTTTACATAAATACGTCATACGCAAATAAGGGAACGTACCCATACTACGTGAACAATTTTTTTAAACTTTTAACCCCCCCCCATGGGTATGTTCCCTAAGTAATTGTGAAATTTTATCTTATTTCGTTATTATGAGGATTTATAGTTTTGTTTTGTGTCAGATGTCTAAAAAATTGAGATTTCACAGACTTAAACTATTACCTACAAATTAAAAAGAGATTACTAGTATGCGGCTGACGGTGGCAAAAACATTGGGAATGTATGGTGAGCGATATGTTGAAATAGGCCAAAACCAAATGATCTTTTATAGCAAAGTCTGTTGGCCCCTTAAACAAATTTGACCGGTTAAATAACTATAATTTAATTGTTTTGCCTTTAATAACGAGCGGCTCTGGAATTTTCGTTTTGCCACTGCCAGCCGCGTACTAGTGATTACGAATTAATGTTTTTTATATTAATTATTTATATAGATAAATTTTTTTTTCATCATATGCTATATATAATACTAGCTTTTTCCCGCGGCTTCGCTTGCATGGTATTAGGGGTTTCCCACTCCGCCTCCTCCACCTTCCCTCTCCCCACTCCACCACCCTCATTAACCCCCCTTCGCCTCCACCCCCCCCCCCCCCGATTCCACTCCCCCCATCAACCTACCTCCCCCTCCCCCCTCCCCTCACCCCTCCCCAAACTCCTCCCCCCTCCACCTTCCCTCTCCCCACTCCACTCATCCATCAACCCCCTCTCCCTCCCCCTCCTTCTCCACCGACCCCTTCCCCACCCCATACCCCTCCCACTCCACCTCCCCCACCTTCCTCCACCCCTCCCCCTTCCACTTCCTTCCCTCCCACCTCTCCCACCCCACTCCTCCTCCTCCAGCCGCGTACTAGTGATTACGAATTGATGTTTTTTATATTAATTATTTATATAGATAAAATTTTTTTCATCTATATATAATACTAACTTTTTCCCGCGGCTTCGCTCGCATGGTATTAGGGGTTTCCCACTCCGCCTCCTCCACCTTCCCTCTCTCCACTCCCATCAACCCACTCCCCCTATACCTCCACCCACCCCTCCCCTCACCCCTACCCCTTACTTCCCTCCGACCTCTCCCACCCCACTCCGCCTCCTCCACCTTCCCTCTCCCCACACCACTCCCCACATCAACCCCCTTCCCCCCATCCTCTACTCCTCCCCACACCCTCCTCCATCCTTCCCCTTTCCCCTTCCTTCCCTCCCGCCTCTCCCCTAAGCCCCTCCCCACTCCCCCCTCTCACCTCTCGCATTCGACACATTCATTCCCAATACATTCAGTTTTCAAACTGCTCGCGTGCAACCTATTATAATTTTTTATACAAATTTCATAATGCCAGAACTCAACGGTAGTTTTATACAAAATAACGAACAACAAAAAAAAGAATAGTCCAATTTGGTGCAGTCGTTCGGATCTATGCGCATACATTTCGGCGATTCATTTTTAGAGATAGTTATTAAGTACGACGCCAGCAAAGCACTCTTTTTAGGGTGAATTGCCAAATTTAAAAAAAAACATTGTTTCTAAGGTGACAATTGGTTTGTTTTTTCTGACATTTGCAATAAATCGATTTTGTTACCGACAGAAAATGTATGAAAAATAATTTCATAACGCCAGAGATTATTCATAACGCCCGAGCTTACCAATATATATAGCCTATAGATCTCGCAAATAATGTAGCTTTCTATTAGTGAAAGAATTTTTTAAATCCATTCAGTAGTTTTTGTGTGAAAGAGTAACAAACATACATCCATACAAACTTTCCCCTTTATAATATTAGTAGGATCATGAAATATTCAGTCGTCTTCTAAAAACAGACGCCTAAAGTTTGCAAAATCACCGGCCGCGGGCGACTGCTTATGTTCGGCGCAAGGGTGCGACCACTGGAAGGTTAATAATAACATTTAGTTTTCGAAGTTTACATGATTTTAGAACTCACATTGCTGAAAATCCTTGTCATCTCTTCGGCATTCTGCATGTCCGCCTGGTAGAAGGTGACAGTGCGTCCTGTCAGCGTTTCGACACGCTTCAGCGACTCGGGCACATCGCCCTCCTTGTCCATGTACGCGTTGCACAGGTTGTCCACTGCGATCACGCTATAGCCCGCGTTCAGCAGCTCCAACGTGGTGTGCGACCCCACGTACCCCGCACCACCGGTCACAAGGATCACAGGAAGAGACATGGTTGACTGTAAAACAGTTAACTGATCGATTAATATGTCTACTTCAATTGTATTGTAAAATCACTCATTTTGCACACTTGACCTGAAAAATCGAGTGCAATTCAAACGCGGTAGAAGTGAAACTCTCATCACAATCTCAACCAATAGGAGAGCCTTGAAAAGTGAGCTCATAATCAAAGCGGCCAATGCGATAAGGTTTCATTCTATCTCATTCTCTCGCAGGCTAAATCCTATAGATGTATGTGTTTGTCTCTTTTTAGTGTCGTTTCCATTTCACTGAGTTTCAAATCACAATGGTGCTAAAGAAGTTTCACTTTAAAAAAAACTATTGATATTTTCTACTATGAGACTTTCTACAAGAGTTTTCGAAAAACCACTCCCATACCCTTTTCTCAGTATTAAAGCAAAATTGAATGCTTCTTGATGAAATTTTGCACACTTGATGTAAAAATAAGAGGAAAATAATTTTTAAGATTTTCACGGCCAAAAGCATTTTCGTTATTTGTTTTTGGGGTGTTATGCCGTGTTGCGCTACCTCCTTCTTTAGCCAACGTTTCGGACATCGTTGCAGTGTCCATCATCATAGATGTGCACATCTACGGGATCTGCCGGATCTGCCCTGATGATGGACACTGTAACGATGTCCGAAACGTTGGCTAAAGAAGGAGGTAGCGCAACACGGCGTAACACCCCAAAAACAAATAACGAAAAAGGAAAATAATTGTCCACATCTGACTTCGAAAAACTCTGCAAAAGTCCGGGCAATGCCGGCGTTGACTTTAGCTATTATTTTTATAATAATTTAATTAATTTGACATTTATTAATTTTCATTTCATCATCCTCTCCTCAAAAAGATCCTGCATCCCCAGAGATATATTGACCCTGAGGGAAATTATTTTCCTTTAAAGCCGTGTGGAGTTAATGTAAAAATAAAAAAAATGAATTGATTTATATGTCATTTATGGTGTTTTTATGGTATTACTTCTGTGCTGTACACCGCATAGGGCCCACAGATATTTATCTTGATCCAAAATGTGCCGGTTGGTAAGACAGATTCCAGTGAAAAACAAGCATTGAAAAGGTTAATAGTACATAAAATCTCACTCGGTACACTGTTAAGTTTGGCAGCCACCTCTGGTCTGGAGCCCCAAAATACCAGAACTGATACAGAAACGGGCGACCCGTATGATAGATTACCCTATATTAACCAAATAATTGCAATATTTAGTGCACATGCGTCAGGTAGTAATTCTGTACAAAGATGCTCCGAAGAACTTCCTTTCTTCAAAAAGACACAGCAAACCCAAAGATGGCAGATGGGATTAATATATATCTTTTTAAATAACCCTGAGATATTAAGTTTTATGTACACCCAACGATTTTTTACATCAATAATGAAGTACACACGCATATTTACAATAACTATTTTCAGCTCTTTTCTTATTGGACCCATCCGTTACATGCCAGATGTTAAAAATAAACAAATCAAGTCGTTTATTTGAAGTTCTTAACCCGTAAGGGCCGACAAGTAATTTCAATACATTAAAAGATGTTTTTGTTAAAGTAGGCAATACCACATTTGATAAAAAGACATTTTTATTTTTGTCTTTAACCACTCAGGCCTCGAGTCTATTTTTTGGAAGGTCAAAATATTTCAGCGTTGCAATAAAATCCAACTAAATGGAGTATTACCGAATGCGTCCGAAAACTAAAAATTGTTTCAGAAAGGTGATGAAATGGGCTTTCAAATTTTATGTTTTGAAATAAATATATAATTTTTGAAATACAAAAATTTTTAATACAAACATAAAGACTCCAACGGCTCGGGGGCTTTGAAGCAAAGAATGGACGGTTACCTCGAGAGTGTTTTCTCTTGGGGTAAAAATAATCTCGTTGAATTCAATGTTTCAAAGACCCAATCATGTCTGATCACGTCTAAAAGGGATCGAAACGAAAATCTAGTCTCCTTCAACAGAAGCAACCTTCCGAACAGCCAGCTCAGATATGGGGGCTCTATCGAAGCCAGAGTTAAGTTAGCCTCCCAAAAACTGGGCAGATACTTTAATAGTACACAACTGCTAACCCTGTACAAATCACAAGTGCGCCCCACGGTTGAATTTGGCAACCACCTCTGGTCTGGAGCTCCAAAATACCTGAAAAATACCCATGACTCTGTGCAAAAACAGGCGGTCCGTTTGATAGATTCTCCCATCTTAACAGACGGATTGCAATCTTTAGAGTACAGGCGTCGGTTGGGAATGCTATCCTTGTTCTACCGGTATCACAATGGAAGATGCTCCGAGGAACTAGCGTCATTGATCCCTTCGGCACCGGTGCAGTCGGGAAACACGCCAAACGCGTGCCGAACATATGTACACGGTTTACATTTGTCACATGAGAAAGGGTCACTTCTTCGACTCGTTCTTGTGTTCAACAGCTCGGCTGTGGAATGATTTGCAGGCCTCTGTGTTTCCCCCTTCCTGCAACATGGGTCTTTTTAAGAACAATGTTCACTCCTTCCTCTCCTCAAAAAGACCCTCCACACAGCATCTCAGATGACACACGCCCTGAGGGAAATTATTTTCCTCAGGGCCCCCTGGAGTTAATGTAAAAAAAAAGTCTTAAAAATGGCTCACCTTACGTTTTTTCTAATTAAAATTATTGATAATGAAAAAAAGTTAAAACGTGTAGATATTTTATTAGGCAATGTATTATAAAAGTTATCGTTAACTCACTTTATCAATTCATGTAAAAATAATTAATACTCAAAATTTCATAATTTTTTTTCAAGTTGCGGCAGGAAATTTTTGATTTATAAAGTTGTACATTAAAATTAATTTGTGGTTAATTTTTAAATTTGAATACAAAGCGTGGTGTTTTCTTTTTTTAACATATTTTAGATCATATTTCTAACCATTATAGTAAGGAAGCCACAATTATTTCTGTGAGACCTATACAAGTTGTTCCGAAAACCGAACAAATTAGTTTGAGGGGTTAACTAACCTAGTAGAGGTACTCTACACAGGCAAAATGTATAAATAAGGTCGATACTGCAATTGCAGTATTTCATAGTGTGCGTGGGTATGATTCTTACACTGCAAATACAGGTCTCCGGTTGACCATTCGGACCATAAGCTGTTTCACGATAATATAACATTATCAGACATATATATGACGTATAAGGCGTACCTGACTTATTAATAAGTTTCATTACTGGAAATATTATTTGTTGGAGATTGTTGCAGCTAACCTCATATTGTCCTTATCAAGAAAACTATATTGAAAATATCAATAACGTTCAAGTATGTTTTGGAATCATAATCTCTGAATGATAATCAATATTGATAATGTTACAGGATATTACATAATTTCAAATAATATATAATTAATGTTATATGACTCTCCCATACCTCTCTGTGTTTTCTCCTTCCTACAACACAGGTCTCTTCAAGACCAATGTTCATTCATTCCTCTACTTAAAAATACCCTCCACACAGCACCTCAAATGACATAGGCCCTGAGGGAAATTATTTTTTTCAGTGCCTCCTGTGTGGAGTTAATGAAAAAAAAAACGTACAAGTGACAAAATTCTTGTAAAGGTTTTACGAAATCTGAGATCCAATCGAAGGCCTACACTCATTTGTTTCAACTTCTAATTTAACATTGCAATTCAGTTCATTCTTTTTTTTACATTATTAACTCCACACAGGAGGCCCTGAAGAAAATAATTTCCTTAGAGACCTATGTCATCTTTGGGAATGCTGTGTGGGGGTCTTTTGTGGAAAGGAAGGAGTCAATCTGGGTATTCAAGAGACCCATATTTAAGGAGGGAGGAAACACAGAGGCCAGCAAATCTTTCCACAGCCAAGCTGTTGAACACAAGAACCAGTCGTAGAAACGACCCATTCTCATGTGACAAATGTAGCCGTGTACAAACGTTGGGTGCGCGTTTGGCATGTTTCTCTACTATGCACTGGTGCCGAAGCAATCAATGACTCTATTTTCATGAGCATCTTTCCATTGAAATACCGTTACAACATATGGACACCTACGCTCTAAAGACAGCAATCTGTTTGTTAAAATAGGGGAATCTATGAAACGGACTATACAGTGACAGCTCGGCCGCGGATTTTCGCTGGGTTGGTTCGCGAAGTGAATTTTGGTTTTATGCAATTGAAAATTAAAATGCATTATTTTCCGCCGCCGCCCCAAAGCCAAAAAGTTTCCTTTTATAGTAATTAAGGCGAATCTAAAGTTTTTTTCTAAAAATTATTCGTAATAAGCGTGGCCAGTCCGAACCGATATTTACCAAAACATGTAAGTCGATAGAAAAATGGATGGTTGAGTGGGCATAGCGCTTGGGTCCCACCCGAGCGTCGCGTGTTCGATTCCTCGGCTGGCTAAGTCCTCCATCACAACACAAGCAACATTTTCGGCTTTCTGTGGTGGTAGTAGGAGATTTTCAAACATTGTTGGGTTATTCGTAACCCGGGAATGTTTGTCTTTCTTTTAAAAAAAAAAATAAAAATAAAAAATATAAGGGTAGCATAGATTTTTCAATTAAATCTCAGATTTCATAAGAATTTTTCGAGAATTTAGACACTAGTGTAAAATGTTAAATCATGTTACAATCTCCTATCGGAGGTTAGCTAACATCATGGCAATGTTAACTCTGTAGGCTGCAGTCCAGAATTCCCGGCAAAATTCCCTCGCATTCAAAAGTGACAAATATGCAATTTACGTACTTCAAGAAAACTGCGAAAAAATGTTGAATTCAAATTTAGATTTCGATAAAAATTATAAAACGATATAGATCTCGATAATCATAAAAGAAAATCGGTGGCCGGTATTTGATTATAGGGTTATTAAATCAGTTATAAAGCAAACACGTTACCTTGTCGAATTCCAACTAACAACTGAGCAAGTTTGATTAGATTAGCCGCGTTGGCTTGTCAGTTGTCAGTCGTTTATTGTTTACATTCAGCGCTAAAAATCGCTTGTATGTGCTTATCTCCGTTCTTATGTTTTACGACTCGCATGATAATGTTATTAATTATTTATCAGTATAAATATATCACGATTGTAGCCTATTTACTTAACGGCCGGCATATCGAGCGTGGTGGCTCGTGTTTCTCTCGAAATCAATTTGCCGCCGCCTTTTATATCGCCAAATATAGCCATTGGAAAATCGGGAATTATTTAAAAATATTCGAACCGATTTTTCGCGTACGTCAGATTTTTGTTTGACGTCTGTAAAAAAGTTGCCAGTGCGGAAAAAGGCGTTCCTGACTGTGATAAAAAAATATGATGCGACACGGAAGGCAGCTAGAACTACTCGGTACTTACTTATAAATACTCCCAAATTGAATAGGAAAGGAGTAGGTATTTATGCCGGAGAGATGGTAAATCATGCACGAAATAAGTTTTTATATTCTTGGTTTGGGTTATCGAAATAATTTGTGCATTTTTAGATTGAAACGGAATCTTTCGGCTAACGTCACATCTTACTAACGAGATTAACATGGCGCCAAAACACGAAAAATATCGCGTAGCTGTACTAATTTCAGCTTTTTTTTACATTAACTCCACATAGGAAGCCTCAAGGAAAATAATTCCCCTCAAGCAAGGGCGGATATTTTTGTGTACTGTGGAGATTCCATCACAGTACATACTTAGAAGCTAAAACTGTCTTTAATTTAATTTTTCGATTGTTTTGACACTTAAACCTTCCTATATATACTTGAACGTGTACTTGATTTTTTTGCCCTTGTGCCCGCCCAGAAAAAAATCCTAACAGTAATTGTTGATTTTTTGCCCGTCCGCCCCTTGTGCCCCCCTCAGGAAAAAATCCTAACAGTAATTGTTGATTTTTTGCCCGTCCGCCCCTTGTGCCCCCCTCAGGAAAAAATCCTAACAGTAATTGTTGATTTTTTTGCCCGTCCACCCCTTGTTTCCCTCCTCAGGAAAAAACACTAACAGTAATTGTTGATTTTTTGCCCGTCCGCCCCTTGTGCCCCCCCCAGAAAAAAATCCTGGATCCGCCCTTGCCCTCAAGTGTCTTTTTATGAAAGGAAGTTTTGGGAAGGAAAAGGGTGTGAGGGGTGGGTAGGAATCTGAGGGTAAGTGTGTCCAGGAATTTGAATATATCCCTCCCACTGCGGTGAAAGGCGATATTCAAAGTCAAAGGGGCTCCCTCAACCATTCTCTCTATTTGAATTGAAAATTTACTGCATCTCTTACCAATTTAAAAATAATTTAATATAATGAGGAGCAGTTTGAACTCTTATGCGGTAGGCATGGGCGTAGGCATGGTGGGGCGTTCGCCCCAACCTGGCTGACCGATGCATGACCTCTGGGATTGTCGATCGAGTCACGTTTTCTAATTTACAGTACTTCATGGGATGTTTTTTCCTTACTCCGTTCATATTCTTTATATTCATAGGGCCTACAGTATGAGCATGACTATGTTGTAGAAGCCTCCTTTTTTTCGGTACCTACTCTAGATTTTTTTTTTTTGCTCACTTTCTCAAAATCTGGCTACGCCCATGGCGGTAGGTACTCGCATAAAAAAGCAATCTTATTTCAACCTGTTAATAATATATTTATCAGCCCCCTAGGGATTGTCTGTTTTTTTTAACAGTGATAAACATTTCCGGATTAGGTTAGGTTAGGTTGACCATATTTGAAAATCTCCTACTACCATCAACTAAACGGAAATTTTGTTTGTGTCTTGGTGGAGGGAATAGCCAGACAAGGAATTGAACTCACAACTTCTAAATGGAAACCTGATGCATTGTCAATTTCGACCACCATAACACGGGCACCTGCCTAGCATGGTGGTCGAAAAATCCACAAATGATGTAACCATAATATGCAATGAATAAAGAAAAAATTTAAAAATTGTCAACTCAGCCACGGACCAGTCAAAGGGATTAAAATTAATTTTTAGTTTTGGCCCGCTGCAATGAAAGGTTGCTTACCACTTACCACTTAACTGAAGCACAACCGAATGTTATTAATTATAACCATAACAAAAATATATTTATAGATAAATAATAATATATATATCTATTAAAGTAGATAATTACATCATTGAATTATTTATGCAATACATATTATATATTTGATAGGATAGGAAAGTTTATTACAATCACGGACACATCATATTGTATAGATCACACATTATTATTATTAGGATAGATCACACACTTAGGGCCAGTTTCAAATTGGGAGGCGGGTATGGGTTAGTGATGTGTCGGTTCAGCTGGAATGGGCTCTTGTACTCGGGTCCTTTACGAGAAGTGGTTCCTACTCCTACTCCTTTTTAAAATCGACTACTCCAAGAGAACCTGAAACCCGAAAAGGTCGCGGAACTCGGGCTCAGTCCCAAACCCGAAACTCGGAGACGGGCCGGGAACCCGAATGCTCCACTCAACTTCAAGAGCATGCCCTTCAGGTAAAATCGGGAACCTTCTTAATGGATGGAGGATAGAAGGCTTTCGGTTTATACACACGTTTTATTAAATTCGCGAATTGCAAGCCGTCAGAGTTCCGTGCCCACGTGTCTGATATTGGAGTGTTTTTTTCCATCGCGCGCGAAAACATCTGGCTTCGAGGACCTTCCCGCCATTTTGAAAGATGTGAAAGTTTTAAATCAATTCAGTGTTCTTTTACCAGTCGACTAAAGTAGTAAGCAGATTTTTCGTTAACATTTCGTTGTATTTTCCTTTCATTTTGCATAAAATCACTTCAAAAAAATTCTTGCATAAATTAGCTTATCACTGGCAAGGGGGACAATCTTCCTCTCCAAATAATGATAAGCCCACGACAAGTCCGGTCTTGTCAGTGGATGAAATTAAAGAACCCATGAGGTACGCTCGAGTTACTCGTCGGAAAAACGGACCATCTCAGTCCACCACAGCTCCGGTCACCGAGAAGAATTTCTCATTGGTGGTCTCTGGGATATCCCCTATTGCTAGTGAAATGGAGTAAAATGGAGCGGCATGTTGACTCCAGGACTTCGTGATTATTATTGGTCGGCGACTTTGCCTACATATGATCCGACTTGCAGAAACCCGACATATTGGGTTCTGCAAAGTGGATCAGATAGAGGGTCGCCGAGGGCCCGGTAGGAGACAAATCATATTTGGGAGTAAAAAGGAGAGGCATGTGCATGTCAACAAAATACAATATTTCGTTAATATTTACATAAAATGTATAGAAAGAAGCCTGCACTGTGCTGATTTAGCTATATAAATGTATTCTCCTTAACTCTGCATTACATTTTATGTGTGTTTGTTTGGTTGGGAAGGGCGATTAGGCCCCCCTGGGAAGCATCCGCCACCTCCAGTTAGTGGCCCTAGGGCTGGTAGCTAATTATTATTTCTAGGTTCAAATGTTGAAGCGAGATAGTATTTATATATATTCCGATAATCTTGAAATACGTACATATAAAAATATATTTTATTTAATTTATTGGGGGGCTAGAATTCCAATAATCCATGCGCTTGATAGCTGCAAGACGAGTGGTTATCTGGCCTCCTACATAGTTAAGTAAATTGAAATACGTACATATAAAAAGATATTTTGTTTAATTTATTGAGGGGCTGGAATTCCAATAATCCATGCGCTTGATAGCTGCAAGACGAGTTGTTATCTAGCCTCCTACATGATTAAGGAAATTGAAATACGTACATATATAAAGATATTTTGTTTAATTTATTGGGGGTCAGAATTCCAATAATCCATGAGCTTGATAGCTGCAAGACGAGTTGTTATCTGGCCTCCTACATAGTTAAGTAAATTGAAATACGTACATATAAAAAGATATTTTATTTAATTTATTGGGGGGCTAGAATTCCAATAATCCATGCGCTTGATAGCTGCAAGACGAGTGGTTATCTGGCCTCCTACATAGTTAAGTAAATTGAAATACGTACATATAAAAAGATATTTTATTTAATTTATTGGGGGGCTGGAATTCCAATAATCCATGCGCTTGATAGCTGCAAGATGAGTGGCCTCCTACATAGTTAAGTAAATTCTAAAGTAGAATCCATGCTAATTTGTACAGCGCTCTTGAGGCGATTTTTCGCAAAAACAGCGCTATATAAGTTGTCCAAATTTATTTTATTATTATTAAGGCTACCACACGCACACTCTCTGTTATAATATAAATATTGATTTGATAATTTTCAGGACTAAAACTTTCAAATTCTGTGAAATAACTGGCCCTTAGTATTGTGTACATATTGGTGGTAACATGTATGTACACCTGACAAAGATATCCTTGAAAGGCATTATTGAGAAAGTCTTTTGTCTTGTTTATATCTACTTATTTTTCTTAGTGACCAGAGAAAGAGACAACCTGTGAAAACAATCATCCGATCATTGAATTTGAGTAAGCAATTAATTCGAAAAGTTTGACAGTGTGTTCTTTCTATTATTTCAAAAAATACCTTTTTCTTAATTTCTAGATTGTGACCAAATTTGAATAGCCAAATACTTCCTAACCTTCCTATACCCAAACTCCTTCCTCCGCCCACTCCCTTCAGCCTTACAACATATCCTAATTTGATATGTCCTACTGGATTCGGGCTGACGGGACTCTTGTGCAGTATTCACATTAACCCGTCTGCTTGTTTAGGAATAAATACATTCCAAAACATGTAATCGCATCATACTTTCATAAGACCAAAAACGTCCCGAGCGACCTTATATTTTAAAAGCTATGTATCTCTCTTCCCCTCAGAAAGAGAACGAAATAATGCTTCTTATTGTTTTTGAAATATGAAAGCTATCTTGCATAGATATTTTACAATCTCGATCCAAAGTGACGGTTTCAGAATTTTTTTCGGAATCCGAGGCTTCCGGATTGTGAGGTGCGAATATATTGAACCAAGCAGACAGGCTAAAAAAGGTATCCGGCATCCAGCTTTCCCTAATCACTTGAGTGGTAACTATCCAAATTTGGACAGGACTTTGAACATCCTACAATTGCTTGAATGCTTCTGTCGAATACCAAAAGATGTCACTACTGTTCCTTTCATGGAATATTCCAGATAATGTTTTGTATCATGTAGACACCATTTTAAATAGTGAAAAGTACATTTTTATATCCTGTGACTGTAAGACATTTTCAGTAGACCATAGACAAAATACAAAAATAGTAATATTCCAGCATTGCCCCAAATAAGTATAGGTCTATCAATCTAAGTTTTCATCACAGTACTCGCACAGATGCAGAACTTACATACAGCATGTTTTGTTTAGACTTTAACACCTCTGGCAAATTTGTTCGCTTTTGGGAATAACTTATAGAAATCGTTGGGTCTCCCTTACTACCATGGTGAGAAATGTGTTAGAATGGGAAAACACCGCAATTTATACTAAAATCTAAAAGTTAACTACAAAATTATTTAAATGTGTACTTTATGAAACCAAAGTTTTTGACCGCATTTGAAAAAAAATTACAAAACTTTAGGAGTTTTTTGATATTTATTTTTAAATGAAACGACAAAAAAAGTGAGGTAATGATAACATTTATAATATATGTATTTATCTAATAAATTATGTGTTTTTATTTTTTTTATTACCAGTAATTTTGTAAAAACGTAAGGCGAGCCATTTTTAAAACTTTTTATGTTTGCATTCAAATTTTTTATATATATTCACTGGGTCATTATTTCAGCTATCTTATAGTTCAAGAATCCCGCGCAAGCGCAAACGAGTTGTGCATTTTTCCTTGTATATAAACCTCGTTTTACTTTACCGCATTGGGCAGTATCGAGAACTCGGCCCGCCAAAACAGTGACATGAGTGAAATGATGATTACGCTCATAATTGCAAATCATGTGTTGGAGCAATGCAGATATACAGGGTGTTAAGGGACGTACTTGACTTACTTTAACCAGTGATTCCTGACATTATTTGGAGTAAAAAATGTAAATGAAATTTTGGTCTCTGGTGACTTTACTTGATGACTTTTTTTTTTTTCGAAAATTTTTTCTTCAAAATCAAACAAAAAAAAAATTCTTCCGATTGTCGTTACTGGTCACTCAGCCGAGTGTCGGACGAACCCATTACCCCACCTCCAACTGTTCAACAACTACCATTTTTTTATGTTTTTGTAGAAAAAAAAAAAAAAACATAAAAAATGTCACCGGACACCAAAATTTCATTTACATTTTTACTCCAAATAATGTCAGGAATCACTGGTTAACGTAAGTCAAGTACGTCCCTTAACACCCGTATAACTCATCCCATGCACTATCGACGAATGCGCGAAGCGCCTTAAAGGCAAGTGAATTTTGCACAACTTTGATCATATACAATCCAATTTTTTTAATGTGAATACAACAAGAGTTCCAACTGCTTCCGCCTGGAGCCAGTGAGACTATGGCATCCCCAATTGGGTTATGTTGTGAGGCTGAAGATAGTGGAAAGGGGAAGGAGATGTGGAAGAGGAAGGTGGCTATTCAGATTTGATCACCAAACACGGCTAAAGCCATTTCAAGCAACATTTCAATTCTTAAATGTGGTCTTACACCAGGAGATCTGGAACGTACCGTAAATATACTATATATTATTTTAATTGTGAAATAACACAAATTAATCAAATAAAATGTTGGGATTTGAACCGGATTGTTAGTTGAGAGTCATACCCCTCAGCCACGATGGTGTGGATGTCTGGAATGTATTTGTTTAGGAATACCAATTTACAATGTTAGCGCTACAATATTGACACTCGTGCATGGTGAATTTAAATGGTTTAGTGAGATTTTCAGTGATGAAGTACACCTTCACTCTCCAGATCTTTTGCAGCATTATTAAATTCAATTATTTACAAATGTAACTTAGTGGAGTGAATGAACTGCAGCGCCCACATTAATTAATTTGCTACCCCATTAATTAATTACATACCAGACTCTGGGTACATTTTAAAAGTTAAATGCACAATTAGCAAATTGAGTCACCAGCCTCCTCTGCTTGCAAGAGAATTTCACTGTAATATCATAAAGGGGAAAATTAAACGAACAAAAATAATTAGAAATTAAAAAAATGTATTTTCATATATATTTGATATTCTATAAGTATCATTAACATAAATATTACAAAAGGAAAACGGAGACAAATTCGTAAACCCAAAAAAAGTCTAAAAAGAGCTAAGTGAACAAAATTTTTTGTAAAAAAAAAAAAAACTACATAATTATTTTATTTTTTCTAACCTACGTAAAAGATTGAGTGCGACAATATTTTCATTGCAAAAAAATGACAAAAAAAACAATTTTTGTAAAATGTTATTTTTTGGCATGTTTGATTTTACGTGATGAGGAAAAGACGTACTATTCAAAAATATGTTTACAGAAGTTAATAATAATTTTTTTCATAGATGGTACACACCCCAAATGAACCAGGTAACTACTCAATATGAATAGAGACTCATTAAGGGAACAAGAAGAACCGTAATAGGACACTGTCAGTTTCACACATCTGGCACATGCTGTTTGGAGTGGAAAGCAAACACTAATAACTCTCTACATATATGGTGCCAGAGTCCCATGAATCCATCCCTCCCATTGCGGTGCAAGGTCGAAGGGTCGAGAGAATCTAGTTGGAGGTCAGAGGATCCCTCAACCGACCTCTCCCGATCCGTCCTGCCACGCAGTTGGTAGGCAAGCACATGTGCCGCCAAGATCTGGACAAACCCCATCCCCCGAACCCTGGCAATCCTGCTAAGTCGCCGGCTCGGGATGATCGGGTCGGTTATCCAATAAAAGGTTCCTAGAGATACAATCACGAGCATGTTTGAAAGTAAAAAGAAAAGATATCTTTCTGAGTGACTGACTAAAAGACAATGAAAAGCTATTTTTGACTGAGCGTGTAGCTAAGTCCTGTTTCATCTCGATCCCTTTGCAATTCATCTGTCTGTAAATTTGTTTGTATGTTCCGGGTCCGGTCAAACCTGTCAAGATGGTAGCTATGTTTGCAACATTGTGCAAAGTCTACTGTTCACAGAACTACTAGTATTATAGTTGTGGTAACAAAAATAATAAAGTTAAAATTTGTCTTTCGAAAAATAGGAGAAATTTTTATATTTTAAAATCACTTTCTTTTTAAATTTGTAATTTAAAAGTAAAACTTAAAAAAAAAAAACTTACAAAAGCTTAAAATTATTAAAATACAATATTCCTACCTTCTACATAGGTAGAGATACTTTTCAAAATGCGCCCCATGTTTAAAATTCAGTCGAAAAGATTCTCATAGGAAAAGGACCAAACTTATTTGCGTGGATTAACTGTAGTCATATGATTAAAGACTAAAAAATCATAATTTTTATAATTAAGAAGCACAAGATAGTTTGGTCCGTTCCACTAAGAATCATTTTCAACACAATATATCGACTGCTCCAAGGAAGGCTGCAGTAACTCAATATTTGGTGTTTTTGAGTTAGTTACATTTTCGGGTTTTATAATTTTTTATCTATCTGCCAAGAAGACATTTTTAACTCTAACAGTTATACACCGTGAGAAAAACCATTTTAAAAATAGTTGTAAGTCACGAAGTCTTCATTTTTCCATGTACTAAGGAAGTAAGTTGAGTTACTGCGCTTTTCATCGGATTTTTTTTTCGTGTGTGGTCGTAAGTCAGACTTACTTCTTTTTTCCATGGAGAAATATCGATATTATCATTTGAATTGCGATTGACGGTTAAAGTTACATTCATTGCGGTTTGCCTATTGTAGTGATAAAATTGAAAATATAAAGAAAATTGTACCGTAAAAGTGTTAAATATGAAAATTTCCAGTAGGACTGTCAAAATAATAGCTAATGGTATCGCATTATCGTCTACAATGCAGTCTGGTAAGTCTAAACATATCTCAGACATAACTTAAAATTGACTGTATTTAATTCTAATGCCCCAAAAATTAGCTTGTGAATTTTTATTTTGTACATATTGTTTTTTCAGATTATAATAAATTATTAGTCTACTTCTGATAAATTATTATTAGGTCCCTATGGAGATCAGCAATATTTTAGTGCAGTGAACTCTGATGCGATTGGAAGCCTACTACAAGTAATAATTCAAGACCTATAGAATTGAGTTGTAGACCAACTTTCCCTGATTTCATGTTGCTTTTTATTGAGGAAACAGGATTGTTCTATTGTGCTACTAAAACAACTGAAAAATATGTACAAGTATATTCCGAGAACTACATAAAAATGAATACATTTTCAAATACTTCAAGTGAATAGAAATGTTTTTCTTCAAAATATATTTGGTGATGTAAAATGGGATCAGATTAAAAATGAAACTGCTAAATGCAAGAATACTTTGCACGAAGAATCGCGAAAAAAATATTCACAGCATTCTGGAAAATATGAAGTCATGCCATGCAGTGGAATTTTATTGGTCAACACGTGGAGTTAGTGCCGAAACCAATTACGGTTGCAAACCGTGATAACTGTTTTTGCAAACATCGGGGATCTCTGATAGAATGGTAGCTACTACATGTGGAAAAATTGACGAAACAGGTGCAGTAATGCTTGATCAGCGTGGGATACATCTCACAAGATCCAATCAAATTCTACTTGAATTCGAACTCATTCAAGCCTTTCTTGTAGTGGATACATACTATACCAGGAAATCATCGAAGAAGCTTTACCTATAAAGAGATCGGAACATTTAGAAAATGTACAGACTGTATGTAGATTTGCAGAAAGAAAGAAGCATTGAAACATCTGCTACTCTGAGACACTGCTTTTGACTTCCATAATAATTATGCTAAAAAAGACCAGTGTGCGAAATTTATAATAGCCACTGATGAAGAAAAAGTACTGTTTAAAGATGCTTATGAAACACACCGGAAAAATAAACTTCAGGGCAGGGTCTTAAAAGACTCGGATAAAGGGATAAAGAGAATGCTGGAATTAATTTGCAGCTATGCGTAGCAGTATTTGACTTGCAAAACGTTATATAGATACCTCATTCAGTGAGTAGGTTTTACTAGAATAGAAAAGTACGCAACATACAATTTCACTATATATGATACATATAGGAAAGAAACAGGGCCACTGCTTTATTTGGTATGAATCAGAAGGAAAAAGATGTGCGAATGAAATCGCTACATGTTTACACAAAATTTTAACTTCAGTTCAACAAAAGAGTACTTATAAATAAGTAAAGTTATATTCTATTCGGATAATTGCAGTGGACAAAACCGAAACCGACATGCGTTTTCCATGTTAGAATATGCCGTACGAACCCTCAAAATTAATGAAACCCATCGTTTTATGAAGAAAGGACACACTAAAAACGAGAGTGATTCTATGCACGCCACAATAGAAAATGCAAGGAAAGGGAAAACTATTTACGTGCCTGTACAATTGGTTATCCACTGGAAGTGTATATAATGTATGGTTACATGGAAGAACCCATAACCTTCATTTTAGAAAAACGGACAAGAGGCAGGCGGCTGGACAGATTAATTCAAGATGTTGCTGTGTATAATCAAAAACAAAACATCGATAAACTTTTAGGGGTATTGCTTTGACAATACCTATGCATGTTCTAAATTTAACTTAAACACTTGATTGATTAATGCAATTGTTTATTTATTTAATAATTATAATGAAAACAATAGCGCGTTAAAAAATACACCGAACTGTGTTGATTGTTTTACCGGTGTTTTACCTTGTTGGTTCCCGAAACTGTTTATTTTCCTGGCAACCAACAAGCGAAAGTGGTTGATATTTTTCGAATTAATTTTCAAATTATATTAAGTTTCAGGCCGTGTCACTGAACCGCGGTAAGTAATACACACCTTGTAATGTACGTAGATCGTCACAACTCTGCTAGCATTATGCAATATTCCAAAGACCATAATTTCTATATTTCATTAAATTCTTCCGTTGAAGAAACCGCCATTGGACATTCTAATGCCACAGATGGGGTGTCTGATGATTCAGAAATCGAATGAAACTTTATAATGTTCTTTTCCTTCTTTAATTTTTTTAAATGACTTAAGAATCTCTTCTATTTTATGCAAGTAACAGTTTCTAAACAAATTTATTATTTTTTCAGTTGATCGAACTAAAAATGTTTTTTATATTGTTGTTTATAACACTGAGACACCATAACTATTGAAAAACTCTCAACTGTGTATTCTTATTGTCTATAAAAGATGTTTTTTTTACTGTTAAAATAAAGCAGCTCGTCGTAACTTCTATAATTTGTTTAATTTTTCCCTGTAACAAAGAAGTAGCTCAACATACTACCCATTGAAATTATATAAACTCCGAGGAAAAGAATAGTAAGTTCCAAAAACCTTCAAATTAGTGCAAATTCAAGGAAAATACTAAGAAAATATTAAGTAGTTAGAAAGAGTATTAACAAGCGAAACTTATTCAATTTAAATAAAATTCAAACCCCTCATCTAAGATTAGGCAGAATTTTTTGAACTTTAAAATCGCTCTCCTGTAAAATGACAAAAAAGTGAGTTACTGCAGTCTTACTTGGAGCAGTCGATATTACAATTTGTATATAACAGCTGAAATTTCAGTCAAAGCTGATTTTTTCACAAAATGGCGCGTAATTTCATCAGGTAAGCTGTATTTTTCACAAAATGGCGCAAAACTTATCAAGCTGTATTTTTCACAAAATGGTGCATAATTTTTCACAAAAACGGCGTCTAATTTCATAAAAAAATATTAATAAAATAAAGCGGTCTCAACAAAGAACATTTTTCAATTGTAAAAAAAACTTTGTCAAAGTAAAATTTCAAATAAAAAAAATCAACTCATCAATAATTATGAAGAAAATTTCATGCTTCTGGCACCGTGACTTTTATTTTAATAGAAGCATAATACATATAAACATGACTTATTTTATTGCAAGGGAATCATTAACCAATTTTGTTAAAAAAAAAAATGTTGTTTTTACCAGAGAGCCGATGAGAAAATCAAAAAGAAACAAAAAAAAAGTTATTGCCATGTTTAGAATGGTACAAAACTAGATCTTATTATTTCTAGAATTACATTTTTAAACTAAATAACTATAAATGTTTTTATCTAGGGTTTTACATACATAATGTTATTAATATTTATTATTTCATAAGACCATAGAGAAAACGGGAGATCCTCGAGAAAGAGATCAAAATAAAAATAAAATTATAAAAAGATGCAAGGAAAAAACATTAATTTGAAACGTCGCGTAGAAATGTGCGTATCGGTGCTATATATTTATTCACTTCTGACAGGGATGTCACTGAGAAACAGCTTTTAGTCTTATGATTTGAGATTTTCAGCACCAAAAGTATTATCATTATTTATTTATAAAAAATGATAATACTAAAAATAAAATGCTTTTTTGTGCAGTTGTCATAGAAATTTTAAAAGTGCCCTATGTTATAAATCAGAAAGGGACAACAGTTTATTCAATCATCAAATTTAAATATTCCAAGTCTTAAAAATGTTTAAAAAAAATTATATTACAAAGAAAGTGTTTTTCAATTTGTGTCATTTTTTTTAAGAAATCAAGTAGCAAGTCTGTAATAGTATGCTGTGTGTTAGGGGTCAATTTTGGTTGCGATATACATAAGAATGCACATTTCTCTCTCAAAATCCTTTAAAAATTCTCAAAACCAAAAATAATTGATCATTTTCCAACAATATCAAAATTCTTTCTAACAGTGTAATATTAAGCTGAAAGAATTAGTTTGTGGAGGAATGCACACAGTAAGCAGAACTGCGATAAAAAAAAAAAAAACTAGATTTCAAATGCAAAACTTAAAAGTCCCGCGTGATCTTTAGTATTTGACTAATTTCAGCTCTCAATTATAGACTTTTTAACCTTTTGAAAGCTGCCGAATCAGCAATTGAGATGGTGAGATATACACAGTATACGTTAAGCGGCATACTCATCCGTGAGGTTTAATCGTATCCTTTACAGAAAATCATAGTGTGTACGTGACTCGCGGTAGCGCTGTCGGGTTTTTTGCGAATCAATGAGCGCTTTACACAGGTTTGCCGTTACGGTTACAGTGGTACGGACATAGGATTAAGAAGAATACAAGAAATGTCATCTGGACCTGTTTCGTGGTGCAAATATTCGTCCAGCCAGTCTTAAATTTGCAATACAAAACTACGTTTATGAAATTCAAATGGTATCTGTGAGATCTACCATGTCAGGCAAGTGTAAGTGAGACAAAGCGCATGCTAAATGGAACATTTGTTTCCATTCAAATTGGTGTGGAAGGCTCTTCTAGTTTTCTTCGTTATTCTATGAGTGTGGATATCACGTACACACTGAGCCTCATTACTGTGACTGCAACAGTTACAATTACAGCTCACATACGAACGAGTATGCGGTTTTGGTTTGTACGAAGTATACATTGTTACGAACTTGGGAAATGTACGAAATTAGCACTCAAAAGGTTAAAGGCTTTAAGAATGAATTAAGACTATGATCGTTGCTTCTCTATGATCCGATGAAAATCTATCTTCCATGGTTGGCTTGCGATAGTGTGAATTAGTTATTATTTAAGGTTCCCCTCCCTCTTGACGGAGGGCAGCGGCGGAGGCTCGGCCAGCCCCTTGACCTTGAGTCGTGCTGCCGTCTTGAGGAAGGCCGGCAGCTGCTCCTGGGACACGTTCACCTCCCCCGCGTACATGAACTCCAGGATGGCCTGGAGGTGGAGGTAGGAGACGTCTTTGAGGATGATGATGGGGTGCTTTGAAGGGTTTTCCTGGAAAACAGATTATTAAGATATGGATGAAATATATATATATTTTTTTTTTTGTTTACAGACATCCAATAATAACACCAACTGAGGAACAGTAGGGTAAAGTCGTCGTACTCCGCTTCACTTGGACATGTTCCATTTGTATTCTAGATTTCACGGACAATCAAATACGACATTTGCTGGAAGTACCACAAATATAAAATAAATTCTCTCAAAAAGAAACAAAAATATTTTAATGTGGCTACCTAATTACTAAATTACCTAATGACTATAATATTTACAATAAATAAAAAAAAATAAATGTACATATAACCTAACCTAACTAATCATTAATTTTTGGGGATCGTTGGAAACGGTTAATACGCACTTTTTTTAAAAAAAAATCTTTTGATTCACCTTAATTACATAAAAAGACAACTATTTGCATTGGGGGAAGTGGAAAATATTTCATTTTAAATTTCGATTATGTAAAATTAAAATTAGCTTTCGTCTTGTGAGATTGTACGCCATTATGGTTATTAGCTCATTCGCTGTCACTTTGGCATCACTTTGGTATGTTGGTATTCCTGATAAATTTGAATGTATAACGAATGGCTAGAAGATTTTGAAGGTACCATGAAATCTGGAAAGGTAAGTACTAAATTATCGGACTTTTGGGAATAAAATGATGGAAAAAAACATGTTTTTAATTTCGGTAATTATTTTTTATAAATAATACATTCACTTTTGTATCAAAAACCGTGTTACATAAACCTAGCGTAGCCGTTAAACTACTTGAAAACTGGGATGTTTTTCTTGCCTTGACGCGAGTAGGCGTTATAAAGGGGCACTTTCTTTTGTATCACAAACCATGTTACACAAACCTAGCGTAGCCGCTAAACTACTTGAAAACTGGGATGTTTTTTTGCCGTGACGCGAGTAGGCGCTACGAAGGGGGCACTTTCTTTTCTATCACAAACCATGTTACACAAACCTAGCGTAGCCGCTAAACTACTTGAAAACTGGGATGTTTTTTTGCCGTGACGCGAGTAGGCGTTATAAAGGGGCACTTTCTTTTGTATCACAAACCATATCACATAAAATTAGCGTACGTAGCCGCTCAACATCGCAGAAATAGTTGACTTATAAAAATAAAATTTTAAAGTAAAAAAAAATTTAAGCTAATAAATTTGAATCAACGCACGCAATACATGTGTATTTGGTAAGTACCTACTAATTAGGCGGAATTTCAGTTTTATAACATTAAAAACTCCCGCGCGATTTTGTCTCTAGCCGTTGGTTTTACGAGCCGAATTCCCATGAAGTCTGCTACGATTTGATCTAGCATCTTTTCGTACAGTAACAAGAATACCAACATTACAAAAAAATGACATTTGAAAATAATGTTTGAAAATGGACGGTCTCGTTTCACAGAATGAAAGCTAATTTTAATTTTACGTAATCGAAATTTAAAATGAAATATTTTCCACTTCCCCCAATGCAAATAGTTGTCTTTTAATGTAATTTATTTATTTATTTATTTATTTATTGAAGAAACAAACAGTACGTTATTTACAGTGGTGAAATTTTTTTACAGTTATTAAGTATATTTCAAGGTGGGTACCTATGATATGTTTCATTGAAGTATCTTATTTATATTAAGTGATTACCGGGTGATGTGCGTAGTGGGTAGGTGTGTGAGTACGTCTGTAGATGTGAGAAGTGGTGATGTATGTATGTATGTATGCGCCTTGAACAATTTACATTATTGACATGATGCTCTTTTTAAATTTGGGAAGTGAATCGAAGAAAATGTCGATGTTAGAATTTAGACAAACATTATTGAACATATGAAGAGCACGGTTAATTGGCGAATTAGTTGCTGCATTTGTTTTATAATTATGCATGTGGAATAATTCTGTATGACGTGTACGTCTTAAAGGAATGTTAAAATTAATTAGGGAAAGAAGTTTGGTAGAGTCGATGTTATTATTTAAAATTCTATGTATAAATGTTAAATCAGCTATTGCTCGCCTTTGTTGCAAAGTTTGAAATGTGCGTTTAAAGTTATTGTTGAATTTAAAGGTAAGATATTTTATGAATTTGTGTTGAATGTTTTCAATGTTATCAATATACAGTTTGTACTGCGGGTTCCAAATTGGCGAGGCATATTCCAGTATACTTCTGACTAATGCAAAATATAACATTACTACTGTGCGCGGATTACTGAATACTTTACTGATACGAAAAACAAAACCAAGCATTTTATATGACCTGTTAATGATTGAGTCGATGTGCTTATTAAATATAAGTTTGCTATCAAGGTAAACCCCAAGATCTTTACATTCCTTTTTAGAGATGACAGATTCATTGTGGAGTGAATAAGTGTACTTAATTATATGTTTATTTCTGGTGAATGTCATAGTGTGACATTTGGAAATATTGATATCTAAGCAGTTAACTTTGCAATACTTGCAAAGCCTATCTAGGTCACTTTGTAACGCTTCACAGTCAGAGGGAGAATGCACCACTTTGAATATTTTCATGTCATCAGCGTAAAGCAAATATTCGGAATTTTGAAAGCATGATCCAATGTCATTTATGTAAATGTTGAACAAGAGCGGGCCTAGGTGGGAACCGGTTAGTGAATCAAAAGATATTTTTAAAAAAAAGTGCGTATTAACCGTTTCCAGCGATCCCCAAAATTTACCAACTAATCTAACGTAAACTAACCTAACCTAATCTAACCAAAAAAAACTATAATTTCTTTTAGTGGTTGTTTGGATTTTACATGTTTCATTTATGTTTATTAATTTTGCAAGTAATACACATAACATGGATAAATTATTGTTTTACAGAGCAAATATATTTTTTCTATGATTGGCAGCATTGATTGTTTACGAAATGTAGTATACATAAATATGAATCTTGGAGTGGAAAAATTACATCAAAAGTGAATTAATTTTAACTAAATTAAAAAAATAAAATAGAATGCATATTTTTTCACCTCCCCTGACATAAATACTCACTTTTGGTAATAATAAAGCTAAATCTAACTATTTAAATAAGAAAAATGAAGTATTAACCATGAGGCGGAGTTGGACAGTAGAAATGAAAGAAGATAATGGTAGGACTACATCTTGAAGCACCTGCAACTTCCAACCCCCGATATGAATTATCTACCTCTCATGAATTACTGCTAATTCTCATTTCAATATTTGTATCTACACTCAGCCCAGCCTCCAGTAGCGAACAAAACAAATGCCAACCAATGCAAGAACTTCAGTATCCAGTTTGTTGTTGAGAGGGACAGTGCATTTGTACGGAACAGAACGGCCACTGTTTCAACGATGATGTAGAGATCAATGATCCTAAACATTGCAACATGCACTTATTGGCCAGTTAAAAAAATAAATTATTTACATATTATCAGAACACTAGCTGTTTGGTTTTGAAATGATGATATGCGTAGTTCCTACCGGGATGTCATTTGTCCAGTACCTACTCTCCCTAATCATATCACCTTGCTGGAAAAGCATTTGTAAATGGAACAATGACAAAAGTGAATTCAAGTGCTTTTGTTTCTGAAAAAAGAGAAGATTGAAAGAAAAGAACTACATTGAAAGCTTCCTACCGGTTGTTGGTGTTCATAATATCGTTTATGAACTAAAAGAAGGTTTTTGACCTTATCTAGATCCTTTTGTACTTATTTGTGTTGTGGCGATAATTATCTCGAGGTATCGCGGTGGAACTAAATAAACAATATTTGTAATTGTGTTGTTCGCCTTCGCAGAGGTAAGTGATTGGTTTCCTTCTTCCTTGTAATCCATTATTTTTCCTTACACATATTATCACCCAATTCCAGCAAACACCACTTTGTTTAGTACTTACAGTCCATTTCCAAGTGTATCTGAAGCTGTAATTCGGAAACAGTTTCGGATGCAACACCAGCAATACTAATAAAATAAAAAGTATAAAATATTTACCTCTAATAAGCTTTTGAAATATGGACTGCATGCGGATAGAACCATCTTGTGTGCCTTGCAAGTCTGTCCTTCGCAGGCTAACGTTACCTGTAACATACGTACAAACATTCAATCAATACAGTACACATTTCAATTTGGGAGGCGGGTATGGGTACTACCGCCCCGGGATCCGTTGATTGGATAACCAACACCTCTACCATAGGTCACCCCAAGTGGTTCGCTAAGTTTGCTGGGGAAAACATTTTAAATTATATGTATTTTATCTAATTCAATTTACATTATAATGTAATCGAATACCTGTTACACTAGTTAGGATGGATATGTGCTATAATGTTGTTGCATCTCTTAACCCGTTTAATCAAAGGAGACCATATTTGTCCCAATGTATATAGTCTCATATAAAACGCTGTAACTCCCTTACTATCATAGAAGTATGTTCTAATCGGTGTTAGAAAGGAAAAACACCACTCTTTGTATTCCAATCTAAAAAATAGCCACCAAAAAAGTAAAATGTACACTTTTATGTACACAAAATTTTGAATCACAAATTGGAAAAAGAAATTTGAAACTTAGAGAATTTTTTATAAATTATTTTTACATAGATCGACAAAAATTTGAGGTTACAATATGTGTTTGTTGTACATTTGTCTAATAAAATATGTATGTGTTTTTATTATTTTTTATTATCAGAAACTTTAGTTAGAAAAAACTTAAAGTGAGCCATTTTGAAAACTGTTTGTATACAAAATTTTTATAATAAAAAAAAAATGTTTATTTCGAATACTATAATTTGAAAGCGTATTTCATCACCTTTCTAAAACAGTTTTTGGTTTTTGAATGTGCTCAGAAATCAAATATTTGCATTTTATTGTAAAGCGAAAATATTTTGACCATCTGAAAAAAATGTCAAATTTTTGAAGGGTTAATACTCGATACACTTCAGGCGGGCGAAAACAAGGAACCCGTTAGTGAAAATGTAATTTAAATCCATCTATCTTCCAAAATAATGTGTAAATTTTAATGATTTTTTTCTACAGTACTCAACACACCCCAACTATCAGGGCCGTATTTACACTTTTCATTAGTATAGGCCACTTTTTTTGCGCCGCCCCTTCCTCCTTCTTAGAAGTTGCCATCTATCACATTCACTCACTTGTAGGCTTTTATTAGGTGACTCACAATTTTAAAAATAAATATTCAAAAATAGGTTAAGAGGTTTTCAAAAATGAAATAAACGTATAAATTATTCATAAAGTAAAAGTGTAACATGAAACAAGAATTACAATTTTTTACGGGATTTTTATTTGACAAAATTATATTATAATAGCTTCATATTTTATAGTAGGTATTCATTAAGTCTGCTTCCATGCACAGAAGAGCCAAAGAGTAAAGTTTTTCTTGCGATAAAGAAGACCTTTGGTATTTCTTCACTCGCTTTCAACATGAAAAACTCCTTTCTTCAGAACAATTTGTGGCTGGAGTGCAAAGTGCGACGCGGAGAGCTATTTCCAAGTTTCGTTAAACGTTGCACAGATATTGTTTCCTGAAAAACTTTCCTTAAAAATATTCAGTAATGATGTAGATTCAGGTTTCTCTGCTGTCTTATTAGTGGAAATGTGACCTTAAAAGTGTACACATTCCTGAACTAAATCGTCTTCGGAAACATTGTTTAATATTGCACAAGGGACTGAGATTTTTCTGAGACTCTTTGTATTGGAAGTTCACCCATTTTTTTTAAGATGAAATTTTTTCTTTGAAGTTTATACATGTATTATGCATTCTCTCTAATTCAGCTCTCAGCCAGGAGGTTGTTTCAATATCCTCATTTGATGTTTCGTCTGTAAAGCTTTATTCTCTTAGGGTCACCTTACTCTTAATATCGCCCTGATATTGCTAAAGTGCACTCATTTCAATTGCACTTTCTTAGAAATAATCAAAGTTTTCTTGCTCTATTATAAACTCGAGAAGAGATACACAAAAATCAGGTACCGTCAGTACATCAACAGATGAACTCTGAATCTGAGCACTCACTTTATTTAGTCTTTCCAAAATACGATTAGTAACCAAATAAAGGTAGCCCATTTTTTGTGAAATATTCGCACCATAATCGCACGACGCAATCCGCGGTCCCGTACGGGTTCACAGGGCGTCTAAAGGTTCCTTTAAGGGGAGAAATAGGTGTAGAGGCTCCAAAAAAAATTAGTTTTTTCGTAAATCGATGGTAGTACTATTAAAAAATATATTTTGAAAATTTCAAACCAAAATTCCAATCCATTTTAAAAGTTAAATGCTTTTGAGTGAGTATCCCTCGGTCGAACTACCACTATTTTACTGCCACTCTTATTTTCAAACCCATTTTTCTCGAAACTCCTTTTTTCGAATTTGTGTAACCTCTAGCTCCTACAGTTTTTGATCAATCGTTATCAAACTCAGCAAATAGTTTCTTTATATAAATCCTAAACGGTATCTATATTTTAACCTTTTTTATGGCACAAAAACTTAAAAAATTACAAGAAATTTTCACATTTCTGAAAAAAAAAGTTTTTTTTGTAAGGAGTGAGGTTCAAATAGAAAAAAAAAACAATTTTAAAGAGACTCTCAATGCGCGGCAGCTGATATCTCCGTTATTTTTTGAGGAAAATATTTGAAAATTTTAGAATATACTCTTGAATATGTGTGTAAAATGACCTCAACGGCTCACCAAAGCGATCGAGCGCCGCCCCCTGAACTCTGCCGCCCCTAGGCCGCAGCCTATAAGGCCTATTGACAAATCCAGGACTGCCAACTATAAAATTACAGTCTAAAATTATAGCCTAATTTGAAATAGGACTCCATAAACAGAAGTTAAAGTTAGTGTTGGACATAGACATATGAATATTACTAGACCAGAACATAGAGGTGAGGGGGAGAAACCAACTACAGCGGGGCGCAGAGCGGGAAGATGAATTTGGTGATATGTGATTCGTCAATAACTCAATCTGAGAGTATATGGGCATCTCGCATTATAATATCACCATTTAGTTCTTAAAAGTAAACTCTGCTTTTGAATGAACAGACCTTTTTACATGGGAGCGCGAATTGCTCGCCGCGTAATGAACAAATTTGCGAATTCCAAATACGGCAAAGTAAAGTTCGCCTATTTTCATAGTCCAATATTTTGTTGCTGTATTTAGTTAAAGACACTTTTACAAATGTTTCATAACTTACTTATCCCACTAAACAGCGACGAGCACACGCCATGTATCTCGAGTGATAGTGTGTGTTACAAAAACGACCATATTATGTGATCTGAATAAGCTTAAAATAAAGTAAAATAATGCTTGCCTATGGAATGTTTTACGTCAAATTGGGTTTATTCTCTTTTTCACTTCTATTTTTACACATTTTCAAAACACAAGCCACTATTTTTGCCGTAAAATGCACCGATGAGTGCTCGACGCTGGCTCGCAGAAGAATGATGACGTCACATTTTTTAGATTCACGCGAAGCCATACTCGATCCCAGCCGGTTCAAATGGAACCGGTATGGGGAGGGGGAAATAATACGCTTTTATCGCTCAGGGCAGGTCTAGTAATATTCATATGTCTATGGTGTTGGATCATTATTTACTGACGTTTTATGGGTAAAAAATGTATGCAGGTATTTTATTACTTTACAAACAAATTAGTTTTCACTTTGGTACAAATGATTACAAAATAAACAAAAATTTTAACAAAACAAAAAAACGACTTCAAAAAATGCACTAAAAAGTAAAAAATTTATTTCGTATTCTTCTATAACTTCATAATCAACTTACTTTTTCTAATCATCAATATGTAGGTACGATTTTTATTTTTGGAGTCGGTGTCAGTCAAGGTAGGTTTGTAACTACATACATAGTTATAGGTGAGATGTGCTTGTGTCGCACAAGCGACTGGCTGACACCGATTCCAAAAATAACAATCGTACCTACATTTTGATGATTAGAAAAAGTAAGTTGATTATGAAGTTATAGAAGAATACGAAATTATTTTTTTAACTTTTTAGTGCATTTTTTGAAGTCGTTTTTTTGTTTTGTTAAAATTTTTGTTTATTTTTTGATTTTTAGTGAATCTGAAGTACACTAACTAATTTGTCTGAATATGGGTAAACCCACTAAATGTGCTGCTCATATGAGACACACATAATTTGACCATAACGACGGACGTTAGGGTCAAATTAAGAGATTCAGCCGAGTTTCGTTAATTTGTCATGGATCCGATAATCAAAACCTAATCAAACTCTCATCAAATTACCCTTGAAGTACATCCTTTCCAATAAAAAAAGAATCATCGAAATCGGTTGGCGTGATATTGAGTTATTCGTCCATTTGTCGCGCACATACTTAATGCAAAATTTAAGACTTATATGGTTTTCTCATGGATGCCATTGTCAGAACTGGACCAAATTAAAATGGGACCACACGGAAAGCACCAGCTTTCAAATAAAAAAAGAATCATCAATATCGGTTAACCCAGTCAAAAGTTCTGAGGTAACAAACATAAAAAAAAAAAAATACAGTCGAATTGAGAACCTCCTCCTTTTTGAAGTCGTTTAAAAAGAGTGTGCAATTCACACGTAGTAGAAGTAAAACCTTCAGAAAACTAAAGTAGACAAGAGTGGAGAGGATATGAAGCACCGCACAAAGAGGAGACCGATTATACTATCTCATTCTCTCGCAGGTTAAATCCTGTAGATGTCTCTATTCAGTGTCACTATTTTTCATTTCAACGAGTTTCTAATCACAACGGTGCTAACGAAGTTTTCACTTTAATAAAGAACAATTTGCGCATCTCCAAAATATAATAATATGTCAAAGTGTTAGTTTCCTTTTGATAACATATTATTCCACACAAAAGATGAGGAGGTGAGAAGATTTCTCCATCTTGTATCACATTTCAAGCAATGGTTCAATTCTGAATTGTGGTCTTAGACCAGGGCGATACCAACGGTATCTTCCACTCTGGAATGTGTCGCAAATTTACTTTATATTATTTTAAATGAAGTAATTGTGATACAACACAAATTAATCAAATAAGATTTATTTCGGATCAAGAGTCAAGAGCCTTACCCCTCGACCAAGGAGGTGTTGTCAGATATGGCAGTTGTCTGATATGTCAGTTTTTATAACCTGTATGGTGGATAAGAATAGAAAAGTAAGTAGATAAAGAATGAAGGTTTATAAATTTTACTTACATCTGTGAAGCTTTTTTCATCTCTTAGGTGTCTGAAGGAAGTCACCATATTTGTTTGGAAATCATTCCATTTCAGGAAGAATTGCTGGTCGCCCATTTTGATAGATTTATTTAATTGATTCGATTAACTAATCGGTGTCTACGTCCAGATATCACCACCTGAAAATGGACAAATTACAATGAATGGAATTACAAAATGTATGACCATAAGATTTTTTTTTTTTTTTACATTAACTCCACACAGGAGGCCCTGAGGAAAATAATTTCCCTCAGGGCCTATGTCATCTGGGATGCTGTGTGGAGGGTCTTTTTGAGGAGAGGAAAGAATGAACATTGGTCTTGAAGAGACCCATGTTGTAGGAAGGAGGAAACACAGAGGCCGGCAAATCATTCCACAGCCGAGCTGTTGAACACAAGAACGAGTCGAAGAAATGACCCGTTCTCATGTGACAAATGTCAACCGTGTACAAATGTTGGGCACGCGTTAGGCGTGTTTCCCGACTATGCACCGTTGCCGAAGGGATCAATGATGCTAGTTCCTCGGAGCATCTTCCATTGTAATACCGATAGAACAAGGATAGCATTCCCACCTGACGCCTGTGCTCTAAAGATTGCAATCCGTCTGTTAAGATGGGAGAATCTATCAAACGGACCGCCCGTTTCTGCACAGAGTCGAGGGTATTTTTCAGGTATTTTGGAGCTCCAGACCAGAGGTGGCTGCCAAATTCAACCGTGGGGCGTACTTGTGATTTGTACAAGGTTAGCAGTTGTGTACTATTAAATTATCTGCGGGCCCTGTACAGTACGCCCAGTTTTTGGGAGGCTAGCTTTACTTTGGCTTCGATGGAGCCCCCATACCTGAGCTGGTCACTTAGGGTTACACCAAGCATATCAATGGAGGGCCTGTTCGGAAGATTGCTTCCGTTGAAAGAGACTAGATTTTCATTTCGATCCCTTTTGGACGTAATCAGACAAGATTGGGTCTTTGAAACATTAAATTCAACGATATTATTTTTACCCCAAGAGAAAACACTCTCGAGGTAGCCGTCCATTCTTTGCTTCAAAGCCCTACGAGCTGTTGGAGTTTGTGAGCCCTTTGGGGGCTTTTCAAACAAAAAGCTATCATGAACTGTACTGTCATCCGCATAACAGTGAATTGGTGCACATGACAAAAGGTCGTTGATGTGCAACAAAAACAAAGTTGGAGACAGAACCGATCCCTGCGGGACGCCAGCATTTATCGAGTGTGAGGAAGAGGTGAAACCATCGACTACCGTCTGAATCGACCTCCCCCTCAAGAAGTCGGCAATCCACGTACACAAGGATGCGGGAAGTCCGTAAGAATGCAGTTTGTTGATAAGTCCTCGGTGCCAAACCCGGTCAAAGGCCTTGGAGATGTCCAGTGCAACCGTTTGGGTCTCACCGAAACGTTCCAGGCATCGCCCCCAAACATGCGTCACATACGCGAGAAGATCACCGCACGAGCGGTTCCGACGGAATCCGTATTGACGGTCGTTAATAATTTTGTTCTTCTCGAGGTATGTGAGCAGTTTGTCGTTGATCACACGTTCCATCACCTTAGACAGAACTGATGTGATCGCTATGGGGCAGTTGTTGGCCGGGTTGGAGCGGTCACCCTTCTTTGGAATAGGATGGATAACCGCTTTTTTCCAACCAGAGGGCACAGAGCCAGTCTTCAGGGACATTTTAAAAAGCTTCGTCAAAATTGGAGCTAATTCTGCAGCGCACCTCTGCAGTACCAGGGCAGGTATTCCGTCGGGCCCACTAGCTTTATTAACATCAAGCCCTCGTAAAACATGGAGTACTTCCCGATGCCGGATCCTCAGCTTTTTCATACGAAAACCGCAGTGAGGAACCGACGTCGGGACAGCACCTTGGTCATCGAGGGTTGAGTTATCCGCAAACATTTTACCTAGTAAGTTAGCCTTTTCGGTGGCGGTGTTTGCTAGTGAGCCGTCAGGTCTGGTAAGAGGTGGCAGACTGGATTTGCAGAAATTGCGACCTATTGAGCCCGCAAGCGACCAGAATTGCCTGCTGCCATGCGGGCATGCAGTCAGCTTTCTGCTGATCTGCTGGTCGTGCTCGAATTTTGACCTATTTATGATTCTCTTGGTTTCCTTTGCCATTTTGTTGTAAGCTGTTCTGTCTTCGGATGTTCTAGATGTGTTGTAGGCTCGGTAAGCCGCGTTTTTTCGTCGCACTGCTTCAGCGCATTGTCGACTGAACCACGGCTTTGAGCCTACACCAGTTTCCTTAACAGTAGATTGGATGAAGCCATCCATCGCGGATGTGATGACTTCACCAATTTCCTGGGCACATCTTGAGGGATCCGAAGTCCGAAAACAGACAGCTGACCACGGAAAAGCATTAAAATGTGCCCGCAGACCGAACCAATCTGCTGACCTATAGTGCCACACTTTTCTCTTCAGCCTCTCGTTTGGTGGTCTGAAGTTTACAGGGATTGATGTCGTCACCAGGCAGTGGTCGGACGATCCTAAAGGCGCTGTGACTTCAATCCTGTAACCGTGTGGCACAGTAGTTAAAAATAGGTCTAACAGATTGGAACGGTGAGTCTGGACATCAGGAACCCTTGTAGGCTCCTGAACCATTTGCTCCAATCCGTAGCAAAGGGCAAAGGATTCCGCTTGGCGTCCAGCCGAGTCTGTTGATCCTGAGAACTTCAACCAAGGTTCGTTATGAACATTGAAGTCCCCCAGGACCACAAACTCTGCCGTAGGGTAGCGGGGCAAGAGGTCATCAATAGTGTCGCTTAAGTGTTTGAAGAGCTCGGACGTGTCTGATTCGCTCAGGTTCGGTAACTAACTAACTAACTAACTAACCATCACGCCGTTTCCCCGCAGGGGTAGGCAGAGAGGACGGACCGCCAAACAACTCGGTCTTGGCACACACTCTTTGCCTCACTCACATTCATACATCGTCTCATACATACTCTTCTATTATTCTGACTTTTGACATGGCCCGTCTCAAGTATCTGATTCACTTGATCGTGCCATGTCTTCCTCGGGCGTCACCGACTTCTTCTACCATTCACATTTGCATCATATATTCTTTTTACACTACTTTCTTCGCTCATTCGCTCTACGTGCCCAAACCATCTGAGGGTCCCTTTCTTAATTTTGCTCATTATACTTACATCAGCCTTACATTCTTTGCGGATATCCACATTTCTAACACGATCATACATGGTTTTACCACACATACGTCTCAGGGATCTCATTTCAACAGCATTCAGTTTACTTTCATCCTTCCTCTGCCAGTTCCATGCCTCACTGCCATACATCAGGGTAGGTACCAGGACTCCATTGTGGACTGCTAGCTTCGCTTTTTTTGACAGTTTTTTATTAGCGCCAACAGCATTCAGTCCTCCATTAATGGAGTTACCGGCATTTACCCTTCTTTCGATATCTCTATCAGCCTTCCCATCTCTCGTAAACATACTACCCAGATAAACAAACTCATCCACCTGCTCCAAGTATTCATTATTCACAAATATATCGCACACTGTTTTCGTACTCTCCCTTTCAAACACCATGACTTTAGACTTACTTACATTCATCATTCGGTTCGGTGAGCGGTATAAACACGCGTAGAATCTTACCGTACTGGCAAGATTGACGCGTACCCACATTACGTCGAATCTGGAGTTTTCCAGATTCAACAGTCGCACACAGTTGACGTCAGCTCGACTATAGAGACAGACACCTCCTTTAGGTCTGAACTTGCTTGCGAGGGTGAAGCCCGGGCAGCCCAGATAGGAGGTGTCTACAGGCTCAGCTTTCTGTGTTTCAGACAGGAAGAGTAGGTTTGGGCGTTGAGAAAAAAGGTGGTGGTGGACAGAGTTTAAATTGGTGTGCAGGCCGCGGATGTTGGTGTAATTCACCAACAGTTTTGGCCCGCACCGGGGACGCCTACGTCTCGCCGCTGTAATGACGTTAATTATTGTAGGTTGCAAGTTCATGATTTTAATTGTTGGTTTTTTGTTTTTTTTTGATATGAGAGGAAGGAAGGTCTGGGAGGGAAAAGGTATAAGGGGTGGGTAGGATGTGGTAGTTACCAAAATAAAAAGTCAGTCTTTGACAACAATAATATTAGAGTTATGTTATGTTGTTAGGTTGAAGAATATGGATGAAGGGAAGAAAAACAGAAGTGAATGTTAAATTTCCATAGCTTTTGTATGTAAATAAGTACCAGGGTGAAATGCAGATCCCGCCAATATCTGGGAATCTAATAAAAAGGCACTTTTTAGATGAGAAAAGTGTGGAGAAGATGAATAAAAATAAATTAAGGCGCGCTCGGCAAAATTGAGGGAGATACAACCGTTCAAAGTATTTAAAATTTCACTTCGCGAACTGATATTGACAGTTCGTTCGCCATTTTTTCACTGCTTATGTTGGATCCCAGACCTAATACAGAATTAATAGTACGCCAGAATCACAAACCATGTTACTCAAACCTAGCGTAGCCGCTAAACCACTTGAAAACTGGGATGTTTTTCTTGCCTTGACGCGAGTAGGCGTTATAAAGGGGCACTTTTTTTGTTTCACAAACCATGTTAGCGTATTAGGTTATAAAAAAAATGGCGGGCGGACTGTCAATATCAGTTCGCGAAGTGAAATTTTAAATACTTTGAACGGTTGTATCTCCCTCAATTTTGACGAGCGCATCTTAATTTTTGTTTTATTCAGCTTTTCCACACTTTTCTCATCTAGAAAGTGCCTTTTTATTTAATTTCCAGACATTGGCGGGATCTGCTTTCCTCCCAAGTACCATACAAGAGTCCCAATTGTCCGGAGCTAGAAGGACTATGACATCCCCAATTGGGGTATGTTGTGAGGCTGAATGGAGTGATGAAGGGAAGGAAATGTGAAGGAGGAAGGTTGTGAAGTACCAGTACCTGACGATTCATATCTTGTCACCAAACAGCTGGCTAAATCCATGTCAAGGAGTAAGGTTTCGATCCTGATTCGTGATCTTTCACCTGGGCGATACTGAAGATTATCTTAGTATCTACCACCCTGGTATGATAAATGTCAAAACTAAATTTTCACATGTCAATATTCCCAACAACACAAAATCGTCGACGAAAACGCACAATTTCTGCTAATTCATCAGGCTTAACTCATTCATATTTATTAACATATTGTTTTGTCAAATGCACGTTACTTCAAAACCGCCATTTTTACACCCGATGCATTTATCTTTTATAAACTTAATAACTGCATTTCAGGCTACCCTCAGACGGATGGCAAACAAACTTACCCGACTTAGAACGCCGAAAAAACAATTAAATACCACCAAATTAACTAATATAACTAGATGACCAACATGGTAGACTCACCAAGCTTCGATTTGATTATTTATTTGTCGATTTTGTGGCGTAATTTCGGCAATTTTAATAAGAAACCATTGCAATCCAATTTGTGATATTGTGATATTTCACGAACGAAAACCAACCACGGACAATAAATGTCTAAATTGTTAGATTTATATCGCCGTCTCTTTCGCACTCGTTGTTCCGTCACAGTGTTAGAAGAGCTTTTCCGATGTAAACTTTAGGAAGAGCAATAAGTATAGGCGTCTCTTTTACTCTGGTAAGGAAGGATAGAGTACGAAGAGCGCGTCCGATGTAAACTTTTTAAAGAAATGAACACACCAAAGTGAAGCATCTTTGGACGCATGTCAAACAACATGGCGATTAGATTTGATTTTGGCGGTAGTTTTGAATAAAGTCTTTTTTACTTGATTTTTGATTACTTTTCTTTTATTCGGAAAACTCCTCTTGATTTTGACAAAAAGGATCGAATATTGTTGGATTTCAATGTGATATGTTTTAATATTCGGATACCACATTTTTTCAGACTGATTCGTGGACAGTTCGAAAACTCGGATATCATGGAGAGCATTAGTTTTTATGTTGCCGATGATTATATCCGTCACCGACAGCATAGACTATTTTATCTCCCGGCTTGCGGAACTAAATTTCCAATGGTTATGCCAGTCGGGAGAGCTGTCTTGTTGTTAAATAGAATCACTTTGAATATCGATATGTTTAACATCAATGAAGCACAATTCAAACGACAAGCTTTGTTGCTGTTTCGCTGTTGGTCTAAATCTTTTTATCTTATTATCTGTAAATATTTTCTCTTTTGAAAACGATTTGAAATTATAATTTTGTAATGTTGTTAAAACGAATAAATTAAATTGAATTGAAAAAGTTTGGTTCCTACCGTCATGTCAATTTTCCTCATTGTCTATTTAGTTTGAAACTATTTGAAAAATGGAACAGTTGAATGTGAAAAAATCGGATTGTTTGAGCGGGTTCGAAGGTGGTTGGTGTAAAGTTTGTTGTGAAGAAAATATCCATATTTGGTATTATGTGATAATTATGTACCTCGTGATCCATTTAGGCGGTTGTCCCACGGATCGGTAAAGAAACAACAAAAACCAAATGTTGTTAAACGCGGGAAATGTTGCGTGATATGTGTTAATTTTTAATAATAAATGTGATAAGTTTAGTACAAGATACAGACGTAGAGCATCGTCTAGGTAAGGACCGTACTTCCGAGCTTTGATTATATAAATGTCTATAATCAAAGCTTCCGAGAAGCCCTGGCCGGAGACCGATTTATAATTTTTACTTTTTAACATTAACTAAACCTCCGGAAAATACAAATTGAAAGCATTTATCGGTTTGCCCTTCGAGCTAGAAAATTTTTCACCTGCGGAGCTTTTTCTGTGTGTAAATTCACAATTCACTCAAATCTCATAGGCATCTACCCCAATTGGGAATATCGAGTCTTTGTGAGAGTTATAACTCATAATCATAACCCATTTTCAATTCATATACCTAAAGCATTTTTTTTTTCAATAATTTTAAACATTTTTATGTTCATATAGGTCCAAATCATGATTAGGTGACATAGCACTATCTTGCACTTACCCTTTCAATAAAAAATATGGAAATGTGGTGTGTTATTTTACTGTTTTACGGATTTCAAAAGGGGCCCCTCAAACTTTTTATGACCATGGGCTCCTTCAAGAAAAATAGCAAATTGGAGTTCATTTGTTTTTGAAAAAACAAGAAGATTTGAAACTATCTCGGAGATAATTTGTTGGTGTTTTTCGTGTAAGTAATGTCGTTTTTTAACTAAAAAGAAAGTATTTGACCATCTCGGAAGTAAATAATATTGTTTTGTGCTTTATTCGGTTTGTTGTGGTGATAAATACCTCGAGGTATCGCGGTGGAACTCTGTAACTATAAATATTGTGATTGTGTTGGGTGCTCCTTCGCAGAGATGCAGTGGTAAGTTTTTGATTTTCCATTTTTTTGCATACCTTGTTTTCGTACACATCCAATTCCAGCAAACACCATTTCGTCTTGTTTCGTTCTTTAGTATTTACAAACCATTTAAGATGAATATATACGTGAGATCCTATTTTGATTAATCTTTACAACGAATCGGCTTACAGTATGAACATCAAAAAATATGCTACGGATAAATTGAAGCTTTAACTACTTTATCTATGTATTGGAATTACAATAAAATTATTATTTACGTAACAAAAATCTAAGCGTAAACCACTAAAAAAAATGTTTTCTCATGACTTAACTATGAAGTAACGTAAGTAACAATTTTAAAAAATACCCCTTTACGGTTAAGACTATTTTTGACTTTATCTTTATAACTTTTTTTCGTTCTTATAAAATTATGCACAAAATAAATAAAAACCACTTTTTCGCTTACTAGCCTCGTGCAAAAAGACGCTCGATTTTAAAATTTTGCAGGCATGAGATTCGACATATATTTCTAGCGTTTATATTCCTCTTAAAGTGCATCTGAAGCTGTAATTTGTAAGCAGTTTCGGATACAACATTCCCTGTAAGCTCCGTAAAATTTTGAGCTAAAATGAAGAAAAAAAATATATTTTTGCATTAAACCGCTTACTCGTTACTTAATATTTTTTATTCAAACAGTTAGATTTAGCTTTATTATTACGAAAAGTGAATATTTATGTCGGGGGAGACCAAAAACCTGCAAAAAATATGAATTTAACATTTTAATTTTGTTAAAATTAATTCAATCTCGCGGTAACGCCATTGTCTATCCATCGTTTTTATTTTAACATTTCATAGACAATGCTGCCAATCATAGAAAAAATATTTTTGCGTAAAACGAAGTGAATGCATTATTGACAAGTTTGTACCTGTATTTATAACAGTAAAACAAGGAAAGAAATGTATTATAATAATTACACAAACCCGCTAGACCAGCGGTCGTCACACTTTTCTGGTCAAGGGCCACATAGGACAATGTGAGGTATCACAGCGGGCCGCACACTTATGATTTCGGGAGGGGGGGGGGGGGGGGTACTGTACCTTTCTTTTTGTTTAGCAAGTTAAAAAAACAATTATTTATACACGTAAAATCATTATATTATATTATATTTTTAAATAAATGTGTAGATCTGTAACGGAATCTTCCAGTTCAATTTTAATCCACTTTCCGATCTATCGAAATGTGTAAATTTTCGCACACGTGATAAAAATGATTACAATACACACAATAACAAAAATTAACCAATATTAAAGTTTATTTTGCTTTATTAGTACGCGATAAGCATGTTTTTTGGTCTTTTTTAGTCCATAATTTTTACCTACCTACACCCTCACTGTGCCATCTCTACGCCCTCTAATTTTCTCTGGGTCTTCTACTACCCCCCCTGAAAGTCTCAAACGACAATATAATTAATTGTAAAAAAACGGATAATATAATTAATTGTACCTACATGAAAAAAAATATTTAAAAAGAAAACGGCGGATATTTGTGCGGGCCGCGAAAAAACGGATAGTATCTATAATTGTACTTACTTGAAAAAATATATACTTAAAAAGAAAACGCCAGATATTTGTGCGGGCCGCAAAAAAAACGGATAATATAATTGTACATGAAAAAAAAAATTAAAAAGAAAACGGCAGATATTTGTACGGGCCGCAAAAAAACGGATAATTTAATTGTACATGAAAAAAAAAATTAAAAAGAAAACGGCAGATATTTGTGCGGGCCGCAAAAAACGGATAGTATCTTTAATTGTACTTGAAAAATATATATTTAAAAAGAAAACGCCAGATAATTGTGCGGGCCGCACAAATATCGACCGAGGGCCGCATGCGGCCCGCGGGCCGCAGTTTGACGACCACGGCGCTAGACAAACCCTGCTTTGCCAAACAAACCATTCGAAACCTGGGATGTTTTTTTAAATTATGATGAAATGCGAGTTTATTTTAGAGAATTTATTTTATAAGATTGGTACTTCCGACAAAAATGTCATATTACTTGATTGTCTATTAGTTAAAAAGGGAACATTCCGTATTACCCGTGCATCAAACTTCGACAACACGAACGTTCCGTATTATCCGTGAGGTGGATTAACTGCATATTTACCAAAAAATGGTGTGCAATTCACACGCGGTAGAAGTGAAACCTTCAGAAAACGAAAGTAGTCAGGAGTGGGGAGGATACGAAGCACCGCACAAAGAGGAGAGTGTTTATAATATCGTATTCTCTCGCAAGCTAAATCCTGTAGATGTGTTTTTGTGTTAGTCCCTTTTTAGTGTCGCTATTTTTCATTTCATCGAGTTTCAAATCACAGCGGTGCTAAAGAAGTTTTTACTTCAAAAACAGAGTGTGCAATTCACACGCGGTAGACCTTCCTACTTCCTAGTAGACCTAGTAAGTGAAACCTTCAGAAAACTAAAGTAGACACGAGTGGGGAGGCTACGAAGCACCGCACAAAGAGGAGACCGATTACACTATCTCATTCTCTCGCAGGCTAAATCCTGTAGAAGTATGTGTTTGTCTATTTTTAGTTTTAGTGTCGTTTTATCGAGTTTCAAATCACAATGGTGCTAACGAAGTTTTCACTGTAAAAAAATCATGTGTGGTCCACACGCGGTAGAAGTGAAACCTTCAGAAAACTAAATTTCGAGAGAATGAGACTATCAGAATGCAGAGTATGAGGAGTAGGATAATTGTAGGTTTTTTTTTGGAATGATATTGTTACCAAGTTTAAAAAAATTATTTTACATTTTTTTCTACAAGGCACCGCACAAAGAGGAGGCCGATTAGTCTATCTCTTTTTCTTGGCTAAATCCTATAGATGTACCTATGTATTTGTCTCTTTTTAGTTTCGCTATTTTTCGTTTCATCGAGTTTCAATTCACAACGGTGGTAAAGAATTTTTCTCTCCAAAAATGACAAACAATATTTTGCACAAAAATACAGAAAGTACAAAAGTTTTAACTTACCTACAGGTAGGTTGAAAATGAAATGTTGAACGTTAAATGGAACCATTTTTTTCCATAATTAAAATAATTTTGAATTTTAACCACTCAGGCCTCGACCATATTCTGTCAGTTGGTCAGAATATTTCCGCTTTGCAATAAAATACAAATAAATAGGATTTTTGGAACTTTTCCGAAAACAAAAAAAAAAACTGTTTTTTTAATTATGGAATCTGCTTTGAAATTTTATTATCAGAAATAATCATCTAATTTTTTGAATATAATTTTTTTATTGCCACTTTCTGTCAAGCCGTCATAATAATAAATCTCATATATAAATTTTTTAGATTTAACAATATTATCTTCAACTAATTATTTTTCCATATTATGGGCAACTACCCTTTATCGTTGCGACCATTGTCTTTTTTTCTGTTTTCTGTGTCTTGTTCTCTTTCATATATTCGTTTAGATTATTATTGTTATCTTCTTCTTCAATGATATATTACGCTGATTGGAATAACTTTCAAAAGTTATGAAAAGAGAGTTTTTCTTATTAAAAATTGAATAATGTTTTTAATGCAAACTTTTAAAGTTAAAAGTTTTAAAAATTGTTCACCTTACGTTTTTTCTAACTAAAATTACTGGCTACAAAAAAATAAAATCACGCAAAAAAAAATTTACTTGACAAATCTTATGTACCACAAAAATCAATATAATGTTTGCTTGTATGTATGTGAGTTGTCAATGTTTTGCTATATTATGTAAGCTTAGGAAATATTTGAAACTTTCAAAATACCTTCTTTCCACCCTCGCGAAGGTTTTTGGATGATTACATCCACATGACAATACATCTGAAAAGTTTTTTAATCATTACAAAAACTCTTACGAAACTGTCAAAAATGTCACAATTTGAGAATGACATTTTGCAAACCATCATCGATTGTTCAATCAAAATTCAATTTTCGAATAAACTCTTTAAATTTATGAATTTAATCTTTGTACCGACCTACTCACCTATGGGACTAACCAAAATCGAATATTAGGTCCTTACATATGAAATTGGCGTTTTGTATGGGAGGAACATAAAGTCAATTTTTTTAAATATAATATATTTATTTAATCAAAGTATGTACCATTGCTATCTATGCACTTTTGCCATCTCATAGGTAGTTCATCGATCCCTTTACTAAAAAAACCATTCGGACGGGAATCAATAAAATCTTTGGAGGCGGTTTGGACAGCCCCATTGGAGTTGAATTTTTTCCCTTGCAAGAAGTTATCCAAATTTCGAAAAAAATGGTAATCTGTTGGGGCAAGGTCCGGAGAGTACGGTAGACATTCCAATTGAAGCTCCTCTAATTTGGTAGCCGTCTGTTGTGCAGTGTGTGGTCTAGCGGTCATTGCGCGTTTGTTGATTTGCTTCACTCAATTCGTGAGGTACCCACCTTTCAAGTTTTTTCACCTTCCCAATTTGCTTCAAGTGGATTAAAACAGTTTTATCACTAACACCGCAGCCTTCAGCTAACTCGGACGTGGTTTGCGATAGATCCGCTTCCACAATAGCCTTCAATTCTTCATTATAAACTTTGGTCTCCAGCCGTCCACGGGGCTTGTTCTGCAGGTCGAAATTTCCAGAACGAAAACGTTAGAACCAAAAACGCACTGTGTTTTCTTTTGCGGCACCGTCGCCGTACACATCATTAATCCTTCGAGCCGTTTCTGCAGCACTGGTGCCACGGTGGAACTCGTACTCGTAAATAACGCAATATTTCAAGTTTTCCATTTTGTAAACTAAGTGACACAAAGAAAAAAAACAATTAAGGAAAAAACAAATGAATTATAATTTTCGAAACACAAATACACGAGTAAACAGCTGTATAAATTTGAATTTGGAATTCCTAACCAAAGAGAAGATATTTGAGATCAAAGTTGCCAGTACGGCAAAACGCCAATTTCATATGTAAGGACCTAATATTTTGAATCCAATCAAAAAATATATTTCTTTAAATAGGTACCTATGTTAGGTACAAAATTTGATTAATTATTCTTTTAATATTAAAAAATTAATGTTTGTAATATATGAAAAATAAAAATTTGTAAAAAAAAACTGCAATTGGTGGTAACGAGCTTTTTGAAAATCTGAATGTACCGGGACTGAATATATTGAACATGGGAGAGGGGAGGGGATCGCGGGAGAGGGGAGAGGGAAGGTGGGGAAGGTGGAAGGGGAACGCGTCAGGGGAAGGGGACATGGGAGGCGAAGGGGAGGCGGAAGGGGAATGGGATAAATGGGAAAAGACACGCAGGGAAAGAATTTATTTTTTAGTGGTCGTGCAACGCATGCCGGGAACTTGCTAGTCTACTTCTACTATATATAATATACATATATACGGAAAGATTTGATTGTTTGTTTGCATTGAATAGGCTCCGAAACTACTGAACCGATTTGAAAAATTCTTTCACCAATAGAAAGCTATATTATCAGCGAGTAATATAAGCTGTATATAATGGTAAGCTCTGGCGTTATGAAATTTGTATAAATGAAAATGTGTGTATTTCATATATTTTTGCGGCAGGGAGGAAAGGCAGGGGGAAGGTGGGGTTTGCGGAGAAGGAAAACACGAGGGTGGGGGAAGGTGGGGAAGGTGAAAGGGAACCGGGATGTACGGGAAAGGACATACAGGGAGAATCAATTTATTTCTTTGAATGGCATAGCAACGCACACCGGGTACCACCTAGTAATTAATAAAAAAATCACGAAGTTTCATAATTTGTTTTTATTCATAGATGCGGTCGGAAAACATTTGTTACATTTTGTGGTCAACATTTAGATTTGAATGTATTTAAAGGTGTTTTATCTTTCCAATACCGTGTAGACACGAGTTCTTCCGAAAAGTGAACAAATTTAATTATTAAAGCTCAGGTACGCATCATACACATTTATTATGTTATATAAAACCCTTGTCAGATGCCAACTTGAATACAACTCGACGTTATGGTCTCCCTTTTACAACATTCATTCAGACAACGTTGAAAAGATTCAACGGAAGTTTCTAAGGTTTATAAACTATAAATTGCATATTCCTATACTAAACATTGATTACAATTATCTCCTGGATAAAACGTCTCTATTGAAACTTTCAGAAAGAAGAATAAGCACAGATTTAATATTATTACATAAAATACTGCATTACAAAATTGACTGTTCTGAATTACTTCAATTTATCAATATCCATGTTCCCCAAAAATCATGTCGACATTTATTACCCTTCTACTTCAATAACACCAGGACACTAGCTTATCAAAATTCTCCATTTCCGAGACTTCACAGTCTCGGAAATAAATATTCTAATCTATAGGTTTATAAACTATAAATTGCATATTCCTATACTAAACATTGATTACAATTATCTCCTGGATAAAACGTCTCTATTGAAACTTTCAGAAAGAAGAATAAGCACAGATTTAATATTATTACATAAAATACTGCATTACAAAATTGACTGTTCTGAATTACTTCAATTTATCAATATCCATGTTCCCCAAAAATCATGTCGACATTTATTACCCTTCTACTTCAATAACACCAGGACACTAGCTTATCAAAATTCTCCATTTCCGAGACTTCACAGTCTCGGAAATAAATATTCTAATCTAGGTGATATATTTCATCTTAAAACTAATCAGTATAAACGTTGTATATTCTATCACTTTTATTCTTCTAGGCACAGATAGATTCACATAATTTCTTCAATTTTTGTTTATATTGAATATGAGACTTCTTATCATTTTTACATAATATATATTTTTATTTTATTATTTGTTTTGTTGTTACACTGTTTTGTGTATTTTCTTTTCTCATTGTATTATATTTTCTTCATTGTTTGTTACTTAACTTATAAATTATAATGTAAAAGCCCAGCAGGGCGTGTAATAAATAAATAAATAAATAAATAAATAAATAAATAAATAAATAAATAAATAAATAAATAAATAAATAAATAAATAAATAAATAAATAAATAAATAAATAAATAAATAAATAAATAAATAAATAAATAAATAAATAAATAAATAAATAAATAAATAAATAAATAAATAAATAAATAAATAAATAAATAAATAAATAAATAAATAAATAAATAAATAAATAAATAAATAAATAAATAAATAAATAAATAAATAAATAAATAAATAAATAAATAAATAAATAAATAAATAAATAAATAAATAAATAAATAAATAAATAAATAAATAAATAAATAAATAAATAAATAAATAAATAAATAAATAAATAAATAAATAAATAAATAAATAAATAAATAAATAAATAAATAAATAAATAAATAAATAAATAAATAAATTCGTCATTACACATGTCTGGCCGTGTTGTAGGTAGCTTGAAAACAAGCTAATGGGTCCAACTGGTTAAAAAAAAGCTGCAGAATAATTTGTTAGTCCTCATTGAGAAATCCTGTACTGAGGAAAACTAGGTTTTGGAAAGGGAGTTTCAGCGACTTACCTATACTGTTCATCTTCATGGTTTGGTGTTGATTTTGGTTTGATTTTTAGTAACTTCTACAACGATGTTTTTGTAAAATAATAGGCGGGTGGACTTGTGTAGTTATTGGTTCCATAACAATTCAGAATCACGCAATTTCAACATCCATTTGAAAAGTCATTAAAAGTTACGAAAAAAAGAGCCCTTAACCCAACTTAACGTCTATTCAACTATCTTTATAAATATAAGAATCTCGCGTCACGATGTTTGTTCGAGATAAACTTTGAAACTACTTAACTAATTTTTATAAACTTTTGGCTTACTATGTGTAATTTGGTCTAACTTAAAATATAGGATAGTTTTTATCTCGATTATTATGCTTTGTAATTATTTGCAAGTTAGGTTTCTAACAGAGGGCGGTGTGAGCTAATTTATCGGCAAAACACTTGGTTAGCAAGATTGGGTAACTATCCAGTAGATGGTGTTGTGTTTCGTTAGCCATACAGCAATGCGTGGCCGGGTCAGCTAGTTTGTTTATATATTTTTTTCATCACTTTTAAAGACTTTCCAATGGAAATGTAGAAGTTGCATGCTTCTGAGTTATCCGGTCCGGAGTTGATTTAATTTATAAACAGCAACTTTATCTATAGTCCCGATTACATTACGCTAGTTTACAAGCTACTAGCCGGCGTATTCACTATCTGCTAGTAAACTCCTTCAATGTAAAATCTGCTAGTTAGCTAGTAATATATTTACACTGAGCGAGTTCACTAGCAGATAGTGAAAACGCCGGCTAGTAGCTTGTAAACTCGCTCCTGGCTTTAATGCATAAAATGAATGTGTTCCTAAACCATTCAACCCTATTGCAATGAAACTTTGGTGTACTGTTGTACGCATTCTCGCGATGGTTTCTCATTTCTATATATAATTATGAGCTCTGGCGTTATGAAATTATTTCCTATATGATTCCTCCGATTGTTAAGAAAATTTGGTGGGCATGCCCGCGAAGGTTTCTATATTTATTAGTGAGCTATGGTGTTTTAATAAAAATTTTAATCGAAATTTACATAAAAAAATTACAATGTGGCACGAGTTATTTGAAAATGTGTTCAAATAGTTTAGCGGCAGGGAGAGAAGGAGGGATGGAGAGGAGTGGAATCGGGAAGGAAGGAGGGGCGGGTCGCGGGAGGAGGGACGAGGGAGGGGGAAGGCGGGGAAGGTGGAAGAGGAACGGGGGAATGCGGGAAAGTGGAATATGGAATGGGAAAGCGGGGGGAAAAGGGGACGCGGTAGGGGAACGCGGCAGGAATGGGGACGCATAGGAAAGGAAACGCAGGGAGAAATAATTTCTTCCTTCATATGACATTGCAATACACGCCGGGTTCTCGCTATTTATAATATGAAATAACTTTACAGCTAAAAAATAAAATGATTGTTCGGGCATAACTGATAAATAGTATCCTGTTTCATATTCCCCACATTCCATACTGTCTGACCTACCTACAAAAATATTACCTACCCATTCACCCAGTCATCGGGAGAAGAATTATTGTCCCGAACACAGTACAATTTCTAGCGCGCTACAAGACGTAAGTACATGGTCTTATGCAGTTTTCGTGGTGAAGAAGAGTTTTCGTGGTGATAATGGGCAAAACAGCTTTTTACGACTCCAGATACTAATATCTACAGCATGTATGTCGGACGAATGTCTACAGCTCATATGTTGAACTAATATCTACGAACTTCAGAGCGTTGACTAATATCTACAGAGCTAAGGTCGGACGAATATCTATGACGGTCCCAATGTTGACTAATATCTACAGAGCGTAGGTTGAACTAATATCTACAGAGTGTAGGTTGGACTAATCAGCTAAATGTGTCCAATAGTCCGATATTAGGGATTTTTACATACATACTTACATAAATTAAGTTTTTTAAACTGCATACGCAATATTACGTTATTCCAATATGCTATACATAATTATATAAATCCAACCTCTGCCAGTGCTGTAGATATTCGTCAACACTTTGGTTCTCATAGATATTAGTTCGATTTTTTCAGTTTTTGGAATTCCTGTAGATATTAGTAGACGCCTCCCTTTTTACGTCGTGAGATTTGTGCAACATCCAGCAGGGACAAGAGAAGATTCCAGTTCTCAGGTAGGACTTTCATTATTCTGGTGGCATCCTCTCCAAGTTCATTTTCCGTTCACTATTTTCTCGCCATAAGTTTTCATGAGCTCTCGAAACAATGATAAAACAAAGAATATTGAGAAGATTTATATAATTTATTTAATATCACATAGATTACAATCATAATATAGAATAGAATACATTGTAGTACAAATATAGATCATTTATCCACAGCTTTAAATTACAAGATGAAAATCTACACACATTTTCATTCAGTCCACAGAGATTATACAAAAAGAGATAGGTTAGTCGAAGAAATATTATTAGTTCCTACCTAAATATTATAATAGACCTACTAAGGATGGGTTGTTTAAAAAATTCATCAAATTTTTTAAGGTCATTTTCAAGTTCTATAAAAGTTATATTCAAGTTCTGTTATTATTTCAGTTTTATGTTATTATTTCAGTTTTATAATGATATAATAAGAACATGTGAATAAAACTTATTTACTTTAAAAATTTTGATGAATTAATTGTTCAAATTTTTTTAAACAACCCGTCGGTCGTATAGGGTCGATGACACAGAACGAGTTTACAAGCTACTTACTATCTGTTAGTAAACTCGCTCAGTGTCATCGTGTTACTTGCTAACTAGCAGATTGTTGACAATCTACGAAAAACGTTGAAAGGTCGTCAACTTTACTCGCTAATTTATTTACGTTTTTCAAGATGGCTGCCAATAAACAGCTGATTTCGACTGTCAAAAATCACAGAATTAGTTCACGCATGCGTCGTTATTCTTGTTACCGGCGCTAGCAGGGACCTCAGTTTCCTACGCTACTGAGCGAGTGGACAGTTTGGTGTGTGATGACAATCTCACTCGCCGATTTACCCGCTTTTAAACTTAGTAGATAGTAGCTTGTAAACTCGCTCTGTGTCATCAAGCCTTTAGTCTCAGTTGTTTGAAGTCTCATCACATTTGACAATCGATTGATTGACGGAATCGGCAATCGGCGCCATTTTGTTTTAAAAAAAATGCTTTTTAGCGATCTCCCCGCCCATTCTCAACCCGTCAATTTTTTTTTGTAAAAATTGAATCATTAAGGATGGGTTGTTTCAAAAAATTTGATGAATTCATCAAATATTTGAAGTTCATTTTCACGTTCTGTGTAAATTCTATTCAAGTTGTGTGATTATTTCAGTTCATAAATTTTTTTAAACGACCCATCCTAAGTTGTTAGGTAAAGGCGGCGGTTGCGCGCCGCGATTGAGACCGGAGACCGAGACGGGAGACAGAGGCAGGCGACCGCAACGGGTACTTGTCCTTTAGCTTTGTATGGGGGCCAGTTGGTGCGCGCGACCGAGACAGCAGACAGAGACGGGAGACGGGAGACAGCGAGACGGTCGCTGCCCTGGACTAGTAGTGTCTCGCGTCGCGCTTGATAAGTTTGTGTATTTGTTGTAAAAAATGACCGCTTTTTCTGACTAATACTGTGAGAAGCTGATTGAACTGATCAGACAGCATATACAATGCACAATTAGATTCCGAAAAAAATTAATTAATTAAATTAACAAATTAAAAAAAAAAAAAAATTATTAATTTTTAAATTAAATTAAATTAAATTTATTTTCAATGATATTCTTCCTTTTGTAGACATGGTCTTTTTGTAACTATGTTTTATTCATTCTAAAATAAGTCCTGAACATATTATTGTCAAACAATAGGTGATAGGTAAACTAAAAATCGCCTAAAATATGTACAAATCATCGTCTTCTTCTTCCTCCATTAGTAACTCTACTTGGGTTTCCATTAGTGTAAATTAATAACAGTACAACAATACCGACCTCATCGACAGACTGCGCTATACTGAAGGTGAAGGCGGTCGCGGTCTCGCCGTCTCGGTCTCTACCCACAGTAGTGCCGAAGAGACCGAGACACTTGTCGCTGTCGCCTGCCTCTGTCTCCCGTCTCGGTCTCCGGTCGCGGTCGCGGCGCGAACCGCCGCCTTTAGGCGTTGAATAGGCCATCAAACTCAACGGTTAGGTATAGATATGATTTTAGATTTACATGGCCATAAGTATTTTCGTTATTTATTTTTGGGATGTTATGCAGTGTTGCGCTACTTTCTTCTTTAGCTAACGTTTCGGACAGCGGTACAACGTCCATCATCACACTTCTGGGCAGATGTGCGATGATGGAAACGCTGCCCAAAACGTTGGCTAAAAAAGAAGGTAACGCAACACGGCATAACATCCCAAAAATAAATAACGGTTATAATTAGAGATCGGAAAAATGCAATATACAGTTTTTATTTATTATTTTCGTGATTAGATCAACTCTAATAGCGGTTTCCCAAGATAATTGACCTTATTGACTCAAATATGACTGGGTTTAAGAAACAAGGCCTAAATTCTAGGCCTTACAACTCATAGTAAATTCTAGGCATATATAGGCATTAATAATTTAGGCATATGAGTAGATAGGCACGCCGCTAATGCACAGCTTCGTAGTAAAGTCTCCCTCTTTCTGATAAACGAAGCTAGTGAAAGAAAGAGATGTTGCAGCGGAGCTCTCAGTGGCAGAACATAATTACAGAATATAATACATCTATTAATTATAGACTTAAAAAGAAGTTCCCAATGGTACAGATCGACATACGAATAGCTATGAACTTATCTATGCAGTCGAGCGCGTAGCTAGTTCAGATAATGTGGATAAAAAAAAACATTTCTATGGATTGTTCATATTTTGACCGCTTGCACAGATATCCTTTGAGGTCTGTATATATGTATGTGTATACTTTTTTTTAGTTTGAAAACCGCACAAGGATCTTAACTGACATTTTTTTACATTACCTCCACACAGAAGAACCTGATGAAAATAATTTCCCTCAGGGCCCACGTCATCTTTGGGGATGGTATGTGGAGGGTTTTTTAGTAAGAAGGAAAAAAAGTAAGTTCTGGGAAAGAAAACCGTATGAGGGGTGGGTAGGAATTAGGAATCTATGGGTGAGTGTGTCCAGGAGTGACGGACGTATTAATCTATTCCTCCCACTGCGGTGCAAAGCGATGTTCCGAGAGATTCCTGCTGGAGATGTCAAAAGGTTTCCCTTAACCTCTGTTGATTTTGCCCGTCACGCCGATAGATAGGCAAACGCATCCGCCGCCAAGACCTAGATAAACCCTACCCCATGAACCAGGGCACTCCTGCTAACTCACCAAAAGTAACGAACCACTTGGAGTGACATACCTATGGCAGGGGTGTTGATTATCCATCACTCAACTTGGGAGGCGGGTGTGGGTACCGCCGCCCCGGGAACCATTTTTTTGGATAACCAACACCTCTGCCCCATAGGTTCGCTGCGTTTGGTAACTTAGCACGGGTGCTCGAGTTCATGGGATGAGGTTTGTCCGATCTTGACGGTGGATGCGTCTGCCCACCAACAGCTGCCTGGTAGGCCCGATAAGGAGAGAATGGTTAGGGGAGTCCCTTTGACTTCTACAGCCGTACTCTCTCAGAAGATCGCCTTGCACCGCAGTGGGAGGGATGGATTCATATTTCCGTCACTCTTGGACACACTGACCCTCAGATTCCTACCCACCCCTCATACCCTTTCCTTTCCAGAACTTCCTCTCCTTTCTTCCCTAAAATGAACCGCTACACAGCATCCCCAAAGATGTCATAGGCCCTGAGGGGAATTACTTTCCTCAGGGTCTCCTGTGTGGAGTAATAAAAAAAATGGCTCCCGAGGTGGCGGTACCCATGCCCGCATCCCAAATTTAAAACGTATTACCTTTGTACAATAATTTGGTATACAAATTTTCACACCTCGTTACATCTGTAAATAATTAGGTACATTTATAAATAGAAGATGTTGAATTTCCTTAATCTATGTGAAAAGCGAAGAATTCTTACTGCACTTTTTTATTTATAATTATTTTATAACTTTCAACAGCGCCATTTTATGAGACATTTCACTAAAATGGCGCTCAAAATACACCCTAGCGTTATTTTTACATTGACATTATTTTAGTAATTTTCCTCTACCCACCGATAATAGCACAAAGATTTTTAAAAATTAGTTTTTGATATTTCAGTTAATGCCTAAATTATTATATCTCTACTTAATATATTTTTTACTATCTGTAAATATTATCTATAATTAGGTAAACATTTTTTTTAACACAACAATAAACATAGGTTTATAAAAATTAACCATCTTTAAAAAAATCACCATTTGAAGGAGCGTGGTCCTAATAATAAACTTTCATCCTAAGCCACAGCCTAAGCCATCTTAGAAAAAATAATTTATAATAGATATGAATTCTACCTTCAAATCTAATTACATCAATTGTTCTACCGTTCATCTTTGGATCCTTCACCTTCACCTCCACTGAGTAGAACACAGAAATCGTAGAATTACCATTGGAGCGTTCTAAACATACAATCAATTTCATCCTTGAGCGCTCGGTAATTTTTATGCTTGGCATTTTCATGATTTGGAAATTTTTCACCCGCTTTCAAAAATTCTTACCTACGAATTTTAGTATGGAGACATAATATAAACTGCTTATAATGTTAGAGAGCAATGAATGCACCTTTTTTGACCGTTGATACCATGTTTTTAGGATTCATTTTTTTTTTTAAATCCTTAAATCTTCGCATGACTTCTGCGTATTATTTTTTTTAATTGCCGTCCGTAGTACCTACTCGAACATGCATTGTTATAATATGTAAACACGTGATCAATGATTTGTAAGAAAAATATTTCAATAATTTCGGTTCGCGGAATCAATGTCAAAAACAATTAATTTGGAAGAGACGCGAGACATCTCTTGTTAAAAAGTGAAATTAATAAGTTTTCTTTGTAATGAATCGAAAATTACAATGCGCAAGAACTTTTGAAACAATGCCAATAAACGTTTAAAATATCTTTTCAAATTTGCCACATTTTGGCCAGCGGACGCGCGCGGGTGTTTGCAAATTGGCCAAAATGTGACTATAAACGCGCCAGCGGATTAAGAATAGCACAAGGAGTTCCTGTTGGGCGTGTTTCGTATTCCAAGGCCTGGTTTTGGCTAATATTTAAAAAGTAAAAAAATAATTTCGTTTTCTTCTACAACTTAATAATCAACTTACTTTTTATACACATCAGTATGTAGGTACGATTGTTATTTTTGGGGTCGGTGTCAGCCAAGGTAGGTTTGTAACAACATACATACATAGTTACAGGTGAGATGTGCTTGTATCGCACGCGCGACTTGACGAGGCAAGAGCGGGGCCGCGGCGGAAGGGGGGCTGTCAAGTGAACACGCCGGGTCGGATACCTTGGCTGACACCGACTCCAAAAACAGCAATCGTACCTACACATTGATGAGTAGAAAAAGTAAGTTGATTATTAAGTTGTAGAAGAAAACGAAATTATTTTTTTTACTTTTTAGTGCATTTTTTGAAGTCGTTTTTGTTTTGTTAAAATTTTTGTTATTTTTTGATTTTTAGTGAATCTGAAGTATACTTACTGATTTGTCTGAATATGTGTAGGCCTACTAAACGTGCTGCTCATATAAGACAGACATTACTTGACCATAACGACCTTACGGTAGGTGACTCCAAGATCCGGATAGCCTATAAAAGATTCGGCCGAGTATCGTTAATTTGCTCCAAAGAATTGAAGAGTTTCGTTACTTTGTCATGGATCCCATAATCAGAACCTAACCAAAGTCTCATAAAACTACCCTTGAAGTACATCTTTTCCAATAAAAAAAATCATCGAAATCGGTTGGCGTGATATTGAGTTATTCGTCCGTTTGTCGCGCACATACTTAATGCAAATTTAAGATTTATATGGTTTTCTCATGGATGCCATTGTCAGAACTGGACCAAATTGAAATGGGAGCACACGGGAAGCACCAGATTTCAAATAAAAAAGAATCATCAATATCGGTTCACCCAGTCGAAAGTTCTGAGGTAACAACCATAAAAAAAATACAGTCGAATTGAGAACCTCCTCCTTTTTGAAGTCGTTTAAAAACTACGTTTCACCATGATTACGAAATTGAAATGAGGTAGCGATATACAATTTCCGGCAAGTGTAAAAGAGACAGGCTGCTTGCTGAATGGTTTAGAACCAAAAGGTACTAAATTTGTGCGGAAGGCACTTCTAGTTTTATAATCTTTATTCTAAGACTGAAATCGATAAAAAACTTATAAAAAGAGAAAATTTTTCCTGAACAAAAAAATAATTTCCCTGGCCTCTCTGGGGCCTAGGAGTCCAAATGGCATTATTCAAATCGATAAAGATTATATTTATCGGGTTGGCACTGATCCATTGCAAGTAAGCGGTTTTTTTTAATCGTAGACCTGCATTCAGTGGGTTAAGAATAGGAATAAATGTTATCTAACAATTATTACTATCATTAATTTATCTGCAATTATGATTGAAACATATAAATTTGTTATGTCTAGGTATTTATTTAATAATTGCACATTTTATCGAACTTTAAAAAAAATTAGATCTATTCGTAATTATACGTGAATGGTACAGCTAAAAAGTTGCCTAGGAGAATAGCTTTTTTCTCAATGTTTCTGTCTTTCGCCCTTTGAGGGTGTTTTAGGCCATTTTTCCAAATTATGGAGAGAGATTCTAATTTCATAATTACCTATTATAATATGGAAGATGGAGCCAAGTTCAGACTTGGAAGAGACCGATTCTGATTACAAATGAATATTATTATAATAAAATCTTTTTTGCTGTTGACCCCCCAGAAAACCTATCGCGACCCCGTTTGGTGTCGCGATTCATCGGGAAACTACGATCTAAAGATCTTATTTGAACTGGCGATACCTATCTGTTTTATTTAAAATCGACGCAAGTAGTTACATGTAGATCACACTTCTAGCAATTTTCTGCCCAGTTGCAGAATGTCAAAATTATATTTTTCGTGCTAGTAGCTAGTGGCTCAATCCTCATACATTTTCACAGTCGAATTCGAATTTCGTCTGGAATCCACTTGACGAGGGTTGGCAGCCCTCAAGCGGACCGGAGTGTGCCAAGTGGCCCCTCGAGCATTTCGCCGCTGCCACACTGGCACTGGCCTGAAGTCATTAGTTCGAATAATATTGATGGTTGAACGGGTACCTTACTAGGGGCGCCGCATGCTAATGCGCAACGTATGCGGCGCACACGGGCGACCAAACCAGGAGGCGGCCTCTTTAAACCCCCGCACTCCACATTTCTACCGATTTATAACATATTTATGTTGAACACTTTAAGTTTGTAAGATCTTAAAAAATGTATTTTCCCACGCAATACTGAGGCTGATAAGGGGTTTTAACCCCCCCCCCCCGTCTCCCTTGTACACGCTTTTGGGGAAAGGAGATGGGAAAGAGGTAGATGATCTAAATGTACATTTAAAAAAATCCATTTAAGAAACAATAGCGGATGCTTTTTACTTATCAGTGATAGATTTGAACTTAGGGAAACGAATTCCCCACATTTTCTCATGATATCACGCGTGACGGCTGAGTACTATTGTAAAAGAAATAAATAAAATAAAAACTGCGGATGCTAAAAGTAATTCATCTCTCAACCACCGTAAGGTTTAGATATTGATAAACGATCGATATAAAGCCAAACCGGGCGTGTACCGGTATTTTTAAACTGACGTCGACAACTTAGTTTGTCGCATTGGTTCTAATTAGTCTCCATATGGCCATGTTGAAGTCCCCCAGGATTAAAATGTGTTTTATTAGTAGGCAATTTTTACATTTTTATTTTAGTTTGGGTGAGGTTTATTTTAAATGTAACCTATTACTTTTTAGATTAGGGTAATATAATCCTCGCTGCCGCCCTGTATTTAACCCTCCCTTTCTCCACCCTATACGAAAAAAGTCAATAATACGAATCTACTCCGAGAAATTTTATTTCCGTTTTATCTGTAATATGTGCTCGGATAATGGCTTCTCGACCTATGGCCGTTTGAAACAAATAAACATTGTGATTATTACGGTATTGTGTTGATATTGTTTTTTGAACTGCTTTATTACAACCTTTCTCGAAAACATTGCTTTTCCATCGCGTGGGAACTGCCACACGTAAGCTTCATGAATGCCAATATAAGTTTAGAAAGTATTTTCATTAGTTCCAGTTAATGCCTTTAAATTGTCAAAATCGACACGATTAAACTTGCTAGGACGAGTGTAAGTCATCTATGCCGTTTATTTAACGGTTGCATCAAATAAAATATTGTCAGTTTATCGAGCCCGTTCATTCCCCAGAAATAGATATGCCATGGCATCACTGGCGGATCTGTCTATACATTTTTAAAATTATCAGTAATTACTACCCGGCTTCAGAAGTCTTTTAATGAAACCTTTTTATCAAACACTCCAAATACCCTTTGGATACTGAAATACTAATATCTGAATAGAATAAATCTATGTATTATGCATATTCCATAAAGGTATGCTTTTAGTTCTTACAATCAGAGGAAGGGCTATTGATCATAGTTATGAAAGAATACGTGGTTGAAGGATGGATCGTTTCCAACAGATTAAATGTACAAATATGACTTGAAACGTACTACTTTTGGTTGCTGAATTTCCGTTAGAATACAAGCAAAACTATCAATCATAAATAATTAATGGAGAAATTCACTGTCACTAACATTTTCCAAATCTGACTTGTTACATACTCGTAGAATCGTAAATTTCTAACAGATTCAATGCGCAAAACAAGAGTTCAAATATAATATTCCCTTTGGTGGGCTGAATGTCCATGAACTGCATTACACATATTATTTTTTTACCATAACGAGTGTATATTGAGGTAGAACCTGCAGACAAGCAGCCATGTGGCAGCTTCGCGGGACTACCGATAAATTGTTCAAATTATATATTTATGTATACTATGTTTTTGATGGAATAAAAAAGAAAAAAAAACTGATAATATATAAATATATATATAAATAATTAATATGACAATGTAATGCAACATGAACCCCGTTTTTACAAAATCAATGCACAAACAAATATATATTAGGTCCTTACATATGAAATTGGCGTTTTGTATGGGAGGAACATAAAGTCGATTTTTTTAATATAATATATTTATTTAATCAAAGTATGTACCATTGCTATTTATGCACTTTTGCCATCTCATAGGTAGTTCATCGATCCCTTTACTAAAAAAACCTTTCGGACGGGAATCAATAAAATCTTTGAAGGCGGTTTGTACTGCCCTGTACTCTGTTGGGGCAAGGTCCGGAGAGTACGGTGGATGTCTTAGACATTCCAATTGAAGCTCCTCTAATTTGGTAGCCGTCTGTTGTGCAGTGTGTAGTCTAGCGGTCAACGCGCGTTTGTTGATTTGCTTCACTCAATTCGTGAGGTACCTACCTTTCAAGCTTTTTCACCTCCCAATTTGCTTCAAGTGGATTAAAACAGTTTTATCACTAACACCGCAGCCTGCAGCTAAGTCGGACGTGGTTTGCGATGGATCAGCTTCCACAATAGCCTTCAATTCTTCATTACCAACTTTGGTCTCCGGCCGTTTACGGGGCTTGTTCTGCAGGTCGAAATTTCCAGAACGAAAACGTTGGAACCTAAAACGCACTGTGTTTTGTTTTGCGGCACCGTCGCCATACACATCATTAATCCTTCGAGCCGTTTTTGCAGCACTGGTGCCACGGTGGAACTCGTACTCGTAAATAACGCGATATTTCAAGTTTTCCATTTTGTAAACTAAGTAACGCAAAGAAAAAAAAAACAATTAAGGAAAAAACAAATGAATTATAATTTTCGAAACACAAATACATGAGTAAATAGCTGTATAAATTTAAATTTGGAATTCCTAACCAAAGAGAAGATATTTGAGATGAAAATTGCCAGTACGGCAAAACGCCAATTTCATATGTAAGGACCTAATATTCCAAAACCAAACACTTTTGCTGGTGATCTTACATAACATAATACTTTAAGTTCTGTTTCTGAGTTGCTATTCAATCGGAGACAGAGCAATAATTGATCATAATATTATTATTACCTGTTTCTAACAGATCAAATACACAAATAAAAGTCCAAAAGCAATTTGTTAGAAAGCTAATTTCCCAAGATTCAACTGGTCACTAACATTAGAGACACAATTATCGATCATAGCTGGACAAACCCCTGCAAGAAACCAAATGCACTTCCTTCTTATTTTTAATTTTTCAGACCTGATTGACAGTCAATCGTAGATGGATAGATAAACCGTTTCTAACAGATTCAACGCACAAAACAACAGTCCAAACACACTCCCTTTGGCAGCCGGAGTCCCCAGTTCCCCCTAGAGCACGTGCAGGTTCTCGCAGGAGCGAGCCTTGGAAGTATCTCCGCGGCAGAAGCGATGAAGCAGCGCGCGGGGCCCGGTGGGAGTGCGCGCCCCGGCACCGGGACCCAGCGGAGAGGCGCGCAGCCGGACCTGCTTGAGCACCCCGACTAGCAGCTCGTCCACGTTGTGCTGGATGCCGCTGGATGTCTCGATGAATTTGGAATCACGCGACGTGGCGAGGGATTTTCCTTCTGCAAATGTAACAAAGCATATGACTGACCGTCGGTGATTGCTAAAATTTTCTAAGTAATTATGAAGAAAACTTATTCTACCAAGATATTTCCAACATGTTTCCATTACAAATCAGAACAGTAACATAACAGAGCATTGATGAAAAGTGAAGAAAGTGGCTATCCCAAGGTTTTCAAATACTGTATTTCGAATGAAAATTTTTTATTTCAAATACTGTATTTCAATGAGGAGTTTTGTTATTTTTAGATTGAAATTGAATGTGAAAGGGCTTTTTGTTATTACATCGAAAATGCAAAAGATATGGAGTGAAAGAGGCATAACGAAGACCACCAAGATGAGACTCGTTCGGGCGTAGATTTTTCTCATTTTTCTGTACGATGTGGAAATATGGAGACTTAGAGACGGCAAAAGAAAGTGGATGGTCGCTCTTGAAATGTGGTGCTGGAGAAAATGCTCAGAATTCCAGCTAGACGCACAGATGCGACCATTCCGGAAGAGCTAGGCAACCACAAAAGGCTTTCAACTATCTGCCTACAATGTATTTTGAGATACTTTGGATACTTTGCTCGCCAAACTGAGGAATCCAACTTGGAGAAACTCTTAGTCACTGGCAAAGTGTTTAGCGGAAGAAGCATAGGAAGGTCACCAACGCGCTAAAGTGTCACTGGGGTCCGGTATGTCGGCGTTCGCAGTTCTCCACGCAGCATAGGAGTGGATTGGCCTCGTCCGCCATGGAAATTGGATTAGGGATTACGATCCTTGGCAATGAGGAACCGACTTGAGAAGATTATCGATGGTTACATACCATTGGTGGTGATGACTCTAGCCCTGGCCAGATCCGCCTTGTTGCCTACCACGATGACGCTCTTCTCCTTGGTGTAGTTCTGCCTCCAGAGGTAGTTGAGGAGGTCGGAGGCGTGGGAGAAAGACGTGCGCGATGTCACGCTGTATACAACCACGCACGCGTGCGGCTCGTACGTCGACAGCGAGTTTTCCACCTGAAAAATAGCCGATATATTAGAACTGTGGATTTCGAGTGAATTGTCAACGGCTACCTGTTTAAATACTGGTAGCCCCCGAGTGGATAAGGGTATCCCAACTCCACAAAGATTCTGAAATCCCCTTATTCATCTTAAGTCTCGCGGAAACATTTTATGCGGGAATTCCCACCCACGAAAACGCGTCCATAAACTGCTTCGCTCGGTACGATGAAAACGTACGTATCAAACATAAAAAAAAACCTAAACAAATCCTCCGTAAAAATTAACCTCCCCGTATTGCAGCCATGTCCCCATGCAAATAATTATTCACAAACAATCAAATAAACAAAATTTTCAACATCCATTATAATACATAAAATCACTCAATATTTCAAAAAGTCCTTTTTAAATACATCTATTTGGAATTCACTTTTGATTGATTGACGTTGAATCCTTTAAGTGGAAATTAACCCACTTTCTGACACCCGATCGAGCTGAAATTCGGCAGATAGACTCGTTGTAGATGGCAATACATTCTGGCAATCACGCACGCACTCGCAGAAATGTATGCATTTCTTTGAAATTCAATGACATATACGAAATAAATGTTGACTTAAGAGGACATAGGTAGAGAAAACCAGAAATATGTCATTTTCAAAAAAGTTTTTAGACGTATTGACTCTTTTCCACAAAAAATTATAAATGGATTTCGAAAGATTGTTCTTTTATCTAGCATAGTTATGTAATAAATTTTTAGATTTTTTTTTAATATATATATAGTATTGTTTGGTTTTGGGGTAGGTCAGGGAAAGGTCACGAAAAAGCTCACTTTTGATTTGAGGGGAAAAGCGACCACTTTGCCCCTCGGGTGGGTGAAACGACAAGGGTCACTTTGGCTTGCTGCAGTTTGGTAAAATAAAATTTGGCAAGCCAAATTGACCTCTAAGTTGATTCAATTTCAAAGGCCCCACGGTTCACTCTCCTTCGAAGCTATCTATCTCTTTTCAAATGCCCGCAAAAGTTGAGAAAGATATAGCGAAAATCTCCCATACAAAATTGATTTGGCTAGGTACATAAATTTTAAATGTCATTCTTCATTTTTCGATTTCCCACCGGCCGACTGGCATACGTGATTTCTTAGAAAATATCACGCTTGGAAGCCAAAATTTAGTAAAATTACGTCAACGAGACTTTTTAAAAGGTCAATTGACCATCGCAATTATCACTTTTCACAAAAACATCGTTGTAATATTCGATTGAAAACTGACATTTGCGAAAAAACTACGGAAAAGTCATATTTTGAAACTAATGTTTAAAAATAGGTACAATTTACACGGAGACGCCTATCGACAGAATCTACAACCGCAGCTTTTCCTTGGAGAAATTCAAAAATGTGTCGAAATCTAAATTGGAACGTTCGCAGATCCTAGCGCGAAAAAAATGCTGTTGTTCAACGACTGATGGAACAAGTTTCAAATTGATTGTATTCGTACGAGGGTAAATAATAATCTTTATTAAATTTTCTCGAATCTTGCAACACTAAGCATGGAACATTATTCAAAACCACCGCAAGTTTTCAGCGAGGCCCTGACAGCCTTAGCTGACGTAATTTGTATGTAAAATGTTCTAAAACGGGCGCAGGTGTTCGATTTTCAGGCTGTGCTTGAGGTGGTTGAGACAAAGTTTAACGGTTGTGTTGCCATATAAATGAAATATTATTAACCATTTAAATACTAAGTAGGTACTTAATACAAAATTTAATAAAATCAAATAAAATGAGGTGCTTATCCCGATGACCAAATTTGTTTTCCTAAATAATAAAAATAAAATTATAGCGCCATTTTTGTGAAAAAAAACCCCAGGTTTTGTAAAATAATGGATCCAAAGTATCAGGAGCGCAGAAATTGACCGAGATAATAATATGTTGTTTTAGCTTCATTAAATTATACACGGTTAACCGTTCATCCCATTGCGACGAATCTTTGAGAATTTGATGATGGCATGTCTCCGATTGTGTCTACATACTTCTGTTTGGCAGATTTCTGCTGCTAGGCCCTGTCGGCGGTTTTATACATACGTATGTTTAACTATATGAAAAACTGTAAAATCGGTAGGTACCTGAGAAACTGATATATTATAAAATTATAAAAATAAAATTAAAGCGCCATTTTTGTGAAAAATTGCATTGCACATTCTGTATAAACGTTACAGGGTACCTACCAGGAGCGCAGAAATTGACTGAGGAATATTTAACTGTATGAAAAACTATAAAATCGTTAGGTGCCTGAGAAACTGATATAGGTATTATAAATGAATCGCCGATATGCAAGTACGCCCATAACTTTCGAATGCATGCACCGAATTGGATAATTATTTTTGTTTTGTGTTTGTAATTGTTAGGATAAGGTTTTTATTGATCTTCTGGTGAGCACTAGCATTATGAAATTTGTATAAAATGGTTGCCGAAATGTTTGCACGCGCATAACTTTCGAACGGATGCATCGAATTGAATAATTGTTTTTTTGGTGGGTTCGTTACTGTTAGGACAAGGTTTTGCATAAAAATACCGGTGAGATCTGCCATAATGAAATTTGTATAAAAATGAATTGCCGAAATGTATATATGCGTATAACTTTCGAACGAATGCACCGAATCTGAAAATTGTTTTTTTATTGTTTTCGTTACTGATAGGACAAGGTTTCTATAAAACTACTGGTAAGCTCTGGCATTATGAAATTTGCATAAAAATCAATCGTCGAAATGTATGAACGCGTATAACTTCCGAAAGACTGCACAAAATTGAATAATTTTTTTTTGTTATGTTTGTTTATTGGCTGGTGAGCTCTGGCATTACGAAATTTGCATAAAAATATTTCAATAGGTGGCACGCGAGCTGTTTGAAAACCAAATGTAACGGCAATGAAATAATGAGCGCGGGAGGGGGGAAAAAACCACGGAGGGGGGAGGGTAATCTGGGAAGGGGGAGGGGAACCCGGGAGGGGTTTTGCGGGATGGAGGAAGGGGGGGGGGGGGGTAGAGTACGCTATGAAAGAATATTTTTTCTGTTCTTTTTTTTACTCGAATAAAACAAAATTTTAAAAGGATAAATACCAGGAGTGCAGAACTAAGCAAGGGAAAATATATTAAGAACATGTTTTTTTCAATTATTTCTGGCTTTTTGGGAAAGGTGAATTTATATGCATTTAATTTTTTTTTTTTACATGAGCTCCGCACAGGAGGCCGTGGGGAAAATAATTTCCCTCAGGTCCTATGTCATCTTTGGGGATGCTGTGTGGAGGATTTTTTTAAGGAAAGGAAGGAGATGAGAGTTCTGGGAAGGAAAAGGGTTTAAGGGGTGGGTAGGAATCTGGGGTTCAGTGTGTCCTGGACATCCGCCTCCAAGACCTAGACAGACCTCACCCCATGAACCCGGACACCCCTACTAAATCACCAAACGTAGCGAACCACTTGAGGTGACCTATGGCAGAGAAGTTGGTTATCCAATAAAGGACAACTTTGGGGATTTGTATTTCTACATTACATTATATACAACGGGTACCTGGCATGCGTTGCAACAACACTGTAACCTCGGGGTCAACTTAACTGTAATGGTTCCATTCCAAGTTCCGGGAAACTACATTATAATTCAAGCGCCTTGCAAACGCATGCACTGTATTATAACATTATATACAACGGGTACCCGGCATGCGTTGCAACATTACTGTAATCTCGGGGTCAACTTAACTGTAATGGTTCCATTCCAAGTTCCGGAAAACTACATTATAATGCAAGAGCCTTACAAACGCCTGCTTTATATTATAACATTATATACAAAGGGTACCCGGCATGCGTTGCAAGATCACTGTAACCTCAGGGTCAACTTAACTGTAATGGTTCCATTCCAAGTTCCTGGAAACTACATTATAATACAAGCGCCTTGCAAACGCCTGCTTTATATTATAACATTATATACAAAGGGTACCCGGCATGCGTTGCAACATCGCTGTAACCTCGGGGTCAACTTAACTGTAATGGTTCCATTCCAAGTTCCGGGAAACTACATTATAATTCAAGCGCCTTGCAAACGCATGCAATGTATTATAACATTATATACAACGGGTACCCGGCATGCGTTGCAACATCACTGTAATCTCGGGGTCAACTTAACTGTAATGGTTCCATTCCAAGTTCCGGGAAACTACATTATAATGCAAGCGCCTTGCAAACGCCTGCTTTATATTATAACATTATATACAACGGGTACCCGGCATGCGTTGCAACATCACTGTAATCTCGGGGTCAACTAAACTGTAATGGTTCCATTCCAAGTTCCGGGAAACTACATTATAATGCAAGCGCCATGCAAACGCCTGTTTTATATTATAACATTATATACAAAGGGTTCCCGGCATGCGTTGCAACATCACTGTAACCTCGGGATCAACTTAACTGTATTCCATTCCAAGTTCAGGGAAACTACATTATTATGCAAGCGCCTTGCAAATGCCTGCACTATATTATAACATTATATACAACGGGTACCCGGCATGCGTTGCAAAGTCACTGTAACCTCAGGTTTCTTCATATAATTAATTTAACACACACTCCTCCTCGCTTCATCCACATTCACACGCAAATCGCAAAGTGTTTTAACCCGTCAGTTGCTTCTGCAACGGGCAAAACCTAGTATATATATTAATGCTCAGTTTTGGGGTAGGTCGGGAAAAACCTCACTTTTGATTTGAGGGGAAAAGCGACCACTCTGCCCCTCGGGTGGGTGAAACGACAAGGGTCACTTTGGCTCGCGGCCGTTTGGTAAGGGTCAAAGCTCACTTTCGATTTGAGGGGAAAAGCGACCACTTTGCCCCTCGGGTATGTGAAACCTCACGGGTCACTTTGGCTCGCGGCCGTTTTGTAAAATTTGGCACGCCAAATTGACCTCTAAGTTAATTCAATTTCAAAGGCCCGACGGTTCACTCTCCTTCGAAGCGAATTCATTGTATCTATCTCTTTTCAAATGCCCGCAAAAGTTGAGAAAGATATAGCGAAAATCTTCCATACAAAACTGATTTCTGCTAGGAATTTATTCCAATTATTTAAACGGCGATCTGCAAAATACCGAAGAAAAATTGACATTTTAAAGGCCCTTTGCGGGGTGGTAAACTACGACGAAAATAAACTTTTTGCGAGAGATGTTTTTTAATAATCATAAATTATACAAGATTTAGAAACTTTTAAAATAAAAACATGTGTAGCTTCTCATTTAAAATGTTTCACAATGTCGCGTCAAACTTTGCAATAATATTTGACATTTGCGAAAAATCCAACAAAATCCATAATGCACATCGTTTTCAGCCTATTAAATCGGCAGATATATTTAAATTTTCACGAACTTTGCAACACTGAATTCAGGAACGATGGATAATTTAAGCAATACCGACTAAATAATTGAAGCCCTACCGCTCTCATGTTTTGTATGGAAAATATAAAAGAAGATGGCGGAAATCGATTTTTCAGCCTTAGATTAGAGGTGTTTTGGTGATATTTATGGGTCGGTCTTGCCAGCATTGAGAAAATAATTTGCCGATAATTTTATGTCTGCAAATGAAGTAGTAGGTAGGTTCCCGAACGCTGATAAAGTATTATATTATATTATATTATTAAATTAATCGCCGATATGAATGTGCGCCCATAACTTCCGAATGCATGCACCGAATTGCATAATTCTTTTTGATATGTGTTTGTTATTGTTACGACAAGGTTTTTATTAATCTTTTGGTGAGCTCTGGCATTATGAAATTTGGTTAAAAATGAATCGCCGAAATCTACATACGCGCATAGTTTCCGAACGAATGCACCTAATTGGATAATACTTTTTTGTTGTGTTCTTTATTGTTAGGACAAGGTTCGTATAAAACTACTGGTGAGCTCTGGCAAAATGAAATTTGTTTAAAAATGAACCGCCGAAATGCAAGTATGCGCATAACTTCCGAACGACTGCACCTAATTGGATAATTATTTTTTTGTTGTGTTCGTTATTGTTAGGACAAGGTTTTTATAAAACTACTTGTGAGCTCTGACATTATGAAATTTGTATAGAAAAATGTCAATAGGGGGCATGCGAGCTGTTTGAAAACTAAATGTACCGGGAATGAATGAATGAAACGCGGGAGGGGGGGGGGGGAAACCAGGGAGGGGGGAGGGGAAACTGGGAGGGGGGAGGGGAACTCGGGAGAGAGGTTTGCGGGACGGGGGAAGGGGAGGAGTGGAGTGGGGGAGGGAAGGTGGGAAGGCGGAGTGGAAACGCGAGAGGGGAAGAGGACGCTGGGTACTTACTCGCACGCTATGAAAAAATATTTTTTCTTAATGGAATAAACCTAAATTTTGGTTTCTAAAAAAATCTGAATAATACATTTAGCGCATTTTTTTTAAATACTAAAGTGCATGAAGTACCTACCCGCGCACTATGGAATAATATTTTTTCTGTAATTTTTTTGCTGGAATAAAAATAAATTTAGATTTCTTAAAAATTCTGACAAATACATTTAAGTATGAAGCGTCGTTTTTGTGAAAAAATACAACAAAGTACCCACGAAGTACCTACCCGCTCACTATGAAATAATGATTTTTCTGTAATTTTCTTACTCCGATAAATCGAGGTTTTAGTTTCTAAGAAATTCTGAATAATACAATTTTATAGCGCCGTTTTGTGAAAAGTGAATACAAGGACGCTGGATACCTACCCGCTATGAAAGAATATTTTTTCTGTTTTTTTTTTACTGGAATAAAACAAAATTTTTGTTTTAAAAAGAATCTGAATAACATATTTTTTAAAGCGCCTCCTTCGAAAAAAAAATACTACATATGCATGTTGTACGTACCCGCGCACTATGGAAGAATATTTTTTCTGTAATTTTTTTACTGAAATAAAGCAAAAATTTTGTTTCTAATAAATTCTGAATGATACATTTTTATAGCGTCATTTTTGTGAAAAAATACAACAATGTACACACTAAGTACCTACGTGCTGACCATGAAATAATATTTTTTCTGTAGTTTTCTAACTCCGATAAATCAAGGTTTCAGTTTCTAAGAAATTCTGAATAACACATTTTTATAGCGCCGTTTTGTGAAAAGTGACTACAAGGATGCTGGGTACCTACCCGCTATGAAAGAATATTTTTTATGTTTTTTTTTACTGGAAAAAAACTTTTTTTTTTAAAGAATCTGAATAACACATTTGTATAGCGCCTTTTTTGAAAAAAATACTACAAGTGCATGTAGTACCTACCCGCGCACTATGGAATATTTTTTTTTCTGTAATTTTTTTAACTGAAATAAAACAAAAATTTTGTCCCTAATAAATTCTGAATGATACATTTTTATGGCGTCGTTTTTGTGAAAAAATACAACAAAGTACCCACTAAGTACCTACGTGCTTACTATGAAATAATATTTTTTCTGTAATTTTCTTACTCAGATAAATCGAAAAGTGACTACAAGGAAGCTGGGTACCTACCCTCTATGAAAGAATATTTTTTCTGTTTTTATTTTACTGGACGGGTAGGTACCTACTTCAAAATATTCAGGTAATGCTGCATTCATATAAATTAGAAGTTTTATGATATTGATTTCAGATCAGATGGGTAGGTACCTACTTAATTCCTTCGAAAATCAAATAAATTGCTATTTTTTTTTAATGCTGCCTCCACATTTTTAGTCAAACGCTTTAGTTTGGTAAATTTCTATAAATTCAATTACAAATGGGCCAGAAGTACCTACTTAGGTTGAGGTCAAATAATGAGAAAATAATAAAATGAGTTAATTTAAATAACTAAAGATGGTCCCTTTTTTTCCAAATGATGTAGGTGCCTACTTGAACATAGTACGTCGATATAATTATTTTTTCATTAGGAATAACAAAGATTGTTGCCATTTTTTTAGTACTCTTTATCGCGCTAATTTGTTAAGAAATTAAATACACTCGATAAAATCATTTTTTCCCAACATTACATTAATTTCTGCAGCGCCATTTCTGCAAAACATCACACAAAGAGCGCAGTGCTCTATACAAAGAGCACAGAAATAGAAGTAGTTACAATATAAAAATGATTTGAATTAAATTAAAAAAATATTGAAAAAAAAAATTGCGAAAAGATGTAGGTACCTAAAATAATTATCATTTCAGTGATTTTGATTTTGCTGAGGTAATAATATATTGTTAATAACTAAGAATGGTCCATTTTTTTTGCCAAATGGTGTAGATACCTACTTGAGTAATGCACTGGAACTAAATTTGTTCTGTAATTGTTATGTATATTTTTAATTAAATTTTCATGTGAATACCTACCGCACAAGAGTCCCAACCACTGGAGCCAATGAGACTATGGCACATATAGTACGGTACGTTGTGGGGCTGAAGACAGTAGGGAGGGGAAGGAGATGGGAAAGAGGAAGGTGGGGAAGTTCCTGTCTATTCAGATCTGGTCACCAAATGCAACGATTCAATTGTAAATGGTGGTCTTACAACAGAGCTCTAAAAGCATCATGAAATTACGCGTTGCTAAACCGTTCATCCGATTGCGATGAAACTTTGGGAATTTGATGTGTGCATTCCCGCGATGATGGTTTCTGAATACCTACAATAATGAGCTCTGGCATCACGAAATTACGCGAGAAAAGGCCCGTTCTGAAAGCCGTGAACCGGGCGACCGAAGTAGGCGCAGTTCTCTCGCTTTATCCAGACACAAATATCGTTTTTTCGTTATATATTTATTTTAACACACACTCCTCCTCGCTTCTTCCACGTTCACACGTCAAATCGCATAGTGTTTAAACCCGTTAATTGCTTTTGCAATGGGCCCAGCTAGTATATAGTATTGTTCACTTTGGGAAAACCTCACTTTTGATTTTTGATGCGAAAAGCGACCGCTCCGCCCTTTAGTTTCGACCACCTGAAGGGTCTCTTTCGCTTGAGGTGAAATTTTTCCCGCACGCGAAAAACGACCGTACCGCCCTTTGCGTTTCACCGACCTCAAGGTTCACATTCGCCTGAGGAAAAGATTCAGCCACTTCTCAGTACATTGATTTTGCGTTTTTTGCGTGTCTTTTTTTGCCTACACCATTTATTTTTGATAGCGATTTATTCACAGAAAAAAACCGATTCGAACCAGCGGCGAAAACTAGCACCTCTAATAAAATCACTCAATCCCGGCTCGGTTATACTTCCCGCCGACAGGTGCGCATAAAAAACGAAAGATGTCTTTTTGACCATCAGTTTCTAGGATTCAAATGCTAGGATTGTTGAGATAGGTCAAGATCTGAAGTGTCAAATCTTTAGCCTAAATAATACAGATTTTTCCGAGTTTTCGGTTATGGTTTTACGGTACGCGGCATTGCGGCCCAGAAACCGAACCCGGCTTGGATGTTTTTAAAATTTATTTTACAGTACAGAATTCCGCAACTTTTAACATCAATATAACAGGCCCATACCATGTAAAAAAACTTCAGGACAAGCTACCAAAATCCGTTTTCCATAAAAATATCACCAAAAGTTTTCCATAAAAATATCACCAAAACACGCGCTTAGAGATTCCATCGGAGGTGTAGATTTTGCTGGCCAGGTAAATTTAAATGTTATTCATCGCTGAGTAGGTACTTATTTCGGTAGTATTGCAAATATGATGAAAAAAGCAAAAAGATTGCAGGAATTATTTTAGGAAATGCGCAGTACCTACCCGAATAGGTAGCTACTACAGGTTTTAATGCAATACTAAGGTCAGGTTGTTTCGATGATATTGAATAATTGAACTTTTTTAAAGTTAATTTTCACGTTCCGTGCTGGTTCTATTCAAGTTCTGTTGTTTTATCATTAAAGACCAGTTACATCACAAAACTGAAATAATTACAGAACCCGAACGGAACTTTCTAGAACTGAAAATTTAGTAGAAAAATTTGAAGAATTGTCAATTTTTTTTTTAAAGCAGCCTTATTATTTTTTATTATTTATGAATGAAGCATGGTTCTAATTGGACATTGTTAAATAATAAAAATATATAGGTATTACGCGTGTTCTAGGTAGGTACTTACTTGCAGGGACTTTTTTCCTTTAAAAATCAAAACACGATATTGAATAAATTTATTTGTGCTGAAAAAAAGTTTTACAAAATATTTTATGCTCAACAACATAATGGCGTCGTTTTGGTGAAATATTACAACAAAGTACCTACTTAGCCGCGCAAAATGAAATACAATACAACTACAATAGTGAGCTAAAAAAGTAAAACTTCTGTATTGTTAATGGACTATTTGTCCGCAAATAAATAAATTATATACAGTGGGTACCCGGCATGCGTTGCGAGGCCACTTTAACCTCGGGGTCAATTAAACTGTAATGGTTCAATCCCAAGTCCCGGGAAACTACATTATAATGCAAGCGCCTGCACTATATAACATTATATACAACGGGTACCCGGCATGCGTTGCAAGGCCACTGTAACCTCGGGGTCAACTTAACTGAAATGGTTCCATCCCAATTCCCGGGAAATAACATTTTAATGCAAGCGCCTGCAATATATAACGTTTTATTCAACGGGTACCCGGCATGTGTTGCAAGGCCACTTTAACCTCGGGGACAACTTAACTGTAATGGTTCCATCCCAATTCCCGGGAAATAACATTTTAATGCAAGCGCCTGCAATAAATAATATTATATACAACGGGTACCCGGTGTTTAGTTATATATTTAATATGGAAAACACTGTTATTATTTTATAAAAGACTTTTTATTGAAGACGTGTTTACACCATTGACATTGATTGACATTAGTTCCCAATAGATAAACCACAGATGACAAACATTATAGAAGTAGTTCCTCACTAGTGATGTGCAACATACAATAGTGATGTGACATCCCCTTTCTTTATTTATACAATAAAATTTTCAAATTCACCAAAACCTGACACTTTGGTAGAAACTTTTTGTAAAATAGTATTGCATAAATTTAACTTTTTAAAGTCTGATATTGAAATTACGTTAATGTCTGCTCCTGTATCCAAAATACAGTCTAATATTATGTTATTAATAATTATATCTAAATGCCATGCTTGACTTGAAAACTTACTGTTGTTAATATTTCTTATTGTTGCAATGAAATGTCCCTCAGAGCAATTAGCACTGTCATCATTGGGTATTGAATCTTCTGACTTTAAATTTCTGATTTTCTTGTGACAATTATTTTTAAAACAGAATTTTGCAAAATGACCAAAAGAATTGCATGACCTGCATTTGATGTTTATAGCTGGGCATTTGAAGCGGTGATGTTGTCCACATCTTCCACATGGATTGTTGTGACCACTTGACCTTGACGATGATGGTGACGGTGACCCTTGACGATTGGTAAACCCATGCTGACTTGACGTTGAATTACGATGTGATGATGACGGTGATTCATGACGATTGGAAAATCCATACTGACTTGACGTTGAGTGAAAATGACGATGTGATGATGGTGACGGTGATCTTGACTGTCTTGATGTACTTTTGTGATTTATTTGAAGAATGTTTTCTGTGTGTATTTGTTGATTTATTTTTTCAGCGTTGTTTTGTGACATTAATATGGTTTTTGCAATTTCTATCGTTTTTTGCAATGACAATGCAGAATCTTGTAGTAGGCGTTGACGAATGTGGTTCAAATTTGAACTCATGTTTGCAATAAATATATCTCTTACCAGAGATTTTCTTAGTTCTCCAAATTCACATTCCAAACTTTTGTTTTCTAGGTCCAGTAGAAAATTGTTGATGTCTTCAGAAATATTTTGTTTTCGTGTAAAAAATGAATTCCTTAACATTGTTAAGTTTTTATGTGGTGCAAAATAATTGTCAAACTTTTCCTTGACTTGTTTTAGCGTGATAGATTCCATATTCATGTTGAATGACTTGAAAATTTCCATACCTTTGGAGCCAATGGAATGAAGTAGAATTGCTATTTTTCGTTTTTCTGGGGCTTCTTCCAAACCTGATGCCACCAAATATATTTCATAATTTTGCCACCAGTTTTTCCATATTCCATCGTTATTTACGTTATTTGATGATACGTGCAGATTTGACAACGCATTAAAATCATGTTGTACGTACTTTGGCGCATCCTTCGACATCTTGTTTTTTTTTTTTTTTTTACCACAAATTTTTAATATATTATATTATTAATATTAGCATCCCACTTCTGACACCATGTTTAGTTATATATTTAATATGGAAAACACTGTTATTATTTTATAAAAGACTTTTTATTGAAGACGTGTTTACACCATTGACATTGATTGACATTAGTTACCAATAGATAAACCACAGATGACAAACATTATAGAAGTAGTTCCTCACTAGTGATGTGCAACATACAATAGTGATGTGACACCCAGCAAGTGTTGCAAGGCCACTTTAACCTCGGGGTGAATTAAACTGTAATGGTTCCATCCCAAGTCCCGGGAAACTATATTATAATGCAAGCGCCTGCACTACATAACATTATATACAACGGGTATCCGGCATGCGTTGCAAGGTCACTTTAACATCGGGTCAACTTAACTGTAAAGGTTCCATCCCAAGTTCCGGGAAACTACATTATAATGCAAGCGCCTGCACTACATAACATTATATACAACGGGTACCCGGCATGCGTTGCAAGGCCACTTTAACATCATTAAACTGTAATAGTTCCATCCGAAGTCCCGGGAAACTACATTATAATGGCAGCGCCTGCACAATATAACATTACATACATAGGATATCCGGCAAAAGTTAGTGAAGTTTTACTTCGGTCGTGTGGTCTGAAGCACACTTTTTTTAAAGTTAATTTTCACGTTCTGTGTTAGTTCTTCTTCGATTGCGATGAAACTTTGGGGATTTGATGTGCGCATCTCTTCGATTCTTTCTGTATAAAATGATGAGCTCGGGCATCATGAAATTATGCATTGCTAAACCGTTCATCCGATTGGGATGAAACTTTTGGGATTAGAAGTGCACATCTCTTTGATTTGATGTGTGCATGCCCGCGATGGTTTTTGTATACAATAGTGAGCTCTGGCATCATAAGATTATGCATTGCTAAACCGTTCATCCGATTGCGGTTAAACTTTGGGAATTTGATGTGCGCATGCCGGCGATGGTTTCTGTGTACAAAAGTGAGCTCTGGAATCATGAAATTATGCATTGCTAAACCGTTTAACTGATTGCGATAAAAATTTGATATTTAAAGGATTGATATTTAATTTGACACACACTCCTCCTCGCTTCATCCACGTTCACACGTCAAATCGCATAGTGTTTTAACCCGTTAGTTGCTTTTGCAACGGGCCCAGCTAGTTTTTAGTATAATAAGGTTATTCCATAGGTCGTTGGCAGATTTGTTAAATTTTCAAAAAAGTTTTTGTATTATACCACACCCATTTCAAATAATATAATCATGCAGTAAAACAAATCAATACATTATCTAGCAAAGTTATGTCTTAGAATTTTAATTTTAGTTTCAATAAAATCATTAAAAAATATGTACGTACATGTGTTTCTTGACGAAAATTGGTCCATTTGTGTATTTATTTGCGCACTTATAAACTAATATAATGACACGCGAACGGTAATCGATGCGAACAGTGATCAATTGCTAGGCGGGTCGGGCCTTTAGGCTCGCTTGTTATTCGTGTTATTGTTATATTGTTAATGGACTATTTGTCCGTAAATAAATAAATAAATTATATACAGCGGGTACCCGGCATGCGTTGCAAGGCTGGGGATGGGGGATGGGGATAGGGATGGGGATGGGGATGGGATTTTTTTTATTGTAAATAATTTTTAGTTTATATCGCACAAGAGTCCAACAGCTCCCAAGGGAGGGAGGTTGAAGAAGAGTTGGGATGAGGTGGAGGGGGTGGCTGAGGGGGGGGGGGGGGGTAAAGGAGGCAGGGATTGGAGAGAGCGTATGAGGGGAGGGGGGGTGGTTGAGAAGGGGTGGGCGGGTAGACCTTTTTTATATCCATTTTTCGTATTACAAAAATAACAAACACGAGAATCGAGTATGGGTACCACCACCCCGGGAACCATTTATTAGATAACCAACACGTCTGCCATAGGTCATCCCAAGTGGTTCGCAAGGTTTGGTGACTAGCAGGGGTGCCTGGGTTTATTGGGAAGGTTTGTTTAGGTCTTGGCGGCGGATGCGTCTACCCACCAGCTGCATGGCAGGTCGGATCTGGAGAAAGTGGTTACGGCGTTATGAAATTATATATACATATATTCTATTATACCATTCACCCGATTAACGTGAAACTTTGTTGATTTGTTTTGCGCACGCTCTCATTTCTCTCAGAATTTTGAATTGAAATTTTGATTGGAGTATTTTCCTTCGTTCCGAACAAAAAAGGTTGTCTTTTACAAAAATATTCCTATGCGTGTCCAGTGATTTCGAAAGTTAACCCACATCCATTCACATTATATTTTTATAAGATCTTTATTTGCTTTTAGCAAGCATTCATTTGTCATTTTCTACTTTTCTAGATTGTTGACTTATTTTTTACCCTAAGATTAATTTAAAACACTTGTTTCAGTAATAATTATATATAAGAAATGTGTACTTGCTTTATTTAAATTTTTGTTAGATGATTTTCGAGCTTACTAACGGTGTTTATTCGAAATGTAAATTACTGACTCCTCTCTAATATGTCAAAAAAAAAAATTAAAAAAAAAAAATTGATAATACATGTATGTTTTTGAAAGCTAATGATCGTGTTTTATATTGAGAACGATCGGTGAATCCAAATCTACATTTAAAAGAAATTAAAACACTTTTTATACACTGGTTAGAAGTTACTTCCTGTTAAACAGTGTTTTTTATTTTATTTTATTTATGTTTATTTAGGAAGCATACAGTTGTGTATAAAGTAATTGTACATAAAATAGTGAATATAATTTAAACCAGTTATGTTCCATTTATAATATTTAGTTGTTAATGGTTAATGATTATGTGATTATGAATCAAGTGATAATAGGCCACTTGCATGGATTTCATAACGACTTGGAAAAAATCATGTGGATAGATCTTTTTACTAAGATTAAGGAAATGTTAGTAAAATTGTTTAGAAATGTACAGTTTTTTTATTTTAAAATAAATAAATCCATTATTTGGGCCCGTGACATCACTACATGAAAATGTCCCGTTTCCGAAAATGTTCATATTAATTTTGTAAAATTTCATACTGATTTTTTTATATGGGATTTCAGGCGATTTTTTTGAATTTGACATTTAACGTTCTCTAGATTTATTGTTTGTTCTCTGCGAACTTATCATTTGATTTGACAGATGTTATGAAGCGAACCCTGTACATTTTACGCTGTCTGTACGTGTTTTAGAGGTATAATGGTAGTGGTGCTGATTTTAATAAAATAAAATTTTATAATTTTCTTATTATTATTATAATTTACAAGTACAAGTATATTACATTGTATTTAGTAATATAGACGTTGAACATTATAATTGATTTATGATCAATAAGATGTATCAAGGAAAAAATATTTATGAGATGTAATATTTTTGGTATGCCTCGTTATTCTCCTGTGCCATTTCTTGTGGAAAACGTTATTTTTTTTTAAATGTTTTTCGACCATGTAATTATCATTTTTTCGCACCCATAAAATTATGTCCCGTCTTTCCGGTTTATAAAAAATGGTCTGATTTTTCGGATTGAAATTTTCAAAAAATCCCCAGGGTTTCAAAAATACGATTAAAAAAATACAGAATGTCTTAGAATATTTGCCTAAACCGGAAAAAAAATTAAAAAAAATGTGATGCAATTGGCCTATTAAACAATTATAGTAGGTATATGGTGTAAGCACGTTTTAAAAAATTATCAAAAAACAGTTACACATTCAATAAATACTGTAAAATTTCTGTTTTGAACTATTACTAATAAAAAATGTCATTAACGGACTGCGAAAGAGAGGCCAGATATCATGCGCTTGAAATTCCCGTCAAAATGACAGTTTTAATTTGTGATTGTGTAATTCAAATTGTGTTTTTGTTAATAATTTCTGTAATGACTAAGTCACTATTATATTAGTCTATTATCAATATATTTCATATTATTTTCCGTTTTAATCTATTAATAATGCCATTGTGCACACGAATAAATATTTCAAAATGAGACATTTTTTACAATCCAACTGAATATTACTCGGTTAATTTGGTTAAAGTACAATTAAAAAACAAAATATTCGAAAATTATAACAAATTTTTTATTCATGTCTATATTATATCATCTACTTTATACCTACTGTGTTTACGCATTTCATTTGTATATATTTATGTTTATGTACTTCGATGTACAAATTACAAATAACTACCTACTACTAATTAAAATTCTGGAAACGAGAATTCAACATCTTCACCTGACCCATACTGTAGCCAGCCCTAGTGTAATGTACGTTATGTAAAGGTTAATATTAAGAAAGAACAAGTAACACTCATCTTAACTGATATCGGCTCACGGCAAGCGTCCACGCGCCTTCTCTATGCGGTCGGTCGCCCAGTACCGTCGTACGCCCCACAACTCCGCGCGCGCACTGCCTGAGACGACAGAGTTATTCACAACTATACATGTGTGAATACACTACATCCCTCCCTTATTATTGTTTTTAATTATAAATATTTTATTTTTCCATAAGTACCTATATCAAGTACAATCAGCAAGTCCTTATTCAAATTATGTTTAATAACTAATCATAAATTATTTCCTCATTATTGTCCATCAATTTATTCACTCGAATTGTGATTGATTTACATGGCCATTATCGTTTGTTTGAGCAGCACTAGTATTATTCTCTTCATCTAGCACCTTCCAATGTCCTTCCACTCCTTTAAGGTGTATGTGTCATCTGATTCGCTGACCACTTTCATCATTCCGAAGACTTACGTCTCCTCCTTTGATCGCTTTAACGATATGTGTTTTTGGTTCGTCGTTCAAGCGCAGCTTGTTTTTTTTTAGTCATGTTCTTGACGTATACTTTATTACCAACTTCCAATTTACAAGCAATATCTCTTCTATTCATGTCCAATTATTCCTACCCTTTTTCTTTTATCTCTATCCCTCATTTCAAGGTCCTCTGAGAGATGCGTCATGTGCTGAATTATAGGCAGCTTGTCTCGAAAGTGTCCTCTAAGGAACAGTTCTGCAGGTGTTTTTCCTGTAACTATATAAAGTGTACTGTTGTACATCACCTTGTACTCACAAAGAGCCTACTCCTTCCATTTATTTTTCTCTACATGAGAAATCTTGAGGTGTTTTACGATGTCCCTATTCTGGCGCTCCACCTCTCCGTTTTGTTGCGGCCAGTAGGGAATGCTATTATAGAGTCGTATGTTCCTCTCTGCACAGAAAATCTAAAGTCTTCGCTGGAAAATTTCCCCCTTTGTCTGTTGTAAGCGAGATCGGGTTGCCAAGCCTGCTAAAAATATATTTAAGCTTTCCACTTATTTCGAAGCTTGTTATGGTTCTGCGTGTTTTCATCTCTTTATAACTGGTGTAATTATCCACGACTACCAGGATATAATCTCCACTAGGTAAGGGCCACTACCCATGAGGTCAATTGCTATGTCAACCCATGGTTCGGAAGGTAAGTCACTTCTTTTTAACGGGTTTGGGGCGCTGGGTGCACCCTTTACAGGCTTTGCATATGTTTTCAGCATCTTTGTCGCACTTAGGCCACTATACTTTGGTCCTCAATCTGCCCTTCATCACGACTATCCCCGGATTGCCTTCGTGCGCAGCTTCCAGAATTTTTCTGCGTACTTTGTTTGGGATTACAATTTTCGCCCCCCTGAGAAGAATATCGCCTTTCGATGCGAGCGCATGGTTTTGCTTTCGGACCAAATATCACCTCCAAGGGCTTATGGTCCGTTACCCGATCGAACACCTTGCCATACAGGAACATGTTAAAATGTTCGACTGCCCAAACCAGGGGTGGCCTCTTATGGCCTCTTTTTTTGTTTGGCAGTAACGACGCTCACAGCTGATAAGGTTTTTATTATCAACTGCAATTATTCTCGGCCCGTTCTTATTGATTTGCACCAGCACTGCATCCAGACCCACTGGGCTTGCATCTGCAATCACCACAGTCTTATCATGTGCATTGTAGTAACCTAAATTTGGTACCTTCACGAGCGCCACTTTGAGATCATTAAATGCGTTCTTTTGGGCGTCGCCCCAGTCATCTTGAATGTCCATGTTTCTTCCCGTTCTTTTCCGTAACAATTGCTTAATGGGTTCTGTTACCGTTGCTAAATGGGGTATCCATTTTCCCACGAAATCCACTAAGCCCATAAAGCTCTGCAGTTCAGCGATATTCGTTGGGGCTCTAAATTCCTTTATAACCAAGATATACTTGTCTAGTTGTTTAACTCCCTGTTCTGACAGTTCATGCCCTAGGAAGTGGATTTTCTTCATTCCAAAAATGAATTTGTCGTCCCTCAAACTCATGCTATTTTCTTCTAACACAATCATAATTTTTTTTTCCTTCCATGTCTCTATTCCTACTCTGTTGATTGACTAACTTTCCATAGGTTTCATACCAAAGTTTCCTAATTGACGATCTATGGCTTCCAGTGCATTCGCTTCTGCAACTTTTCATCCAAACCGATCTTGTCCCCTGTTTTCAATATCTTTTTTCGGGGTTCTTCTGAATTACCTTTTTTAGTTATTTGGTCTATGATATGCTCGTTTTCTTTATTCACCAAACTGACACTTCTTGGCCTGTAGTCGAAGTCTGACAACAATTTTTTCGAACTTCTCATCCTGTTTCTGTTTTAGGAGACGAAACAGATGTCGCTTATATACTTTGCCCTGTTTAGGTGCAAAGTAGTTGTCTAATTTTTTGTTCACGTTTAACATCGCAATGAAGGTTCACCTTCAGTTGCATTAGCTTCCGGGATGTTGTAGAAAATTTCTTGTAACTCGGGACCACCGGTATGTAAAAGACTAGCTATTTTCTTTGCCTCGGTGTTTATGCCTGTCGCCTCGAGGTAAAGGTTCAGACTTCTTTTCCATCTTTCCCAACGGGTAGAAACTGAACCAACCTCCCCTTCACATTCGAACCTCTCGAAAACTTCGCAATTTAATGCCAAGAAGGTATATGTCCGCAATTTAATGCTATACGGTAAATCTCCGCAATTTAATGCAAGTTGTACTATGTATTCATCGATATCTGCAATATAATGCTTTTATTATTTTTTTCGAATCTCTCGAAAACTTCGCAATTTAATGCTATACTTGTAAATCTCCGCAATTTAATGCAAGTTGTACACTAAGTATTCATCGATATCCGCAATACAATGCTTTTATTATCTTTTTCCGAAACTCTATAGGGGTATGTCCGCAATTTAATGCTATACCGGTACATCTCTGCAATTTAATGCAAATTGTGCACTAAGTATTCATCAATATCCGCAATATAATGCTTTTATTATTTTTTTTCCGAAACTCTTGAAAACTTCGCAATTTAATGCCATGTAGAGGTATGTCCGCAGTTTAATGCTATACCGGTACATCTCCGCAATTTAATGCAAATTGTGCACTAAGTATTCATCAATATTCGCAACATAATGCTTTTATTATTTTTTCCGAAACTCTTGAAAACTTCGCAATTTAATGCCATGTAGAGGTATGTCCGCAATTTAATGCTATACCGGTACATCTCCGCAATTTAATGCAAATTGTACACCAAGTATTCATCAATATCCGCAATATAATGCTTTTATTATTATTATTTTTATTTTTTTTAAAGTCATACTCATACTCATATTGCAACCTTACTGTAACTAAATGCTCAGTCGCAATTGAATGCCCAGTCGCAATCTAATGCACAGTCTCAATTTAATGCCAAGTCGCAATTCAATGCCAATTCGCAATTTAATGCATAGCCGCAATTCAATGCATAATCGCAATTTAATGCCAAGTCGCAATTCAATGCCAATTCGCAATTTAATGCATAGCCGCAATTCAATGCATAATCGCAATTTAATGCCAATTCGCAATTCAATGCCAAGTCGCAATTTAATGCCAAGTCGCAATTTAATGCCAAGTCGCAATTTAATGCCCAGCCGCAATTCAATGCAGAGTCGCAATTTAATGCCAATTCGCAATTGAATGCCCAGCCGCAATTTAATGCCAAGTCGCAATTTAATGCTAGTCGCAATTTAATGCCAAGTCGCAATTTAATGCCCAGCCGCAATTCAATGCAGAGTCGCAATTTAATGCCAATTCGCAATTGAATGCCCAGCCGCAATTTAATGCAAAGTCGCAATTTAATGCTAGTCGCAATTTAATGCCCCGCCGCAATTCAATGCAAAGTTGCAATTGAATGCCCAGCCGCAATTTAATGCAAAGTCGCAATTTAATGCAAGTCGCAATTTAATGCTCCGCCGCAATTCAATGCAAAGTTGCAATTGAATGCCCAGCCGCAATTTAATGCAAAGTCGCAATTTAATGCAAGTCGCAATTTAATGCCCCGCCGCAATTCAATGCAAAATTGCAATTGAATGCCAGCCGCAATTTAATGCAAAGTCGCAATTTAATGCCCAGCCGCAATTCAATGCAGGTCGCAATTTAATTTCAAGTCGCAATTGAATGCCCAGCCGCAATTTAATGCAAAGTCGCAATTTAATACAAGTCGCAATTTAATGCTCCGCCGCAAATCAATGCAAAGTTGCAATTGAATGCCCAACCGCAATTTAATGCCAAGTCGCAATTGAATGCCCAGCCGCAATTTAATGCAAAGTCGCAATTTAATACAAGTCGCAATTTAATGCTCCGCCGCAAATCAATGCAAAGTTGCAATTGAATGCCCAACCGCAATTGAATGCCCAACCGCAATTTAATGCCCAACCGCAATTTAATGCAAAGTCGTAATTTAATGTCCAGTCGCAATTCAATGCCAAGTCGTAATGGAATGCCCGGCCGCAATTTAATGCAAAGTCGCAATACAATGCTCAATCGCAATTTAATGCTAAGTCGCAATTTAATGCCCAACTGCCATAAAAACTGCTCACCGCATGATACTTCCGGTGATTATCGCAGAACATTATATGTCTCTTACCACTCATTGTAAGGTGTTACTGGAGTGACCTTGTATACAATTTTGTATTCCCATTTATGATGTTTTTTTTTTTTTTTTTTTTAAATTTTTGTATCTGTATTTAATCTATGTAATTGTAGATTTTTATAATTGAGAAATAACTGAGTTTCATAACTGGACAGTTATCACGTAAGTGCAAACATCTGTAAAACCCAGTATAAATAAATTCATTTTAATAAGTAGGTAGGTATGGTTGACAAATCCGTCGGTATGTCACTCCTCTTAAATGCTCTCATAGGAACCTAGGTTACCTAAAGCCCTCCGTTCATGGAGACACCCACAAACCACGCGATTGTGACGCAACCACAAGCACCCTGTAGATGTACTACTCTTCAATGCCGGCCTCCGTACACGGCACTACCCGAAATATACTGAACTAGATCATTTTTCACGTGCAGCCGTGGAGTTACTATGATTTCAAGCGATGTCAAATGCCTTTTTTTCAACATCAATCCATGCCTTCTCCACTAAACGCCCTCTTACATATTCTGGTAAAGTAATTCTAGTAAACACGCCGTTTTTCCGACTTCCAAAACAAATCAAACATTAATTTCATGTTCCGACGCCATTCCTGTCAAACGACCAACAATAGAACAACTACGCAAATGACAGCCAAATGAGTGCACTTACCTAGCTTTACATCTCCCTCCTTATTATTGTTTTTTTTTTGTAAAAAATCCTTAGATTACTCACAGTTTACCTCGTCGCCACATGTAATGTACGTTATGTAAAGGTTAATATTAAGAAAGAACAAGTAACACTCATCTTAACTGATATCGGCTCACGGCAAGCGTCCACGCGCCTTCTCTATGCGGTCGGTCGCCCAGTACCGTCGTACGCCCCACAACTCCGCGCGCGCACTGCCTGAGACGACAGAGTTATTCACAACTATACATGTGTGAATACACTACACCTAGCTCCGCGTGTTATGGTCCTAGTAGATACGCGAAACCAAGCTTGCTGCGGAACGAAATCTAGTTCCAAAAACGTCCGCTCACGACCGCTGATGTGTGAGCGCTATAGTCGGAACCGAAATTATGATTTGCTGGTATGACAGTCTTAATCCTTTCGGTATTTGACTCAGTTGGTGGTTGACATGGTTGACTACAGTTCCTGGATATGACGGTTCAATTCTCAGTCATACCAAAAAAATCGGTGGCAATCACAAACAAACACACGGAATACGCATTTTTCTTAAATTCTTAAAAATTAAATATGCGATGTACTCGTAATTGTCGGTTTTAAAACTCGGAATTTTGCAAAGTTGTTAGGTCGGTTGATTCCAATCACTGTAAAGAAAGGTTTGAACGTCAAACCAATTATAAATTATATTTTTTTTTAATTAAAAAAAAATGGAAAAGTAGATGTATTGTAGAAAAAAACTTTGTTATTTACGGTTTTTTTTCACATTAACTCCACACAGGAGGCCTTGAGGAAAATAATTTCCCTCTGGGCCTACGTCATCTGGGATGCTGTGTGGAGGGTCTTTTTGAGGAGGGGAAGGAGGGGAGGACGAGTCAAAGAAACGACCGGTTCTCATGTGACAAATGTCAACTATGTACAAATGTTGGGATGTTTATAATGTGAATACCGGACAACAGTCACAACTTCTCCTAACTTCGAGTCATTGAGACTATGGCAACCCCGATTGGGTTATTTTGGGAGGCTGAAGGTGGTGGCTTTTATATTTCAGTTTATATGCATTCATTAGGTACTTAGTTTTACATTTCTAAATGTCAATCTGTGAACATAATTAATAGGTCTGTTTTTTTTTGTCTTCCTCCTCCTTATATTGTATTATTAAGGCTGTTAATGTTCCTAAAATAAATAAATAAATAACGTTAACATGATGAAAATTTACCCTTCTTCAATGGAACAATCTTCCGAACAGGCCCTCCATTTATATGCTTGGTGTAACTCTAAGTGACCAGCTCAGGTACGGGGGCTCCATCGAAGCCGGAGTACAGGGCCAGCAGATACTTTAATAGTACACAGCTGCTAACCCTGTACAAATCGCAAGTGCGCCCCACGGTTTGCGGCCACCTTTGGTCTGGAGCTCAAAAATACATGAAAAAACCCTCGACTTTGTGTAGAAATGGGCGATCTGTTTGATAGATTGTTATGAAGTGGTGTTAACTCTTATTTAAAGTTATTATTTTTCTAACACCTCTTCACAACAAGAACCATTGTTGTTTTAATTTTCGTAAAGTGATTAAGAATACGGGCAGGCAACACAGAGACGGCCGGGAATCTATGGTTTCCGGCTCCGGTTTGGTTTTCACTCTGGAATCGTTTCACCGACGGGAATCGTTGAAATGTTGGCACAGTCAATTAATTATAATTTACATTAAACCCAGACGGGTGAACGTATAGGAAATATAAGAATAGTGTTTCCCAATGATGGGTGAAGTTTCAACCGAATAAATATAAAGTTTAATCGAGTGTTGTGCCAGATTAAATGACCGCAAAGGTCCGCGCGTGCAATGTAAAATTAAATAATTTACTACCGCAAATCGTTGCCATCGCGCGATGTTGTGAAACCGCGCATGCTGCCAAGGAAGCATAATACTCCCGGGGCGCTATCCAGGCCTTATTTTACATACGGGAGTTGTATTAACATAACAACGCGCTCTGGACTGCACCAGCCAAGGCCATCCGCCCGTGGAGCTCCCACATTGTCATGGATGGGAACTCAATGCGCTGAGATCAGCCACCCTGTGCTGGAGACGCTGGACCCGTCTCCAGGGCACCCTTTCCGGACGGAGATCCTGATGGTTCCAGCTGGGTCTGACGAGATCGGATCCTCACCGGTTTGATGGAGGCTTCCCGCTCACACACGCCCGCACACGGTTATATAAATGTTAGTTAGCTTAGATAGAATTTAAACCATCGACCGATCCCTGGGGGTAAGTTTAATTTAAACATATTTGTAATACTGTTAATATGATCAATATATACTACACTATATTTTTCTGCACATCGTCTTTCAATTATCACCCGAACCATCATATCATGCATACCATTGTGCCCACGCTCAGAGATTGTGTCATGCTCTCCTACCTCCAGAACATTACTCGGGAACCGAGTATTGGCGCGCAGGATTCTGCAAAGTTCCGGATGGTATATTATTTGAACCCCACACAAACTGTGTTAATATTTGGCAAATAGCCCACATAAGAAACTACCTAGCAGCAACATAACAATTGGCGCCTCATCGCGGTTTGGCTCGTAGGTATTGCATGATGTGTTGATTTTGATGTTTGTTTCATGATTATTTGACATAATATTGAATATCTTATGTCTAGTGTTTACAATGATGCTTCTTAACCTCAAATATACTCAGATATACTAGTAAGGATGACTCATGATTTGCTTTATTCTATGGGAAAGTTTTGATAAGCTTTCATCTTTCAAGAAATCTATGATTTATCTATGCTTTTGCAGCTGTCAGTTTTTATGTCAACATTTATTATAAATAACTTGATTATAAATGAGGTTATGTTAAACTGTCTAATTCATGTTTACTTCGATGTTATTCACTTGTTTAGTCAAGACATATTGACGTTGCATCATATTGCAAGATTTTAATGCTAATATACCTGATATTCAAGACATTTAAGTCATGGTTCTTCAATACAAATTGTAAATTCAAATTACAATCGATACTTCAGTAGTAAATATCCGTTCATCAGTGGATATTATTCTTATACGTACGTGATAATATACAGCATATTAAATGATATCTTTCATTAACATTTCCGTCAGGCCGAAATCTATGAACCTTCAAAATATACTAGGGTGGACCATTTTTCATTGTTCTCAGTAGGGTGGAGCATATTTTTTTAAAACAATTTTTTTTATTTTTTTTGGTTTTAATTATACAACAGAAGTTGAGATATTATTACTAATGATACTACAGCCGTTAATTAAGAGTTTCTTTTGTTTTATAACAAATAATTTTAAAAATTTAATTACTTTTTTTTTTATTTTTTTTTATAATTCTTTACGATTACAATTTATTTCTATTTGAGTTTCAAAGTACGCCGTCATGTCTACACCAATACCAAATATCAATGGGGCTTCGAAGGAGGTTCTCATAAAAGAACTAAAAGACAGAAATATTGATCCATCGTCGACTTCTCACGAACTACGCTTACAGGCACGAGCTTATAATAAAGAATTTAAGATGCCTACTATTAGTGAAATAGGTTCTGAATCATCGGATTCTGAATTAGACGAGACAACTATTAAAAAAGCCCACATCATTAAACAAACGAAGATTATTTATAAAGATTCACATTCTAATAACGTCGACAATTGGAAATTAAAATACGACGGAAAAAGTAGTGTGAGGGAATTTTTGCTATTAATTGAGGAGAAATGTAGGACTAAAAACTTTAACCAGGATCATCTTGTACGCGTTTTTCCCGATCTTTTAGAAGGATTAGCACTCTTGTGGTTTAGGTCTATTTACACTCAGGATTTGAAATGGGATGATCTTTCAAAACTTTTGATTAGACAATTTGAAGCAAATGACCTTCAAACAGATCTTAAGGTAAAATTATTTAACATGATGCAACCTAAGGGTATGTCAGTACTAGAATTCACTCTCAGAATGAAGGCATTAGATAATATGCTTGAAGCTAAATTACCAGAAATAGAACTTTTGCGGTTAGCAAAAAAAGCTTTATTGCCTATGTATGCAAATTTACTAGTATCAAGAGATATAGAGACTTTTGATCAATTGACTACTCATGCAGGCAACTTGGAATCTTATGCATCACTGTCGGATGATTTTGTATCTGTCAAAGTTTCTCAACCAAGGGTAGACTTACCTGTCACTAATAAATCGGAGAAATTCGATGGTAATACTAGACAACCACATAACTTTAATAATAATATTCATAGACGCCAAGATTATAGCCAGAATCATTATAGAAAACCAAATAACAACAATTTTACTAAAAGTAGTCTCGGAAACATGGATAATAATTATAAATATAATAAACCGTCTTCTTCTACTCCTAATGCTTATACAAAAACAGCACACGGAAATTCTAGAACGTTTTACAACAAACCATTTTGTTCATATTGTAAAATATCGGGACATGTTGTAGAGGGTTGCAGGAAGAAAGACGCAAGGTCTAATAATCCTAAAGTGGGAGCTATTAATGACAAAGCTCATAATAGGTCAAAAAACTAGGTCGGAGTCTCTCTTGCTACAAGCCGTCCTTTGCGCAGAGGAAAGACGAGTGGGAGAGTTGGCTCCAAATAGTTAATAAATTTCTTTCATCCTCGTCAACCGGAACAGTGGGCCCGCTGCCACGGGAGACGGCGATTGAGAATGATAATCGTCCTTATACATATGTACACATTATAAATAATTTTTACAGCGGACTGCTAGACAGCGGCGCTTCATTGTCGTGTCTAGGAGGCAATAGTTATAAAATTTTTAAGGAATTAGGTATTAAGTTAGTTAAAGTTAAGTTTAGTGTTTCTACAGCGGACGGTTCAAACCAACCAGTCCTAGGGACAATGTCATTGCCGGTCACGTATAAATCATCCACAAAGGAAATTCTTTTCTACGTCATCCCGACATTGTCGCCTTCAATTATTCTAGGAGTTAACTTTTGGAAGGAGTTCCACATCGCACCGGAGCTGTTTTCGAAAGTTACTCATTCTGTTTCGGAAGGAAATATTAGTGGGTTGAGGGCTATTCGGCCAGCCTCGTCCCTAACTATTGAAGAGAATAGGGAACTCTCTAAGATAGTTAAAAAATTCGAGTCAATTTCTTTTGAAAAGAAAGGGTTAGGTCTAACACACTTGGTTAAACACAAAATAAATACAACAGGGCCACCTATCAAACAGCGGTATTACCCTCTTTCACCCGCACGGCAGAGACAATTGGAAACAGAAGTTGATGAAATGTTAAAATTAGGTGTTATTCGTCCTTCTCGTTCACCATGGTCCAGTCCAGTATTAATTGTAACAAAAAAAGACGGAACAGGTAGGTTTTGTCTTGATTCGCGAAAAATCAATAACGTCACGGAACGTGATAGTTACCCTCTCCCTTATATTTCGCGCATCCTAGATAAACTGGGCGGTGCCAGATATGTGTCCTCGATTGACCTTTCCAAGGCATTTTGGCAAATAGCCTTAGACAAAAAATCATGTGAAAAGACAGCATTTGTAGTTCCTGGCCGGGGCCTCTTTGAATTCACTCGCATGCCGTTTGGTCTGAAAAATGCTCCTAGTGAATTACAAAGACTAGCGGATGCCTTGTTTGGACCCGAGTTCGATGATAATGCTTTTTGCTATTTAGATGACCTTATATTAGTATCGGAAGACTTAAAATCACATTTTAAATTGCTAAATCGTGTGTATGAACGTCTACAAGACGCGGGTCTCACCATTAACTTAAAAAAGTCAGAATTCTGTAAAGCCGAGCTTAAATACTTGGGTTATATGGTTGATTCACAGGGCCTTCGCACTGATCCAAGTAAGATTGATAGTATTAAAGATTTTCCTGTACCGAAAAATGCTAAACAATTTCGGGCATTTGTTGGTCTGTGCGGTTATTTTAGACGGTTTATCAAAGGGTTTTCAAGCATTGCAGCTCCTTTAACAAGTATTACTGGCTCAAAGAAAGGAATTAGTAACTTCAAATGGTCACCGGAAGCCGAATCCGCATTTATTGCATTAAAACAAGCACTTACTTCAGCCCCAGTTTTAAGTTGTCCAGATTTTTCCAAACCTTTCGCTATACACTGCGACGCAAGCTCCGTAGGTATTGGGGGGTTATTAATTCAAACTATAGATGGACAGGAGCACCCTATTGCTTATTATTCGAGATGCTTAAACGTTCATGAACGTAATTATGGAATAACTGAGCGTGAACTTTTAGCCGTGCTAGACTCCGTTACACATTTTAGACCATACATTGAAGGAACTCATTTTACAGTTGTAACCGACCACTCAAGCCTAAAATGGTTAGGTTCTCTGTCTAATCCCAGCGGTCGTCTCGCGCGTTGGAGTTCACGTCTATCTCAATTCTCTTTTGATGTGATCCACCGTAAAGGTCCTCAGCATATAGTCCCGGATGTCCTTTCGCGAATGGATCATGCCGAAATCTCTATTATAGATTCAGAAAATATTCAAGACATGTGGTATAAAAATATTTGGAAGGGTTGTCAAGAATTTCCTCAACGTTTTCAGAACTACCAAATTCGTGACAATGAACTATTTCGTCATACAAAGACTAGTTTAGCACTGTGTGAAGATACCGCGTGGAAAAAAGTAATTCCTCAGGAAAAAAGATTTGACATTCTAAGTAATATTCACGAGTCTTCTCGGTCGTGTCACCCCGGCGTTTTTAAAACTTATAAAAAAGCACAATTACGGTATTATTGGCCAAACATGTACAAGGATATTAAACAATTTGTAAATCGCTGTACAGTTTGTAAGGCGCATAAAATCAGTACGGCCTCGCCTAACGGTATTTCATCAAATCCTAAAAAAGTTACACGTCCAATGCAGATGTTATCGTTGGATTTGGTAGGTCCATTACCTAGAAGTTACTCCGGTTTTACTGTTATTTTATCCTGTGTAGACGTTTTCTCTAAGTTTACCTTGCTGTTTCCGCTGCGTAAAGGTACCGCGCAAAGTATTGTTAAGAATTTAGAAGAAAATATCTTTCTTGTGCATGGCGTACCACGCACCATTGTTTGTGATAACGGGCGTCAGTTTATATCTAAAGAATTCAAGGACTTATTAAGTAATTATAATATACCACCTCCGTTTTATAACTCTTTGTATACACCTCAGAACAATGTTGTTGAGAGATATAACCAAACTTTGGGTACCGCACTATCGATACTAGTCGAATCAGACCACCGTAATTGGTCAAAATTCCTACCACAAATTCAATCAGCTATGAACAATTCCGTAAATTGCGCTACGGGTTTTACTCCGTATTTCCTTATGCATGGTCGAGAGCAAATATTAGACGGTGATTTGCATCGTAACCCTATAGCTGATACAGAATCTAATTCACAACATTCTACTTGTCAGAGAATCTACGCACAAAAATTAGAAGAACTATCGTCAGTTTATGAGCGAGTCTCAGACGCCTTACTAAAAGCTTACCATAAAGGGGCAAACCATTATAACTTGCGTAGAAAACATGTTAGTTTTCAAGTCGGAGACAGAGTTTGGCGTAGAAATTTCGTTCAGTCGAATGCATTAAATTATTTTGCTCAAAAACTAGCTCCACGTTTTGTGCAAAATATTGTCGTAAACAAAAAATCGGACTTAATCTATACATTAGCAGACCTAAACGGTAAAGAAACTGGTGACTTTCATGTGAAAGACATCGTCAAGTCAGATAATATACCGGTTTAGTAGGTTTCTGATAGTACCTTGGTGGGTCTGGCCACCCTACCAAGTACTCTCAATTAATAAATATTCCATATAATTTTTCATTGCAAGGGAGCACAAAGCGGCTTGATCAACCGAGTTGGAGCGACCCAGCATTATAACAGTCCTTAGTCCTGTCCTAGTTAATTTTAAGGGTATTATAAATAGGCAAATAATAGAAAGAAACATAATAAATTTAGTGTCACACTCTAGTATCTTACTCGAGTTAATTACATGACAATGATGTTGTCTAGATAAATTTATGAGTCAATAATTTAAATAAATCTACGCAGAATATGGTTTTGACTAAACAAGTGAAAGTTAAGTATCATAGTTTATATAATCTGCCCAAAGCTTGGAATGCACGGTGATACTTTCCCACTATCCCCTTGTATTCTAAGTTTCCTTATATGAACTATGTGCAAATTTTATACGTTCGCCCGTTACTTAGAAAGTGAAGATGTATCGGTCCAGTACATCTTTGTTTTCTAAGCATATATTTTTTTTTTAAGAATTGCTTTTGACCAAACATATTTTTGTTTACTTTAATATAATTATCTTTTCATGTTTACAAATGGTTAACTTATGTTAGTACCTTTGATATTTTGTTTATTAATTCATAGTAATTAATGTTATAATTATAAGAGCTGGTTCAGCATAAATCTTTTCATTAAGTTCCTTCTATAACTTTACTTTTATTAAGTAAAAGTAATTTTATCTATCAATTAGTATGATAATACTATTACCAATTGCACCATTTATAACAATGGATGTATACTATTACCGATTGCACCATTTATAACAATGGATGTATACTATTACCGATTGCACCATTTATAACAATGGATGTATACTATTACTAATTGCACCACATCTATAAGATTGTTTGTTGACAGTTTCACTGGATTAAACCACCTTACACACCTGCGTGCGTGTATAGGTTAATAGTTTTTTCTACTATTACGAAATAATGCTTTCCAAGGATGATTATTTTGTCTTATTGTATAAATTCTTTTCGAAAACTTACCCAATAACCAGGTCAGGTAGAGTAGATAGAGTTTTTTCAAAGTGTGTTTTATCTCCAACGGAGAAGTAGACTCAGTGAAAAGTGAGGGTTGGCTTGCCTCCCTAAAAAAGTGTTGCCTGATTGGCCTAATCACCCTATTTATGGGTCAGTGAAGCTTTAACGCTTGAGTTATCCTGATGTGTTGAGAAAGAGAATATTTTTTTTATATACTTTCAAGTTTACCTACAATTTATGTTTAAGAATATTATCGGTCATAGATGTAACGTTAACGGCAGTCTTAGACGTTCGTCAATTTATTATCACTCGGTATTCCGATACTGTGGGTGCTTGCAGACTCCGCTCACGTAACATCTTCTTAAATTTGTAATTAAACCATAAGTTATCTTTAAGTTTGAGAATGGCTGCATCGCAGGCTCAACCATCCGGCTGCACGCTCGATGGGTGCGATTGGAGCTGCGGCACACCCATTCATCATAAGTTTTGTTATCCAAATCGTAGATTTAGTTTTTTTTTTTTCTTCCTTACTTTTCTTACAAATTATGATGCTTATATATATAATGGTCGAATGTTTTGTTTTTTTTAGATACCCAGAGGATCTTCTCAAGTTAAGTTATTGCAGTTATAGTTTTTAGGGTTGTACTCATGTTTAGGGGCAAACATTTGTGTGGCGCGGGGGGTAATGTTATGAAGTGGTGTTAACTCTTATTTAAAGTTATTATTTTTCTAACACCTCTTCACAACAAGAACCATTGTTGTTTTAATTTTCGTAAAGTGATTAAGAATACGGGCAGGCAACACAGAGACGGCCGGGAATCTATGGTTTCCGGCTCCGGTTTGGTTTTCACTCTGGAATCGTTTCACCGACGGGAATCGTTGAAATGTTGGCACAGTCAATTAATTATAATTTACATTAAACCCAGACGGGTGAACGTATAGGAAATATAAGAATAGTGTTTCCACAATGATGGGTGAAGTTTCAACCGAATAAATATAAAGTTTAATCGAGTGTTGTGCCAGATTAAATGACCGCAAAGGTCCGCGCGTGCAATGTAAAATTAAATAATTTACTACCGCAAATCGTTGCCATCGCGCGATGTTGTGAAACCGCGCATGCTGCCAAGGAAGCATAATACTCCCGGGGCGCTATCCAGGCCTTATTTTACATACGGGAGTTGTATTAACATAACAACGCGCTCTGGACTGCACCAGCCAAGGCCATCCGCCCGTGGAGCTCCCACATTGTCATGGATGGGAACTCAATGCGCTGAGATCAGCCACCCTGTGCTGGAGACGCTGGACCCGTCTCCAGGGCACCCTTTCCGGACGGAGATCCTGATGGTTCCAGCTGGGTCTGACGAGATCGGATCCTCACCGGTTTGATGGAGGCTTCCCGCTCACACACGCCCGCACACGGTTATATAAATGTTAGTTAGCTTAGATAGAATTTAAACCATCGACCGATCCCTGGGGGTAAGTTTAATTTAAACATATTTGTAATACTGTTAATATGATCAATATATACAACACTATATTTTTCTGAACATCATCTTTCAATTATCACCCGAACCATCATATCATGCATACCATTGTGCCCACGCTCAGAGATTGTGTCATGCTCTCCTACCTCCAGAACATTACTCGAGAACCGAGTATAGGCGCGCAGGATTCTGCAAAGTTCCGGATGGTATATTATTTGAACCCCACACAAACTGTGTTAATATTTGGCAAATAGCCCACATAAGAAACTACCTAGCAGCAACATAACAAGATTCTCCTATCTTAACAAACGGATTGCAATATTTAGAGAACAGGCATGGGTGGGAATGCTATCCTTTTTTCTACCAGTATTTCAATGGAAGATGTTCCGAGGAACTAGCATCATTGATCCCCTCGGTACTGGTACATAATCACACGGAAAACACCAAGAAACACGCCAAACGTGCACCCAACATATCGACTGTTCCAACGAAGACTGCATTAATTCATAATTTGGTATTTTTGAAATAATTACATTTTCGGGTTTCATAAATAATTATCTACCTCCCAAAAACACATTTGTAACACAGTTATACACCGTGAGAAAAAACCATTTTAAATTAGCTGTAAGTCACGAAGTCATTAGTTTTCCATGTAAGTTGTAAGTTGAGTCCTTTTCATCGGAAATTTTGTTTGTCTATGGTCGTAAGTCAGACTTACTTCTTTTTACTCTGTTGATATTTGTCTCATGAGAACGGGTCGTTTCTTTGACTTTTTGAGTTCTTGAGTTCAACAGCTCGGCTGTGTTTCCTCCTTCCTGCAACATGGTTCTATTCAAAACCAACGTCCAATCTTCCTCTCCTCAAAAAGACCCTCTATACAGCATTTCAGATGGCTTAGGCCCCGAGGGACATTATTTTCCTCAGGACCTTCTGCGTGGAGTTTATGAAAAAAAAGATGGAATTTAACTGAAAATAATAATAATTCTCGAATATTTGATTCATGTTAACTTTAACCGTGACTAGATTCTGAAATCGGTATTGAAATAAAGTGACGACAATCTAATCTTAACCAAAATGGAAAAATTCAACGACTCCCAGGAGGAGCGAAAGTTGAAAATCGGCAGTGTGAGATATGCCTACCTAAATAATATTCATATCTTGTGGGACAAGCAGTCGGTACCTACTACGGCATCACTTAACCCCTCAGGCCTTGACCATATTTTGTCACAGGGTCAAAACTTTAATTTTTTTTAGAAATTGCCTGGTTTGAACGTCATCAACAGATGTTCAGTATACAAACTACACAATGATTTTTTTTTAAAAGCATTACGTTCATGTCGTTCATCCTATTTTATATTTTCTTCTAATACAGTTGGTAAAAAAAACATCGATTCAGTTTTGGAGGTGAAAACCGGAGTCCGCCCCGGGTGCCACCCGACAGGGGTGTGACACTCGACCGTGGAAGAAAATTTACGAAGGATATTGTCACCAAAATTAGCGTTTTGAATTTCTCAAGTCAACTTTAATAGGGTGGGGGGGTTACACCACGCCCCGGGGGGTGACATCCGCCCCGGCTGCCACCCATGCTAGCTACGCCACTGGTTTGGCGGTCGTCCATCTTTTTATCCTAATTCTCCAGGATATAGCCGGTGATGGTTAGGTTAGGTTAGTTAGTTGACTATCTGGAAGAAATAATTAACAAAATATATGAGGTATTTTTATTCTGTTCTTTAATGAATACAGTTTTCCCGCGGCCATCTCAATTAGCTGGCAAAGTGGAAACTGACCAATACTATGGTAAATAAAGTGACAAGACTGGGCGACAGGAATCTAGGAGCGCTCTGTGGACATTACTTCACAACTTTTCAAATTAAAAATGCTTCCGGCGCGACGAGTCATTCTATTTTCTTTTTAGAAATTCAAATTGCGACAGAGTTCCAATTTTTCTAACTTTTACGGTTATAATAATTACTGAGATTTTTTAATATTTTTTGGTTTTCATTGAAGTCATTGTGATGCTGAAGAAAGTGGGGTTGGGAAAGAGGTGGAAGAGGTATTTTTTATTATTTTAAGTCCAGGGGGCTTTATATCTGCAATTGGACCCAATCATAAAGGCAGAGAAATCCATTATATAATTAATCCATAGGCACCTCTATTTGTAAACTTGAACTTAATCCATAATATTTATTTACGCCCATTTAGGCTTTTACATACATATATAGGTACACTTAACAATATTTACGAAATTATACTAGTAAATAGTGCAGGAAATGACTGTTTACAACACATGCACAAAAACAAATACAAAGCAAAATTTGATCCACACAGTATGCAGGCACAAAATATTAAAAAAAAAAAAAAATACAAAAATAGCTTTTCTCCTTCAGCCGACAAAACATCACCAATATGCTAGTCAATTCAAACAGTTTCATCAACACATTCCCTACTTGATGAAAAAAACTTAATAAGGTAGGTATGCTTATATATTAAAATTGGTGTATTAAATATATCAACAACATCGGAGTATTTGTTTCCAAGCTGTTGAATCTATCGCATAGGAGTGTAATATTGGCATGTTGACTTAGAATTGCTGCAATAATATGGTAGGTACTGTCTTGTGACTGACCTGCCTGGAGTATGAAAAGAGATTACATATAATAAATCAGGGGTGTCAAACATTGAATTAATTCACAGTGTTAGACATTCGACAATTATATATAAAGACAATTCTCATATTCCTATGGAAAAATGATTTGGTGGAAAAAACACAAAACAAAATTCACACTCGGTACTCGTCACACCTAAAATGCATAATTCCTACGACTAAAACAACTTTCGCACAGCGACAGTTCTCCTATATTGCCCCCAAAATGTTCAACTCACTGAGTATTGATACTAGGAAATCGAAAACTGATAAGCTTTATAGCAAAAGTGTACAGGATTGGTTATTTACAAAGGGGAGGAACTATTTTAAAAAATGCCTGAAGTCAACGAGTTAAGTTTACTTTAAAGTTAGTAAATTTGCTTTATCACTATCATTTTTAATTTTTATTACATTCAAATTTAAAAAAAAAAAAAATCTTTTGATAATTATCATAATAATATTTATATTTATTTATTTTATTTAACTTCTCACCATACATTCTTATTTTTATGTTTACATACAAAACAAAATTAACCTCACTAGGACTAGGCCTGTGTTGAGGTTAACTTTTATAAATTTGAGTGATTTTACACACAAAATACTAAAATACACTACATTTAAAACACTAAAATATCATAATAAAGTAAGAAATAAAAATATCATATTAGTGACCAGATGGGTAATTTAAGTATGATTTGTAACAATATAGACCATAAATAAATCTTTAATTACTATACCCACCAAGAAACAAAGCTAGTACAAAACATTTAGGGTGACACTCCAATTTTGGCAAATGGAACTCAAATAAAATCTAAATAGATTTTATTTGAGTTAAAAATAAATATTTAAAAAAAAAAGCTATTATTCAAAAAACAAATATTATTAAAAACAAATCTTATTACTTAAAAATTGAAATCTTATTATTTAAAAAAGGACAAGGATGAAAAAACAGTATGCCAATCCTCTGTTAACACAAATATCTTAACATTCTTTTTAAATTTAGCTAATGAATTTGAAGATTTAATGTAGTCTGGCAGAATATTAAACATAATTGGAGCTTGGTATAAATAGTTTCTTTGGCCAAAAGATGTTTTAGTATGTATTGCCATAAAGTTCATTGTTGAGCCAATTCTAGTGGTATGGATTTGTTGGGTTCTTTCTGCAGATTTAGTATTGATAAAAAATGTACAAATTATGTAAAATTATGTATAAATGTAAAAATGTACACATTATTTGGATGACTTATTTTCAACATCTCCACAAGTAGAGTCATTATTTATTTATCTACTTATCATGTATTTACGTACCTATTTTATTTAGCGAAACAGCAGCCTACAATAAGAATAGTTTATTTATATGTTTATTTTTATATAAATCTACTTAATTGAAACCACTTAAAGTAGTCGTTGTTATATAAAAACATTGTACCTAACTAAACTATATATTAATTAACCAATAACGATTCTTACATTTATATAATTATATATTAATAATTCGACTACCATAATACGGGCATGTGCCTAGCGTGATAGTCGAACCACCTGTAAAAACTGTATAAAAAGTTATATGATGAATAAAGAAAAGAAAAAAAAAAAAAGATTTTATACAAACAGGTTAAATCCGAAATGATTCTACGATCAGATAATTTTATTAAATTTAATGAACAAAGTAGGTTATCGTAATTTAGGCATTCACTAGTAATGCCCATTTTAAAATTTACATATCTTAAAAATTTATTTTGGATTCTTTCAATCGCATGTGAATGACCCGCGATAATATTATGAATGTGTTTGATGTTCGCCAGAATACATGCAAAAATAATCCTAACTCATCTATACACAAACATACATAAATGCTACGAAAAAATATTTAAAAACTTTTACTCCAAATTTCTGAAACGCATACTACTTTTGGTCAACTTTAGATACCTTGCGACAAGACTTTACAACATTCTTTCAGATTGCATAAAAAAATCTGATTCATAAAAAAATTCCTAGATAACATACAAATCTGGATCACCGGTGTACTGTACCGGTGCACTCACCCAAATTCGAAGTTGTTGATTTAACAAAGAAATCGCGTTTGTAGGTATTATAAATTATATTGCAAAATGACTGTCTCAACACAGGCTTGCCTTGTGAGGCGGTTTATGTGAAACCTCAACTTATAACTATAGATACATTTACAATCTTTACACATTACCTAATTTTTATATTTTTATTTTCTGTTGTTAATTTTATGTAGATACTTACCTAATTTATTCACCAAATAATTATTGAAGTGAACACTTCACATCTATTTTTTAGTTATAGTTGCAAATTTGTTACAATAAAGATATATTCTTATTTTATATTTTATATATGTAGTATCTACAACTTCAACACAAGGAATAATTTTTAATGTGATAAAGAAATAATAAAAATAAAATTACTATAGTCAAAAATACAAGAAAGAAAAAATAAAGAAAGAGTCATCATTATACCGTAAAAAAAACAAAATATGCGAATTTAAGAATAATAAGTGCTCCAAATTTTTCCAAAAATGCAAAAGTTTGGGAAAAAAAACCACAATTATGCAAATTGAGTAGTTAAGATTTATATTGCTTTTTAATTGAAATAATTGCGTTATGAAATGATGAGTTTTGACAAACGGAAGTGCTGCCATCTAATAAGTTATTAATACGCTAAAACAGGTACTTTTGAAATGCGGTTTCGAATTCAAGAATTCGTTAAAGGATGGCGCCACTTACGTAGCAAGTCGCACGAGGACGTGGCCCCCTAAGGTACCTATAAGTACTACGGATTTGTAGAATTTTAGTGTTTCTCCGGATATGGAAAGATTGACGGTAATACAGTTCCTATAATATTTATAAAGTGGTTACCAACACTCAAACTGAAAAAGCCGCCCGCAGGGCCTAGCAGTAAAAACCTGCGGATTGGATTTTTAACTGCTAGTTTGTAATGAACGTCGGAGACTTTGACAACAATTGAACGTATATTCGGAATGAATGTACGGCGCGAACGGAGGATATAAAAGGCGAGTTCGCGTGTCAAAGGCCCTCATTCTTTTTAGAATGAAATGAGAATGAGGGCTTAATAAATATAATACTTATAAATCTCGAGTATCTAGTCGAGAGCCTTGCCCCTCGACCACAGAGGCTGCCAAATCTTCTCTGGAACTGGATACGTTGATATATAAATAAAGACTTACCATGGGTTTGATAAACAAATTAAGGAATTAATTAAGTGATCTACCTAGGAATACAGAGTGACGTGTTGTTGTTTAAAATGGTGAATTTTCCTTCCAAATTCTGTCAAGTTTGTTTTTCTTGTTAGATAAACACGGATGTTGCTCGCCGATACACACTTTATATTTAAATTGAGGACTAACAACAAGATACTTTCAAACCTTTCTTTTTCGTATCTCCGTTCATATTCTCACACTCTTCACCCTTTCAACATACCCCGATTGGGATTATCATAGTTCCACAGGCCCCTCACAGTTTGAATTTTATTTATTAATGACAATTAAACCCTTCAGGGTAATTTGTTCGGTTTTCGTAGAAATCTTTGTGTCTTCCTTACTTCAATGATTAGTAATATGATGTAAACGTGATAGAAAGAAAAAACTCGACGATTTATATTAAAAAAAGACATCTCGAATAATAAAATTTGAAAGGTATTTCATCACCTTTCAAAACAGTTTTTAGTATTTGGATACGTTCAGAAATATTCCGACCTTCCGACAAAATAGGCCCGGGGCCTGAGGGTTAAATAAAATACTTGAAACCACTTTTACTGTTTATAAAACCAACACGTTTCGTAAGCAATACTTACTTCATCGGGGGTTATTTAAAACTTTTTTGAGTTTCAAACAATAAAAGTAGTTGAAACTAAGTATTTTATCAATTTTAAAAAAAGTTAATTAGTGACAATTTAAAAAATACAAAGTAAAGTAATTAACAGGTAATTCAAATGAATTATTTGTTTTTTAATTCTTGCTAATGTATCAATTTGGGATTTGTTGATTTCAACCAACAAAACCGAGGTACGTATGACGTCACGCGTATCTCGTCAGATTTCGGTCGTTTTGGCGGGCTTTGTAATAATCAAACTAAAAATTATAAAGTGAATATTTTTAAGTATTAGAAAGGAAAAGAGAGGAAGTTTTGAGAAAGCCTAAGGCTCCGCAACCGGGCTCGAAAAGAAGAAGATGGAGAGATACGAAATTACGAATGTTAAAGGAGAGCGCTAATATTTACAGCGACAAAATCGATGCGAAAATTGCGAAAATGTTTAATAAAACACGACTCGTTTAAAATAGAGCAAAAATCTCGCGGGCATTGTCTTAAACAGCATTTAAAGAAACACTGTGAATTTTTTCATACATATAACTTGTAAAATAACTGAAACAAACGTGTTTATAATAATTTTTGGAGCATATATTTCGATTTTTTTCTATCGAGGGAATTTTATGTAATTTGCGTTTCGGGGCGGGCAATGTCTAGATATTATCTTAAAGAATAACATATATTTTTTAAGAGCTTTAAAACTTACGTGTTTAAGGGAGATATGTAAAAAATCGGTAGAAATTCGGGTTGCGGGCCCTTAAGATGTGATGGATGGGTAGGAATCCGGGGGTCAGAGTGTCCGGGGTGTCAATCCAACCGTCCACTGTGGTGCAAGGCGATGTTCCGAGAGAGTCCTGCTGGAGAGATCAAAATGTCTCTGAAGTAATTATGTTTAAATTGACTGCAGGACCTTTTGGGTACGCCACAATCTCACTGGTTACTATCAGTTGGGAGTTGTCGTATTGTTATATTCACAATAAAATATGTACCTTTTCTCTAATTGCCAGAGGCGTTGTAAAAATAGTGTCCGCCATTTCGCATTTCGCAAGTCTTCCGAATTTGAAATGACTTCCGGACATCTTCCGGTGGGGAAGCGGAAAGGAAATCCGAAGCGGAAGCCACTCTACCCATTTCATTCCCGGCTGAACTATCTACTCGTACCTATTCTCAATCTACCCGATAATTTCACCGCCTCCCCTTGACCTTTGAGAGAAAACCGATCGGAAATATATTAATCTCGCACTAATGAAACGCTTTGTGGCGTGGAATTGTATTTAGCTAGGTCACAAACCAAAGCAAACGCTGACAGAATATGTTATTAATATCATAGATAATAGAAATAATAGAAAAGGGAGATGGGCTTAATAGTCCAGTCAAAATTGACGAAAAAAAGTGCCGGGGTTGCATTAATTCCAAACAAGCTGAATTTTTTATAGGTGAATACGTACAGGTCTTGAATACGTCATTACAAATGCTATGTCAAAAGGCCCCATAGATTTAGCGTTAGAGTAGGTTTTTATCCGAGGTCAAAGGTGACAAATTTTAGTTTTGTGCGTATTTATTGGAAACGACGAGAGCTACAGAAAAAAATCATGAAAAAAAATTTGTAGATTGTAAATTTTTTTACAAAAAAAAAACGTCAGTACGTTTTCTCTACAAAGCACCGTTCTCGAGTTATCGCGATTTCAACGTAGCTTTCACTGTTTCCGAAAAATAAGCCAGAAACGAAAATTTGTAACCTTTGACCTCGGATAAAAAACAAAGCTAACGCTAGATCGATGAGAACTTTTGACATAGCATTTGTAATGACGTATTCAAGACCTGTACAAAAATTCAGCTTGTTCAAAATTAATGCAAACTGGAATGTCTATTTTGTCTGGACTATAAGGCCGGATAGTAAGCGCTCAAAAAGTAAAAGAAGGAGAGACATGTCAATACGAATGTTAGACGGAGCGCGCTTATATTAAAAACGGTCACTCCTATTTTCAAAAATTCTGATCGAGGAACAGCATGGATTTAGATCGGCGAAATCTACAACAACTAATTTACTGTCCTTTATGAATACCATTCTTAAAGCCTTAGAAGACAACACTCAGGTTGATGTTCTCTACACTGACTTCTCCAAAGCCTTCGACAAAGTTAATCACCGTATTCTCATGGCCAAACTTTATGCTATAGGCATTAGAGACCCATTGTTATCATTCTTTCACTCTTACTTGAGTAATAGAAAACAAAGGGTTACAATAAATAACTTTGAATCCTTTAACATTGATGTAACTTCCGGCGTTCCGCAAGGAGCCCATTTGGCCCCGCTTCTTTTTAACCTTTTTATTAACGATATCATTAAAGTTTTTCTCACACACGTTTTTGGCTTTTTGCCGATGACAATAAGATTCTTAAGATAATTAAATCCCATCTTGATTGTTTACTTTTTCAACTTGATATTGACTCATTTAATGATTGGTGCAAAATTAACTGCATGGAACTTAATGTTGATAAATGCAAAATTTTGTCCTTTTATAGAACCAAAAAACCTATTCAGTTTGATTATAAACTAAATAATGTTTGTCTCTCTACTGTCACATCTATCAAGGACCTTGGGGTCACTCTGGATTGTAAACTTTTCCGGGATCACATTAATAACATCGTAAACAAATCACTTAAACTACTCGGCTTCATTCATAGAATTACCTCTGACTTTAAACAAATAAATACACTTAAAACTCTTTACTGTTCACTGGTCCGCCCTCACCTTGAATATGCTAGTGTCATTTGGTCTCCTTTTTATGCTGTCCACATTTGTAACATCGAATCTGTACAACATCGCTTCCTACGAGGAATTGCTTGGAGGTTAGGACTTGAAAGAGGAGAATACTCGTATGATGAAATTGAACAAACTTTAAACATTTCCTCTTTAGAAAAACGTAGAAAGGACTCTGATCTAATATGCATTTTCAAAATTATCAACAGTATTACTGACACACCTGCTTTGTTACAACTCATCCAGTTCAAAATTCCTTCCCGTAGACTCCGAAATAATGAATTGCTGTTCCTCAATCAACATTCTACTAATTATGGATATCATTCTCCTTTATCCAGAATGTCGAGACTTGTCAACGCAAATCAAAGCATTGAATTTTTTGGTGTAAGCCTAAATGACTTTCGGCAGTCGTTACGCAATGCGGTTTTTTAAAGTCTTTTTAAATCCATCTTCAAGCTACTTGTAGTTATCTTCTCTATGTACTTTTATATTATATGTATTTTGTCAATGCTCTTCATCTATATGTAATCTCCTTTCATTGTGATCCCTATTTTTTTTTCTATTCGTGTTATTGTTATATTGTTAATTGGACTATTTGTCCGTAAATAAATAAATAAATATTATAAGCGAAAATGGTGAAAATGTTTAATAAAACACGGCTCGAGAGACTAGAGCAAAAATCACATGGGAGATGTCTTAAACAGTATTTTAAGATATATAACTTGTAAAATAAAAGAAAATTACGTGTTTATAATAATTTTCAGAGCATATTTTACGATTTTTTTCTATCGAGGGAATTATCATATAATTACCGTTCCGGTGTGGCATCATATAGATATTATCTTCAAAAACAACATATTTAAAAAAAAAAACTAAGTGTCCAAGGGAAATATCTTATAAAATGGTAGAAATTCGGATTGATGCGGCTTAGTAGGAAACCACAAGCCAAATATGTATGTATTCTTAGTGTGCCTTATATTCCCACGAATATGAGTATTAGGCATAAAAATCGCTTGGCAAACGGAGTCTTGGAAACTTGGCAAAAGTGGTATTTATTTATTTTAATCAATTTCTTCATTAAATGGCATAGCAACGCATGCCGGCTACCAGTAAAACCTCAAATTGCAATACTTTAGTTAAATGCATACAATATTAGCGAAACTCAATCGAAAATCAGAAAACGATACGATCAAATCTAGGACTCGAACCCAGGACCTACGCCTCGCCGGGGCCGAGCTCAATCAACTGAGCTAATGTATCCCTAACCGCTTCGGTCGTATTTAAATGTATCAGACTTCGACTATAAGAACTATGTACTTTAATCTTCAGACTTTATGTCCGGGTTAAATCTTCCCCACAGGAAATACTAAACTCTTTCACACACTTTTCCACAAATGATCATCTAGTCAATTCACGCTATGCAATTTGCACTATATAAGTATAATAAATACAAAACAATAGAAGGACAACATGTCAACCTACCAGAGACCAAATGGGAAAATAATTCACCGACTACAGATATTTTCATATCATAGAATTCCTATAAATCCTACTGATCCCTCAATATATATTTAAACAAAAAACCTTAAAAAAACATAACACAATTTATTGACTGCTGTCTTTATGTATGATTGCATGATTCAAATTCAAAAAACTAAATGCTATCTCATTATTATTTTTGATGTGCGACAATTATTGACTTTTCTGCAGGTCTAGAATGAATATTTATTTATTTTTAACTTAATGAATAAAACCTCAACTTGAAATATTTATAAAAATATATATAAAATATAATATAAAACAGTATTAGCGAATCTCAATCGAAAATCTGAAAACTGAAAAATCAGGAAAAGATACAGTTACATCTAGGATCGAACCCAGGACTTGAATAGGGGAACGTGATCTACCACACTAAACTTTCATTAATTTCATAGGCCCGATATTTCAGTTGATTTTAAGCTCGGCTTGGTTGGAATATCGAGCTTAGCGCGGCTTGATGCCTAATCCGGATGTAGGTCGTAAGCCTAGATATCACTAATAATACACGTATTTTCTATGATTTTAATAGACGAACGTGTTTTACCTCACTAAACTAAACACATAACTTTCATTAATTTCATAGGCCCGATTTACAGATGATTTTTAGCTCGGCTTGGTTGAATTGTCGATCTTAGCGCGGCTTTGAACAAAATCTGTATGTAGGTCTAGCGCGGCTTTGAACATAATCTGTATATAGGTCGTAAGCCTAGATATCACTAATAATACACGTATTTTCTGTGATTTTAATAGAGGAACGTGTTTTACCTCACTAAACTAAACGCAAAACTTTCATTAATTTCATAGGCCTATATTCACCCACTAATTAAATTTCTTGGTTGGAATGTCGAGATTAGCGGGGCTTGGAACAAAATTTGTATATAGGTCGTAAGCCTAGATATCACCAAAACTAATGTTTAATATGTATAATAAAACAAATTTTACTAAAGGAATGTGTTCTACTTCACTAAACTAAACGTATGACATTCATTAATTTCACAGGTCCGATATATCTTAAAATTAGCGCAATATAAATATGCACTAAAAAATTATTTTTCCATAATGTAACTTTATATACGCAATATGGACATGTTAAAATGAAATGATGATATTTCTCATTGTTCTTTTTTGTTATTTTTTGTTGTGATACACAAAATAATTGTATGTTATTTTTAGGTTTCAGTTTTTAAGTTTTTATTTTTTATTTTTTATTTTTTTTTTCCATAATGTAACTTTATACACGCAATATGGACATGTTGAAATGAAATGATGATATTTCTCACTTTTATTTCTTGTTATTTTTTGTTGTGATACACAAAATAATTGTATGTTATTTTTTAAGTTTAAAACTACTATTATGTAATGATATTACTTTTCTTACTTTTGTACTCTATTATATGTTTATTTATAAAAGGCAGTATAGCCGTTTATGTATTTAAAATAAAATAAAATAAAATAAAATAAAATATCAGTTGATTATAAGCTAGGCTTTGTTGAAATGTCGAGCTTAGCGCGATTTGGAACACAATCCGTATGTAGGTCGTAAGCCTGGATATCACCAATATTACACGTATTTTCTATGAAGCTAGTGCTATGCTCTGCTATTCAGGATGCTCTAATTAATATGATGCAAGGGAGTTACGTGTTTCTGCTTTCTTTATAAAACCAAACTACTGTAGATTCATCAATTTCCCGGTTGTACCATAAGTTTCCGAACACTTTGTATTTCTCTGCTGCAAATTCAACAAAAGATTTAATATCTTTCAACCTATTTTCAACCACTAATTAAATTGATATTAATATGCTTCATGAGAAAAACTTTTATTACATTTCCCAAGCATCTTTCCATACAATTTATTTTAATAAAAACCCTCATTTTCCTCCGTATCAAAATTTATTAGGACGATATAGTTGTTGACAGAGAGAAACGGAAGCTCGGGAAAAACAGTTACAGCTTGACATGGTTTTCCCTGCAGCCTGCTTCGGAGGTACTCTCAGTATCGCCCCGATGAAAGACCACCATCCGTGCCAGAAATAGCTCTAACCGTTTTTTTAGTGGCCAGATCTGAATATCCAGGTACTTCCCCGCCTTCCTCTTCCCCCTTCCCCTCACCATACCCGTCAGCCTCACAATATACTAAAATGGGGGATGCCGTAGTCTCACTGGCTTCGGTTAGTAGAGAGTTGTTGGGACTCTTGTGCGGTGTTCAAATTACAAAAAAAATAGATAAATAAATCAACGACTAAAATTCAAGTAAGCATTAACAATTCACTCTTTATCCCCAGGCAGTTAATCCACCGACAGTTGATTACCCGGACAGTTGATCCCTCGGCCCCTTGGGCAGCCTTCGGACACTTGATCCCTCGGTCACTTGATCCCCCAAACACTTGATCCCCAAAGGATTATTTCTGTTGTACTTCCTCCCTAATAACGTGTGCAAACAGGATATACTTACCTACGTCTTTATAAAAAAAGTCTATTGTCACGAACAATATCATAACACGAGAGAGATGGTGGACTGTAAATCTATTTTTTTGTGAAAAAAGACAGTTGACTGCGTTTTTTAACCTCAATCGCATGATTTGGCAAATGGAAGGAGAAAGTCCCTACCTTTGGGTTCATCTGCTTTTCTAAGCCGATCTTGATGCTGGCGGCTCTCCAGGATAACGGCACACCGATGGTCACAATTTCCGACACTTTTTCATATATTGAAGAGGATTTTTTATAATTAATTAGTGAGATTTCAAGAGCGAGATGTGAACGATATCACTGCGGTTTTTCAACTCATTTGATGTAGCTAAATTTAGATTTTGTACAATATTGTAGTTGTGTTCCAAATAGGTAGGAAACACCTTCCTCTTCTTTTGTAGTAACTAAGTAGGGACTTTCAGGGAAAGGAGGAAGACAAAGGAAAAAATAACAATGAAGGAATTGGGAACATGGGTTTAGTTTTTAAGCTGTTTCAGAACTAAACATCTATATTATTCTTGTAATATCTGCAGGTGTGGAAACCCGTTTAGGAATATGTAGGGCGGATGATTGCCGAATGACAAAATACTACATTCGGAGGGGTACAACAGAAATAATCCTTTGGGGATTAAGTGTCTGAGGGATCACTTGTCTGAGGGATCAACTGTCTGGAGATCAAGATCGGGCGATCAATCAAGAGTCATGGAATCGCATTCAATATTGACCGTACCCTTCCCTACCGTTCAAGATCATGTATTATCCTAATTGTGGCTGACATAGGCTGCTTTTATGTAAAAAAGGTAGAGGCACGTCCACGGCAATGACACGCGGTGTCTCATTGCTTTAATACGATTGAGGGAGATGTATGATAATGATCGCTTTTTTTCTATGGAGGAAGCAGACATACTTATATTAACATTGTCGGAAGATCGATTTCAGCCATTAAGGAGGTCTTCGATCATTTAGAAACAGCAGCACGGGAAGTAGGACTGCAGGTTAATGTCAACAAAACGAAAATGATGATACAGAGCAGGAACCCTTCACACAGAAGAAGTAGTGCACAATTCAAAGACAACTACTCATACGAAGTGGTCGACCAATTCACCTACCTGGGCTCCAGACTGACAGAGAATAATGAGGATCCAGCAGAAATCAGAAGGAGAATCACAGCAGCCAACAAAACATACTTCTCTTTGCTGCCAGTGTTTACGTCACGTAGTGTCCACAGAAAAACCAAAATAACCATATATGTATAAGACCATTGTTAGAACTGTATTGGCATATGGATGTGAGGCGCTGACACTGACGGTCTTTACCGTCAGTGCAGTGAAATGCTGGATACTTTTGAAAGAAAAGTGCTGAGAAGAATATGTGGACCCGTGAAAGAGGGTGAACAGTGGCGCATCCGGCACAATACAGCATTGAATGATATATATAAGGCACCTAGCATCTCAACACATATGAGACTCCTCAGGCTGAGATGGGCTGGGCATGTACAGAGAATGCCGGATACACGTGTCCCAAAAAGAATTTTGGCTGGACACCCAGGTGGAAAGAGAAAAGTGGGAAGACCCAGACTGAGGTGGGAAGACGAAGTAAGAGGGGATGCAGCACAGCTTCTCCAGGTTCCAAATTGGAAGTCAGCCGCTGAGGACAGGAGGAGTTGGAGGCGACTGTTGCAGGAGGCCAAAGCTCGATATGAGCTGTAGCGCCATCGAAGAAGAAGAAGACATACTTATATCTTTTATTAACATTTATCCGCATGAAAAAGATGTTCTGCAGTCATGATCTCAACTTTGGATTACGAATGCGAATGGTAAGATACCATGTGTTTTCGATATTATTTTATGGAATGGAAGCATGGACGCTTACTGAAGAACTAATTAGGCGACTTGAGGCATTCGAGATGTGGATGTACAGAAGAATACTTAAAATAAGCAGGATGGACAGGGTTATGAATAAAGATGTTATGGTTCGGATGAATAAAAAAAAAGACATTATTAAAACTTTAAAAATTGGAAAACTTCAATATCATGGACATGTAATGAGACATCCAGAGAAGTATGAGATCTTGCATCTCATAATGCAGGGAAAGATTGCCGGAAGACGGGGCCCTGGAAGGAGAACCTCATGGCTGAAAAATCTGAGTTTCGGGCCGCAGTAAACAAAGTCCGCATAGCCAACATGATAGCCAACATCCGTTGAACGTACAGGGCACAAGAAGAAGAAGTATGCCGGGGGGGCAACTGTTATGGAACCGATAATTATCAAAATTCACACGAACGTGTTGCGTAAATACTTTTCGACAAAATTCCTAACATTTCTTTCGATCTTGTATTGGAGAACTCATTTGTATCAATAAAGGATGCGAAAGAAAAATGTTTACATTTTGCTGATTCGCATAGCACCAAATTACTTATGCTTAAAAAGTGTTTTTGCACTTGACGCGGTTCGAATACCAAATTACCGTTCGGCGGTTGAAGTACGAACTTACCCGGAGCACATGAGATCAAATAGATGTTTTCTCAGGCCGTGCCGTACACGCATCACGTAGTGTTTGCGCGTGATACCATTTACAGCCCAAATACGAAATGGCCGGAATGGATTTTGCTGGAGTGCTCGACGGTGGTTTTAAAAATATATATTTGATATATTATGCAATAATAGATGTGTGTAGTGATGTCCCAAAGGAATATTTCCCTACCGAATATTTATTTATTTATTGCCTGAAACATTTATTAGCAATTATTATTTTTATTTATTTATGTAACACCCATGGGGACTTTTACATGATTGGTAGTACAATTTTAACATGACAAATCTTTTTGAAACTTAACAAAGAAATAATATAAATAAAATTAGATAATTATGCAAACAAGACATAAAAATAGAAGAAACAAAAACTGAAATAAATATTTTACAAATGATCCACAAAACTCGCCAAGTTGATATTAAATATGTCACCATCACTTGAGTTCTGATTTCCCACAGTGTGAAATTGGAGTTCAATGTGAAATCAGTGTTGTATCGGAGAGTGGTCAATGTAGGTAGTTTATGAATGCTGCAGTAGAATAGTGTATTTTGTCGTGTTGTTACTATGGATTATTGTACTGTATGGATTATTGGTTACTTGTTGTTACTATTTTTTGTGGATTGTGGATATTGTACCCATAAACAAATTAAAGTTAAAGCATTCGGTTCAAACAACAAACAGTCTTTATTTGTGCTAATACACAGTTTTGTAGCGACGTATCCTCTGTCTGTGGGAATGGTCGTGATAGTTTTATTACGGAGGTATATTTCTCAGATGTGCTCTGCAAATCTAAAAATCACTTTTGTTTTAATAATTCAGTGGGTAGATCCAAGAAGCTGGTCTCTAACCAACAAATAGGAATTATTCATGCTCATTAGTAGCAAAAGAGCATCCTATTAATGAGCAATTGCCTAGTTAGTACTAGTGACGTTGACGTATTGATAATAATAATAATGTTTTATTCCAGGATGTGGGGAGGATAGGGCAATCCCACACGTCCCATAAAGTTATACATATTTACGTGGTCTAGAGTGAGCTCGGGTCCAGCGCTTACTCAGGAGTGTTGCTTTGTGCTGGAAGGCTGCGGTTCCCATTGTGTTATCGGAAGCCATTAGCTGCATCCTGGCTCCAGTGACCCGGTGTCTCATCAGACCGGCGAATCCGTTCAATCCTAGCTCCGTAAACATTGTCGATGCGCTGCTGTACCTTCTGTATCCAAATATAATTCTGCTTGCATTATTATAATGGATCCGGAGTCGTTCCATCGAGCTGGTTCGGTAGTGAAACCATGTTTCACATGTCTATAGGCTAGTGAAAAAGCATCAAACAATGTTTTTTTTACATTGTTTCTTTGAAGAATCTTCGGGAAATCATATTATACAGTTTACTGATACTTCTCCGCTGTCGTTCGATATCACCGTCATCGGAGGGGTCTTCAGTTATGATTTGTCCCAAGTATTTTACATTCTTAGATGCGTTTATGTTTTCCTCATTAAGTTGTACGGGGAGCATTTTTTCAGGATTTTTTCCATGGTGGAATGCGATTAGTTCCGTTATCTTCGGGTTGTATATCATGTTGTGGTCGTTTGCGTATTCTTCACATATTTGTAATAATGTTCTCCATTCCTTTATCGATGGAGCTAGGAGAATCATGTCGTCCACATAGCCCTGGTGTAAAACCACTATTAAGAATTGAAACGTTGCTTGAAATGACTTTAGCCGTGTTTAGTGACCAGATTTGAATAGCCAGGTACTTCCCACCTTCCCACCTTCCTCTTCACCATCTCCTTCCCTTCCCCCTACCTTCAGCCTCACAACATACCCCAATTGGGGGTGCCATGGTCTCTCTGGCTCCAGACGGGAGCAGTTGGGACTCTTGTGCGGTATTCATAAAAAAATAAGATTATTTTGTTTTGTTCTGAGCCAATGGAACTGAATCCATTTGTTGACATTTGTTTGACATGAGCATGCTCAAAAGAGCAGGTGTGTTCATTTGTGGGCTTTGAGCATGCTCATATGAGCAAATGTACAGTTGATGAGCATACTCATAAATGGGCATGCTCATGAGCTTGCTTATTAATGAGCGTGTGTGTCAGTACCATAATGTATTCAGACCTTAGTTTTACGTTCCCGGCTTTACAAAATCCTATGCGTGGGGTCTCTAAGCGTAGGTGTTCTCAAAATAACAATGCGTCTCGTAATAATTTTAGTTAAATACGAATTTAAATCACTTCTTTGAATACCGTATTATAATCGTTCGAATGATGAATACATAAATAATTCTCTCCATTAATTATTCAAGGGTAACACATTTTTGATGGGGTCAAAATTTACATTTGAAAATCGTGGCTACATTTTGTCAAATGCTTTTAATATGATTTCACATAATAATATAAATATAAGAAGATTATTTTCGTTATTTGTTTTTGGGGTGTTATGCCGTGTTGCGCTACCTCCTTCTTTAGCCAACGTTTCGGACATCGTTGCAGTGTTAAAATGAAAAAAGGTCAGAAATTCAAATCGTTAAGTCTTCACACTAGACGTACCTCTGTGATCTTGAATATATATTTTTTTACATGTATACCGCACAAGAGTCCCAACTGCTCCCGTCTGGAGTCAGTGGGACTATGGCATCCCCATATGTCAGAAATTCAAATCATTAAGTCTTCCCACTAGATGTACTTCTGTGATCTTGAATATATATATATATATTTACATGTATATCGCACGATCGTACCAACTGCTCCCGTGTGGAGCCAGTGGGACTATGGCATCCCCAATTGGGGTATGTTTGGGGCTGAAGGTAATGGGGAAGGGAAGGATATGGGGAAGAGGGAGGTGGGGAAGTACCTGGCTATTCAGATCTGGTCACCAAACACGACTAACGCCATTTCAAGCAACGTCTCAATTCTGAATGGTGGTCTTACACCAGGGCGATACTGAGAGTATCTTTCACTCTGGAACGTGCCGCAAATATACTGTATATTATTTTAAATTAACAAATTGTGAAATAACACAAATTGATCAAATAAAATTTATTGCCACGCCGGGATTCGATCCCGCGACCTTCGAAGTGCTAGTCAAGAGCCTTACCGCTGGACTACGCCGAATATGGATGGAACTTTTTGAAAAATGGAGTAAGGCACAAGCAACAAGTTTAAATTGACATAATGTTGATGAATTCTTCAACAATTTAGCGAACGAGGACATCTATAACATAGATGAGATCGGTGTCACAACTGTTCAAAAACCTAAACGGGTTGTAGCCAGGAGAGGAACTCGGCAAGTAGGTGCCGAACGAGGAACTCTCTAACTGTCTGTAGCAGCAAACGTAATTGGCAACTCAATTCCACCGATGTTCATATTCCCACGTGTTAATTAAGCCATTTCTTAAAAGATGGTCCGATTGGTAGTATCGGTACCGCAAACATATCTGGCTGGATGCAAGAAGAAATTTTTACCCAATTTCTGATTCATTTTCAAAGCCATACCATTCCGTCTATAGACCACAAAGTTCTTTTACAACTTGATAATCATTCATCGCAGTCGAATCCTATGAAATCAAAAAAAAAAATTGTAAAATCAATATTTAATCTTCAAACCATTCAAAAATGAATAGGCTAGAGAAAACTACATCTAACGACTCTGAAGAAGAAACCACAAATACGAGTAAGATGACTAAATGTATAGGAAAAGGTGCACTGGAATCCGAAGAAAATCTGAAAAAATCATCCTTCACATTGATAAAAAAAAGTGCTTCGTAGTCTCTCCACTCTTGTCTAATTTAGATTTCTGTATGTTTCACTTCTACCGCATGTGAATTGCATACTCAGATTTTTATTTTCTTTTAATAGATATCTACTATTTACTTGTTTAATAGATTTTAATGCCCTTTAACCGATTATTTAAAAAAATTTGGTCTAAAATATTGCCCTATTTTGTATAATGATGTCATATCGCAAACCACAAATTCAATTATTTTCTATTTTTTCGACTTCTTAATTGTTAAATTTTACACAGAAAAAATGCTCTCAATTCAGAGGAAAATTCTACATTGTTATGATTGAAACAGTGTGATGATTGAAACAAGCACTTTTGTATGAAAGCAAAAAACTTATTTTTTATACCGTTCTACTCTGTTCCACGATAATTTCGCAGTAAAATTATGTTGATTATGCCAAATACTCATAGTTAGTATAACTAAGAGCTCTAAAACACAAATAATAAAAAACTTATTTAAAGTTGTTTTATTTCAAGACATTTTTGTTTGTAGTTTTTAAAACACTTGTAATATTTTTAATCACTATTCATGATCTCATCGAGTACTGTTATAATAATGAAAATGCTTAACATTGATTAAAATTACTTCAACTATTCCAAAGATATTTAGAGTGTTTCAATTATCCCCACATACTGTTTCAATCGTCCACACTATGGGGATAATTGAAACAGATTTCCGCATCGTCTTTAAGTGGTTATTGTAGCTTACCTGTACGAGTTGTGGCCATCCAACAAATTTAATTTGATAACTAGATAGATCATAGAACATCTAGTATAAACATCTTAACCATAAATATAAACGAAATATTACTACAAATAGTTAAAGTAAAAGTGTTTCAACCATCCCCACTCTACCCTACATACTTCAATTGTGTTTTTATTGTTATTTGTGGAACGCAGTTTTAGTTTTAATTTCTTTTCAGTGTTCAATAATACTATTATTCAATTTATATAAACAGTTTATTTATAAACAAGTTCTGTTATGTAATTATTATTACGCGTGGCAGCTGAAGGCATTATCAAACTGAAAAACTACTTGACTTATATACTGTATGTATGCCAGCGTATAAGTTCAAAAATAGACACAATAAATAAATTCGTTTTATATTCACACCAACTTATTATCAACATTATTTTTCAAGTCTATCTAGAGGTTTGCAATTGGTACCTAAATAATCCACAAAAAATTATTTATTTATTTATTATAAGAAACAAACAGCAATTTATATACATGATGAGTTATACAAGAGGTTAAACATGAGGTAAGCCAAAACAGTTTCTTATGCTAATGTTGGTTTTTATGATATAATATACAATTATTGTAATTAGTAATAACCATTAAAATGAAAATGAAAATAATAACAACAACAAAAAAAATACATATAAGTATATTAGAAGGAAGAAGGAATAGGAAAGGGCAAGAGGCAGAGGAAGATGGGATGGGGACAGGAGATGCTCATGCTGTACCTTTTCTATAGTTGTGCATTAATTTAATTAACATTTGTGGTCGTACGTTTGACTTCGTTTCGGTATTTCACAAGAGTATTATTAAGAATATCGATATTGTTAAATTGCGTGTTATATTGCGCGCATATACGGGGGATTGGATAATTTTTTCTAAGGTTGGTTCTGTACGCTGGCAAATGAAAAAAATGGTTTAGTCTGGTTGGCCTTATAGGTATGTCGGGGTATCAACTATGGGGTCACCGAAGATTATAATGTATCATTGCACTGAATTTATAAATTTGACAAAATTTTTTTGTGGGTGTCTGTCTGTTCGAAGAAAGTTAGATTTTGCCTCACTTCTATGACATATGACCAAAATTCTTTCACCAACAGATTGTCAATTTCTTTGACCAAACATATGTAGGTTAGGTAAGATTGTTTTTTTTTAATAATATAAACTATAAATAATTCGTATTCTCCTTACTAATATCATTAATGCAAAAGTGTGAATGTTTGTTTGTTTTTTCAAATTTTCACATCGCAACGGAGCGACCGATCGACATAATTTTGTGCATAGGAATAGTTGAAGAACTGGGAAGTGACATAGGCTATTTTTCATGCCGGAAAACATTTTATTTCAGTGGGAAAATTATTTGTACAGTAAAATACCACGCGGGCGACGCAGGGTAAAATCTAATATTTTATGAAAACAGAAATCCTTTTTAGATATTTGCTATACCTTTTGATTTATCCGGAAAACCAAAGAAGATTTCTATAAAAAAAAAATCAATATTGCTGGCACTAACATCAAAAAGGTATGGCAAACTGTCAATGAAATTATCAATAAAAAAAAATCTAACATAAACAAAATCACAGATATCGATAACAAAATTTACGATGTAAACACGGATCCAATGAAATGTGCAAATAAATTTAACAATTATTTTGGATCAGTTAGTGAAAATTAGAACTTAAAATTAAAAACATCGAAATTAATTGTCCATTTACTATATATCGCCTTCGAATCCTTGTAACACCTTAACACAATTCCAACGAACTAACTTTGATGAAATTAAACATACTATTAATCAAATGAAGACAATATTAGCGAAACACATTCGAAAACATGGAGACAAAAAAATCAGAAAAAGATATTGGCACCTCTGGGACTCGAACCCAGGACCTGCTGTCTTCATAGAAACAGCTCTACCAACAAAGCTATGATGTCAGCTTAGTACTTTTGGATACCTTTCTTGCAATCCGAAGGTCGCGGGATTGAATCCCGGCGAGGGCAAATTAATTGTATTTGATTAATTTGTTGTTCTTCACAATTAATTCATTTAAAATAATAACTGGTATATTTGCGGCTTGTTCCAGAGTGGAAGATACTCGCCCTGGTTTAAGACCACCATTCAGAATTGAAACGTTGTTTGAAATGGCTTTACCCGTATTTGGTGACCAGATCTGAATAGCCAGGTACTTCCCCACCTTTCTCTTCCCTATCTACTTTCCCTCCCCACTACCTTCAGCCTCATAACATACGCCAATTGGGGCCACGATAGTCTCACTGGCTCCAGTCGGGAGCAGCTGAGACTCTTGTGAGGTGAAGTGACCAAAACCTGACATAACCCTAGCAATAATCCCAGATATACATGCACCAATACACACAATTCTTGGTATTCGCTGGTCACCTCAGCTGTAATTGTTTGACCTATAACCACTGTACTGAAGTGCCAATTTTATTTTTCCCCTATAAATCTCACTTTGCAAAACGCCCATCGGTTTTCAAATCCGTTGATTTTTAATTACAAAATTCCGAACATGATAAATTATCTTCTTTCAATATTTTCCATTCATCTGACCAATTACAGCAAAAGCGGGCTAAAGTGGGCATATCGGTATTAAAAATCAATAGATTGACCCTTGCTGGATAAAAACGTATTGCCTCTAAATACTGAACACAAAATATGTAAAATTGTGATCTGTTCCGATTTGAAAGAAGAAGTTTATGGTTAAATAACATAGGAGCTTTCGAATTTTAGGCCGCGGAGAGGCCAGTGATTTATTTATTAACCCGGCGTAAATGAGGTCGGGTATCTCATACCCACCGATTTGTAAAACACTAAATATTTCTTAACTGTGCGATTCCTGAAACTCGGCTGACTCAGTAGCTGTAGGGAGAGGTGTTGCGGGGAGTGATTTATAAGCGACATTAACAGTGTTGCACCAGCGGCGGAGTAAACTACACGTCCACAAACATAGGACGGGTATGTAATACCCGACCCCATAGTCGGTGAAACTCTTTTGTGTTACATATAAGATAGATGTAACTATTTACACGGTGTAACTATTTTGTGTATTATATAAGTCAGATATATTCTTTAATTTTGTGTACACAGTTGATCTCAATTTCCCAAATTTTTAGATATTGAGTCATGGTTTCTAAATATTGTTGTTTGGTGCTTAAAAAAATACTACTTTCTTTTTTATCGAAATAAAAATACTTTATAAAAAATATAGTAACATATCCTGATGAAGACAACATTGTTGTCGAAACATGTTGGTATTGTTTTAAAAATAGTGGTTTTATACAAAGTAATCAGTTATTCATTATATGAAAAATACTTTTGGTTATTTTATAATATTACCTCATTTCCCTAATGCTAATTAATATATTACAGTAATATGTATTAATCTACAGTCATTTCAGTTATCAAAATCGACAATTCTATATTAGGGTATGTCAGATCCACCTCGCAGCTGGTATAACAATTTTTCACCTCAACAACACTATATTTCAATACAGCGCTATTCTATTTCTTTATTTTGTTTATCAATAATAAATATTAAATATTTCTTTTTATAATTTACCCTGCTTTTTTCGTTTTTAATGTCGTTTGGGAGGCAATTATATAAGTTGCCCCCCTCGTAACCAATGGATTGATTACCAAAGTTAGTGCAGATGGTGTTCAAATGTATGTTATCGTGTTGTCGTGTAAAATGATTGTGTCCATGAGAGTTTTAATGAATTCTGTGTTTGTGTGCACGAGTTTATTGTTTATTTTGTACATAAGGAGACATGTCGTATTGTATTCATATGGTTTTCTTAACGTTAACGGTTTTGTTTCCAAATATTCTTATCGTTTACAATGCTGGCAAATATTGATAACTGACGATAGATGACGGATTTAGTCAATATTTTATTGATATATTGTAAAATATGTTAAACAACAGCCATTATTTTTTTTGTTGACATTCATTTATACTGGTATTACCTTAATATTATTTTTATACAATTTAAGTTCAAAAACTGCTTAAATTTTTTTTTCTCTTTTCCTTTTCTATTTCCTTTTCCCTACTTTCTTTTTTCTTCTTTAATCCATTATTTTATTTCTTATCCATTTTTTGATTCTCGAGTTGATTATCAAATTTCATATTTTTCAAATTTCAATCAAAGATTCATCAAAATCAATACTAAAATTTCTTGGAATGGTTGAAAAGCATAAGTGCTAATAATTAAAAAAAAAACTCTTTTTTATTTTTCTTTTGGAATGTTCTTTTTATTTCTCTTCTCTATATTTTATGTTTTTATTTTTTATTGTTAAATATATAATTAACACTTATAAGTAACTTCTTGTATATACCATCAAAACCTTAATATTATTTATCAAGTGTTATATTTAAGTATAAGACAATATTATAGTCAACACACTAATTACATGTAAAAAATCTGTTCATTTTAACTCTTCTAAAACCAAAGATCATTATAACGATGAAATATGTAATGTTTTCAAATAAATAAATAAACTCATAACTAAAGATGTAAATATACAAAATGTTCAATGTTGAAATATTCCTAAAGCCTAATAGAAGTAAGGGCTGAACAATTATTTGTGGGTATTACAAGTTAGGTAGTTATCTCTCAGTATTTCGATAATCAATGAATCGCAAACCCAATTATTATTTTGTAAGAACCCTTCAAATTATTGTTGAAATCCATATTCAGGTATACTAAGAAATTCCTGATTATAATTATTATTCAAAACTGAATCTAAAAATATTCTCCAAATATCGGTTCGCTAATGAACCATTATCGGAAATTGATTGATATTACTTGCTGTACCCGGCTTTGGCCGGGCTATATGCAGAGGTTTTCGACATCAGATGTTGACTGTGACCTTCCTCCGCTTTAGAAGGATCTTTAGAAGGATGAACAAAATTCATCAATCTAAGTAAAACTGTAGATTTGTATAAAAATCAAATCCAAGCCGCCCGCCCGCCACAAACACATAAATACTCTCCTTTATATAAATAAGTGGATACATACATTTTAGATAAAGAACAGCGATTTGGGAGGCGGGAATGTGTACCGCCGCCCCGGGAACCTTTATTGGATAACCAACACCTCTGCCATAGGTCACCCCAAGTGGTTCGCTACGTTTGGTGATTTAGCAGGGGTCCCGGGTTCATGAGGTGAGGTTTGTCTAGGTCTTGGAGGCGGATGACCAGGACACATTGAACCCCAGATTCCTACCCACCCCTTAAACCCTTTTCCTTCCCAGAACTCTCCTCTCCTTCCTTTCTTTAAAAAAACCCTCTAAACAGCATCCCCAAAGATGACATAGGCCCTTAGGGAAATTATTTTCCTCAGGGCCTCCTGTGTGAAGCTCATTTAAAAAAAAGCTAAAAAAATCTCGCGGACATTTTCTTAAACAGCATTTAAAGAAACACTGAATATTTTTTTCATACATACTTGTAAAATAACTGAAACAAATGTGTTTATAATAATTTTTGGAGCACACTTTACGATTTTTTTCTATCGTGGGAATTTTATATAATTTGCGTTTCGGCGCGGGCAATGTCTATTATAAAATTATAAAATTAAGATATGTTATTATATTATAATTATAATGTTGTCATTATGTACCTGCTGACAAACTACATACATAAGTAGTTTAGCGGGTTTAAATGTAAATAAATATATGTAAATAATCTTCAAGAATAACATACATATTTTTTAAGAGCTTTAAAACTTAACGTGTTTAATGGAGATATGTAGATAAGAAATCGGTAGAAATTCGGGTTGCGGGCACTAAAGCATTAGCCCAATCTCATCTACAATATATGGTCTTATCGGATGGGGAAGCTCATGCGATTCCACTATAAAACCAGTCCTCATAGCACAAAGGGCAATTCTGAAAATTATACTTATAGTTCATCAGACCCCCACCAACTACGTTTTTAAAGCACTAAATTTAATGTCACTGAAACAATTATACACTGAAGATATTTGAAGATATTCTAATGCACGCATTCAAAAACCAGGATAACTTTACACAGACAAACTCGGGCCGATTCACAAGATCTACATTACAAGATACATTCCACCAATCTACAACTAAAACGACTTTTGGACAAATAAATATGCAATACTTCTCCATAAAATTATTTAATTTACTCCCTCTTGCAATAAAAACCATTTAAAAAATAACCGACTTCAAAAGAAGCATACAAATATTTTAACGGACGTGTTCGCACCCTCCAAACATCTTTCATCAAGATTCATCGTTAGTGGCATCCTTTACATTTCGAGGTCATTTCTTGGAAATTTTGCTGAAATTTCTGGCTTCGAAATGCTAATGTACCGTGCCGCCAACGACTGAGTTTGGTGAAAGATATTTTTCTTTAGGTTCAATTATTACCTATTTTTATAATTATGTAAAATTATGTCTTCTTTTCATGTACAATGCCCCGGTGCAACAAATAAAGCTTGTGTGCCAGGTTGCCACCGGGAGACATTTTAGACTCCTATTTTTACAAATTATGTTATTATTATTCCGCCTCTAAAGGCGACCAGGCTACCTAGCCTCCTTTTTATCGTGACCCTGAGAAGGGCCATTTTTCCGGCTCCAAGCCAGAGCCAGTATTGTGACCCCGAGAAGGGCCATAATTTCTGGCTCAAAGGAAGCGGCTGCTCCGCCAAGCAGACTGCCTTCCCTCCCTTTCCGCACTCAGCAACCTTGCTACTAACAAAGAAGCAGGTTGCCGCTCTGCTGTTTAGCCACAACAGGAGGCCAACCTTGCTACTAACAAAGAAGCAGGTTGCCGCTCTGCTGTTTAGCCACAACAGGAGGCCAACCTTGCTACTAACAAAGAAGCAGGTTTCCGCTCTGCTGTTTAGCCACAACAGGAGGCCAACCTTGCTACTAACAAAGAAACAGGTTGCCGCTCTGCTGTTTAGCCACAACAGGAGGCTAACCTTGCTACTAACAAAGAAGCAGGTTTCCGCTCTGCTGTTTAGCAACAACAGGAGGCCAACCTTGCTAATAACAAAGAAGCAGGTTGCCGCTCTGCGGTTTAGCCCCAACAGGAGGCCAACCTTGCTACTAACAAAGAAGCAGGTTTCCGCTCTGCTGTTTAGCCACAACAGGAGGCCAACCTTGCTACTAACAAAGAAGCAGGTTGCCGCTCTGCTGTTTAGCCCCAACAGGAGGCCAACCTTACAAAATACATTTTTAAAAACATTTCTAATTGCATCAAACCAAAAATCTACGGATAGAGAATACCCGTACAAACATGTTAGAATTAAGAAATCTATTGTAAATACTATATTATAACCTGTGGAATTATTATAAAATAACAATTTTAATCGACCAGTTTCAAGGAAACGGTCGACAAAATAGGCGGCCCACAGAAAACCGGCGCTTATATACTTGAGGGCGAGGTCAAACCTCCCACCCCATAAATGTACCACGTGATCACCTTTTTGCCCAGATTAGGGTATATAAGGACGCGTTTTTTAATAATAAATCAGTTCTTCAACAGTCAACTCGTGTTTTATTCCTTCGGAAGTTTTTATCACCCAAGCTGCCTCCCGCCGACCTCTGCCTGTCTTCAGTCCTGGTGCCACACTCTTCTAGAAAGCCGGCCCTACTTTGGCAACCGCCAAGTACCAGGATCAGGCAGAGGATTAGGCACATCCAGTGTCCTACACTCATCAGGCACTGGGTGCTGGGAGGTCAGTTTTTATTATAATCATCATCAGCGTGTACCACTGGAAGGCGTGCACGAGACCGGTCCCTTTTTTACAGTTCTTGTAAAGGCGCTGACACGTCTGTTACAAATATGGATTATGGACATGGGATGGAAGAATGTAAAGACAATTTTGCAACCTAACAAAGATTTCTTTTCAAACAAGAAAACTTGTACAATGTATCCTTAGAACGCGGTAAGGTGAGTTGGGGTAAGACCGTGTGCTTTTTCGATGAGATGAATTTTTTTGATCATTGGTCCACTTTGGAATTTTTTATTGAAGAATTCATGCTGTTTCCGCAAAGTTTTTAATTTTTTTATGTTACCTTTAGCTCTTAACTATGTGAGTAAATTTTTATTTATCGAGTTATCCACTGTAAAACACTCAAAAACTGCCAATCAAAAAATCATGTAAATTATTTTTCAATGAGGGGTTAAATCGGAAATTTTTGGGGCAAGACCGGCATTCATACTAAAATTGCAAATTAGCATATTAGCTGTAAGATTTACTAAAAACGGCACTTCATCTTACCTTTTGTTACCAAATTAGCATTTATAACACGTAAATTGTTTACCTATACAAAAAAAATAGGCTATTTATAATTTTGGTATACCGGTCTTCCCCCTTAAGGGGTAAGATCGGCAAAGAGTTCTCAAAGTGTTTTGAAAGTTAGGTTAGAAGTATATATTTTAAGTGCCGAAAATTATGAATCACTCCATCAAATTTCTTTGGATTGTGTTAAAATAATAATGCTAACCAAAAACTGCACTTGTGGTTTTTTTTTATATATGTGGTGTTTATGCTTATAACGTACTAGCTGGTACCCGACATGCGTTGCTATGCCATTTAAAAAAAAAAATTCTCTCCCTGCGTGTCCTTTCCCATTCGTCCCGTTCCCCTTCTGCCTCCCCTTCCTCTCCCGCGTCCCCTTTCCCTCTCGCGTACCCACTCCAACTCCGCCTTCCCTCTTCCCTCTTCCCTCTCCCCACTCCACTGACCCCCTTACCCCGTCCCGCGAACCCCTTACCCAGGTCCCCTCTCCCACCCCAGATTTCCCTTCCCCCGCCCTAGTTCCCCTCCCTCCCTCCCATAAACCCCCTAACCGACTTCTCCTCTCCCCTCCCGCATTCCATACATTCAGTCCCGGTACATTCAGTTTTCAAACAGCTCGCGTGCCACCTATTGCAATTTTTTTATACAAATTTCATGATGCCAGTGCTCACCAGTAGTTTTATACAAACCTTGTCCTGACTATAACAAACACAAAAAAAAATTATGCAATTTGATGCAGTCGTTCGGAAGTTATGCGCGTACATACTTTTTGGCGATTCATTTTTATTCGTGCAACTTGTTGGGACAGTGTTTTTTCAATGACTGAAGACAATATTAGCGACTCTCAATCGAAAATTTGAAACAGAAAAATCAAAAATAAATAAAAATATATGGTCACATCTAGGAAATGAACCCAGGACCAAAGAAAATGAACCCATTTTTCTATTAGAACAGAATAAATAATGAAAATGTAGCTTAGTAATGAAGGAGTAAAGCAATAAAACATAACTGTGCTTTTTATTATTTATTTAAAGAAGATAATACAAAAAAAATGCAGTTTGTACATTTTTACTATCTGCGTTTAAAACAAAAAGAAACAAAGGATATTAAGGTAATATTAATTATCAAGCTTGTAAATGGAAATCAGGATTCTGGAACAATGACTCTTGCGAAGCAGCGGTAAACATAGTGATTGATACCATGAAGAAAGAAACAGGCAAAAAAATCACCATTGCAGCATCCTTAGATTTCAAAAGAGCATTTAAAACGATAGAATGAAAAACAAAAACTATTGGAAAAATTAGAAAACATAGTAAACTGACGTAGCTCTGAATTTATTCAAAGAATATCTCTAAGAACGAAAACAGGTAACAAAAGATGAATGTTTAGAATCAGAACCGATAGAAAACAACCTTGGTGCTCTGCAAGGGTCGGTATAAGGTCCAATGCCATTCATAATTGACATAAAAGATACCTACAATTAAAACCATAAAACATTGCAAAATTAGACTATGTATTTGCAAATCATACAAAATAAATGAAAATCTACAAAATATAGCAAAATGGCTCATATTAAACAAGTTGAAACTGAACGTAAACAAAAAACAAAATATATGGAAATAGGCAATATAACACTTAACACAGGGTTAAATATGACAATTGATGATGAAAAAATTGAAAAAGTAAATGAAATCAAATACCTGGGTGTAATACTCGATCCAAAACTAACTTTCACAACAGAATTTTAATGTGCTAAAGAAAGTATCAGAAAAGTAAATTTTCTTAGAATACTAAGAAATAAATTCAAAATAAACACTTCAGAGGTCATTTATAAAATTATAGTTGCTCCACATTTAGATTACTGCTATACGATGTTATATTTGGTCAATGAAGGAAATAAAAGTTATAAACAGTATGTGGGCAAATAGTAACAGCAAGCTAAAACTTATACAGAACAGTCTCCCTCAACAAATCTCTCTCGATCCGGCCCGCCTTGCAGTAGGTGGACAAGCGCATTAACCGCCATGACCTAGACAAACCTCACCTCATGCATCTGGGCCCCCCTGCTAAGTCACCAAACGTATCGAATCACTCGGGGTGACCAGTGGCAGGGGTGTTGATTATCCAAAAAAATGTTCAGGGGGCGGCGGTACCCATATCCGCCTCCAAAATTTTACAATAAATCATTTATAGAAATAGTCTAAAAAGATTGTACTTACACTGCGCTTCTTGTCCTTTTAGCTCAACTGCTTGGTCTTCTAACCGATACTCGCGTTATCGCATTCGGAAATAGCAGTGTCCACCCTTATAGCTTGTTCCACCACCACCACCACCGCTACCGAAAATACGCCCGTTCGTGTCTAAAAGTTTGAGAATACGTGGCTTTTTGTATGGAAATCGGAAAAGGGGTAAGATCGAAAGGATCATATTCCGATCTTCCCCCGGGGAAAATGTCAAGGGGGAAGATCGTAAAGAAGACTACAGCCGAAACCAAAGCATATTAGGCAATGGAGTCTTCTTAAACTACTTTTTTTATAAATATAATACATAATTAATTTGAAATCAGTTCAATAGCTTACCTGGATCGGTAGATATTTACGACGGGGGTAAGATCGATTATCTCACAATTTCACGAGAAATTTGGACTGTTCGAAAAACGCGCTACAAAACCGTTCACTTTGGCTTTCTCGAGCCGACTGAAGGGGGGGCGGAGCGCAATGAAATAGTTCTCCTCTAGAGATATTTGCACATGTTATAAGTTGCCAGGGTGCCGCAAAAATCACGTTTTTCGGACTTCCCCCAAATCCGGATTTACCCCAACTCACCTTACCCCAGTAAGGACACATTTTTCTCTAAAAAACTGTAAAAAAAAAGAAAAAAAAATTATACATAACTAATCAATTTAGGAGGCTTTTAATTTAATCAATGTATTGGATAACCATCAGATCTCCCCTAGTGGTTCGCTTCCATTAGTATTCACGGGATTAGGTTTGTCAGGGTCTTGGCTGCGGATGCGGCTGCACACCAACTACGTGGTAGGCCGGATCGGGAGAGACTGGTTGAGGGAGACCTTGTGGTCTGGATCCTGGACACACTGGCCCCCAGTTTCTGTACCACCCCTCGTACCTTTTTGTTCCCAGAACTTCCTCTCCTTCATTTTCTAAAAAGACCCTCCACACAGCATCCCCAAAGATGATATAGGCCCTGAGGTCAATTAATTTCCTCAGAGTCTAAAGTTAGTCAAGTACGTCCCTTAACACCCTGTTTAAAGAAAAGTGTCTGTGAGTGGCGGCTTTATTTTTTATAAAAACATCAGTTTTAATCCGAGATTGATGAAATTTTGCTCACTTGACCTTTAAAACAGGAGAAAGGTCACCGTCTATTTTGATACTTCTTGTTAATAGCTAGTAGAAAGATAAAATAGATATTATTCTGTCTTCTGCAGCGTTTCACCAGTAATACAAGTATAAATAATAAACGTGATAATTGAATTAATCCTACCCGCCGACCTTTTCTCATTGCGGATTATTTGGTTACTTAATAAATAATAACATTACGTTTCGTACGCAATAAGATACAACTCACTGAAGAGACAAACCGATATGAGTGTATTGTGGGCGGTTCCATGCCAACTCAGAAGCAAGTCAACTCAACACAACACCTCTTTGAAAAGTCATTAACACAAAAAAAAAAATTATGACTTTTCAAAGGAGGTTCTGAATTTCATTCTGAGTTGTCCTGTCACTATTGTGAGCATGTGTTTGCGCCAAAAACAAGGTCAATTCAATCACCATAAAGGCAAGTTCAGAGCTCAAACATTTGTCGCAATTTGCCGTTAAAGTCCATCAAACAACACATCAACATTTTTTGTTTTCCGTCTCCTCTGTTTGTTAAAACACTAAACACGGTTGAAAGATTGGTGCGGAAGTTCGCGCGATCACACACAATTTGGCTTGTGGTCTGCGATAAGGACGCGTCGACGCGCAATGAGCACTTGACGTTTGACGTTTTTGGCGTTTATATCAATGTTAAAATGCGTTCTGATGAAAAAGAGGATCAGGGAGGATCAGGGAGAAAACACAGATATCACAGATATAAATCTTTCCTGATAAATAAATATCGAGAAAACACACATATTTAATAGATATTTATTTATCAGGAAAGATTTCCGACTAATATCGATTATTGCACGAACTAAAGTTACTATTAAGAATTTAGAGTGCGTAAATATTTACGTCAAAAACAGAATAATTATAAATATTTGATATTATAATATTATAATTTTATTATCAAACATTTTTATTATTACCTATATTATATTTAGGTATAATAATATTTTGAACTCGTGATTATGCCCGCTCATTGCACATAACCACAAAAGGCCGTTCCGTTAATTCTCCATACACGACCGCATTGCGCAGCATCTGTCAAAAAAATGAATTCTTCCCCCCCCCCCCCCCCCCCCCCCCCGCCGGCCCCCGATATTGATGACAAACACTGAATGTTGTTATGGGACTGTCAAGGCAAATGACGAAGCTATTGACCCGACTTAACACGGGCATCAGCCTAGCATGGTGGTCGAAAAATCTACAAATAATGTAACCATAATATCTGTACCCGAGAAGCATACGGATGCAAGTCCAAAATTTGAAGAAATGAGTTAAATTATCATGTTTATCAGTGGCAGAAAGATATAGGTTGATCGAAGTATAGGTCCCTATCATGAAGAAAAATAGGATTTTCAAAAATGTATACGGATGAAACTACCTTTGATGCAACAACAATATTAGAAGCAGAACGATGTTTGTAGAGGGTGCGGCAGAGAGGACGGACGTTTTTGAGATGGGTAGTACTCTCCCACTCCGTCTACGAGAGAGGTGGGGGGGGGGGGGGGTGCCGCTTGACTCGTGAGTTCCTAGTAGACGTGGGTCGTTACGCCGTTTTCAAGAAACGTAACGAAACTAGTTTCTTGGTCGGCGTAACCTGTTTCAAAACAGGTTATTTTTGTAACTAGTTATTTTCATTCAGCTTCAGTTACACACGAAACTGTATACCCCCACCAACTATAAAGTTACACACGAAACGAAAATAAATTAAAGCACTCTCTAGTATCTAAGTGTTTGTAGCTATACAGTGAAATCAACGTATATGAAATTAACTTCCCTTCATACTTTATTCAGGCTTAGGACTGACTGCATTAAATGTATTTATGATTAATTTTGATAAAATTTAAAATGATAAAATTTCACTTTACGCAATTGAAATTTAAAATGCATTATTTTCCGCCACCCCAAATGCAAAAAGTTTCCTTTTATAGTAATTAAGATGAATCTAAAGGTTTTTTTCTAAAAATTGTTCGTAATAAGCGTTGACAGTGCGATCGAAAATTTACCGAAAGTACTCAATATTATACACAAGTACAACGACGAACTAAAACAAACTGAATTATTTTACTTTAAATTCAAAAAATGGTCGCTCGCTTCCCAGAAACGGAACCCACTCCCGCTTACTCGAAAACGTTCGATTCAAAATCTTGCACGCTCGGCCGGCCGGTAAACGCAACTATGCGAAACGCTGCGAAACTACTCTGCAATCAATTACTCACATCACACCCAACACAGAAATAACGCATTTACAAAAATAACTACTTGCAATTTGATAGAAACTAGTTATTTCCATTACATACCGTGTAACTAGTTATTGTATCTAGTTACGTTAAATAACGCCCACGCCTAGTTCCTAGCATTGTTTTACCAGTTGTCGTCATGGAACCGTGGGCGGTGGAACACCGCGTTTTCGCCTATGATTGTTTCGTCCGAAATAATGAGTCAGTCACCGTTGTACAGAGTAAAAAAAAAGAAATTACCTAGATTAATTTACCTAGATTTTTTCTTATGGGGACACCTCAAGGCTAGAGTATACGAGAACAAGCCCCGAACTCTGGACGAATTGAAGGACGCAATTCGCGTGGAAGTCGCCCAAGTTGAGAGAGCGATGTTGGAGAGAGTCTACGCGAACTTCCAAGAACGCCTCCAGCACTGCATCAACGATTTCGGCCACCACATGCCTGATGTGATTTTCCACACTTGACTGTCTTAAATGCTATTTCCTTGCGAACCTGATTCCATCAATAAATTTGTTTTTGAGTAAAAATTAACTATTTTATGATTTTTTTAAAACCGTCCGTCCTCTCTGCCGCTCCTGGTAAAATTTGTAATTTAACAACTATTTCTTATATTAACAAATAATTTAATAACTATTACTTAAAGTAAATTGCATTATTTTAATGGTTACTCAGAATGAACAACTCAGAAACACCTCAGAAAGGTCATTAAAAGCTATGAAAAAATAATTTTAAAATAGCCGGTAACCCTAACCTCACTTAACCTATTTAACCAATTTTTAAAATATTTTTTATCATTTAAAGACCTTTCTTAGGTGGTCCTGTTTTGTGGTTTCATTCTGAGTTGGCCGGTCACCAATTTTAATAACTATTATTATCAATCTATTTTATTTTATTATTATCACTTTATGTCCGGGTTAAATCTTTTCCACAGGAAAACTAAACCCTTCCACACACTTTTCCACAAATTTTCGTCGCTGTGAAATCAAACCGGCATATCTGCAAAATGCATATTTTTCACCAGAGCGCTTTAAAGTTTTCGCATGTGATATTTTCCGTTAAGCGTCCGTTTGGTTCACCTCAAAGCCACCTTATACATGAATAAAATTTAGACGAATACTGCTTATTGAAGTAGTTGTTGCAAATAAATAAGAAATTGCTTAAATTAAGAGAAATATGCAGATATGCCAGTATGACTTTAAAATCAGTGTAATATTTGCTTTTGTGTCACAGTGGCTTCTTCTTTTGGAACATGTTTTAGGTAGAAAAAAAAGATAATGTTGTCAATGAAAATAAATGTATTGTTTCATAATTTTTTTTAAACAACAATATTAACATAATATTGCTCTTCCTTTGCTGGTAACTTCAAAGTTTCACAATTTTTTTATAGAATTCTGAATAAATTGTCGGTATTATCCCGGCGGTAACTAACTTAACGATACCATTTTTCTTTTTCTCATCAATGGTAAGTCTCTTGGAATAAGCTTTGATCAAACCGGATTCACGCTCCCATTGCCCCGTTTATTCTTTTTCTCCGCCTCCTCCCAGTCATGTGATCCGTAGGATGTTTTGTAGTAAAAGTTGTCGTCGTCTTTAATTACTTTAAACATTCGAATGTCCGATATGGGTAAAATTACTTGAGAGTCCTTCAGAGCTTTTATATCAAAAAAGTCCTCATGACTCAACTCATGAACCAGGTAAGGCTTGCCACTTTTCTTTGCCGTTTTCATGGCCATGGCGTAGTGTGAAGGTAAGTATATCGGTCCGCTTCGAAGTACTCTTTTAACTTCTTTTTCAATGGTTGAGTGAGCCGAATCCCCTTCGTTTTGGGTGTGACCCTTTACCAAAAATTTATTAGTGATAGATTTTATGTTTTTTAAGGTCGTGACGGCATATTTGTACATTACCATCATAAAGTTATTTTTTTGTTGTCCACAACAATTATCACTGTAAAAGACGACGTCTACTTGGCAGTCAGCTTTGTCATTTACATGTTGCAGATATTTCAGCACACAGCTCCCAATCTCAATCACGCCTCTTTTTCCCTGTGTCTCATCCCAAGTGTAACAGTTTACCGTTTTGTCGCCCTTCAGTTCAGAAATTGTTAAATTGTAAACGGCTAGCTTTGAAAAGTAGTAGTAGGAAGACGCTTCCCCCTGCGGACATGGCAGCACTGCCTGTAGGTCGTATATTGCTGACAGTTGAATCTGTGGTTTACTTGTCATTCCCTTTTTCCAGTCTGGATAAGTCCTTTTCTAGAATATTATTCTCATATTCGGTCGTATTTTGTTTCGTGTTTTGTTAAATGAGACAAACATCACACTGATCTTTGTTCGGTGTAAATAAAGAAAGATTGTATGACTTGAAAATAGCTCCATACTGGCAGTAGCTGATTCCTGCAAGGTTTGACTCCTTTCTTTCTTTTAAATAATCTCTGTGAAGTTCGGCTATAGATTTTCCACCATCGATATACTCCCGAGAACTTTGAGATCTGCAGTAATGACTTGGAATTCTGGGAATTTTTTCAATGTGCTCCTTTGCACTTTTCACGAGTCCTTCATCCAATTTTCGATCCTTTCCGTGCTTGCCTCTCATTTCCAAACTTAGCACACCTGTGCTTTTGTCTGTTTTTTCAAAGGTTGTACAAATAGCTCTGTCCGATAGGTCAAAAGTGTTTTTAAAAAATTGTTTGCATACTCCTATTTTTTCTCCATCTTTCGTTATCGTGTATGATTGATTAGAGCCCCTTTCTCTTTTACGATTCAATGTAATCCTCTGATACTTGGGAATAACTGTCTGTGGGCTATCTTTTATAAATTCCTTTTGTAAGTCTCCCATTCTCCAAAACATTGCAAAAATTTATTTCCTATAGTTCTCATCAATTTTTTCAGTGCACTTAAGTTTACAGTTGTGGCAAGGAGACTTCATGTTTCGTTTGTTCACTCTTCCTCGGGTTTTAGACTCGTATTCCTCTCCCCATTTTTTTGCTAAAGTTCTTTTATTAAATTTGCCTCTTTTCCTTTTTCTTGAAATTGGTTCGTTTGCATTTTCGATTTCAATATCAAAGCTATACGTTTTTTCCTTAAACAAACAACAACATTATAAGTAATCTGACGAAAAATATTAAAGCTATGTTGTAGTTAGTTTAAGTTACTACCTAAATAATCAATGCACAATAACCATTAAAATTTAAAAAAAAAACTAACTTTCTACTACAACACATAAATACTTGTCACACTTTTAATCATAAACACGTAAACACCTCAGCACAGATTCTCCTAGTGAGGTGTTTACGAAACATACAACATTATCCATCCACAGTTTAACCTTCTCAAACCTACCTTACACCCAAAATAATAAAATTGCAAAATATATTATGTAAAAATGTTAATAATTAGATACCTAAATACTGTAATATATAGAAAAAAAAATAAACAAGGGTCGATTTTGAGCTTAGTAAGCCGTAAAATATCTTGCATAATGATACGAAAGAATAAAATAAACCGGCATATCTCCAAAAACATCACATGAAACTTTGTTTTGATACAATTCAAACTGAATTATTGAAACATATTTCGGTTTTAATTAACATTTTGCTTTATTCGCCGGGAGAAAATTTACCCGGAAACCGACATTTTGGCATATATGCCGGTTTGTTTTAGTTATGTTAAGTGATTATGTTAAGTGCAAACCGGATTATCTGCCAATAAGTCAAATCTGGGCAATAATAAAAATGTACTATTGTGAGATAATTCAGTTTTACTTACATGATAGACGTCTTTCCTCCTTAAAGTTTTTGAAGCGACTGGCGTATTGCGCAATAGATCTGTCTTCTGATAAACATAATGGTTATTCCCGCATAAATGCATACCGACCCAACGCCATCTGATGGATTTTTATTCAACTTTACGATATGCCGGTTCGACATAAAAATAGACGGGAAAAAAAGAAATTTTTTGACACCAAAAATTCAAAAACTCAATTTTTGCAGATATGCCGGTTTGATTTCACAGCGATCATTTAATGATCATCTAGTCAATCCACGCTATGCAAGTGCACTATATGAGCATAATAAATACAAAATAATACAAGAACAACATGTCAACCTACCAGAGACCAAATAGGAAAATAATTCATCGACTCCAGATATTTTCATATCAGAGGGTTCGGATCGGTAGAACTCCTAGCTGGACCGATAAATCCTAATGATCTCTCAATATAAATTTTTTTTAAATCTTTCGTAATTCTACATGTATTTAAAATGACTGATTTTGCATTTTAGTATATAAATTCTTTGACAAATCCAATAAGCCTAAATTTTGAATGAGAGTGCTAGGTATAATGCCATTAGCCGAAATAACAAATAGTAATATTTTTATATAGTCTGAGAACGCCAAATTCCTTTAATCTCATTTCCTAAATCTGTATATATTCTTGTTTTTTTAGAAACAGATTTTTGAATATTACAAGAATTTGGAATAGCGACATCAATCATATAAATTTTTATTTTTTTTATTTTTTCGTGTAAAACTATATCGGGTTTATTATGACTAATTAATTGTTCTGTTTGTTAGTATAGTTTTATCATAATATACATTATAAAATTTATTTTCTAAAAATTAATTTGGTTCGTATTCATAATAAGGTACTATATTACGGCCACGGACATATGAATATATCTGGACCTGCCCTAAGTGATAAAAACGTATTATTTCCCCCTCCACATGGCGCCGGCTGTAGCTCCTCCTTGGAACCGGCTCGCTCCATGGGGAGGGGATATAGCCTCGCTTGAATCTAAAATGTGTGACGTCATCATTCTTGCCGTGAACAGCGAGAAGCTGACATCCATATATTTAACGAAATAACGGCAGCTTGTGCTATACAATATATCTACGTATCAATGTACACATAGGGAATGTGGGCGGTACTCCAATGTGCTCGTCGCTGGTTACAGGGGTAAGTAAATTATGAAACATTTGTAAAAGTGTTTTAACTAAACACGGAAACAAAATATTGATATGTGTATTGGCGCGAGTCTTTTTGGGGCGAGCATTTGGCCTTAGCAAATATGTTTTGAACGTGGCAAGCAATTCGCGCTCCCATGTAAAAAGGTCTATTCATTCAAAGCAGATTTTGCTTTTAAGAACTAAATGGTGATATTGTAATGCGAGATGCCTATATACTGTCAGATTGATTGTTCAACGAATGACAGTCATCTTTCCCCTCTCCGCTCTCCATAGTTTGGTTTTACCCCTCATCTGTAACTGCTTGTCTATCCATTTGGATGTCTATGATTACGGCAGTCAATCAAGTTATGTTTAATAACCAAACTTTGGTGAATTATTTTTAATACCTGATTGTGCCTAAATTTATACTCGGACGGCGCTAATAAAGAACATCCTAATATAATGTGTTCTATAGTTTCCGAAAAAGCCAAACATTTTCTATATAAATCATCAATTTGATTGTGTCTTTGATTATATGCTTCCAATAATTTTGAGTATTAATGACTCTATCTTGAATGGCAAGCATAAATCCTTCTATTTCTGCGCTTAACTCTCCAATACTCAACCATTTGTTTGACTTGTATACCTTGAAATATAATATTATATATTTGCAATTTAATTTAATTTGTACCACTTATAATTTAATTTATCAACTAAAACATGTATGATTTCCAATCTTCTTCGCCCGCCATAACACGGGGACATCCTAAAAATACTATACAATGTACAAAATTCTTATAATAATAAATAAATAATAATAAATGATTTAAGACAGGTTGACTACCAGTACTAACTGGTAATTCGACCATTGGCCATCAGCCTAGAAACGTCACTCAATCCATCACCTGGCGGAAACACATTTGTCCGCCAGAAACACGCTAGAAACATGTCCATTTATCACACTAGCCACTAGCCACCAGCCTGTTCTATTTATATGAACCTAATAAACCCTGGATAGAGCATTAGTGCGATTTGTATGAATGACATTGAAGCCAAATCTAGGGTGACGGGAAATTGCCTGACAGCCATCTTATATGACAAACGTTTGATATTTTTTTTACATTAGCTTCACACATGAGGTCTGAAGAAAATGATTTCCCTCGGAGCCTGGGTTATCTTTGGGGATACTGTGTGGGCGCTCTTTTTAGGAAAGGAAGTTCTGGAAAGGAAAAAAGGATGAGTGGTGGGTAGGAATCAAACCAGGGGTGACAGACGTACATGAATCCATTCCTTCAACTGCGGTGGAAGGCGATGGGTCGAGGGATTCTGACTGGAGAGTTTTTTATTTATTTTATTCTTATACTAGCTGGTATCCGGCATGCGTTGCTATGCCATTTAATAAAGAAATTGTTTCTCCCTGCGTGTCCTTTTCCATTCGTCCCGTTCCCCTTCCGCCTCTCCCCCTCTAGTGAATCCGTCCCACCACCCCCCTCCCGCATTCCATATATTCATTCCCGGTACATTCAGTTTTCAAACAGCTCGCGTGCCACCTATTGCAATTTTTTTAATACAAATTTCGTAATGCCAGAGCTCACCAGTAGTTTTATACAAACCCCGTCCTGAAAATAACGAACACGTAACGTCTGCTCCACTTAAATATTAATTGTAAATTTTACGACAACGAAAATAAAGCAACTTGTAATGTTAACCTCGATTTTATTTTGAAATTTCGCCGAACACTATTCAACAATCTTAATCAATGAAATAAAGTACACCATATTTATGTACCTGCAAATAATATATTTTATTCTTCTACAATAGAATCAAGTGCCGATTCAGATCACTAAATGAGGTTTCCTCAATAAAATCGACCAACCGCGCACCGGTGGGAGATGGCTTCGGAAGATGTTACGTTGTGAGGTCGTAATTTATTCCAACATTTTAAGGGATTTGGGAAAAAAATAACTCACGAAAGAATGAAGAAGAGAAAAAAATTCTGAAATCCACAGTCAATAGTTTTTGTACAATTTGAAAGTGATGAGCTCTATTTTCATATTCTTGTGTGTAAATACATATTATGCATCTATAGATACATACATATTTATTTTATTTTCTCAATATGAATTCTGTACAAAAGTCCCATCTGCTCCCAACCGTCTGAAGCCAGTGAGAGTAGTGAGACTATGGCATTCTCAATTGGTATATTGTGGGGATGAAGGGAGTGGGGAAGGGAAGCAGATGTGGAATAGGAAGGTGGAAAAGTATCTGGCTATTCAGATCTGGTCACGAAACACGGCCAAAGTCAATTCAATCAATGTTTTAATTCTAAATGGTGGTCTTACACTAGACCGATTTGATATCGAATTAGGTGTTACCTCCAGAGCGAAACTGAGAGTATCTTCAACTCTGAAACGTTCCGCAAATATATTTTACATTATTTTAAGAGTTGTGAAATAACACCATATTAATAATAAAAAAAATAACACAAATTACTTGTGCACGCCGGGATTTGAACCTGTGACTCAATCCTCTAGATTGCTAGTCGAGAGCCCCACGGAGGCCTTCAATATTATTTAAACATTTTGTTGGTAACTTTTTAAAGCGCATTTTTTTTGCAATATCACCTCAAAAGCACTAAAATAGATACGTACATTTATGTAGGTACACATAATTGTAAAGCTGGACACACACAGCAAGGCCATTTGGCTCCGAGCCATTTGGCAAAATCCATTTGAACACGGTCCAAATTTGGGGTCCACAAACGACCGAGCCGAGCCAGTTCGATCTATGTCCAGTGATGCCATGCCGCGGAAATGAATATCCTGAGATCATCGAACATTTATAGGAGCTAGTTGTTGTAAGTGAAAATGTAATTTTATTTTTCTAAAATAAAAACTTTAAAAGAAAAATGTGAAAAGAAAAATACTAACAAAAGTACTTAAGTTTAAGAATTGCGCATTTTCTTTAATGGCGATGGCGAAAATTGGTTTAACGATAATGTACTACATTGAATGTTAGACTCGTACTCGTACAACTGAGAAAATTATTTCTAGGCTTACGGGATGAAAACGTCGGTTTTATTAGGGGATGTATTACTGGAACTGAATAAGCCTCGCGGCTAGGGGATCATCGGAATTGGATATTATATGGATTTCTCTTGGGGAGGCTGGGTGCTTTTTGTTACGATCAAGTATGAATCATTTCTCATTGAATTACTTACGTGGAAAGGCGGTGGAGTCTACATTATAATATAATATTACTAGCTGGTCCCAGAATGCGTTGCTATGCCATTTAATAAATAAATTGTTTCTCCCTGAGTGTCCTTTCCCATTCGTCCCGTTCCCCTTCCGCCTCCCCTTTTTTTCTCCAATTCCCACTCCGTCACCTCCACCTTCCTCTCCCCACTCCACTCCCCCCCCCCCTTCCCCCGTACCGCGAACCCCCCTCCCGTGTTCCCCTCCCCCCTCCCAGGTCCCCCTCCCAGATTCCGCTCCCCCTCCCTGGTTTCCCTCACCCATCTCTCCCTCCCTCCTGCTTTCCATAGAAATAGCCGCTTCCTCTCGTGCCACCAATAGCAATTTTTTTATACAAATTTCATAATGCCAGAGCTCACCGGAAGTTTTATAAAAATCTTATCCTGACAATAACGAACACACAAAAAAAGAATTTTCCAATTTGGTTTAGTCGTTCGGAAGTTATGCGCTTACATACATTTCGGCCATCAATTTTTATTTATATAGATAGATAGATAGATAGATAGAATAGAAGAAGATGATAGAAGATAGATAGATAGATACATAGATAGATAGATAGATAGAAAGATAGATAGATAGAATAGAAGAAGAAGATAGAAGATAGATAGATACATAGATAGATAGATAGATAGAAGATAGATAGATATTAGTAAATTCAGTTATTTTTTTTTTCAGGTTCTCCCTAAAACAGTTAGTTATACACCAAATTATTACGGAGAAGATTACAAAATACAAGAGAAAAAAAGTCCAAGTGGGCAGTTTCACTATGTTGAGACGTATGTCAAAAGATAGTTACTGAACTCTCTATAGGTAACATTGAAGATGTCAATGCTCAATGCAGAATCGTTAAGCAGTTGAATTGCTCTATTTAATGGGGCATTCTGAAAGGAAGAAGTTCTCGCTTTCGGAGTAAAAGGTGCGTGGGATCTTCCACGAGTATAAGCGTTAGGGACATATAGGTTAATCTCCTCCAACATAGGTGGATTCAGTACAGTACCGGAGATCAGCTTAAAAAAATGTTTCCCCAAAATTTTTTTTTTATATGTGCGTTCGTTAGTCCTGCGTGAAATCTGGTTCAATGAATTTAGATTGGCTTACAATTTACGTAGGTATTTTTTTCAAATTTGAATTCAGACAAGCGACAATTGAATTCAGACAAGTGGGTACCTGCATGCGATGTTTTTAACCGAAAATTCATTTAATAGAAGTTTTCGAAATTGGAATATCAAGAATTCCGAGTGTTCCGTGATTTTTCACGGGTCCGCGATAGTAGAAAATAAAAAATAACTACTTTTCGATCATTTAAATTCGACGATGTTGTCTCTATTTCGGTATTAATAAAATGCAGACATAAGCAAGATAAAGGGCTGTTTCTCAGAGACGTTTCGCGAGATCAGATCCGGCGGCGTATTTACAAAACCTATACCGATTCAGTCGCGGTAACGACAATTTACATTTTAAATATACCTCTATTGGTTAGTTTTTATCACATTGCAAAAACAAAAATCGTTCTAAAATCTAGATAAAATAATCTTTCTGATATGTATATTAGAAATTAATAATTTTATTTCAAAATATTTAAATTTTAATATTATTCCCATATATTGTAAATACACCTCTATATTGATCATTTTTTATCACTTTACAAAAACAAAAATTGTTCTAAAATCTAGATAAAATAATCTTTCCAATGTGTATAATAGAAATTAATAATTTTATTTATAAATATTTAAATTTTAATATTGAAAATTTAAAGCGACTGAAACGCGGTAGGGATTGTAAATACGCGATCCGGCGGCGTATTTACAATCCCTAACGCGTTTGAGTCGCTTTAAATTTTCAATATCAAAATTTAAATATTTAGAAATAAAATTGTTAATTTCTAATATACACATTGGAAAGATTATTTTATCTAGATTTTAGAACCTTTTTTTGTTTTTGCAAAGTGATAAAAATTATTAATATAGAGGTGTATTTACAATATATGGGAATAATATTCAAATTTAAATATTTAGAAATAAAATTATTAATTTCTAATATACACATCAGAAAGATTATTTCATCTAGATTTTAGAACATTTTTTGTTTTTGCAATGTGATAAAAAATAACCAATATAGAGGTATATTTAAAATGTAAATTGTCGTTACGGCGACTGAATCGGTATAGGTTTTGTAAATACGCGATCCGGCGAGCCTACAAGGATTGGTAGGAGAAAGATATGGGGAGTAGGGTAATCGTAAATATCTGTCTCTACAGATACGGTCACGAAACACGGCCTATAGTCCAGTAAACGAATGGTCCAAAAGGAGGTGTAGAGTGCGTGAGCAGGAACCTAAGCGATTCTTTCAGGACTTGTTTAGGATGCTTAGGGTGTGAACATACTAAAAGTCCTGACGTCTAGGTGGTGAGCTAGGGGGGGGAGGGGGGGGGGGAAGGTCCCGATTTTCGGTTTTCCATTTATATCTCAAAAACGGTGCGTCGCAGAGGAAAACTTTTTTAGAATAAGTAAAAGCTCATAAAATTATCTACAACTTTTATTCTATACGCAATTTTGGAAATCCCAGCCGTTTTTGAGTTATACGCTCCACAAATGTCAATATTTTCGAAAAAAATAATTTTACCTCACATTTTTCGTCAAACATTCCTTCATATCGTCTAAAATATTCATCTAAGGAAGAAATTTATTTGAAAGAAGTTGTAAATAATTTAATTACCTTTTAGAATATACATACATATGTAAGTAAATCTCTAACCAGTAAATATTTACAGCAATTTTAAATTTTTTCGTAAAATGTCATCATTTTCAGAAAAAGCTGTTTTTTCTTATCAAATTATTAAGACGGGTTTTTTCTTCATGGGATATTCCTTATTAATTTTTGCACGCAAGAAAGCAGGTAGGTTGTTCTTGAACAGATGATTAGTGGAATTCATTTTATAATCATTATTATTATAATGGGTGATTAGGTTAGTCGTCGGAGATGCTACAACAACGTGCTACGATGCTGTTCGAGTTGGTGAAAAGGCAATGAATGCGATAGTGGGCTTGACATTCTCAGACATCAAGTTGTCCCGCAAAGATCGGGCATTCCCAATGTCTTCTGTTAGCTCGTCGATAAAAATTCACGATGAAAAGGTTGCAGTTGACCCAACATTGCTGTTTCGTGTGTATAAGCAAACGATCTGATGAGGATTTGATGAAATTCTTTGAGTATGAGTTGGCCCCATTTCCCTCGGCACTGTTCAATGAAAGTGGGATGCGAAAGACAAATAAATCTGTTCTGTATAGCTTATTCGAGCCCACCAAAAAAACTGTTTTACTGTCTCAGATGAACATAGTTGTGGACGGAGGATTTCTATCATATTATACATATCATCTATATTATACAGAGTAATTTGACAAAAAGATGCCTCCGTTGCCGCAATTTGTGATCGTTATATCACCTATGTCAACCACCACTATCCTGGAATGACTCGCACTGTGGTATTTGATGGGTACGCAAATCCAGTCAATAGTACGAAATCACAAGAACAGATGCGACGATACAGACTGAGAAGGTCAGCAGACATCAATTTGACATAGAACAAATCAATACCCGTTAAACAGGAAGATTTTTTATCCAATCCTACCAACAAAAGTAACTTCATCTCCTTACTACAGACAAAGTTTCGGGAAAATGGGATACAGACTCTTCAGGCCACCGATGATGCTGACGTCCTTATCGTGAAGACTGCTGTGGAACTATCCTTTCACAACTCTGTGGCTGTCTTTGGTGAGGATATGGACCTCACTGTCCTTTTGATTGCTTCCACTCCTCCCACCTAAGATATTCTGTTGCTGAAACCCGGACGAGGGAAAACCAAAACATTGGCACTGTCCACCCAAGAGATGCAGCATCGTGGATTTGAACACATCATATTTTTACATTCATTTACCGGATGCGATACAACGTCTGCAACTTTCAGGAGAAGCAAGGTGGGCTTTTCAAAATTGTACTTGGAGTCAGAAATGATCAAGCAAGCGGCAATGATCTTTTACAACCCCTCCTCTACTCACGACGAGGTTGAAGAGGCTGGAAATAAATGCTTCCTGAAATGGTATGCGGCGCCAAAAAGACAGACGTCCCTTAACCAGTACCGCTCCCAATCGTTCACAAGGTCCGTGGCAAATATGAAGCCTGACATCAGCTCCCTCCCTAAAACAGAGAGTGCAGCTAAACAGCATTCCCGGCGGACATACCACCAAGTTCAGCAGTGGCTCGGGATTGAGCTGTCCCCTGAAGAATGGGGGTGGAAACACGAAGGAGACACCCTGGCGCCAATTACAACAGAAGATCCTCCAGCACCGGAGGTCCTTCTGAAAATGATATTTTGCCGCTATACCAAGGATTGTGCAATTGGCAAATGTGGATGCCGAAAAGCAATGCTGACCTGTTCTGCAGCGTGCCTTCACTGCCAAGGGAGATGCCTCAATAGCGTGCCTATTGTCGAGGACGACGATGAAGACGACGTAGAGCCCTTTCAGCAAGAACATCCACCACTGAGAATGACGATGCCATGGATGAACAACGCTTGCCAAGACCCTCACGTGAAAACGTGAATCCACATAAAGTTGAGAGTGTAACATGATGTTATTGAGAACAGTGCCAAGGGAAATGGGGCCAACTCATACTCAAAGAATTTCATCAAATCCTCATCTGATCGTTTGCTTATACACATCCGCTGAAACAGCAATGTTGGGTCAACTGCAACCTTTTCGTCGTGAATTTTTATCGACGAGCTGACAGAAGAAATTGGAAATGCCCGATCTTTGCGGGACAACTTGATGTCTGAGAATGTCAAGCCCACTATCGCATTCATTGCCTTTTCACCAACTCAAACAGCATCGTAGCACGTTATTGTAGCATCTCCGACGACTAACCTAATCACCCATTACAATAATAATGATTATAAAATGAATTCCACTAATTATCTGTTCGAGAACAACTTACCTGCTTTCTTGCGTGCAAAAATTAATAAGGAATTTCCCATGAAGAAAAAATCCGTCTTAATAATTTGGTAAGAAAAAACAGCTTTTTCTGAAAATGACGACATTTTACGAAAAAACTTAAAATTGCTGTAAATATTTACTGGTTAAAGATTTACTTACATATGTATATATATTCTAAAAGGTAATTAAATTATTTACAACTTCTTTCAAATAAATTTCTTTGTTGGATGAATATTTTAGACGAAATGAAGGAATGTTTGATGAAAAATGTGAGGTAAAATGATTTTTTTCGAAAAAATTGACATTTGTGGAGCGTATAACTCAAAAACGGCTGGGATTTCCAAAATTACGTATAGAATAAAAGTTGTAGATAATTTTATGAGCTTTTACTTATTCTAAAAAAGTTTTCCTCTGCGACGCACCGTTTTTGAGATATAAACGGAAACCCGAAAATCGGGACCTTCCCCCCCCCTCCCCCCCCTAGCTCACCATTTAGACGTCAGGAATTTTAGTATGTTCACACCCTAAGCACCCTAAACAAGTCCTGAAAAAATCGCTTAGGTTCCTGCTCACGCACTCTACAACTCCTTCCTTTACTGGACTACTATTTCAAGGAATGCTTTATTTGTGGTGGTCTTTCACCAGGGCGATTCTGAGACTATCTACCGCATCATGTTTGTTTTTTTCTCATAAATAATCTTCCTGACCACCTATGGAAATGAAAAAGCATGTTATTAATTTAAATTTTCCAAAATGCGAGGAAATATATATCATTATTTTTATTAGTGCGGTTTCCAAACGAAGGAATTTCTTGATAAAGTGAAAATTTGCGCGAAAAACGGATAATAATTTATGTATTTGGTTTAATATTGCTGTGATTGATGTAGCCGACGGTTTAACCCCTTCATTAGGTGTTTTCTAGGAAACCAGCCAACCCTTTGATCACTGTACAGAAAAAAACTGCTAGATGTGTACTGTGGGCGTGACTGTGTGCACGGACCAGGCCCAATCATATTTACTCGCACTTTCCAATTAAATTAATCAACATTTTCAAATATCTCTATTTTATGTTAATCAGTTTAACAATTTAATTGACCTCAGAGTCGAAACTAAACAGCTTTAATACCATCGTACCAAAGATATTGAAATACAAGAGATAGGCCATGATGGCCGCCCGAACGTCAGCGGACTACTACCTAATGGGCATAGTTTGAATACGGAAAGAATTAGTTCATTTAGTTGATTTTTAAAAGGTGTGTAGTAGTATTGGTTAACATTATCGGCGACGTCAGGAAAGACAGTCCCATCTAGTGAAAACTGCGGATAGCACATCTCAAATTGAATATCTTTGCATTGAACAGATAACCCGATAGAAGTGTGGGATGGACATGGACGTGAAATAATACATCCAAAGAAAGCTTAAATTTGTCTTGAAATATCGAAATTATTAAGTATTATTAAATTATTATTAAGTAACATTGATACTATTCGCATTTTATACATAACGCTAGTGAGAAGCATTTTAGAATATAACTCTACGATTTGGGCTCCACATTACAATATCCATATTCAAGCGATTGAAAAAGTCCAGCATAGATTCCTTAGGTATATTAATTTTAAATTAGGTATTCCAAGAGAATCCGTGGACTATAATTTGTTATTAAACTGGACTAATCTCGTAAATTTATCAGATCGCAGAAAAATCTGTGATCTATTAATATTATATAAAATAATTCACTCGGTCTTGGATACCCCTGATTTAATAGAACTAATACGATTTCATTGCCCTGGTCGCGCTAACAATAGACTGACTCTACCGTTCTACTATAATAACACACATACATTATCACATTATTACTCACCAATCAGTCGATTACACAATTTGGGAAATGAATATGCTAACATCGGTGACATTTATTTCTTAAAATTAGCGCAATATAAACATGCACTCAAAAATTATTTTTCCATAATGTAACTTTATATACGCAATATGGACGTGTTGAAATGAAATGATGATATTTCTCATTGTTCTTTTTTGTTATTTTTTGTTGTGATACGTAAAATAATTGTATGTTATTTTTAAGTTTAAAACTATTATTATGTACTGATATTATTTTTCTTACTTTTGTACTCTATTATATGTTTATTTATAAAAGGCAGTATAGCCGTTTATGTATTTAAAATAAAAAATAAAAATAAAAATAAAATAAACGGGTTGTTAAATTAATTAGTTCAGTGTGCCCCGGTCATCCGCCTCCAAGATCAAGCCAAACCTTGCCCAAGAACCCGGGCACCCCTGCTAAATCACCAAACGTAGCGAACCACTTGGGGTGACCTATGGCAGAGGTGTTGGTTATCCAATAAAGGATCCCGGGGCGGCGGTATCCATTCCCGGCTCCCAAATAATTAGAAATAGTTTTTTTTTTTAATTTTACCCAATAGGTTTAATAGTCTCCCTCAACCAGTCTATTCCGATCCGGCCTGCCACGCAATAAGTGGGCAGACGCATCCGCCTCTCTCATTAAGACCTAGAAAGACCTCACCCTATGAACCCAGGCATCCCAATCATCAAACGTCGGGAACAACTTTTGTGTCTTATGGACCTTATGGAAGAGGTATCATCCAATAAATGGTTTGGCGGCGGTACCCTTAAGAGCGTTTAACCAGCCAGCGGACGAAAATCCACATTTCGTCGACAGTTGTTCTTCCGATCATGCAGGGCGGTTACAATGAGAAAGATTAATTATTCTCCGTACCAGCTTTTTAAATTTATAACTCAATATCGAATTTATTTCAATCCAAATTAGCTTTAATTTATACCTTCATCCAAAAATGCTGAAAGGCGTGATGATAAAACTATTAAAATAGTGTACTTTTTTTAGTTATTTTTTGATTATAAGTATTTATCATTTTTCAATAATGTCTAAATTTAATAAGAATGTTAAAAAAATCTGAAATATATTAGTTTGTAAGTGCGCAAATAAATACACAAATGGACCAATTTTCGTCAAGAAACACATGTACGTACATATTTTTTAATGATTTTATTGAAACTAAAATTAAAATTCTAATATATAATTCTGCTAGATAATGTATTGATTTATTTTACTGCATGATTACATTATTTGAAATGGGTGTGGTATAATACAAAAACTCTTTTGAAAATTTAACAAATCTGCCAACGACCTATGGAATAACCTTATTATACTAAAAATTAAAAAAAAATCTAAAAATTTATTACATACGAATGCTAGATAAAAGAACAATCTTTCGAAATCCATTTATAGTTTTTTGTGGAAAAGAGTCAATACGTCTAAAAACTTTTTTGAAAATGACGTATTTCCGGCTTTCTCTGGTAATGCCCTCTTAACCCTCCTCTCAAATTGAGAATCAGGACATACCGGAAGAATAATGACAGCATCTTCACCTGACGGCTGTGCTCTAAACTTTAGAGTCTAAAGACTGCAATCCGTTTTTTAAGATAGGGGAATCTACGCTTCTGCACAGAATCGAAGTTGAGTCGATTTAGTAACTAATAAATTTACGGAAAACTTGTGAGGAGATCACACTTCTAGGAATTAAAATCTGTTCAGTGCCTTTGCTGGAAATGAGGTTTCAGCCTAATCGTTAAATTATTCAACATGTGGACTGAGAAAATATTTCCAGCGATTTTACTTTTCTAATAAATATCAGAATTATTTATCTTGGTTTTTGTTTTTATTTACGCAGCAAACTGTAAATTTTCGATTCCACCGCAAAAGGAGGGATGTAGGGGAAGAGAATGGGGATAGATAGGGATAGATAGATATGTCTACCAAAATCAACAACCAACTTGTAACCAATGTGGTGGTCTCCCTTTCTCTCTCTCTCTCTTTGTTTCTCTCTTGAATCTCAGAAAATCTCTGGAAGATATACATTTTTTACGTTAACTCCACAAGGAGGTCCCGAGGAAAATATTTTCCCTCAGGGCCAGTATCATCTTTGGTGATGCTGTGTGGGGGTCATTTTGAGGCGAGGAAAGAATACATTTGGATCTTCACTCGGAGCATCACTAAAGAGGTGCATGTTATAGGAGGAACGAAACACAGAAGCCGGCAAATCGTTCTACAGCCGACCTTCGTGACATTTCTGCCGCCTTCTAATGTTGGCCACGCGTTTGGCGTGTTTCGTGAAATCATCCATTGCATCTTCCATTGAAATATCGGTGAAACAAGGACAGCATTCCCACCTGACTTCTGTGATCCGAAGATTGCAATCCGTTTGTTAAGATAGCGGAATATATCAAATTAAGCGCGAGTTTTTGCCAAGGGTTTTTTCGAGTCGTTTGGGTCTCCAGACCACCAGAGGTGGCTGCCAAATTCAAGAATGACACGCACTTACAATTTATTTAGGCTCACCAGTTGTACCTATGTATACTATCTGTGGGCCCTGTACAGTACCTACGACCAACTTCTGAGGTTAACTTGTCTGGCTAACTTGTCTCCGGCTTGATGGAGCCTTCGTGCCTGAGCTGGTAAGGTTTCATTTTCATATAAGAATTTCATTTTCTATATCTACAACAATCATTTAAGGAGTTATTAAAATAATCATATTTTGTGCTATTTTGAACAAGTTCTAGATATTTACGTAAGTAGTAATTTACTCACCGACATCTCGACAGATGGATGATCTATGAAGACTAATTCCGACTCTTCCCCATCCAGAAGAACGCTCACAGATTTTTCTCCAAATTCGTCATCTGCAACAAACGAAACAAATAGGACAATAAGTCGAAAATAACCATACATTCGGAAAACTGAAATTTTGACAGTGTAAATAAAATATACTGATCAGATAATCCCAAAAGGTGTTATATGTACTGGATTAAACCAAAACTGACTATAACTAAAATGATTGTTGGTTCCAGAAATTATTTTGATGTTTTAAAATGTTTCATTAAAATTTTAGAGGTGGGGGGGAGGGGCGGGTATGGGTAGGTTGGGAGGTGTACTACTAATATCTACAGGAATTCCAAAAACTGAACAAATCTATGAGGATTAATATCTATGAGAAACAAAGAGAGGACGAATATCTACAGCTCAAACTGCTGACTAATATCTATGAGAACCAAAGTGTGGAAGAATATCTACATCACTGGCTGAGATTGGATTTGCAATTATATATAGCATTTTGGAATAACGTAAAATTGCATATGCAGTTTAAAAAACTTAATTTATGTCTGTATGTATGTAAAAATCCCTAATATCGGACTATTGGACACATTTAGCTGATTATTAAGGATTTGGGTTTTTGTTTTAACAGCTTTCTTTAGAGTGCTTCTAAATTATTTAGTCTGTTACCATTACCATTTATATGTCAGTTAGGTTAGGTTAGATTAGGTAGTGGTGCCGTGTATTTCGAAATCAATAAATATCTTTGTATTGTGACCTCCATGTTTGTTCAATAAATTATTGTCTTCGTAAACAGCAAAATACGTAATATTATGCAAAAACTTATGTACGTACTTTAAGAGGAATATAAACGCTAGAAATATTTCGAATCTCATGCCTGCAAAATTTTAAAATCGAGCGTCTTTTTGCACGAGGCTAGTGAGCGAAAAAGTGGTTTTTATTTATTTTGTGCATAATTTTATAAGAACGAAAAAAAGTTAGAACATAGATAAAGTCAAAAATAGTCTTAGGCGTAAAGGGGTATTTTTTAAAAATTGTTACTTACATTACTTCATAGTTAAGTCATGAGAAAACATTTTTTTTAGTGGTTTACGCTTATATTTTTTGTTACGTAAATAATAATTTTATTGTAATTCCGATACATAGATAAAGTAGTTAAAGCTTCAATTTATCCGTAGCATATTTTTTGATGTTCATACTGTAAGCCGATTCGTCGTAAAGATTAATCAAAATAGTATCTAAATAGGATTTCACGTATATATTCATCTTAAACGTTTAAGCCTTTACGTAATTAGTAATTACGTAATTGAAGTAATTTATATTTTTCCGTACAACCTCTTCCTCAGCTGCCCTCTGTAGATATTAGTCCAACCTACGCTCCACAGATACTAGACACCACTGGGACCGTCATAGATATTTGTCCGACCTTAGCTTTGTAGATATTAGTCCTCACTCTTATATATTAGTATAGATATTAGTCCAACATATGAGCTGTAGATATTAGTATCTGGAGTCGTAGGTTGCCCGGGAACAGTTCATTGGATTACTAAATACCTTTGCGTAAGGCACCCCCAGCGGTTCACTATATTTGGTGACTTAACAGCAGTGACAACGTCCTGGGGGTTATTTTTTACAAAACAGTGCTGTACAAATCTTCAAACCACTATTATTATTATTATTAGCAGGGGTCATGTTGGTTACATGGGCAGGTCTTGGCGGCGGATGCGTCGGCTCACCAGTTGTGTAGCAGGTAAGATCGAATGAGACCGGTTGACCTCTCTAGACCCATATCCTTACACCTCTGTGGAAGAGATGGGTTCATACATCTGTCACTCCTGGATATACGGAACCCCAGATTTTCACCCACACCTCATACCCTATTATTTCCCAGAACATTTTCACCTTCCTTTTCTACTCATGGCATCCCCAAAGGTGACCTCTTTACCAGGGGAAAATAATTTTCCTCAGGCGAACATTGGTTACATAACTTCATAAAAAACGTAGATTAATTTATACCCGTTATGTAAATGTTGAAATAAATCTACTTATTCAGCCTGTTACGCCAAAATTTCAAAAATACCTGTGAATTAACAACGTGAGATTACATTTTTTTAACCACAATCCAACAACACAACGAAATAGGATATTTAAAAATTAAGAAATCAAATTTCGTTACATAAAATACGTTCAAGGTAAAGATTGATAAAAAACATCGGTTATGTCTATGATTTTTCTGAGAAGCGATATTTATTATACAGGGTGGCGCAAAATTAATCATCCAATTTTGTTTTTGAATAACTTTTTTACTAAATAAAAAAAAATGATTTTGAGTACTTAATGGAAATCTTTATTTGGACTTTGACAATTTTTTCTGTTAAGTGGAAAATATGATATCCGTCAAGTGGCTGTCGCCAGTGTTGATACACATTTGTGCCATTTTTATCACACTTTCCATGACTTTCCGCAAGATTTCCGGTGATTCCGGTTCGCTTTCCTATCGAATATTCTCCTTAAGGGCTGCGATTGTCTGAGGCTTGTTGGCATAAACCCGCGACTTCAAATAGCCCCAAATCGCCAAGACGAGCGATTACGCGACCAGGAAACGCTTCCTTCACAATATCCATTGTGGCTCGTGCTGAGTGCGAGGTTGCACCGTCATGTTGAAACCACATGTTCATCAAGCTCCGCTCATCCAATTCCGGCAGTAAGAAGTCTTTTATCATGGCCCTATAGCGTTCGCCAGTAACAGTGCCCGTATTGCCAATGGCATCCTAAAAAAATACGGCCCAATTGCTCCTCCCGCGGGAATACCGCCGCACCACACAGTCGCTTTGAGCGGATATAATGACTCTTTGTGCATCACACAAGGATTTTCAGTGCCCCAGAAATGAAGATTTTGCTTATTGACGTAACCGCTTAAGTGGAAATGCGCCTCGTCGCTGATGATGACATTCGACACAAAATCTCTAAAACCGTTAAAGCTTAAATCGACACAATTATTCCACGCTCTTGCGGAGTATAGCGCTCCGTTACTTGTCAGTTTGTATTCTGCAGCTGTCTAGGTCACAAATATCAAATATGATTGACGTACGACGCCATTTGCAAAAATTATAACATCTTCCGATAGGGTGATTAATTTTGCGCCACCTTGTTTAAGCACGTAAAAATGAGAAAAACTTGGAGGAAAAATAAGATCCGATTTCAACGCGCTAAAATCAAAATTTTCAAGCGATGTAAACTGTAACTTTCTTATCACACAATAGCTTTGTACTTTAGTGTGTTTCATATAAGATTTTTCACATGTAAGTGAGAGCTATCCCCTTTCAAAAAGAATCTAAAAATCCAATTATTAAAAGGTATACAATACAAAAACGTTACTAATAGATGGATAGTAAAAAGGAACGAAAAAAGACAGAAAATTGTGCGAGATTTTATATTTTGTAAAAAAAAATTAAAAAATAGAGAAAAGAATACAATACTCAAGTGGAAGAAAATAAAAGTGGACTGAAAGTGGTTCGATACGTTTGGTAACTTAGCAGGGGTGCGGCGTCATGGGGTGAGGCTTATCTAGGTCTTAGGCCCAGAGGTAAATTGTTTTCGTTAGGGCCTCATATGTGGAGCTAATGAAAAAATCAAGCATTTTGAAAAATAAAATAAAAAAAGCTAAGAAATCACACTTTCACAACACAAGAGCTAACCAGAACGACATTATGAAAATACCAAAATTTAAAACTGCTTTTAATATTTAAAATAACCAAATTTATAACTGCTTATAAATTTAATACATCTCCACTAATCTCGATGATTCACCTTCAACAACAATAAAGAAAACGGATAATGCAAATGATTTAAAAAAAAAAAAAATCAAAACTTGGCATTAGACTCCGCATTCCGAATTTCTACCAATTTACAACGTATTTTCTTTTAACACTTTAAGTTTTTAAGTCCTAAAAAAATATACGTTTTTTAAAGATAATCTCCATAAATCATCGATAAAATCCATCGATAGCAAAAAATCCGCAAAGTTAGCTCCGAAAATTATTAAAAACTCATCTTATTCTGTTACTAGCTGGTACCCGGCATGCGTTGCTATGCCATTTAATAAAGAAATTGTTTCTCCCTGCGTTTCCTTTCCCATTCGTCCCGTTCCCATTCCCCCCATTCCTCTCCCGCGTCCTTTTCCCTTCTCGCGTTTCCACTCCGCCTCCTCCACGTGCCAGTTTATTACAATTTTTAATACAAATTTCGTAAAGCCAGAGCTCACCAGTAGTTTTATACAAACCTTCTCCTGACAATAACGAACACAACAAAAAAAGAATTATCCTATTTGGTGCAGTCGTTCGGAAGTTATGCGCGTACATACATTTCTGCAATTCATTTTTATTTATAATATAAAGATTCATGATAATAGGTTTTAAAAATTAGCAGAGTTTCTTTAAATGCTATTTTAGACAAATGTTCAAAGATTTTTGGTTTTTTCCAAGTAAATCATGCTTAATTAAATATTTTAAACCCTCGAATTAAAATAGTTTTTTTAGATTGGCGCTCTTCCTCCTACTCTTAATTTTTCCAACAAACTACTACTTTTTTTCTTTTATATGAAACAGACATACGTGCATTGTGTGTTTCATCCTTTTTTATTAATTGTATGCACTTCTGATATTTCTACGCCTACGGAACGGTGGCGGTACAAAAAGGCATGCGTTCCTTATCACAATAATGCTGCAGATCTTTCAAAAGATTAGAAACACGATGTACGTAGGTCTGCTTCTTCCAAAGGAAAAAGGAATAATTTTCTTGCATCTCTCTCGCACTACGCACCGTGACGTCTCCGTAGACCCCTACAATACTGTTAGCCGTGACGATGATTTTAAAAGTATGGAATATAGTTATAAGGATAGGTAAATTGAAGTGTGAATGAATTCCGAATATTCGAAAATGTCAAATATCAATGCGCTGATGGTTTTGTTTTGTTCTTAAACGTATAATGCTGCAGCTCTTTTTTACACATAAAATATTAACAGTCGAAAATGACACAAACGGTGAACGTATGTTTGCACCCCCCCCCCCCCCCCAAAGGAAATATACATTCATTATGGTAAATCTCCCCCACGTGTACAAAAAAAAATTAAACGCAATTCCCGTCGCTGTAGCTGAGTAGCGTAATAAAATGTATCTGTTTCCTCCAAAAGAAAAAAGCGGTACTTTGGAGGAAACAGTCACACGTATTTTGTGTGTCCCACCCGTTGTCTCACTATTATTTAATATGTAAGAAAGACCTGCAGCATTATAGTGATGAGGAACGTATGTTTATTGGCGTTTTATGCCATCACGGTACCGTAAACGTGGATTGTCATGGTAAAGATAAAAGTGTACATTGCAAGCATAAGAAACTACAAAAAATACCAAAATATATTTTAAAAGTCGTATGTAGAAATGAGCAAACTTACCCAAACTAGCGTCGTAGGTGTTCATGTATTCAGAGGTCATGAATTGAGATACGAGAGCAGTTTTTCCAACTCCCGAGTCACCCAACAGCACCACCCTGTATTTCGGTATCTGAAATGAAAAATGTCAAATTCAAATTAAATAAAAAAAAGGAATATGTGGGATGTGGGTATCAAAAATACGGTGACCCGTCAGACGATCTCCCGACAGTTAGCCTCCCGAAATTATAATAAAAAAAAAAAATTGTGTGTGTTTTACCAATTTCAAACCTAAAATCGGCTTCAAAAATACCTTTAATGATAATAAGTTCGTATGGATACCTTTCAAACGAATTTATTTATAGTGACAATTTTTTGCACTTATAAGGTTGTATTTAAACAAGTGGTTTTATCCTTGATGCATTTTAATGAAAATATGTTGATAAAACTCGTAAATACAATAATATAACTTTGTTTCAATTCCAATTTTTTATTTTTTTATCCAACCGGTTTCGGTTCATCCTGAACCTTCCTCAGGGGTGAATAAAAATATATATTTTAGAAATGTGTTTGCTACATGTGAAAAAAAAGAGATAATAATATGTTTCATACTTTTGTTATTCATCCTCATTTTAGTACCTGCTGCACACTCCTTCGGAAACATTAAGTTTTGTATAAATTGGTTTACCGTATTTTCCCTAAACCGACTGCACATTGTATTTTTTTTAAAAGAAAGACAAACATTCCCAGGTTACGAATAACCCAACAATGTTTGAAAATCTCCTACTACCACCACAGAAAGCCGAAAATTCGTTTTCGGTTTCGGTGAAAAGTCCTGTTTCGGTCGGACACCACTATATACACTGGAAACACGGACAGATTCACATTTTGAAACATCAAACGCCAATTAATTACGTAAAAATATTATGAATTTGGTAATATGAATTGCAATACTAACTTAAATATGCATTGGCAGGGTGCCATCTTTTTATGATTTTTCTGTTTCCAGATTTTCGATCGACTTTCGCTAATATTGTCTTCATTTAATTAAATATTATAATTTGAGGTTTTACTCATTTAGTCAAAAATAAAAATAATTATTCATCGTAGACTTGCAAAAAAGTCAACTGACGTCACATATTAAAAATAAAAATCGATAAAAATTTATCCAATACACTATCTAGAAGGCATTTAGTTCGGGTTAAAAGTTTCGGTTTCGGCAGATTGTAACATTTGCTGCTAGGGGCGTGTCTCTATTCGCAATTTCGCATGGTCTGGTTGGCTGCATTGTACACCGAATGGGGTACACATGGTTCAAGATGCTTCGAGAATCTTCGGCTCTTGAGTTGACGGAATTACCGCGGGTCGAGTGGAGGTGTTTTGTGGAACGGGCTGTCATTGTGCTGGAACCCAATCATCATTATTGGACTACGAGATGTGAGAATTAAATTAATTATTTAACAGATCGAGATTTTGTCTTAGATATATTTAGAGATTACTGAGTTTAAAATATGTATCGTTTATACAATACAGGCGCCCATCAGTTTAATCTTATAAATTATTACATGCTAGATTCGTATTGACACGGTTAGAGAATTTACGATCATTTACAGCTGGAACGATCCATCGTATCCAGCCACCTCTGATGAGTAGATTTATTTGTTATTTTAGAGTCTCATTGCTTATATTAGAATGTTCCCAAGGGCAGGGTTTGTAATTTACAATAAATTATTCAATGTTTACTGACATGAAACTTTCATTTCATACATACCCACATTGCCTTGCTTGTTTTAACAAAGATTTGAATACTAATCACATGGATGGATATGTGTGTTCTATGGGTGATTACTGATGTTTAGAGTGGCTGATGTGGAGAAGGATCTTCAACCTTGGTGGGTATTTAATAGAGGTAAACATTGTATGTTACAAGATTTAGTGCCGAAACTAGATTTTTTTGCGGAAACTTGCCGAAACCAAAACCGAAACCGAGCCTTCGGTCGGTCAATAATATAGATTTCTTATTTAATATCGGTTCGGCTATCAACAGTGAAACTGCTCAAAGGAAATCGATATAAAATCAACGGAAGTTATGCCTATCGATCCAACATTGAAAAGTTATCGATTTCACCATGTTAGAGCTCCTGGCCATTTTATTTCGCCAATAGTCCAACAAAGCAAAAATAAAATTAAGGGTCTTTCAATCTGCACGGGATTGGTCTCACGACTATAATCGTTTCTCCAATATCTCCAGATTGTGTGAAACCGTCCTTAATGGCGCTTCTGTTCAGTTCGGAGAAGATAAAAGGCAATATGTGCCATATATACTTTTTCTTTCTTTTATACAAAACTACCGTCACCACTTCACGTAAGATCGAGGAAGTCACAAGCCAAAAATGTGTAATTTTTAATATATTTTTTTAAATTTCTCCACACATGAGACCACGAGAGAAAAAAAGAGTGTAAATATAATATTAGCTTTCTTTTCTTTTGCTTGTCTATTTTAAAATGGTTTGAAGATTGTATATTGATTTTACAAAAATAAAAATGTTTATTTTTTTGGATTTCGTAGGACCTCCGTTCGCCAGATGTCTCTGGCCGCTGAGAATTGTCACGCCGCTTCGCTATCGGAGGCTCGCGCGTAGCCGTGAATTTATTACATTATATTAGAACCGAAGACCCGTTAAATAATAAAATTTAGTGACGCACTTCCGTTTCATCCGAATTTCAAATCACAAAGGGTCTAAAGAAGTTTCTCTTCAAAAATACTTCAGGGGATGCTGTCTGGAGGGTCTTTTTAAAGGAATGAGAATAAGTTCTGGGAAGGAAAAAGTTTGACGAGTGGATAGGACTATGGGATGGGGATCAATGTGTTCTAGAGTGACGGACGTTTAAATACGTCCCTCTCAAGATGAGACACAATGTACGCAAGTATGTTTCCTCCAAAATAATACATTTTTTCTTTGGAGAAAACAGACATAAGTACATTGTGTGTCTAATCTTTTGTCTCATCATTATTTAATGCGTAAGAAAGAGTTGCATTATTGTGATAAGGAACGTACGTGTATTGCCTTTGTGTAAGGTCGCTGTTCCGTTAAAAGTGGGAAAAGTAAAACCACCTAATATCTGTGATTGTAACTCGGGTTCAATGAATTCGGATTTGTTTAGAATTAAGACGACATTATACCCTCAAATATATTCAGAATTTTAACGACGTAAGTAAAGAAGCTGTGTGTACAAATTGCAACTCGCGACCCGGTCTATTGGACGGACCTACTGTCGAATTTGCCGTATCAAAGAAAAGAAGAAGAAAAAAAATAATTTCGGAATCTTAATGACGTAAGTGAAGAAAGCGTGTAAACAAATATACGCCGCCGCACGGCGTATTGTACGAACGTACGGTCGAATCCACCCTAGCCGGCCTGGAGATTCGACCTTTCTGCCGCGTACATTTTAATTAATTCTGAAGAACGTGTTACAAATATTTAAAATGTGTCTCCGTGTTGTCCTTCCGAAGTTATTAATTCATCGCCTAGAAAAATAAAATCTGGTGCTTACCGCTAACTTTAAGTTGAAAAACGGGTTATAAAGTTTAAAGTTCAAGACGTATTGTAGGAGCTACATAAAATTTAGTTTGCAATATGAAATATTATATTTAATTAGAAATTTGTAAACTTAAATGTACAAATTACTAAAATAAAATTAATAAATAAAAAAATAAAAAATCGTTATAAGTAAAATATATTAATGGTAATGTACTGTTTTGATTAATCTAAAATATAAATAACTCGCATTCCTTGTGCGACATGGAAATAAAAAAAATATTATTGTTACGAATTCGCCGGAAATGATTAAAATGTGAGTTTTGAGCAAACAAAAATTGTTAGGGTTGTGTACCGCCAGCGTTATTTTGAAAATTGTAACTGTTGATAATATTTGGCCCATTTGCACAGGCAAGGGCGCTGTTGTCAAATTTGTGACTATTCCGTAATTTTTCATATGTCTACAACACTATTATTCTACACACTATTAGTCTACAACACTAATAGTCTTGTATATTTTCCAATAGGCTTGGCTGCCATTCCAAAGTGAGACAACTTGGCGAGAAAATTACCCATTAAAAAATCATTTAAATTATGTATACATGACGCGTACAAAAATATATTATGTCACTTAACGCGCGGGAGCGTGGGCGTATACCAAATTGCTGTTAAAATTCGTTTTAATATTAATACATTTTGTTCGGCCGAGGGGTATAAAGCTTCTGACATATTAGCATAAAGTTTTTTTCAAGACTTTTTTTTATATCGCTTGCCTCGTATCTGAACATTCTTTAAGGCGATTTTTTTAACATATCTCCACACAGGAGGCCCTGAGGAAAACTATTTGCCTTTGGGTGTATTTCATCTTTGGGGATGCTGTGTGGAGTCTTTTTATTTTATTTTATTTTTATTTTATTTATTTTTTATTTTATTTTATTTTATTTATTATGGAAAATCAACAGATATTATACACTTATAATAATAACATTAATAATATACATAATATCCAATGACAGATTTTCACATAATTAAAATTATAATTAAAAAGTAATACAAAAAAGGAAGGGTCCTGTACCCGTAAGAACTTAACAAAAATATAAAAATTATGAAAATTATTCAAAAAAAAGATTTAAAAACACAATATAAACTATGATAATCTGCTTACTAAATTTTAAACATGAAGTATTCGGAGTCAGAAATCTATTCTCACTCCACAACAACAATAATAATAATATGTACATTGTACAAATTGTACATACCTACAACTCAAGAGTGAATACAATAGTGTCGAATGACAAGTATGTAACTGGAAAGGATTCACAGCAATAACAAGGTAACTTGCAATTCGGTCAAAAAATTATTTAATGTTGGCTATGACATACTTTTTTAAGGTACTTAAATTACATAAGAATATGTCTATATTATTAAAATTCTTATCAAATACATTGCATGCTCTGAATATAAAAGCATTTTGTCTGAGATTAGTAGAACATTTTTGAAGTTGAAAAAGTGATTTTTCTCTGGTTCTAACACCTGGGACTCTAAAATTAATCTCAGCCAAAAGGGGCGAACAATCAATAAAACCATTGATAATTTTATGAAGATATATTATATCTGCACAGTCTCTTCTAATTTTTAAGGGTTTAAGTCCATAAAGGTCCAGCGAGCTGTTTATGTCACGATAACCAATATTAAACTTGAAATTTAAATGACGGACAAATTTTCTTTGGATGGCTTCAATGCGTTTAATATAAATTTTATATTGAGGATTCCAAATCTGAGAAGCAAATTCAAGATGACTGCGAACATATGAAAAATACAATATTTTAAGTGTTTGAATGTTCTTGAATTCTTTTCCAATACGAAATAAGAATCCTAACATTCTAAGGGCTTTCTTCACAATCATGTTAATATGTGCCTCGAATGTGAGTTTACTATCAAGTAGAACACCTAGATCACGAATTTGAGTAACCTTTTTGAGTGATTGGTTCGCTATAAGGTAGTTATGGTCAAATTTAATTTTATTTCTAGTGAAGGTTATCACATAACATTTAGAAGTGTTCATGTTGAGATGATTAATTATACAGTAGTCATTAAGTCTATAAAGATCTTCCTGTAATTTAATGCAGTCGATGATAGAGTTAATCGGAAGATATATTTTCATATCATCAGCGAATAGTAGTACTTTTGCATAATGAAAGCATTTTATAATGTCGTTGATGAAAATTGTAAATAGTAACGGTCCCAGGTGAGATCCTTGGGGTACACCGGAAGGTATATTTACGAACTCAGATATGAAACCATTAATTGTTACTCCTTGAGTGCGCCCATCAAGATAAGAGACTAACCATCGATACAAATCCCCGTGAATTCCCAAAGCCAGTAATTTGGATAAAAGAAGATTGTGATCAATTTTATCAAACGCTTTCGAGAAGTCGGAAGCGGAAGGAAGGAAGGAAGATTTATGGAAGGAAGAAGAGGAAGTTCTGGGAAGGAAAAGGGTACGCGAGGAGTGGGTAGAAATCTAGGGGTCAATGTGAGTAGGAGTGACGGATGGATGAATCCATTCCTCCAAATGCGGTGCAAGGCGATGGGTTGAGAGACCAGATGGAGAGGTCTAGGTTGGGTCTCCCTCAACTAACCTCTCTCGATCCGGCCCGCCATGCTGAAGGTGAGCAAACGCATTGGCCGCCAAGACCTAAACAAAACCCACCCTTTGCACACGGGCACCCCTGCTAAATCACCAAACGTAGCGAAACATTTGGGGTGACCTGTGGCAGGGGTGATGGTTATCCAATAAAGGTTCCCGGGGCGGCGGTACCCATTCCCGCCTCCCAATTTAAATAGCTTTATCAAAATATTCCCCTGCTTGATGAAAAAAACTTCAATATGCTTATATATTAAAAAATATGTACTAAATATTTCACTCCCAAATGTTCTGATTTTAGAAGTTTTTTGTTAATTAAGTTTAATTTATTAAATAAGAGAAAATTAGGAACACTTTTTGGACGCGAAGTCCAGTAAATAAGTGATTATAAGTAATTATTAAAGAAAATATTGAAATTTTTATCGTTCTTTGTATAAAGGCGTGTATTATTATTTTTAATAAACAATAATATCTGTCTCCGCTCGCTCAAAGGTGACACAGGCCCCGAGGGGATACCAAAAGACTTCTAAAAAATAAAATTAAAAAATAAAAACTCGCAAGTTACCCAAATATCACGTTAATATTACGTCTCTAGTTCTTTCATCGATTTTCCAACGCACAGTAAATCACATCCCGCCACAATGAACAGACAAATCCTAGAAGTGTAGTTTATACCACGAAAGACCAGTAGTGATCGCCGATTCACATAAGAACTTTCGACTCCTAGGCCCCAGAAAATCCGATAAAGTTGACTACGTTTATGTTCAAGAAAACATTTGCTTTTTTAAATATTTCATTTGAATTTTGATTATTTGACTTAATTTTATTTATTTACATATTATGCATTTACATGGAGATACTGCTGAAAACCGGCTGCGTTACTTGAAAAATCCTGAACGTATAGCTGCGCGGTGACCCATTTGCGAATAGAATGAATGTTATTAAAATTTAAAAAAAGATGTACATATGAATATGTAAAAATCTGTTGGCAAAAAAAATGTTTTTATTTTTTCAAACACAGCAAACTTATTTTGTGGCACCATTTTAATTCAAAATTACTTAGTTTTAAAAACGTTTATTGTTTATAAAAAACCGACATGTTTCGTGAGCGATGCTCACTTCCTCAGGGTTTACTTAAAACTAATTACAATAATAGATATGGACTTAACAGTGTCAATGGAAAGGTGGGAATAGGAAAGGGATGGGGAATAATAAGACATAAGACGACCGGTAAGTGGTTGAGTGGGCATCGCGTTTGGGACCCATCAAGGTGTTCCGTGTTCGATTCCTCGGCTGGCTAATGCGCGGGTCACATTATGCTGGTTGCCAGCCGCGAGTTGAAGAAGCCGCTTCTGCCAGCCGTCGATCAGCTTGGTGTGACAACAAAATTCGGCGCTGGCGTCGCCAGCCGGCGAGTATTTGTCAGCGGCTGACGAAGTTGGACATGTTTAACTTTTGGTAGCAGGCAGCGGCGAATAATCAATCACGTGACCGCTGGCACCAGCCGGCAGTGCAGTCTGACCACTATTGCGTCTATCAGCAACGAGAAAGCACGTGTTTTTTTTGTGAAGTTGTTTAGTTGTGACTATTTTATAATTTGTAATTTTTAATTGATATAATTAAAGTTATTTATAATGTCTGAGTTAAAGTGGACTGCGAAACAAATAATAACATTTTTAAACGTTTTTCAAAATTATCCTTGTTTGTAGGACGTTACGTCGAAAGACTATTTAAATAGAAACTTTAAAGAGGTGTCGCACAACAAACTATTAGACAACTTACACATGTCAGATATACCAGGATCACTTGATTCTTTGAAAAAAAAAAGTTTACGTGATATCTACCGCAAGGAATTGCAAAAGATTGGAAAATCTAGCGAGACGACCTCCGTAGTCCAGTGGCTAAGACTCTTGACTCACATTCCGGAGGTCGCGGGTTCGAACCCGGCATGCGCAAAAAAAAATTATTTGATTAATTTGTGTTATTTCACAATTAATTCATTTAAAATAATATATAGTATATTTGCGGCATGTTCCAGAGTGGAAGATAGTATATCGATAGATATATATCGATAGATAGTATAGATAGTATATCTATTAGTATCGCCCTGGTGTAAGACCACCATTCAGAATTGAAACGTTGCTTGAAAATGGCTTTAGCCGTGTTTAGTGACCAGATCTGAATAGCCAGGTACTTCCCAACCTTCCTCTTCCCCACCTCCTTCCCCTCCCCACTACCTTCAGCCTCACAACATACCCCAATTGGGGATGCCATAGTCTCACTGGCTCCAGACGGGAGCAGTTGAGATTCTTGTGCGGTATTCACGGTAAAAAAAAAAAAGAAAAGAGTAGCAGCAACAGTAGTGTGACCAGATTGCTCGCCGCTGCTAGCTGGTACTACTACCAGCCGCTGGTAAGCAGCAGCTGGCAACCAACATAATGTGACCCGCGCTTAAGTCCTCCATCACGACTCAAGCAACATTTTCGGCTAACTGTGGTAGTAATAGGAGATTTTTAAATATTGTCGGGTTATTCGTAACCCGGGAATACTTGTCTTTCTTTAAAAAAAAATTATAATTTACAAAGGGAACATGTTTAATAATGGGTCATCTAAAGAGCATAAATACGAATTCAAATATTTTTAAATGACCTATTATTAAACTTGTTCCTTTTGTAAATTATGCCCTTCCTACTCCCACCTTTTCATTGACACCGTTAAGTCTATATTTATTGTTGTAATTACGTCTGTCTTGACACAGGTATATCCTAGTGAGACAGGCATAAAAAACCTAATGTATACAAATTTTATATTATATTTAATTAAATGAAGACAATATTAGACAAACTCAATCGAAAATCTGGATACAGAAAAATCAGAAAAAGATATTGGCACGAGTTCGAGTCTCCAGATTTTCGATTGAGTTTCCCCAATATTGTCTTCATTTAATTAAATATTACAATTTGAGGTTTTATTCATAAAGTAAAAATAAATCTTTTTGTAGATAAATAAATAGTTTTAAGTAAACCATGGCTTTTATTATTATTATGGAGTACCCTAAAGAGTCCGAACTGCTTCCAATCGTCTGGATCCAATAAGACTATAGCATCCCCAATTGGGATATTTTAGGGGGTTGCAGTTAGTGGGAAAGGGAAGGAAATGGGGGAGAGAAAGGTGGGGAAGTACTTACCTGACCGTTCAGATCTGGACACCAAACACGGCTAAATCCATTTCAAGTAACGTTTCGATTCTGAACGTTCGTTTTTCATAAGTGGGATACTTAGGGGGATTTTTAGCTCTTGAATGTGGTGGCGTTTGCCCGGGTCTTAGCGGCGGATGCGTCTGCCCACCAGCTGCATGGCAGGCAGATCGGGAGAGAGAGCTTAAGGAAGTCCCTATGACTTCTCCCGCCGTACTATCTCGGAACATCGCCTTGCACCGCAGTAGGAGGGATGGATTCATACGTCCGTCACCTGGACACACTGACCTCCAGATTCTTACCCATGCCTAATACCCTTTTCCTTCCCAACTTCCTCTCTATCTTTTCTGAAAAGACCCTCCACAGAGCATCCCCAAAGGTGACATAGGCCCCTGCGACGAATTATTTTCTTCATGACATAGGCGTCTTTGGGGATGTTGTGTGGAAGGTTTTTTCAGAAAAGGAAAGAGAGGAAGTTCTGGGAAAGTTTTTTTTTTACATTAGCTCCATACAGAAGGCCCTGAGGGGAATTATTTTCCTCAGGGCCTGTATGGAGCAAATTTTTCCTACTGTAAATTATTTTTAATTGATTTTTTTTATATGAATACCGCACAAGAGTCCCAACTGCTCCCGTCTGAAGCCAGGGAGACTATGGCATCCCCAATTAGGGTATGTTGTGAGGCTGAAGGTAGTGGAGAGGGGAAGGAGATAGGGAAGAAGAAGGCGGGGAAGTACCTGGCTATTCAGATCTGGTCACCAAACACGGCTAATGCCATTTCAAGCAACGTTTCAATTCTGAATGGTGGTCTTACACCAGGGCGATACTGAGAGTATCTTCCATATACTAAATATTATTTTTAATGAATAAATTGTGAAATAACACAAATTAATAAAATAAAATTTATTTGCCACGTCGGCATTCGATCCCGCGACCTTCGGTGTGCGAGTCAAGAGCCTTACCGCTGGAATACGACGGCCGTCAAACGATACAAAACAAATCTAATCAAATTTTACTTGTGCTTGTGTACTTTGAACCCGCGATCTCCGAACCAGCCAAATATAACCACTCAATCGGGAAGGCCGTAACTTCAAAGAAACCTTTTAAAAGGCATTTCGAAAGAATATCGATAATGTTTGATCAATATCACCCGAAGTAATGGTAAATTGAGCTTATTTCGGGTTCAAAGACACGCCCATAATACATTTCTATCCATTTCCAACTTCAGTGGCATTACAGCTAGGCTGTTGAGGACTCGAAAAAAGTGCTGCCGAGGGCGCCATTGGAGAATATAAATTTCGTAATTGATGATGGGTTCATAAAACACAAATGCCTACATCTATAATAATTTATTATCAACGAAAAGAATAAGCGAGAAACTTTGGAGATTTTTTAACGAAATATATCTCTTTTATCTTTGTGAGAGACAAGGCACAAAATCTTCGTAGAGGCCCTGAAGAAAATATATAATCGGATGCTGTGTGGAGGGTCTTTTTAAAAAAGGAAGAAAAGGATGTTCTAGGAAGGAAAAGGTTTGAGGGATAGGTCGGAATAAAGGGGTCAGTGTGTCCAGGAGTGACGGACGAATGAATCCATCTCTCCCACTGTGGTGCAAGGTGACGTTCCGAAAGAGCCTTGCTGGAGAGGTCAAAAAATCTCCCCTTACCAGACTCTCCCTATCCGCACTGCCACGCAGTTGGTGGGCAGATGCATCCACCGCCAAGACCCGGACAAACATCACCCCATTAACACGGGCACCTCTGCTAAGACAACAAATGTAACGAACCATTTGGGGCGATCTATGGCAGAGGTGTTGGTTATCCAATAAATGGTTCCCGTGACGGCGGTACCACCTCCCAAATTTGATTGGTTTAAAGATCGAATTGATCTAAGATCGAATGGTTCAATGATAGAATGGTTTAAACATCAAATGGTATAAACATCAAGTGGTTCAATGATCGAGTGATTTAAAGATCAAGTGTTCCAAAGATCAAGTGGTTCAAAGATCGATTGGTTTATCGATCGAGTGGTTCAAAGATTAAGTGGTTCATATATCAGGTGGTCCAAAGAGCAAGTGGTTCAAAGGTCGATTAGTTTAACGATCGAGTCGTTGAAAGATTAAATGGTTCAAAGATCAAGTGGTTCAAAGATTGAGTGGTTCAAAGATTGAGTCGTTCAAAGATCGAGTGGTTCAAAGATCAATAATTGTTTCAAAGAGCAAGTGGTTCAAAGATCGAGCGGTTCAAAGAGCAAGTGGTTTAAAGATCAAGTAGTTCGATGATCGAGTGGTTCAAAGATCGAGTGGTTCAAACGTGCGGGTTAACCCCCAAGCATCGCGGGCTCAATCTTCTGCTAGCTAAAACCTCCATCATTGAACAAGTAACCCCTTTTCGCTTGGAATGCCGACGGTGGGATAAAATCAAATATTGCCAGATTATTTGTGATTGGTGAATATTTGTCATAAAAAAAAAACGAATAATGAATCATTTTAACTTTGACGTGATAAATTTGTTAAAAATGTTTAACTTACAAATAACGCCATAACCGAGACATGAGTATTTGGTCATTGTCTAACAAATACTTCAATTTATCACCACGGAATAAATCATCTGCCCCCTCTCTGTACAAAATCCCCACACGTTTTGGGGACATTGCTAATCCGCTCAGTAAGCATACCCAAAATACACTGTACGGGCAGAGAAATGGAGCCACGGTAAATACAATCGCAGAATGTAAATGGTAAATATGCTCGGGATTAAATTATTAAATTTTATATATCATTTGTTTATATATTTATATGCATTACATCTCCATCGAGAGCGAATCCTTTTAAATCCTCTTAATTTAATTATTTAGTTGGAAGCAGTTTGGTGCGTTGTGCTGCTTAGTCTTGACGTAGCCATTCACGTAAAAAAAGAGAAACCAAAAATTCGAAAAAGATTTTTCAAACCTGGGAAACCTCTTCAGCATCAGGTGAAGTTGGAGAGATGGAGTCAACCTGTTGGTATCCAGAGCAGCATGAACCGTCAAATGGTGATCTGTCACTCGCCCTGGAAAAAAAAACATTTTTAATCACAAACAGGAAATGTCAGAGAAACTAAGAATTCCGCTACTTTTCTTTCTGTGACAAAATATCCCCGACAAAATATCCTCCGACAAAACATCCCCCAACAAAATATTTACTAAAACAAAATATCTACCTAACCTAACCTAAAAAATTGGGACAAAAATAATACAGAAATCCTGTAAAAACAATAAATTATTGTTATCTATATTATTTTTGTCCCATTTTACTATTTTTGAACCATAATTTGTTGTCCGTATTATTTTTGTCCCATTTTTTGTTTTTCATTTTATTTTGCATTTCCCGTCAGAAATTTTTATGAAATCTATCTCATTTCCTGAGCCCAGTCCTCCGGGGATAAAATAAATCGTAAAATGCTAAGAGCATTTTCAGAGGTAAAAAATACATTTTCATAAAGAAGCAAAGTGTTATACAATGATTAAATTTATTTTTTATTTTCATCAAAATATTACAATCGGCTGTTTTCATAAAACCAACACATTCAATGTGCCTACTGATTCCCAAGCTTGTTTGGAGAAAAAACTAAAGATAGAATTTTGTTCTCATTGACTTTTCTCATAAAAAAAACTGTCACGTGTCACCACTGACTGGTCACAAAGTTATCGCCCATACCACAGAGCATATGCATAGTTTTAGAGTGTGGGAAAGGAGGGTGGGGAGGTTTTCAGAATCTCATGTAAACAACCATCTTCCTCTTAATTTGAACATCAAGTGTGCAAAATTTCATCAAGAAGTAACAAAATTCTGTTTTAGAGGGTGGGAAGGTTTTCAAAATTTCATGACAACAGCCATCTTCCTCTTAATTTGAACATCAAGTAAGTGTGCAAAATTTCATAAAGAAGTAACAAAATTCTGTTTTAGAGGGTGGGAAGGTTTTCAAAATTTCACGACAACAGCCATCTTCCTCTTAATTTGAACATTAAGTAAGTGTGCAAAATTTCATCAAGAAGTAACAAAATTCTGTTTTAGTGGGTGGGAAGGTTTTCAAAATTTCATGACAACAGCCATCTTCCTCTTAATTTGAACATTAAGTAAGTGTGCAAAATTTCATCAAGAAGTAACAAAATTCTGTTTTAGTGGGTGGGAAGGTTTTCAAAATTTCATGACAACAGCCACCTTCCTCTTAATTTGAACATTAAGTAAGTGTGCAAAATTTCATCAAGAAGCAACAAAATTCTGCTTTAGAGGGTGGGAAGGTTTTCAAAATTTCATGTAAACAGCCACCTTCCTTTTGTTTTGAACGTCAAGGGTGCAAAATTTCGTCAACCTTGAAAAAACTGTAGATTTGTATAAAAACAAAGCGACGCCGCCACAGATACTCCTCTATTTTTTCAATCGGTTAATCTGTTAAGTTTAGTGATAAAAAGTTCAAAACAAAAAATATAGTGTAAATGATGTCCTGCGGAACTTAATGTAACTTGCAGAGAAAATGTGAAAGTAGACTGAATGCTGTAAAAATATAGTGTAAATGATGTCCTGCGGAACTTAATGTAACTTGCAGAGAAAATGTGAAAGTAGACTGAATGCTGTAAAAATGACATCATTGAGGCATATTTTTGAATAAAACTGTGAATAACCGGAAGAAATACACAGCTGTGATCATATAAAGAAAGGGGCGCTTAGAAGGATTGGTCTTGTAGAGCGGATAAACGAAGAAAGCAGTGTACAGAGAAATGAGAATATATGAGACTGTTGTAAGTGCGTTGAAAAAGGTTATGAAAGGGACGCTTAGTTAGTTTTGACATTTTTTACAGTGACAGAAGGTAATAGTGTAAGAAGTCGGGAAGGCCTGAGGAAGACATTTATTTTATTTATTTATTTAACGCCGAAAGGGCTTTTACATGTTTGGTAGTACAATTAATTCATGACAGATGATTTTGAACAAATAAAGAAATAATAAAAATAAAATTAGATAAAAAAGCACACAAGTCATAAAAATACAAAAATACAGCGATTTCATAGGTTTACAAAGATACAGATATGTTTAGGAATAGTTTTGGAATAAGTTTTTACAAGATCAACAAAATTCGTTTAAAAAGTTTATGTTAAATATGACAACATCACCTAAGTACTGATTTCCCATAGTGTGAAATCGTTGTATAGGAGAGTGGGCAATGTAGTTTCGCTTGTGAATACTACGATAGAATAGTGTATTTTGTCGTGTAGTTACGTCGGTATTCGTAAATTAATGAGTGTCAGGAGTTCGCAACAGTAAAATTTAGAGTAGTATTTTGAATAAAAATGTTAAGTCGTTTATTTTACGTCTGTCTTCTAGTGTGTGCATTTTTAGAATATTTAATAATAAATTATATTTTAAGTCTTCTAATGGGATATTAAATTTAAAATTTATAAAACGCAGATTTTTTTTTGTATTCGCACAATGTTATTAATGTGAATTTTATAAGATGGAGACCAAACTACCTAGACAAGGCACGATCACCTATTTGAAAAATCAACCCTTTGAGTGGGGTCATGCCAACAAAAGAATATTATGACATTTAGTTTGACGGAGTTCGCAACAGTAAAATTTAGAGTAGTATTTTGAATAAAAATGTTAAGTCGTTTATTTTACGTCTGACTTCTAGTGTGTGCATTTTTAGAATATTTAATAATAAATTATATTTTAAGTCTTCTAATGGGATATTAAATTTAAAATTTATAAAACGCAGATTTTTTTTTGTATTCGCACAATGTTATTAATGTGAATTTTATAAGATGGAGACCAAACTACCTAGACAAGGCACGATCACCTATTTGAAAAATCAACCCTTTGAGTGGGGTCATGCCAACAAAAGAATATTATGACATTTAGTTTGACGACCTATGTGGTTGTGATTTGGCTTGGACGTATCCATTCGTAAATCTGAAGGTCGCGGATTCAAATCCTGTCATACAAGTAAATTTTATTTAATATTTTTATTGAAATAAAATTTACTGAATTGAATTTTTGAAATACTTAATCACTGAAGATAATATTTACAACTCTCAAATGAAAAGTGTGCGAAAAACGACGTATGATTAATTAAATGTGACCGAAGAGGATAGGGTCGGATTAGCTCAGTGGTAAAGCAAGGCCCCGGCAGCGTATTTACAAAGGCTATACCGATTCAGTCGCTTTAAATTTTCAATATCAAAATTTAAATATTTAGAAATAAAATTATTAATTTCTAATATACACACTGGAAAGATTATTTTAACAAAATTTTAGAACAATTTTTGTTTTTGCAAAGTGATAAAAAAAATTCTATATAGAGGTGTATTTACAATATATGGGAATAATATTAAAATTTTAATATTTAGTAATAAAATTATTAATTTCTAATATACACATCAGAAAGATTATTTTATCTAAATTTTAGAACAATTTTTGTTTTTGCAATGTGATAAAAAATAACCAATATAGAGGTATATTAATTTAAAATGTAAATTGTCGCTAATGCGACTGAATCGGTATAGGTTTTGAAAATACGCGCCCCGGCAAGGCTGAGATTCATTGATCTTTTTCTGTTTTACGTTTGAGAGTAGTTGTTAATATTATCGTCAATGATTGAAATTTATTAGATTAATTTATTTAACAATTTATTCAACTAACCACCATTTAGCATCGAAACGTTGCTTGAAATGACTTTAGCCGTGTTTGGTTATCAAATCTGAATAGTATCCCTGAGTATCCCCTTTCTCTCCATAATATATTCAGCCTCAACATTTCCCAATTATTGGGGATGACTCACTGACTCCAGACGGTTGGGAGAAGCTGGAACAAGCAATCTGGGAGGCGGGAATGGGTACCGCCGCCCCGGGAACCTTTATTGGATAACCAACACCTTTGCTATAGGTCACCCCAAGTGGTTCGCTACGTTTGGTGATTTAGCAGGGGTGCCCGGGTTCATGGGGTGAGGTTTGTCTAGGTCTTGGAGGCGGATGACCAGGACATTCTGAACCCCAGATTCCTACCCACCCCTTAAACCATTTTCCTTCCCAGAACTCTCCTCTCCTTCCTTTCCTTAAAAAAACCCTCCACACAGCATACCCAAAGATGACATACGCCTTAAGGGAAATTATTTTCCTCAGGGCCTCCTGTGTGGAACTTATGTAAAAAAAATGAAAATTAACTTCTACACGAACATTTTAAAATCTTAATAAAATTTAAACAAAATTAAACAACAATCACTGTATAATATAAAGGTAAAACTATGCAGTATGACCACGCATTGTTTTTCGGACAGCCAAAATTAACACCTCTATTTCAAATTTCATAAAAAAAGTCTCGCCATTGTTTGTTTTTTATGCACGAACTCCACGCAGGAAGTCCTGAGAGAAAGAGTTTCTTTGAGCGTCTATGTAATCTTTGGGGATGCTGTGTATGGGGCGTTGGGTCTTGGAAGTTACCGATGTTGTAGGAGGTAGGAAACAATTAATTAATGTTTCATTATGAATAAATTACTAACGAATTTCAAATGCACTATTAATGAATTATTAATTAATCACTAATTAGTTACTAAAATAATTATTAGGTTAAGTTAATTAATTAGTTTCGGGAGACAAGTATGGGTACCGCGCCGCCCCGGGAACCAATTATTGGATATCCAATACCTCAGAAATTGGACTTAGGTTATTCCAAGTTGATCGTTACGTTTGGTGTCTGGGTCGATGGGGTGAAGTTTGTCCGGGTCTCGGCGGCGGGTGTGTCTTCTCACCAACTGCGTGTCATGCCAGATCGGGAGAGACTGGTTGATGGATACCCTTTGACCTCTCCAGCAGAACTCTCTTCAGAATATCACTTTGTACCACAGAGGGAGGGATAGATGAATGTTTGTCACTCTTGGACACACAGATGCCTCGCACCTTTTTCCTTCCGAAAACTTCCTCCCTATCCATTCCTAAAAAGACCTTTCCCCATACAGCATCCCAAAGATGACACAGGCCACGAGTGGAATTATTTTCCTCCGGACCTCTTGCATGATCCTAACGAAAAAAATACAAATCCGGTATATCGGTAATGCGCATTTTCATCCCGCGACAAAATATCTCTGACAAAATATCCTACGGACAAAACATTCTCCAACAAAACATCTACTAAAATCTAACCTAACCTAACTTTACAGGGTGTCTTATTGTATATTTTATGATGGATGTATTATTTTACTATTTTTGAAAAATAATAATTATTGTGTGCATAGAATGTCTGTAATTTTTTGTCCCATTTTTTGTAAGGTTAGGTTAGGTTATTTTTTAGTAGATATTTTGTTAAGGGATGTTTTGTCCGTAGGATATTTTGTCGATGATATTTTGTGGCGGGATGAAAAGTCGCGCAACCTGGTAAATCGTTCAACAGCCAAACTGTTGAATTCTAAAATGAATCGTCCGAACGACTCGTTCTCATCAATGCACATACAAATAAATGTTGGGCAATCTTATCTGTGGAATGTTCGATTACGTTAGATTATTATAATCTCATCTGTTTGAATTACAAAATTATCGTTTGGTCCTATCTAAATGAGATTCATTTGAGTCCATTAATTCATTCGGATTTGGCTTGTAGTTTCTCGCCGCTACCTCATTGAATATAAAAAATAATCATATTAAGAATATTGTTGCTGGACCACCAGAGATACGTTTGTGGGTGTAACATTGTGTGCAGTGCTTGTTGGTTGGTAACTCAAGACAGCAGCAGTGGTAGTCCATGGAAGTTTAGTGTAATGTGATTGAAATGTGACTGACAATGGAAGCAGATACGGCGAGTCTAGTAACAGCTCTCCTGGCCTGCCAGTCCCGCGCAGATCTGAGACAGCTCCGGGGGATGGTCTCTCCCTCCTTTCCCTTCATCACATTGGCTTGCAAACACAACAGGGCTGACTTATTACACTTCTTATTGGAGGATGACACGTCCTCCTCCTCTGATGGGGCAATCGTTGCTGATACCCGCTGGTGTTCAGTGGAGCAGGAATATGAAGGACACGATGCCGTGTACTACTCCATCCGCTCAAGCAATGTGGAACTCCTCCGCACACTCCTCGGGTCAGTAACCCCTGAACTCTCGGAGCGACTCGTCTCCGAGTCGTACGAGGAGTTACTATTGAACAATGTCCTCCTGTCAGAAGACATGCATTTGTTCGTCCAATACACGTTGCACGATCTACGTTTCTTCTCAAAAGACGACGGAGCGTTTCCTGTCACTTCCTCCATCAATAATGATATCCAAGAACGCATCCAACTGCTTGTGGAAAATGTCGCACAGATTAATACTTATAAAAAAGTTGGTAGTCATTTTTTGTACACGGCCAAGTTTATAGCTCAGAATATCCACATACTGAAACAACAGTTGAAATCGACTTACGACAGGTTGCCCTGGGAAGAAATGGAGTTCTGCTTAGTGAGTTTTGTGACCGCCCACATTCGACAAGAAGAATTGAATATATTCTATCTGTCCGTACTGAGGAAAGACAGGTTACTTAAAGAATTGGACAAGTTTGTCTTTGATCTGCAAGAGTTGAAGGAACACATCAGGTCAACAGACATCCAGAACCTTCGGAAACCGATAAAATTAGGCCGTGAAGGCGTTGCCGCTACTATCAGCATCAGTTACCCGCACTTGTATGCTGATTATAAGGAGGTGAGAGATGTTTCCTCGCTCCACATCATGAAGGCATACCTAGACGTAGCCTTGCTAGCAGACTCTGCTACTAGACTCGGCCAGTTGACTATCAAGAGAGCCCTCCAGGTGACGGGAGAGCATCTGAAGAACACAATGGACAGCCCCAAGCTTTCCCCGGCCGTAAGTGATCTTCTCCTTCTCTCTGCACCCAATGAAACCAAAACAGTCCTGCAAAACTTACGCAACTCACTATCCCATCCTCACCTTGAGTCAGAAGATTCTGTGCAATATTCAAGCATTCAAAATGACATTAAAAATATAGCATCTGTCATATCCGACCTAACGTTCTTTAACAAAGTTGACAAAATTAAGTGTTTGCTGACCAGGCTTAACAATTGTGAAAGTGTAGAAAATTTTAAAGAATTCGCAAATATCTTTCAAACAGTTTATTTTGTTGATGTGATAGAAACTGACACGCGTACAAAAGACCACCGAGAAATTGAAGATCTTATAAGAAATATAGAAGATCAAACTCCGTATGAGAAGAAACTTTTTGTTGAAATTAAAGAAATCCTCGATAAAACCAAATTACAACGTCAGTTTACAGTATATGCTTATGGTTTTTTAAAAGCAATACCTCCTATTTTGACCCTTTTACAACATAACCATGGTATACTAAATGTAAGCAAATACATGCGCTGGATAAAACCTATGACTAATGAAATCTTAAAAAAGTTTCCATCTCAAAAACCTCATTTAAAAATGAACAAATCCTATTTATTAGGAAAATTGTTATCAAAATTTTATAACAGTGTGTCAACGCGAATTAAACCGGAGATTGCTTTTGGGATTCAGTTTGCGATAGCTAAAATTAATTATAGTGGATCAATTGACGGTAATATAAATTGTATTGATGAATACAGTAGGCAAATTTTGGACAAATTTCATAAAAATGATAAAGTAAAGAGTAATAAAAACAGGAACGAGGTAGTAAATGATGAACTAATTGCTCTGAAAATAATTGAACTGGGGAACATCATCGGAACTGATAGAATGTGCGGTCAGTTATTTAAGCACCTTTCTTTACTCTATAAAGATGAGACTGTAAATAGATTTGTGGTAGAAACCCTCTTGTTGGATAGCATGACCCTATTAGATAGCTCAAAATGTGTTCCCAACAATGTGCTGTATCTAGATGGGGTCATGCCTCTGTTGGGCGGTAAGTGTTTGCGTAACCACTTGGCTCACGGGAACGCCTTGGTAGACATTCTGCCAACCGGTGCTTGGTCTGCTGTGCTTCTAAATGCCGTTAAACTTTCTAACAGTAGAGACGTTTTACTGAACTGTAAAATAGGGAACAGTTTAAAGCAAGATATCAACCAATTAAGACGAAAATACGAGCGGGGCTTATCTATTCTTGACAAACAGAAGAAAATGTGGAAGTCTCTTATTGGTGGTAACTTTGGAAAATTCGCATCCGGAATCGCGGGAGGAGCTGACATATATTCAAGAAAGGAAGATTTATCTTCTTCTGTACACTATGCTGCGCGGGGACGCAATACAGAGATCCTCAAATTCTTAACAAATCAGGGAATGATCAGCACCGAAGATAGGGACGTCAATGGTCAAACTGCACTGCACGTAGCCGCAGCCTTTGGAAGAGACGTCACTCTGGAATTTTTAGTGACAAAAATGGGAACTGCAATTAATCAAGTTGATGATGCTGGAAAGACACCGTTACACCTGGCTTCCCAAAATGGCCACAAGAAAACTGTTGTGAAAATACTTTCATTGGGAGGCAAAATACTTGTAAAAGATTCCCTCGGAAACTCTCCTTTGTATTATGCCGTGATGAACAATAACTTGGATGTGGTCAAAATCCTTTGGGAGAAAGAGGCTTTAGTGGATGAACACATTAGGGATAGATTTACTTGCCTTAACGCAGCAACAGTATTCGGTGATGTAGAAATGGTACAGTACTTGCTACAAAATAAAACCGATATCAACGCTTTGGCCAGCTTTAGCTTATTTCCACTGCACCTGGCAGCATTCAAAGGTAATCTGGAAGTTGTTAACCTTCTGTTAGAGAAAGGAGCTCGTGTGAATCTCAGAAACTCCCAGAATCTTTCACCATTACATTATGCTGTGTTAAACAGCCACGAAGAGATCGTCGAGATTCTTTTGAAAAAATGTGCTTTGGTTGAAAACAGAGATTATCGTACCGTTATCACTCCCCTCCAGATAGCTGTTTATGAAGGTAATTCAATTATTGTAAATCTACTGTTGAAACATAACGCGAATGTCAATGCGAGGGGAATTAGTGGTGACACCCCGCTTTTCTTTGCTGCCTTAGGTGGACATGCCGATATAGTTGACCTCCTGTTGCAGAATCGAGCTCTGGTGAATAGCAGAAATGTTGATGGTTATACTGCATTACACTTTGCTGTTCGGTATGGCTTTACTTCTATTGTAGAGCTTTTAATCCAACGGGGAATTGGCATCTATAATCAAAATGTACACAAAATAACACCATTACTTCTTGCAGCAACCAGAGGTCACCTACAAATAGTAGAGATGTTATTAACTGCTAAAGCTGATGTAAATGCATTTCACGGAGATCTCACCGCTCTACATGTTAGTGCTGCAAAGGGTCATGTAGCAATTTCAGAGGCTTTAATTAAGAAAGGAGCCAAAGTAAACATTAAAAAAAAATGTCACCATTGCATCTAGCGGCCTCTAAAATTGGCAATGAGAAAGTAGTCAAATTTTTACTTGAGAATGGTGCCAACGTTGACGAGCGAATAAAACATAACTTAACAGCGTTGCACATCGCTGCGTTGGCTGGGAATGGTTCAATGGTAGAAGCATTACTCCAAGGAAAGGCTAACGTTGATGCTGAAGACATTGGCGGTATGACCGCATTGCACGTGGCTGCCTTTAAGAATCACAACGCGGCTGTTGAGGTTTTGTTAAAGTACGGAGCAGATGTTAACCGCTTGAATTCTACTGGTTTTTCCGCATTATTTTGTGCAGCAAGAAATAACAATAAAGACCTATTGGACATATTGATTAAAGCAGGAGCCGAAGTTAATGTTGGTGGAAGTCACATTTTATTTACTGCAATTAAAGCAGGGCACAGGCTTGTTACTGAAGCTTTGTTGAAGAATAAATATATTGATATCAATATGACAGATGAAAATGGTTTCAACCTCTTATACGCGGCTGCTATAGGTGGCGATAGGTTAATAGCCAAGGCGTTGATAAAGAAAGGTGTTAAAATTGAAGATTGCAAGCAAAATCCTTCGCCATTAATCACTGGAATTATAAATGGACACACAGAGTTTGTTGAAGTTTTGCTTAAAAATGGAGCTGACGTCAATCCCACAGATCCTGATTTCTCGCCACTGTTTCTGGCAGTCAAAATGAATAAGCCAGATATTTTGGAAAGATTACTCTACTGGGGAGCAAAATCTAGCATTAGAGGATCAAATAATTGGACACCGTTAGAGCTGGCAGTTGCTATAGCCCAAATGCTAAATACCTCAATACTCTTGACATTACTGCATTTTGCGGCTCACGAAGGTAATCTCGAAGTGGTAAAACTTCTGGTAGAGCGAGGAGCCAACAAACATGCTATTACTTTTGATGGTCATAAACCAATCCAAATAGCCGCTGTAAAAGGCCACAACAACATCTTGGCATTTTTCCTGGAGCTTGGAATGAGCATTGATATTCGGGGACCCGCTGACTTTACCCTGATGCATTACGCCGCTGTAGGGGGGCAGATAGCCGTGGCTCAATACTTGATAAACGAAGGTGTTGATATTAATTCCAATGATTTAAATGGCTCCATGCCTATTCACTGTTCTGCTAAACAGGGACACACAGAGATGGTGAAATTATTATTACAGAGCGGTGCAATATATGATGCCACGGACAATCTTGGTAAAGCCCCTGCAGAATTGACTGAAAATCAAGAAATAAAAGAAGTGTTGGAGTCAATTGGAAAACTTTTCAAGGCTCTCAAACGTAATGATGTTTTAATGGTTGACACTTTGATTAAAAGCTTGAAAAAATATTTAGATGTAAAAAATTCTTACAACGCAACACTTTTACACATTGCTTCCCGGAAAGGTTTTCAGCAAGTTTGTGACAGTTTGTTGAAGAACAAAGCCAATCCCAATGTTGTTGGAAAAGGCGGCTATGCTCCTCTACATTACGCAGCCAAATATTCTCATCCTGAAATAGTAGAATCTTTGCTGAAAAACGGTGCAGTACACAATCTCAAATCTGTCAATTCAAAGACTCCGTTGGATTTCGCAACTCAAATTACTCAATCTTTGCTGCAAACAGTTGCTCTCTGTTTCAAGAAAGTACAAACCAACGATATTACGGTAATTGAAGATATTATCAAAATCAGGGAAATAGAAATCATAAAAGCGGTGATGAAGGCTCGCAATACTGATGGCGACACGCTTGTGGTGGTTGCCATGAAAAATGGTTTCCCTTCCACACATGAATTAAAGCAGATTTCACAGCCAAATATATCACACATTTTACGTAGTGTTGAATCAAAGTGTTCCTGCGAAAAATTCACTGAGGCCATGGATATTTTAAAACTTTTGTTAAGTGAAAGAATTGAATTACTGGGAGAGGATAACCCTGGAACGCTAGACATCCGATACGAAATAGCACTGATTTTGTACGAACAGAGAAAATATTCCGAAGCGGAGGCCACGTTGGAAGATATCTATAGAAAGAGAGTGAAAGTATTTGGTCCCCATCACGCAGACGCCCAGAAGACCAGGGGTTTTTTGGCTGTATTATTAAACAAGCGAGGAAAGAGCAAAGAGGCGTGGGAAATTCTCCAGGAAATTGTGTCGAGGCAACAAGAAGTGCTGGACGAAGAGCACGTGTTACTAATGCAAACTAAAGTACAGGTAGGAATTACGCTTCAAGCCCTGGGGAAGTACGAAGAGGCCTTGAACTTGTTTACGCAAGTTTACAAAATATATAAAAATAAACCAGATGCCCAACACATTGAATGTCTGGATCTACAAAATAATATAGCAGGGGTATTGCAAGCTCAAGGAAAGCACCATGAAGCCTTTGGATTGTACCAAACCATTTACGAAGCCAACAAAATAATTTTGAAACCGAATCACTCCGATACTCTCAAGGCCAGGCGCAATATGGCAACTGTTCTCATGAGCCAACACAAACATGATGAAGCTTTGAAAATCTTTCGAGAAATATTATTTATTCAGAAAGCTGTGTTGGGACCCAATCATGAGGATACTGTTGATACCCGAAATCTTATGACGTGTCTTCATATCCATCAGAAAAATTGGCTTGATGCCCTTAAAGTTCACAAGGCAGGGTTGGATGCCAGGAATCATATCTTTGACCTTCACCGCCCAGAGTACATAGAGCTGGGTGGAATTCTAGACGATGTTGATAAATGTCTCAAATATATATATAATAATGATATCGGCTTTATTACTAATTGTGATTTTATTTTTTTAAAAGCAGCCAGAGAAGGGGATAGGAACGAAATTAATAGATTAATAGAGAATGGATCGAATGTGAACACTGTGGATGAAGAGGGTAGAACGGCGCTGCACTTTGCCGCCACGGTGGAGGTTATGGAGCTATTGCTGGACAGCGGAGCCGACGGTACTGCTGCGTCACAGAAAGGGAATACCCCCCTACACGAAACTACGTCTCGAGGTTGCAAACAAACTACCCGTCTCTTATTGCAAAACGTAAGAAGGACTAAACCGAACGCTTTCCACAGTTTTATCAACGCGGAAACCGTAATGGAAGGTTCCACAGCTCTGCACATCGCTGCTAAGAATGGAGTCACAAATATCGTGAGTTGTCTGTTGGAGCACGGTGCGTGCTACAACAGTCGTGACAGAAGCAACAATCACACGCCTCTGCAGTGCTCTTGCAGTTCCCCTGTCACCCGACTGCTGAGTTTAGCCGAGAAGGTATTTGAGATGGCAATGCGGGGCGGCACTGTGCTTCCTCAGGGGAAAAAGAGGCATTTGGTGGCGGTGTTGAACTCGAGAGACTCAGAAAACAGGACTCCCTTGCAGCTGGCCTTATATAATGGCTACACAGCCACTGCCAGACTTTTTGCTGGGCTTTTACAAAAACACTGAATTAATCTACGACAAACTAAAAAACTGACCACATCTTATAGAGTACATGTACAAAATAAATGATACCTTTTCATGCCCAGGGATATGTTTTTACTGCAGCTGCAACAGGCACACCATGTAAGAAAGTTAGCTAGTATTCAGAGTACGCCAGGATCACAAATGGTATCCCATTGCAAGTGAGTCATCTTGATTGGACAATGTTCTGCATTTTTTTTTCCAAAATGACATTTTTTTAATCATTTCTTTTGCTCATTCCTAAAACTAAAATAATTTGTAGAGCCATCTATGTTGTAATTTTGGAACCAACTCTCATGTTCCCACATATTAAGTACAAGTAGTATTAATAGTTCATTTCAACTATATTATTATTTTTTCAGTTTCATTGTTACGGTGTTAGGTTATTTGGGTTTAGGATTTAGGTTTATTATCATAAATATGTATGTTTATTAAAAAATTCTCATAAAGTATGTATTTCACATAAAAACAGACACACACCCCTCACTACACAATGCAGGATTTCATATATACTAAAATCAAAGAAGGCCGCCCAATTTCATGTTGACTGTCGGCCGATTCTTTTCGGATGAGGTTTTTCATGGTTCCCTCATTTCCGAAGGCAAATGCGGAAGAACTCCAAATACCAGGACATGACCGACTCCTTCCCACTCCCAACATTTACGTATGTATATATTACCCCCGGTTTCTGATGATGAAGATTGATGTTGTTTTTAAATAACAATTTTTCTCTACCGATGAAACACAAAACCTTAAGTCAGTGATTTTTAACGATGGCGTTTTTGAGGTATGGGGGGGGAGTTTTTAAGTTTTCGAATTTGCAGGGCGCTGTAGAAGTTCAAATGGGCATAGTGTCAATATAGAAAATAAGCTATTACACTTTCTTTAGGTGCAAAGATTTGACAAGTTCTTTAAGATAAACTACACTTTCACGCACTGAGGCATAATTCTCAATAATAATGTGTTTTGTTTATACTTCTCGTAATTTTTTATCCATTGCTTAAATGGATTACTACAAAAATGGATAGGCGGTGGGGGGTGGGGGGGCTGAATAATTTTATTGTGCGATTCTTTCTATACGGTTAAGATACACTACTCTAAGTTTATAATAGCCAGGTAACATTTTAAATACCCACATGAGGTAAAAATTGCGAGGCGCAAATGACGCTGTTCTATTTACATAAAGATTATTAGCTATATTAGCCCAACTCTCCAATGCAAACATGAACATTTTGAAATTTAATAGAGATTTATCTAAAGGAAGTTCATCTAAAAAGAAAACACTTTTTATAATTAGCTTTAAGAACTATCTGTATTTTTATTCTGTAATAACTATGTAAGCATGTTAAATAATAATAAACTAAAATAAAATCCGTGGATACTTTTATGAGCAATTTCTGAGAACAACCTTTTAAAATTTCTTTTTATTTTACATGGTTCCAACATCACTTTGAGCCATTTCGCTCTTTTCTGACAGTTGATCGTTGTTACGAGACGCAATGTAGTTTGTACTTTGGTTGGATAGGAGTCTTACTTCGCTTTACCATGTTCTGAGATAATGTCAAACTTGTATCTTCATATAGGTATTAAAGATTCTATTCTAACCAAATGTAAATGTTTTTTAAAGATAGTTTAGTTTTTAATATTTTAAAGAAACATATTTAGATAAGACGTGGCCCTATCGTGAATGGGATTAGGAGAAATGTAATTAGAACCTTACGCAATGAATTATTATCCCCTAGATTTTTGCATATGGTTCTATCTGCACGTTTACAGTTTGTCGAATAAGAGTAGAAAACATAGGAGGGCGCCACTGTTGATCAAATGGCAATACTAAACACATAACTCATGGTCTTAAAGTAAAGCTGTGTAACAGTTTTTGTAAAAAATCAAAAACACATAAGTGATAAAATATTTTTTTATTGCAATTTTGATACCTAACAATCTCAAAAATTGAATTGCATATAGGTGTATTATACCTTTGCAATTTTTGTCAGTACAGTGAGGAATAACGATATTACAGTAAAATAAAAAGCACAGTTGGAAATTGCTCACATTTATTTAATACTAACTTAAGTACCTACTAGCGTTGTCCGGGTTTTAGATCATGTCTCTAATTTTAGATCTGATATTTAACTCATTCCGACCTAAAAGTTGTGTAACTACTCACCATTAGTGATTCTTCCTTTTTACCTACTGTTAAATTTAAAATTGTTATATTAAATGAAAGCAAATCACATTATAAAACACCATTTATTCAAATTTATAAGAAACCTTAACAACAGTGCTTCTTCAATTAATATTTTTTTTCTTTATGAACAAAAAGAAGGTTTTTTAAATGTGGCTTACAGTGTTTTAAATACATTCAGTGTCATTGCGATTTGAAAGAATACTTGACAGTTAAATTGTTGTTGCCAGCCTACAAATTTAGTAGTTCAAGTTTTAATATTTTCTACTCTTAATTGACAAACGAAAAATGTTTTAACAGGTGTCAAAGTAAAGAGGATTTCTATTACTCTATTTAATAGGTTGAATCTTGAGCACAGTATTTTAGTTTAACATACTTACATTTACATACATATATGTACATACATATATGTATGTAAGTATGTTAAACGAAAATACTGTACACAAGATTCAACCTCAAAATCAACAAAAATTATTAAATAGAGTAATAGAAATCCTCTTTACTTTGACACCTGTTAAAACATTTTTCGTTTGTCCTCAAGTCAATTTACTAAATGCTATTATGCTAAAAAAGGTTAATTACGAACCCTTTACCCCAGCTGGGCGTTAGATCCTTAACTTATTTTTCTTATGTTATTTTTGTTTATTTATTATTATCTTTCATCATTTTATGATGACAGTGTATCATGTTGGTATTATTTTTATGTAGTTTAATTTTTAACTAACTATCTTTATACTTTTCATTTGCATTTTTTTAATATTTTTTTTCCATCGATTCCACTTTATATTCTTCTGTAATCGTTTATATATTTTTGTATATATATTTTTTTTTTATTGGGAAACTTTACTGGTTTATGCAACTATGTAAAATCACGTACCTATATTTTTATTATATATCTACGTACAACTAAATACTGGCTTGGGGAAGTGCTACAAATGTAGCAATTGACCCAATTCAAAAGATACAAAAGGCGATAATTAAACTAATTCTGCAAGTGCCTTTCTACACAGTTTCAAACGAAATATACAAAACATTAGAAGTCATGTCAATAAAACAATTTTATGCCAAATCTGCTCTGCTATACTTCCTCCAAAACAAACTCCATATTCCAATTCAACCCAAAATAATAATAAAAACCAGGTCCTTAACAAATATAACCCTGAACATACCGATAACACACACCACACACGGACAAAGACATTTTCAGTGTTATGCAACCAAACTTTTTAATTATATGCCCATTACTCTGAAACAACTACTAACTGCAAATACATCTACAAACTTTTATGGTTATTTCCTTTTGGGGTATTATGCCGTGTTGCGCTACCTCCTCCTTTAGCCAACGTTTCGGACAGCGTTACAGTGTCCATCATCAGGGCACATCTGCCCTGATGATGGACACTGTAACGCTGTCCGAAACGTTGGCTAAAGGAGGAGGTAGCGCAACACGGCATAATACCCCAAAAGGAAATAACCATAAAATTTTTGGCCGTGAAAACCTAAAATCATATCAAACATCTACAAACATTCACAAAAAACAAATCACAGCCTGGATCAAAAATAAAGATATTCACTTTTTTCAAAATACTTTAATCCCTAACCAAACATAACCAAACCATAAAAAGTGTAAAATAAATAAACATGTCTTTCAAGAATTTACCAATTATTCATACGTACATATATTATATATATACCTTATATATATTTTTTCTTCTAAATAATCTATGTACAATTACCATTAAAATGTAAAAAAAAAAAAACTAACTTTCTACAAAAACACATAAATACTTGTACTTGTCACACTTAATCATAAACACGTAAACACCTCAGCACAGGTTCTCCTAGTGAGGTGTTCACGAAACATACAATATTACCAACCAACAGTTTCACCTTCTCAAACCTACCTTACATCCAACATAATGAAATGTAATATTAATATGTAAAAAAAATTTCAAAATATATAACATATGTAAAAATGTTTATAATAAGGTGTAAACGGTAATATATAGATATAAATAAATAAAATAATAAAACTGTTGTTTTCCTAATAAATTAAAAACAAAAATTGTGTTCATTGTGAAAATTTGTTAATGGTGATAATGTTTGTATATACCTAGATATGTTTTCATTATTTTTAACTATTGTCACAAAGTCAAATTATTATGTCAAGTTTAGATATTTTATGTATTATTATTTTTAACTATTCTTATTACAAAGTCAAACTATAATGTCAAATTGAGTTATTTTATAAAAATTCTTGAACAATAAATTGTTAATTGTGTTTTCCACCTGCGTTCATCTATTTTATACTTTAAGAGTTCCTAATCAGCCATCCCATTCTAACTCCCCTCTCTCATTCTTTTTAGGGGTAATGCGCGTTTTTATCCCGCGACAAAATATCACCGACAAAATACCCTCAAAATATCTACTAAAACTTAATGCAACAAAACTAAACTAAACAAAACTTAACGTTACAAAACTAAAACTTAACCTAACAAAAATTGGGACAAAAATAATACAGACATCCTGTTTCATAACGCTGATGGGTTTCATTTGTATTTGTGTTCCGATCGGCCTAGCAGATCGGATTTTGGAATTCCGCACACGGTAGACAGGAGTCAAGTACCGTTTTATCGCCAGTCCGTTGCTAACCATCAACGTATCGTGATATTTCGCTCTAAGTTGAAGTGTTATTTATCTTATCGTAACATAAAGTGTAAACCCTATCGTATTGTATCGTATGCTTTGTGTGAACTTCTTACGTGAATCGACTCGTGACTCAGATTTCTATCGTGGATTATAAAATAACCCCAATTATGGCGCGCTTATGGACACATCTGTGACTGTCACCAAATGGAAACCAAGCCAGAAGACAATAGCAGTGAGTACTACTTAATTGTGAATTACCTATAGCGTTACCCATAAGCGTTTTCAAATAGCAAAGAGTGATCGCAAGGTTATTCTGACCCCCGTGCATTGTCACATTGTCACGAATCACGTCCTGTAAAGACACTAAATTTTATTATTCAAAAATAGTAAAATTGGACAAAAACAATACGATTACTATAATTTTTTGTCTTTATAGTATGTCTCCATTGTTTTTGTCCCATTTTTTTGTTAGGTTAGGTTTTAGTAGATATTTTGTTGGGGGATGTTTTGCCCGTAGGAAATTTTGTCGGGGATATTTTGTGGGGGATATTTTGTCTCGTGATGAAAACGCGCGGAATCCTTTCTAGGTGTTTAAAAATTATTTTATGTAATCTGTTTTTGTTGAGAATAAAAAAATATATATCTTCTTAAACTGAAGAGATAATACGATAGAAGTGTGACGTGGGCATGTCCGTAAGCTCAAAGTAAGTAAATAAATAACAATAATGTTTTTTAACTAAGGCCTTTCTTCCACAAGGATATGCAAGTATCCGATACCCGACGATTCAAGTATCTTGGCGACTACTGCCGTGCACATGCGCGTAGCTTCCTATACAGACACACATCGCCGATATTTTATATGTACCTGATGTGCACTGATTATCAAACTGATTTGTGGATGGTTTGAAATATGCTTTTTGTATAAGTCGTATCAGGCACGGATGCACCATCGAAGCCTAAGTTAAGTTAACCTCTCGGAAGGCTGCATGGGTATATTGTATAGGTTCCATATTGCAGGGGTTCCATGGCAACTCAGAATGAAACCAACTCAGAAACACCTCAGAAAGGTCATTAAAAGCTACAAAAAAATAATTTTAAAATAGCCGGTAACCCTAACCTAACTTAACCTATTTAGCCAATTTTTATATTTTTTTATAATGACCTTCCTGAGGTGCTTCTGAGTTGGTTTCATTCTGATTTGTCTGGTCACCGGTTTCTAGTACTGCAGATAGTATCTACACAACTGCTGACCCTTATCCTGTACTAATCGCAAGTACGCCCTACTGTTGAATTTGACAGCCACTTCTGGTCTGGAGTTCCAAAATACTTGACTCTGTGCGGAAACGAACGGTCCGTTTGATAGATTCTCCTATCTTAATAAACGGATTACAATATTTAGAGAATGGCTGTCAGGTTCGAATGCTGTCCTTCTATGGGTATTTTACTGGTACTAGCATCATTGATCCCTTCGGCACCGATGGATAATTTATTGGGAAACACGCCAAATGCTCGCCAACATTTGCATGTAATTGACATTAAATGTCAAATTTTGTCATATAAAAACGGGTCGATTCTATGTTCGTGAGTTCAACAGCTCGGCCTCTGTATTTACTACAAGTATTTGTATTTACAAGTCTCATCAAGAGCATTTAAGGAAAAGGGAAATGATTTGCCTGTACAATGTACAAAAAGTATTAATTATTGTTGTTTAGTACCTACCTAATAAAATCTTTTTAATATTCATTTCGAAATTCTTATCAATCTTATTAATGGCTTTAACTTGAATCCGGCAAAAAATAACTTGAATGGATTGGATATTTTAATTTTAAATGTAAAGGTCGAAATAAATTCCTTCTACCTTTTTTAGTTTTCAGGTAAGTACTTTAATTATTTTTTTGCATTAATAAAAATCTCATCGTAAAAAATAGCCTAAGATGTTTTGGATTGGGTTTTATGGTCCGAAAATATGATCTCATATTGAGATTTCCGTTTGACCGATCATTTGTGTTAGCGGTCACTTTGTTTAAAAACTATACAGGACGTTAAGGGCCATTAACCAGCCAGCGGCCGAGAATTCATATTTTATCGAAAGATGTTCTTACGATCGTACAGGGCGATTCCAACGAGAAAGATTAATTATTTTCCGTGCCAGCTTTTTAAATAATAACTCAATATCGATTTTATTTCATTCATAATTTGCTTTAATTTATACCTATATTTTTCAAAAAAATTGCATATAAAATTGACCAAAAGCAAAATTACAGATGACATACGTGAAGATAAAATAACAAATAACAATCTTTCAATTTTTAAACCGACTACAGAAAAAAAGAAGACATAATACAATCACTTAAAAATGTTGCAGCATCAGGATACAACGGTAAAACTACAGAAATATTGAAAAAATACTGCAATTTTCTAACCAAACCTATTACGCGTATAATAAATGTAAGCGTTAAATGTGGAATATTCCCGTCAAACTATAAAAAAGCCATTATAATCCCAGTATATAAATCCGGAGATTCAAAAGAAGTAAACAATTACCGCCTAATATCCTTATTATCCAACATTGCAAAAAAATATACAAAAAAGTGATAAAAAAAAACAAATTGTTGATTATATAGATAACCAAAAATGTATTAACCCTAGTCAATACGGTTTCAGAGATAAACTTTTCAGAATTAACTTAACTTATTTACAAAACATTAGATAGAGGTAAAAAAATGCTTAAGTATTTTCTATCTCACATTCAAAATTAATTAATAAACTTAATAATATAGGAATAACTGGCAAAGCTAAAACGTGTTTAAAAAGTTATCTCCACCAAAGAACTCAATAGGTAAAAGTAAACAACGAACTAAGTGAAATAGAAAATATAGATTTTGGAATTCCACAAGGAACTGTATTGGGACCTTTACTATTCACATTGTATGTGAATGAACTTTTTGAATTTCCAATCATTGAAAAAATTATATCTTACGCAGATGATACAGTGATAACTATTGAAGGACATTCTTGGAATGAGATCGAAGTATTAGCTAACAATGCAATTAATATCGTAAAACTATGGTTTGACGAAAACTTATTGACACTAAATGTTGAATAAACCCATTTTATACCAAATATAAAGATAAACATAAAAATTCACAAAAAAATTACCTTCTTAGGATCGCACCCTGTAATCAAACTGTATGCACATTAGTAGTAAAGAAAAAATAAAATATCTTCGAATAATTATCGATACCTAATAATAGTCTAAGATCCCTAGAACAACGACCTTCACCGAGATGTTTATTTGATGAAACGTATTTAATATTTAATTTAATATGTCAATAAATATATTGGATATAGGTTGCCTAACAAATTTTAGTCCAGGGTATGATTAATTAATAATTAAAAAAAAAAATTAAACATTTCACCGGTTTGATTATTGAATTAAAATTAAATGAAATTAAAGATAATTTCATTATTTTATTTTATTTTATTTATTTTAGGGAAAGTTGACAGCAAATCTGAGATTACACAATAAAAAATAGTAAGATAGTTAATTATGCCAACGAATTATGAACACGATGGTATCAAAATAATACACACATATATAATTAATTGATTTAAAAAATAATTTAATAACTATTCCTCTATTTTAATAATAAACTACTCCAAAATGATGCACAGCATATACGAGTCTATCGCTATCTTTTTCATTTTCAAGAACAAATAGCATGCGCACTCTCTTTCTTTAAATGGACGGACTTCTGCTATGCTGTGTCCTCTTCTGTCGCATGGGATGACTGGTTGGGACCTCTCAGTCGCACACATTTACTCAAACCGGTGAAATGTTTTAAGTTTTTTTTTTTAAATTATTAATTAATCATACCCTGGACTAAAATTTGTTAGGCAACCCATATGCAATATATTTATTGACATATTAAATTAAATATAAAATACGTTTCATCAAATAAACATCTCGGTGAAGGTCGTTGTTCTAGGGATCCTATACTAAAATTAACATCAAATGGAAAAGTCAAATAAATTCCACAGTAGACACAATGAGAAAACTGATCTATATATTTTTTAGACTTAGAAATACTGTATCATTAAAAATACTAAAAGATATTTGTTACGCACTTGCGCACTCTGTACTACAATATGGAATCGTCGCTTGAAGGGGGGGGGTGCAAATAAATCATCCCTACTTCCACTGGAAACAATTAATAAAATAATTATATGGAACAACACTGGAAACAATTAATGAAATATTAATAAAAATAATCCTAAAAAGCCCTATTACTACCCAAAAATAAATGTTTTCCAAGATTTCCCGGTTCCCCCACTTATAAAAATTTATGAAAAAATTGTACTACTACAATTAATGAAAGATTTCAAAATTAATATTATATATAATATAATTTACAATTAATTAAATAATATAATTTATTAATATAATATAATTTACAATTAATTAAAGAAAGCAAAAGAATCACATCTGTTGGAGGACTAACCGTACCACTAGTACGAACCACAACAGCACAGCATCACTATATATTCAAGGGTTTAAAATTATTCAATAAATTACCCCTAGATATAGAATCGGAAGAAAACTACGACAAATATAAAAAAATAATAATTGAAATACTCTAGTACCACCTCATAACTTTACTTATTGTTTAGAAATATGTTTTGCTTTATCAATCCTTTGAATCATTTATTAACTAACCTATAATTTAAAAAAAAAAAAAAGTTTTCAACTAGCAATAATCGCACCTCGGATAAACCTCATTGGTCACGATATCGCCACTGCGCAAAGTTAAAAATATTATATCGTATTTTCTCATAAAATTACTATTAGTTTTTGTAATAATAATTGTAATTTATATATATATATTTTTTTTTTACAGTGAATAGCGCACAAGAATCTCAACTGCTCCCGTCTGGAGACTATGGCATCCCCAATTGGGGTATGTTGTGAGGCTGAAGGTAGTGGGGAGGGGAAGGAGGTGGGGAAGAGGAAGGTTGGGAAGTACCTGGCTATTCAGATCTGGTCACTAAACACGGCTAAAGCCATTTTCAAGCAACGTTTCAATTCTGAATGGTGGTCTTACACCAGGGCGATACTAATAGTATCTTCCACTCTGGAACATGCCGCAAATATACTATATATTATTTTTAATGAATTAATTGTGAAATAACACAAATTAATCAAATAAAATTTATTTGCGCATGCCGGGTTCGAACCCGCGACCTCCGGAATGTGAGTCAAGAGTCTTAGTCACTGGACTACGAAGGTCGTATGTAAATGTAAAAGTATTTAGTTGTCCTCTCCTAAATACTAGTAGCTGCTTCATTAGGAGAGTGATTGAAATATTGTTGTATATTATGATGTAAAATTGTAACTTCAATAAATGATTCAATGAAAAAAAAATTTGCAAAATAATGTAAAAAAAATCTTAAATATATTAGTTTGTAAGACCGTAAATAAATAGACAAACTGGAGTATTTTCGTCACAAAACACGTGTGCGGATCTTTTTTTAAAAGATTTTATTTAAACTATAATTAAAATTCCGAAACATACGAGTAGCTTTCCCAGATAATTTATGGATTTATTTTACTGCATGATTATATTATAGTTTGAAATGTGTTTAAAAATATTGTTTGAAAATTTAACAAATCTGCCAACGACCTACGGTAAAACCCTATTGTACTAAAAATAAACATATTTTTTTCAAAATTTAAAATATAGCTTTACTGGATAAAAGAACAGTCTTTCGAAATCAATTTGTAATTTTTTGGGAAAGGAGTCAAAACAACAAAGTAACCGGAGGCTAAAATTTAATTAAATGTTTTATTTCAAATAATGTCATTTATCACTGGTTAATGTAAGTCAAGTACTTCCCTCAACACCCTGTATACATGGTAATTTTGTTTATAATGTACGTAATTTGGGAGGCGGGTATTGGTACCACTGCCCCGGGAACGATTTAATGGACAACCAACACACCATAGATCACCCCAAGTGGTTCGCCACGTTTGGTGACTTAGCAGGGGTGTCCGGGTTCATGGGATGAGGTTTATTAGGCCTTGGTGCCGGATGTGTTTGCCCACCTACTGCGTGGCGGGTCGGATCGGATGAGACTGGTTGAGGAAGACCTTTTAAATTTTACAGCCGAAATCTCTTGACCCATCGCCTTGCACCGCAGTGGGAGGAATGGATCCATACCTCCGTCACTCCTGGACACATCGACCTCTAGATTCCTATCCACCCCTCTTACCTTTTTCCTTCCCAGAACTTCCTCCGCTTCCTTTTCAGAAAAAGACCCTCCACGCAGCGTCCCCAAAGACGGCATAGGCCCCGAGGGAAATTGTTTTTCTCAGGGCCTCCTGTGTGGAGCTATTGTAAAAAAATCACCTACAACTAATATAATTAGCCTTTATTTGGTTGTTTTATTTGTAACATTCTATTAGTTTTAGCATCAGTGAATTAAAAATCAGTGGCGACATTGGTTTCTATTCAAATTTACATGGAACGTTTTACATAACTTAGCATACAGTACGTTGATTAAAAGAAATATCTCATTTTTACGTAGGTATTTATTTCTTTAAGCCGCCGCTACCCGAATTTCTCCCGATTTCAAATGTTCTTAAAAAAATATACGTTATTTTTTAAGATAACATCTAGATACGTTCCACGCCGAAACGCAAATTACATAAAATTACCTCGATAGAAAAAAATCGCTGAGTATGCTCCGAAAATTAGTATAAACACGTTTGTTTAATTTATTTTACAAGTTATAGTTGTGAAAATTTCACAATGTTTCTTTAAATGATACTTAGATACTTTCCACGAGATTTTTGCTCTATTTTAAACGAGTCGTGTTTTATTAAACATTTTCGCAATTTTCGCATCGATTTTATCGCTTTCAATATTAGCGCGCTCCTCTAACATTATGTAATTACATATTATCTCTACATCTTCTTCTTTTTGAGCGCGGATGCGGCGCCCTAACTAACTAACTCAGTTTTAGACAACCGCCGATTCTGAAATATTAAAGAACATACCTACTTGCAATTTTGGGAAAATGTAGATTTTTATCATTCGGAATGTTTTGGTATTTTATAAAACGGATAACATAAAAATGCTTCAAACGTAGATCTGAACACAAAACAAAAGACAGTGCAATTTTTTCTATATGTAAGGTCGGACCACGAAAGTGTCTTTTTAAGAATGTGTAAGAATTATTTATTATCTTTAGCGGCTGATTTAAATATTTTAATAAAGACTGAAATGTTCCACTAAAACTAAACAGAACAGAACCGCCCGCCCTTCTTAAGTTTCTTTTTGCTTTAGCTCCACGCGGGAGGCCCTGAAGGAAATAATTCCCCTCAGGGCCAATGTCACCTTTGGGGATGCTGTGTGGAGGATCTTTTTAATAAAGGAAGTAGGGGAAGTTCTGGGAAGGCAAAAGGATTTTTTTTATTTATTTATCTATAAAAGGTATGTTTATATTACATTATTCGATGCCTGTCTCACTAGGGTATACCTGTGTTGAGACAGGCGTAGAGGTACATAAATGAGTATCATACATAAGAATATTTAATTACAACATAAGAATATTTAAGGTAAGATACATACTGATTTATACAATTCAAACAGAAAGATGATTAAGATTGAGGGTTAATATCATAAAGAGAGCATTATATAGGTGAAGGAAGAGATGAATAAAGTAGTAAATCCTTTCGAATCTATATAGGGACTTATATTATACATATAGGATTTTACTATTTTAAGTTCTTTAATAAGGGTAAGGACATACGTGAGATGGTAATTCTGTCTATTTGTACTCTATTTTACAGATGTTAGCAGTAGTGTGACGTCCAATACTTATAATCCATTTCTTTATATCTTGTTTGTATTTGGTCATTGATTCAGTTTGTCTAATCATGGCTGGAAGTGTATTGTGCAGTTTGCAAGCTATGTATTTAAAGTGTTTTTGTCCAAAGGTGGTTTTAGAAAAGGGAGTTTGGAGAAGTTCTTTATTTTTGGCTCGGGTATTGTGTATCATTTGTGTTGGTTTGTATAGGATTTTGTTGTTTTTATGTAAATAAAGTAAGATGGATTTTGCGTAGAGCTGTTTAATGTCCATAACGTTGAAAGTATTGAAGATCGTATCGGTGCTGGTAGTGAGAGGAAGTTTAAGAATTATTTTTATTATTAGTTTTTGTGCTTTAATGATGGGGTCGAGGGCATTAGAATAAGTATTACCCCAAGCTAAAATTCTGTATTCGATGTGAGATTGGCACAGTGAATAATACACTGTTTTTAAAAGATGTAGGTTAAGGAAATTGCGCGTTTGTTTGAAAAAGTAAATAGATTTGCGGATTTTGTTTGTAGTGTTAAGTATATTTTGCTTCCAATTTAGGTGTGTATCAAAGGTTAATCCTAAATATTTGATAGTTGCTACTTGTTCTAGGCATGGGCAGTTGCAATTCCGGTTCAGAGATGAGTTATTACATTCGTGTATTTTTAATTTTGGGTGTAGGTTTGGTTTTGTGATATTGGTAAGACTAGACAGTAAGTATTTTGTTTTCTGTATGTCAAGAGTTAATGTGTTCGAATCAAGCCAATATTTAACCTTTTGAATTCCTACCTCCGCTTTAGAATATACGGTAGGCCAATATTTTGCTTGAAATAGTAGTACAGTGTCGTCGGCGAAACTGACAATAGTGGTATCGATATCTAGGTTACACAACTCGTTAATGTATATTAGGGAGAGCGTTGGACCTATAACACTGCCTTGTGGGACACCGTAACTAATAGGTAAATTCTGACTCTTTGTAGCTCTGAGTTTAACGCATTGGAATCTGTCAGATTGGAAACTGGAGAGGAGGCTTAATTCATTATTCCTAATACCTATGTTGAACAATTTGCGTTCTAATGTGATGTGTGATATTGTATCAAACGCTTTACACAGGTCGAGAAATACCGATAGACATTTCGAGCCCTTGTCAAGGTGGCCAGAAATGTGGTCAGTGACGGTGGCTATGGCATCGTTTGTACTTTTATGGTTTCTGAAGCCAAATTGCCGCGGCGATAGTAGGTTGTTGGTTTCCAGATATTCCACAAGACTATTATTAACGATCTTTTCAAATACTTTAGACAGGGAATTAAGTAACGTAATGGGACGATAATTACTAATATCAAGTTTGGAGCCTGTTTTGAAAATAGGGATAATAAGACCTTGTTTTAGAATGGCGGGAAATAATCCTTGGCGGATGCTAATATTCAGCAGATGAGTTAATGGTTGTATTATAACCGGGACAATTTTTTTAAGAACACTGTTGGGTATTTCGTCAATGCCGGTGGATGACGAGTTTTTTAAAGAGTTTATTACCGTAGAAACTTCTTTCTCTGTAACCGTTTTGAGAACAAATCGGGTTGGGAATTCATCATTGGAAGGGTGAACGCTAGGACCCAGCATATGGTTGCTTTATTGGATTTTTGTTGCTAGTTCTGGACCTATATTTGCAAAATAACTGTTTATATGATTGACAATTGTGTTGGGGTTCGATGTAAAGTCTACGGTGATATCATTGATATTGAGAGAGTTTAAGGCGTCGGTGGCTTTATTTGAATTGGTAGCTTCCTTGAGGACTTTCCATATTTTTTTAGGATCGTTGTTGCATTCGGATATTTTTTTATTGTAGTATAGATTTTTGGCTTTCCTAATGACTTGTGTGCAAATATTTCGGTATCTTTTGTAGAAGTTATGAAGTGTAATATCATATGGATTCGTGGCACATTTTTTATGTATGGAATTGCGTTTCCGAATGCAGTTGATGATAGTGTGATTAATCCATGGTTTGAGAGGTTTGATAGCTCTAGGAATGGTTTTTATGGTGGTTTTGGTGTTTTGTCTGTCCCAGGATTTAGAACTAATCGTTTTGTTGAGGTGGTCATAGTTAATTATTTTCTTTGTTATTACAGTTGATGTTTTGCTTTGTACGTTGTGTTTGGAACTCATTGTGAAGGAGGTGGCGTAGTGTAATTGATGACATGTGGATTTCTGAAGTGTATTGGTTTGATGTTTTAACCATAATATGGTCGATGCAGGAAGAAGAGTGTGGTGTACATCGTGTAGGTGAGTTTATTGTACTTTCCATTCCGTGAAACATAATGGTATTTAAGTAATCTTGGCACTGGGGATGTTCGTTGTTTTTTAGAATATTAATGTTGAGGTCTCCAATTAAGACTAGGTTTTTTGTTTTTTTAGCTCGGTAAGATAACAGTTTAAGTCTCGCAAGAAGGGGGAGATGTTAGGTTTGGAAGGTGAGCGGTAAAGTGCAATAATACATGTGTTTATGCTGTATGTTATTTGAAGACAGTTGGAGTTCGTAATGGTGATTTCTTTGAAGTTATATGTGTTGGGATTGTTGTTTAATGTATATACTACTACGCCGTCGTTTTGTCTGTAGTGATTCGAGGTGTGATGGTGGGTATAATTAGGGATGTTTTTGGGAGTATAGTAAGGTGTTAGCCAACATTCTGTCAAGATAATTAGGTCATATTTGGTTTTAGTAAGTTCGAGTTCGATGAGAAAATGGTCAAAGTTTTTGTTTATCGATCTAATATTTTGATGGTAGATTGATAGGTCTGATTTGTTAGACTTTATTTTGGTAGAAAAAGAATCCATTTTTGTATGATGTGTAGATTGTGAAGAAATATAAGAGGATAATTTCCCAGTATTTTAAGTTATTTTTTTTAAATCATCTACATGTTTTATATAAATAATTTTTTCGTTTGTGAGGCGCCTCATCATGATTTTACCATCCTTGTACCAGACATAGGTATAATTTTTTTCTTTGGCAAATTTTTTCGTTTGCCATAGAAGTTCTTTATGATACGCGGTAAGTTCTTCTCCAATGTAAATCTTGTCTTGGGCGAGTCCTTTTATGGCAGCGTAGTTGATGTTTTTTCTTAAAGCGATGAGGTTGTTTCTTGCGGTTTTGTTGTTGAAGTGAACCAGCAGTTTGGGGGGGGGGGGGCATCAATACGTCTGTCCGGAATTCTTTTGACATCGGTTATATCTCCTTAAAGGGTGGGTAGGAATCTGAGGGTCAGCGTGTCCAGGAGTGACGGACGTCTATCATTTTCCGAGAGGAGAGAGTCCTGCTGGAAAGGTTAAATGGTCTCCCTCAAACAGTCTCTTTCGATTGGTGAACAGACGCATCGGTTTCCAAGATCCGAACAAACCTCACTCACTAAGTCATCAAACGTATTGAACCACTTGGGGTGACCTATGGAATAGGTGTTGGTTATCCAAAAAATGGTTACAGGGGCGATGGTACCCGTATCCACCTGCCAAAATGAAATACTACAAAGTCTTCTACATTATAATTGATTTGGTGGTGTTTATCCGAGTATTGTATCAGATAGAGGGTACACTTTTACGTATAACTGCATACTCAACTTAAATTCCGATTTTTCCGAGATGTCTGACTAATCAACTGGACGATCTATATTATTATCTCTAGTTAATAAGATTACTATATACTTATTGCAAGATATGTTATAAATAGACTTCGTATTTATCATCTACTTACTTCGTATATGTAGATATCTTTGTTTTTTCATTTGTTATCTTGTTCTACGTAGATAAAATGACGTGACTTTAGTTTTTATCTTTAAAGCGGAATGATGTTTCCTTTTTCAATGCAATGTTAATATAAACAACATTTCTGCTAACGGTTGTGCGTAACGTTTAATCTGTTATTTTTTTTTACATATGGCCCGGTAGTAAGCGCTCAAAAAGAAGAAGGGGAGATATGTAAAGACAAATATTAGAGGGAGCGCGCTTATATTAAAAACGATTATAATTAAGCGAAAATTGTGAAAATATTTAATAAAACATGACTCATTTAAAGTAGAGTAAAAATCTCGTTGGAAATATCTTAAATAGCTTATAAAGAGACACTGTGAATTTATTCATACATATAACATGTAAAATAATAGAAAAAACGCATAATTTGCCTTTTTTTCTACCTGGGGAATTTCATATACTTATCGTTTGGACGTGGCAAATGTTATTATTGAAAAATTATTTTTGAAAAACTTTCTAGAGAAATTTGTTATGAAACCGTAGAAATTCGGAATATAACTCCGAATAATTTTTCAATTTGGGAGGCAGGTATGGGTGCCACTACCCGGGAACCAATTATTGGTTAAGAGGGTATTACCAGAGAAAACCAGAAAAAGGTTATTTTTAAATCAAATTTTAGACGTATTGACTCTTTTCCACAAAAAATTATAAATGGATTTCGAAAGATTGTTCTTTTATCTAGCATTCGCATGTTTTAAATTTTGAGAATTTTTTTTTATTTTTAGTATAATAAGGTAATACCATAGGTCATTGGCAATTTTCAAAAAAGATTTTGTATTATACCACACCCATTTCAAACCATTTAATCATGAAGTAAAATAAATCAATACATTATCTGGGTATAGCCTGTTTTAGAATTTTAATTTTAGTTTAAATAAAATCATTAAAAAATATACGTACATGTGTTTTTTGAAGAAAATTGGTCCGTTTGTGTAGGTATTTATTTGTGCATTTACAAACTAATATATTTCAGATTTTTTAAACATTCTTATTTAACTTACACATTATTGAAAAATAAAAAATACTTATAATCAAAAAATACCATTTACAAAAAGTACATTATTTTAATAGTTTTATCATGGCGCCTCTCAGCATTTTTGGATGTAGGTATAAATTAAAGCAAATTTGGAATGAAATAAAATCGATATTGAGTTATAATTTTATAAAGCTGGTAAGGAGAATAATTAATTAACTTTCTCATCTAACCGCCCTGCACGATCGTAAGAACAACTTTCGTCGAAATGTGGATTTTCGACCGCTAGCTGGTTAACCGCTCTTAATCAACCCCTCTGTAATAGGTCACCCCAGACTATGTTTGGTGAATTGGTAGGGTTTCTCGGATTTATGAGGTGAAGTTTGTCTAGGTCTTAGCGGCCAATGCGGCGGGGTTGATTGAGGGAGACAACTTAACTCCCCAAGCAGGACTCTCTCGACCCACCGCTTTGCAACGCAGTGGGAGGGGTGATTCAAACTTCATATTCACACTGACCCCCAGATTTCTACACACCCATCTTTGCCTCTTTCCTTCAAGAACTTTTTCTTCATTTCCTTAAAAAGACCCTTTCACACAGTATCCCAAAGATAACATGAGAGAATTTATTTTTCTCAGTGTGGAGCTAATGTAAAAAAAAAAACAAATGAAGAGACGTGGAAAATAATTTCCCTAGGGTCATATAATCTTTGGGGATGCTGCGTGGAGGATCTTTTTGAGTAGAGGAAGGAGTGAGTATGGGTTTTGAAGTGACCCATATTCTACAACGCCTGTGCTTTAAAGATTTTAATGCGTTTGTTAATAAATAGATTTGGGAGGCGAGAATGGGTACCGCCGCCCCGGGAACCTTTATTGGATAACCAACACCTCTGCGGAGGGAGGGAATGGCCGACACAGGTGTCGATGAGACTCGCTATCCATCACATCGCCAACCCTTCGGTGGCGCAAGGAGGAGGACGGAACGTGAGCAATGCCGAATTGGCACATGGAATATAAGAGGAGGGATGGAAAGAAAGATGAATGAATTATGTGATACAATGAAAGGCAAATGTTTGGAGGTACTTTGTATAACTGAGAGTATGAAAAAGGAGAGCGGTACATTGCAGCATGATGATAAGTTCGTCATCTGGTCTGGGAGACCAGACACGGAGAGGGCTTGTCAGGGTGTTGCAGCTCTACTGTCTCCCAGAATGGTTGAATGTATGTTGCAGTTTGAATGTGTAACTCCAAGAATAATGTGGATCCGATTCAAAATTGGTTTAACAAGGGTGTTTCTTATTATTTGCTATGCCCCTGTTAATTCTGAAAGTGACGAAGTGAAAGATGATTTTTGGACTGGTGTGAATGATGTTATGAGACTAAAAGAGTTGAATGAAAGGATTATTATGGCGGGCGATTTGAATGGGTGGGTCGGTATTAGACGTGACGGATTTGATTCGGCCTTAGGTATGTTCGGGGATAAAAGAACGAATGATAATGGGAACAGAATACTTGAGGTATGTTTAGAGTGGAACCTTTTTGTGTCGAATACCTTCTTTGATCATAAAGGTATCCATCAGTATTTTTTTTTATTTTATTTTTTTTTTATTTTGCAGAAACAAACAGTACATTATTACATAATGGGAAATAGTTACAAAGTTATAGAATTAATACAATAATTGGTACCAATGACATGTCTCTGTTATATACTTATGTTTTTGTGAGATAAATAATACATTATACCTAAATTAAATTAATAAATTATTGAAGGAGATGGGTGTGTGAGAGTGTTTGTATGTGTGAGGGTGCGCGTGAGGGTGTGTGGATGTGTGTGGATGTGTGTATTATGTGTGCGAATTCAGTGTGCTAAAAATGTTTTTCTTAAATAGAGGGAGGGAATCAAAAAATATATCGGTATTTGTGGTTTTTTGAATTGATTTTTGAATTGGTTTAAAAACCCTTACACTTAGTGCAAGGCAAACCAAAGGGAAATACTCCGAATCCCACATTAGCACTCTCTCAATTAGTGTCTCTACAAATTGGTTTAACCGGTAATAAATCAACTTAGACACTAAAAATTGACATTTAAAATCTTATAAATAAGTCGTCCGTACGTGGCTTCACCACAGTTTGAAAATGACCTTGCAAGTCGAAACAGCTGTAACTAAAACACTAACCAAAAAACTTGCAGAACTCGATAATAACATTATCGAATTTAATTTTAATTAAATTTCTAAAAATTAAAATGGAGTTCTACGAATTAAACACAAAAACAATTAATTAATGAATCTTTGAAGGATGCGCGAAATGGGGGAGTTGGCCACAGCTTTCGTATTATTACTAGTTGTGTAAAAAAGGTTGGTGTGGCGAGTTCTTTTAGAAGGGATGTTAAAATTTATTTGAGATAGAAGTTCTGGGCAGTCTATTTCGTTATGTATTATTTTATGGAGAAATGTCATGTCAGCTACCGTTCGCCTGGATTTTAGGGATTGGAGAGTGCCGATGTAATTATTGTTGTATTTATAACCGAGATACTTAATAAATTTATTTTGTATGCGCTCTATGCTATTGACGTATTGGGTGTATTTGGGATTTCAGACAGGCGATGCAAATTCCAGTGTACTTCTGACTAGTGAGGAGTAAAGCATTACTAGAGTATGTGGATTTCTAAATAATTTACTCAGACGTAGTATGAAACCCAACATTTTGTAAGATCTATCAGTGATTGAATCAATGTGCGTATTAAATATAAGTTTACTGTCTAAATAGACTCCAAGGTCCTTACATTCATTTTTTGAGATCACGGGTTCATCGCAGAGTGAATATGAAAAGTTAATTATGTGCTTGTTTCTAGTAAAGGACATAGTGTGGCATTTAGAAACATTGAGGTCTAAATAGTTAGCTGTGCAATAGTTGCAGAGCCTATCTAAGTCACTTTGTAGCTCTTTACAGTCCGATAGAGAGCGAACCGTTTTGTAAATTTTCATATCATCTGCAAACAATAAAAATTTAGAGTGTTGGAAACATGAGCCTATGTCGTTTAAGTATATATTAAAGAAAAGCGGACCAAGGTGGGAACCCTGAGGGACACCCGAGGTTATATTGATTATTTTGGATAAAACTCCATTTATTGAGACAACTTGACTACGATTGCTAATGTATGATTTAATCCATCTAAACAAGTCACCGTGTATTCCAAGACGAGTGAGTTTATTTAACAGAATTGAGTGGATAACGCGGTCGAAAGCCTTTGAGAAGTCGGTGTACATAGCATCGACCTGCACCCTTTCGTCCATATTGCTCTGCAAATAGTTGACAAATAGGGCAAGGTTAGATGTTGTAGACCGATATTTCATGAATCCGTGTTGGTTCTGTGAAATTGTTGTAGTGATAGTTGGGTAAAGTTGGTCGTAAACGATTTTTTCAAGAATTTTACTTAAGATGGGAAGTTGAGAGATAGGTCTGTAATTTGTTACGTCATGTTTGTCACCCTTTTTAAAGATGGGAGTTATTACGGCAGACTTCCACTTATGAGGAAACGTACCTTCACTTAATGATTTTTTGAAAATTGCACTGACCGGAGGAGTTATATATTTACTACAATTACGTATGAAGATACCAGGCAAACTATCTAAACCAGGTCCTTTGTTAATATCAATGGATGATAGATATTTGTAGGTAATATCGTCATTGATTGTAATTGAGGATATAGCTATGTTATTCAGCGGATCAGATTCATGAACATCAGATGATAAATTTTGGGTGTGATCAGTGAAGACGGTAGAGAAATAATCGGCAAATAGATCGGTAATCTCCTTACTATTGTGTGCGATTCTTGAGCCATATGTTAGGTGTTCAGGTATGGAAGGAGATTTTCTTTGCGTTTTGACAAAGCTCCATATTTTTTTAACATTATTTTGTATGGCATGTTCTAAGTGTGAAATATAATTGTGGTATGTGAGAGTAGCGATTTTCTTTTGACGTTTACGGAGCAGTGAAAAGGTTTGGTAATCTAGTGGGTTCTTGTGGCGTTTCCAGGCTCGAAAGAATTTGAGCTTTTCTTTTGTAATATTGATAAGAGCCGATGAGTACCACGTTGGGAATGTGTTTGTTTTCAGAATTTTCTTTGGAACAAAGTTATCAATTAAGGCGTCAATGATTAAGTAAAAGCTGTTAACCGCCGTGTTGACGTCTTGTGCGTTTAAGACAGAAGACCAGTCAGTTTTTGACAGAGCATTGTTGACTAGGTCATAGTTGACTTTATTGAATAATTTAATCGTTTGGGGTTGGGAAGTAGTTGTAGGGACGTGAATATTAAGTTCAACTATTAGGGATATGTGATGTGTGTCCTCCTGAACCAGAGGGGAGTCGGCAGGAGAGACGCAGACTATGGTGTTACAGAGCACTAGGTCAAGTGTTCTACCGTGCCTATTTGGTATGTGGTTGTATTGTTTTAAATCTGAATAAGATAGACAGTTAAGGAGGGTAGTGGAGCAAAGGTCAGTACCGCGGGGATGATGTGTGGTGTTCCAACTGATATTAGGCATGTTGTAATCTCCAATTAAAAGGAATATATCATTTGGATAGTTTGTGGTTAGATCGGATATTCTGGACGTATGACTGTTGAGAAGAGATAATCGCTGAGTGTTTGATAGCTTTGGACCGACTCCGGGTAAGTACGAACAACAGATGTGAATATTAAATATACGACGTTTTGGGTCTCTTAGTACTATTGAAATCCAAATGTCCTCAGCTTCCGAGCTCCATGACTCGTGTGAATGTACAGTAAATTTTTTTTTAATACCAATTGCGACACCACCTCTTTTGGTTTTACCCGTGAGGGACGTGTCTCTGTCTTTTCTGTAAATATTGTACCTGGAGTCGAAGAGCTCGTTATCAGATATACTGTCTACTAACCAAGTTTCAGTAATTAAAATTATATCGAATTCATTTATCAGAACATTGTGATAAAACTCGTTCGTTTTAGTACAAAGGCCACGTGCATTTTGGTAAAAAATTATTATTTTTTCAGACATTGGAGAATGAAGTAAATTACCGATTTATTATTGTTTGCCACAAGTCCACTGGAATATGCATTCGGCGAGTGTATCGCTGGATAATATACTGAATGTGCAAGTGTGTAGGTATGGTTGTTGAACATTTTAGCTGTTGATACCGATAGAATGAATGTGTTGTTATGTTGTGTTGTGTGCGCTGGAGTAAAGGGTAGGTAATTATGATTTAATGAAATATAAGTGAAGTGGATAGGAAGGGTAGAAGTTTTTATAGTTATACCAGGTTTGATAATTGTGCAGGGCAAGTTATCAGGATTGCAGGAGAGGTTTCGTTCTTTCTTATGCAAATCTTGGCGTTTCGCACCCATAAAAAACTAAAGTTATTAGCGATTTTAAACTCTTTCGCGGACCGTAATAAATATTTATTTCTTCTTGTGAGATGGTCGTTAATAAATATTTTTCCTCCGACTAAACCTATACTACTGCAGTTGAGTCCCTTCTTCATCTTGATGGCAGCAATCAATTCGTCCTTCAATTTCTTGCTAGCAAATTTGGCCACAATGTTTCGGGGGCGGGGGTCACGGGGGGTAACAGGTCCAGGACCATCGGGTGGAGGATGTTGGCGTATTTTCACCCTGCTGGCGTAAAGAATATCTTCTCTGTTTATTGTATATCCCACGTTGGTTGCAACTTTTAAAATGGTGTCAGCAAGGTCCTCGTTGTTTTTTTCTGGGATTCCGAAGATTTCAATATTATTTTCGAGCAGCTGTTGGTCGTGGTTACTATTCCTTATGTCGAGGTGATTTACGATTTTCTTGAGATCAGCAATCTCGCCTTCAAGCCTAACTGACTTTGTTTTTTCTTCTTTTAGATGAAGGTCCATAGTTTTTAGTTTTCCTTCGTAGTCGTCGATTTTTTTTGACATAAAATCTATTGTCTTTATGAGGTCCCGGATTTCAGATTTAAAAGACATTTGAAAGTTTTCGAATTTTAGATCAATGTGCTTTAATAATTCGGAGTCATCGGACTGCAACTTCTTAGGAGGCATTGCAAATTGTTAGAATATTTTAGAAGTTGTTTATGTCAATCACGGCCAATAAGAGAGGGCGGTGGCAGCAATAAGCCAATAACAAGGCTGCGAGAACAAATGGCGGCGATTACACCCAATCACAGCTGTCAAAACGAGGATGACAGGTAGATTTGCAGGAGTCACTGATATAAGGTTAGAAATTATAATTTTGTGTTTGAATTTAAAGCAAATTATTCTGCACAGAGAACGTGAATAACAGTTTCACTTATGGATTCCACTAAGCTCTATTCGTTTTACTGGAACTGGATTGAGATGATATAGAAATGAACAGTTTTAACAGTTAACACAATAAGCGTAATTTGAACAGGTATAATGTACATGTATTATTGTATTATAATATACATTATACTATATAATATACAGTATACGTGGGAAAGAGGAATTGAAAGATCAATAATCGATTTTGTAGTAATTGACTCTAGGTTGAGAGCCGTTACCGAGGACACAAGAGTTTTCAGAGGGGCTGAGGTTGAAACTGACCACTTTCTGGTGGTGTCAAAAGTAAACCTCTTTCGCGGCTGGCGCTCTAAGGTGAAAACGGTATCAGCTCCAACTAGAATCAAAATAGAAAAACTACAAAACGAGTATGTCAGAAGTGAGTATGAGAAGTGTGCAGAAATGAGATTGAATGAGAAGGAAATGAACGGTCTAAGCATAGAGGAAACATGGAACCACATTAAGGTGAGTCTATGCGAATCTGCTAGAGACGTGTGTGGAATAAGTAAGCAAGGTAGGAAAAAAGGTGATGCATGGTGGGATGATGAGATCAAAGCACTGGTCTCAGAGAAGAAGAAAGCATGGTTACATCTGATAGCGACTGGCAGTGTTTCAAGCGAAGAGAGAGATCGAGCGAAAGAAGTGTATAAGGTATGCAAGAAAAGAGTAAGTGTTGGGGTGAAAGAACGGAAAAAACGCCTGGAAGAAGAAGAGGGAATCAAAATGACAAACCACTTCCAAGAAAACATAAAACTGTTTTGGAAGGAGGTCAAAAGATCCCGGAGTGGACCAGAGAACGGAAGCATGAAAGTGATAAAATCGAAAGATGGACAAATGTTGACGAATGAGAATGAAATTAAAGAGAGATGGATGAAATATTTCGAGGAGGTCTTCGAAAGTAACCCGAGTGACTGTGATCCAAGCGGTGAATCGGTTATGAACGATGATGGAGTGAATGTTACCAAAATCAGCATGGATGAAATAAAAAAATCTATTAAATGTATGAAAAATGGTAAGGCTGTGGGTTTCGACAATATTGCTGCCGAATACTTTAAAGGAGATAGCCGTATTATTCTCACATGGTTGTGCAGACTTTTTAACCAATGTTTAGAGGAGGGTTACACGCCATTAGATTGGAGAAGGGCTGTAATCATGCCATTGTACAAAGGTAAAGGGTCACGTATGGAATGTGGGAATCATAGGGCTATTAGCCTTCTTAGTACAGTGGGCAAGTTGTATGGTAGAATATTGATTGAAAGGGTAAGAATGGAAACAAAAGATAAAATATGGGATGTGCAAGGTGCTTTTATGAGTGGAAGGGGATGCATGGACCAGATTTTCTCATTGCGTATGCTCACTGAAAAGTTTCTTGCAAAAAAACAGAAACTCTTCTGTGCCTTTGTAGATCTACAAAAAGCATACGACCGAGTTGACAGGAAAAAGCTATGGAAGGTATTGTCCAAGTATGGAGTGAATAAGTATCTCATACAGGCAATTGCGTCTCTGTATGAGGGAAGCGTTGCATGTGTTAGGGTGAACGGCGATTTTACGGGGTGGTTTGACATCACAAAAGGTGTTAAACAAGGCTGCGTAATGTCGCCGTGGTTATTCAATCTATATATGGATAATTGTATGCAAGAATTGAAAGAGATGGGATTGGGTGCGAAATTGAGTAATCTAGAAGTATGTTGCCTGTTGTATGCTGATGATGCGGTGCTGATATCTAACAGTATGGAAGATCTACAGTCTCTCGTGTCAAGAATGAACGAAGTATGCATGAAGAATGAGTTAATGATGAATGTAAGTAAGTCTAAAGTCATGGTGTTTGAAAGAGAGAGTACGAAAACAGTATGCAATATAGTTGTGAATGATGAATACTTGGAGCAGGTGGATGAGTTTGTTTATTTGGGAAGTATGTTTACGAGAGATGGGAAGGCTGATAGAGATATTGAAAGAAGGGTGAATGCAGGTAACTCTATTAATGGAGGACTGAACGCCGTTGGCAGCAACAAAAAACTGTCCAAAGACGCGAAACTAGCCGTCCATAATGGAGTACTGGTACCTACCCTGATGTATGGCAGTGAGGCATGGAACTGGCAGAGGAAGGATGAAAGTAGACTGAACGCTGTAGAAATGAGATCCCTGAGGCGTATGTGTGGTAAAACCATGTATGATCGTGTGAGAAATGTGGAAATCCGCAAAGAATGCAAGGCTGATGTAAGCGTGATGAGTAAGATCAAGAAAGGAACGCTCCGATGGTTTGGGCATGTAGAGCGAATGAACGAGGAAAGGAGTGTAAGGAGAATATATGAAGCAAATGTGAATGGTAGAAGAAGTCGAGGACGCCCAAGAAAGACATGGCACGACCAAGTGAATCAGATACTTGAGTCGGGCCATGTCAAGAGTCAGAATAATAGAAGAGAATGTATGAGACGTTGTATGAATGTAAACGAGGCAAGGAATGTGTGCCAAGACCGGGATGTTTGGCGGTCCGTCCTCTCTGCCTACCCCTGCGGGGAAACGGCGTGATGGTTAGTTAGTTAGTTAATTAGTTAACACCTCTGCCATAGATCACCCTAAGTGGTTCGCTACGTTTGGTGATTTAGCAGGGGTGCCCGGGTTTATGGGGTGAGGTTTGTCAAGATCTTGGAGGCGGATGATCAGGACACACTGAACCCCAGTTTCCTATCCACCTCTTAAACCCCTTTCCTTCCCAGAACTCTCCCCTCCTTCATTTCGTTAAAAAAAACCCTCCACACAGCATCCCCAAATATGACATGGGCCCTAAGGGAAATTATTTTTCTCAGGGCCTCCTGTGTGGAGCCCATGTAAAAAAATGTGAATATATCAAACGATGTCCCCGTCTCTTCAGAGAGGTAAGGGTATTGGGACTCCAGGGGTGAGGTTCGTCCGGATCTTGGCGGCGGATGCGTTTGTCTAGGTCTTGGAGGCGAATGACCAGGACACACTGAATCCCAGATTCCTACCCACTCCTTGTTCCTTTTTCCTTCCCTCTGCCTCCTCTCCTTCCTTTCCCAAAAAGACCCTCCACAAAGCATCCCCAAAGATGACATAGGCCCTGTAAAAAAAAGACCAGAGGAGGCTGCCAAATTTGTATTCGGCAGCGGTATCCTTGCGAAACGTTACTAAGTAACAGCTCAAAGGTTGGTAAGTACTGTCAACTTCAGGAGGACGACACCCGACCAATACTATCACAAGTTTTGATAAAAAAATAATTATTCAATTTGGTTAATTATTTTGTTCTCAACCCGGTTTAAATTTTAAAATCTTTATAAATTAAGTTTCGTAAAAAAGGGCTGCGTGGCCGTTTCTCTTTTTTTTAAAGATAGACAAACATTCTAGGGTTACGAATAACCTGACTTATTGAAACTCTATTATCACAAAAGTAAGAAATTTTGTTTTGCTTATGTTGGGATATTAAGTCAAAAGTCAGTGGCGACATTGGTTTCTATTCAAATCTACATGGAAGGCATTTCTAGTGTATAGGTACCCATTATATATTCATTGGATTTACGTAACTTAGCATTCAGTGGTTTTATTGTAAGATCTCTCATTTTTATATTTTTTCTGCGGAAAATATTGCTTGTGTTGTAATAAAGGACTTAGCCAGCCGAGGAATAAAACACACGACGCCTGGATGGGACCCCAAACATGAGACACCACTGACCAATATTTATGTTGTAGGTTTGCATGATATTGCTCGATCCTCTGGGAATATCTCTGCGGAGATACCTACACTTGTTCGGTTTTAATACCAGGTTAAAAGTTTAAACCTAAATTTAATACCAGGTTAAAAGGGTTCAACAACAAACAATTATTGTTTTAGAACTCGTTATTATTATTTGTACTATATTCCCACTGAAGAGATAACCTGAAAGAGAGGTGTGTTGTATCCGGTCTGTGTTCCAGAAGTGAGTACAATTCATCCTTACTTTTGGTGAACTCGTCTGTCTGATTTGTTAGGGATCCTTTCTTCATTTAAAACACTGAGAATTCGAACTGAGTTATTTTATTTACAATTTTTAAGTTAAAACATGATTAATGATTAGACACTTTAATGTGCGTCAATTAGTAATCTGTAAACTACATCTGAGCCGGTTCCCTGTTCAAATAACTAAAGGCCAAACAAGCCTTTATTTATTTTTCGAATATTAGCATTAAAAATGTAGAGAAAAGCGGCCTTTGTATCAACAACTTCTTTGACAATCTGACACTTTTAATACCATCGTCATCTGAACGCCCAATAGAAACCTGTATTATCGACATATAACCTGTCGGTAAATAAAATCAGATTAAGACCGGTAGAGGGCAGTAACTGTACCGATTCAATTATAAAATTATAAACGTTAAAAAATTTTAAATTAAAAAATCTTCACAAATTTCATTTGGAAAGGTATATCTAATTTGGTTTCTTCTTTTAAAGAGTTCATGGTTTCAGTCCAAACAGATGTATTCAATTTTGGGATGTTCAGAAGATTTTTTTTTTTTTACATTAACTCCACACAGGAGGCCCTGAGGAAAATAATTTCCCTCAGGGCCTATGTCATCTGGGATGCTGTGTGGAGGGTCTTTTTGAGGAGAGGAAGGAATGAACATTGGTCTTGAAGAGACCCATGTTGTAGGAAGGAGGAAACACAGAGGCCGGCAAATCATTCCACAGCCGAGCTGTTGAACACAAGAACGAGTCGAAGAAACGACCCGTTCTCATGTGACAAATGTCAACCGTGTACAAATGTTGGGCACGCGTTAGGCGTGTTTCCCGACTATGCACCGGTGCCGAAGGGATCAATGATGCTAGTTCCTCGGAGCATCTTCCATTGTAATACCGGTAGAACAAGGATAGCATTCCCACCCGACGCCTGTGCTCTAAAGATTGCAATCCGTCTGTTAAGATGGGAGAATCTATCAAACGGACCGCCCGTTTCTGCACAGAGTCGAGGGTATTTTTCAGGTATTTTGGAGCTCCAGACCAGAGATGGCTGCCAAATTCAACCGTGGGGCGTACTTGTGATTTATACAAGGTTAGCAGTTGTGTACTATTAAAGTATCTGCGGGCCCTGTACAGTACGCCCAGTTTTTGGGAGGCTAGCTTTACTCTGGCTTCGATGGAGCCCCCATACCTGAGCTGGTCACTTAGGGTTACACCAAGCATATCAATGGAGGGCCTGTTCGGAAGATTGCTTCCGTTGAAAGAGACTAGATTTTCATTTCGATCCCTTTTGGACGTAATCAGACAAGATTGGGTCTTTGAAACATTAAATTCAACGAGATTATTTTTACCCCAAGAGAAAACACTCTCGAGGTAGCCGTCCATTCTTTGCTTCAAAGCCCTACGAGCTGTTGGAGTTTGTGAGCCCTTTGGGGGCTTGTCAAGTCAAACAAAAAGCTATCATGAACTGTACTGTCATCCGCATAACAGTGAATTGGTGCACATGACAAAAGGTCGTTGATGTGCAACAAAAACAAAGTTGGAGACAGAACCGATCCCTGCGGGACGCCAGCATTTATCGAGTGTGAGGAAGAGGTGAAACCATCGACTACCGTCTGAATCGATCTCCCCCTCAAGAAGTCGGCAATCCACGTACACAAGGATGCGGGAAGTCCGTAAGAATGCAGTTTGTTGACAAGTCCTCGGTGCCAAACCCGGTTAAAGGCCTTGGAGATGTCCAGTGCAACCGTTTGGTTTTTATTTTGATTTGATTCGGCAGATTTGATAATACTATTTATGTTTGTTGTCTATGGTCAACGGGAAATGCGTATTATCACCGTCATTAAAAATTGCAATTTTTAGAATGTAAACAACAGACGCAATTTTTTTAGAAAATAACTAAAAATGGCGTCCCACTACACGGCACAAAAAATATCTGGAATATTTCATGATCGGAACATCAGTGACATCTTTTTCGATAGAAGCTTTCTAATATTGGCTGATTAAGGAATGTTATAAATAAATAAATTTTATTTCAAAGAAATACCTATCTTCGGATACCCAAATTTGGAAAGCACTGCAATTGACATCAAGCAATAGCTACCAAATTTGGGTAGCTACCTATAGCTCAATGTCATTTGTAGTGCTATCCAAATTTGGGTAGCTATCGCTCAATGTCATTGGCAATGCTATCCAAATTTGGGTAGCTATCGCTCAAAGTCATTTGCAGCGCTATCCAAATTTGAATAGCTATCACTCAATGTCATTTGAAGTGCTGTCCAAATTTGGGTAGCTATCACTCAATGTCATTTGAAGTGCTGTCCAAATTTGGGTAGCTATCACTCAATGTCATTTGAAGTGCTGTCCAAATTTGGGTAGCTATCACTCAATGTCATTTGAAGTGCTGTCCAAATTTGGGTAGCTATCACTCAATGTCATTTGAAGTGCTGTCCAAATTTGGGTAGCTATCACTCAATGTCATTTGAAGTGCTGTCCAAATTCGGGTAGATTTCGCTCAATTTCATTTGCAATGCTGTCCAAATTGGAGTACCTATAGCTCAATGTCATTTGCAGTGCTATCCAAATTTGGGTAGCTATCGCTCAATGTCTTTTGTAGTGCTACCGAAATTTGGGTGGTTATGATTCGAAAGATTAGGTAAATTGTTAACATCAGTTTTCTTAAATATCGAAATAATCACGCTTCTAGCGATTCTCTGTTCAGTGTGCACACCCCTAAGGCTTTTATCTAAAGGGCTCTACTAGGAAATACAACTGATTTGACCCAAAGGCAAGTTTTGTCATTTAGTTTGAAATCCATACCAGCTTTAAAACTTTTGGAAAACCATCAAACTTTCAGGGGAGTCAACAAGCTTAGTAAAACTACGTAAATATCAAGTATAATTTATTCTTTTAATTTATTAAATTATTTATGTTTGGTTACGTTCGATATTGGTATGTCGTGGGATAGATACGATTTTAGATTTTCACGACCAACGACCATTTTAAATTTTAACATGGACGCAAGTTATTACATTATCTAAATGTACATTATATTTTATATGCTAAAAAAAAAAAAGTGTCCTCGAAAATTATTTTTGCGGTATTATCCCTTGTTGCGTTACCTTCTTCTTTGGCCAAGGTTTCGGACAGCATTACGGTGTCCATCATCAGGCAACGCATGATGGACGCTGTAATGCTGTTCGAAACACGGTATAATACCCCAGAAATAAATCAGGATAATGTCTTTAATTCCATAACGGGATAGTTGCGAAAAGCAACTCTCACGTACTACGTGAAATGATTCGTCGGCCTGTGTGTTTCCTCCCTGCTATAACGTAGGATTCTTCAAGACCTAGATGAACTCCTTCCTTACCCCCAAAAGACCCTCAACACAGCATCCCCAAGGATATCTATCACTTGCCTGATTGAAATTATTTTCCTGTAGAGCCCTATTAAAGATAAATGTCTGTGCACGGGGTGTTAAGGGACATACTTGACTTTATCTTACATCTTTCTCTTTCACATCTCTTTCTTCTTCCCCTCCCCACTACCTCACAACATATCCAATTGGGGATGTGATAGTCTCACTAGTTCTGGACGGTTGGGAGCAGTTGGGATTCGAGCACGGTATTAAAATGAAAAAAAAGTTTAAAACACTAATGAAATCATTTCGACGAAATTCATAACTAAGCTAAATGCTCACTGGCTTTGGAATACGTTAAAAAAATACGGTTCTCTAAGAGATAAATAAAAATATAAATATTCCTTTGACAAACAAAGCATTTATTATTACTTTTTTTATGTGAACATTCAACCAACCAACTGTCCTAACCGCCTGAAGCCAGTGAGACTATAGCAGTCCCAATCGGGGTATGTTGTAAGGCTGAAGGTAGGAGGGAAATGAATGGAGAAGAGGAGGTGGGGATGTACCTGCCTATTCAGATCCAGTCACCAAACGCGATTAACGACATTTAAAAAAACATTTTTAATTCTGAACGGTGGTATCCATGGCGATACTGAGAGTACCTCCCACTCTGAAACGGGCCGCAAATTTAGATTATGAATTTTAAATGGTTAACTTGTGAAATAATCAAAGAAAATTTACTTGCGCACGCAAGGATTTGAACCCGCGACCTAGTGATCGCTAGTCGAGAACCTTGCCCCTCGACCACGAAGGCCGTCAATTACATTAATTATAATATGTGTATATAAATGTGCCAATACAGCTTACTTGCATTTATCGTACCTATCTAATTAATATCCGGGAACCAACTGCGCGTATTATTGATCCTGTGCCATATATGTATACAGTATATAGTGTACATATATACAGTGCGCGTTCCGTACCTGCCTTAGCGTTGCCAATATTCACATAATATTGTAGAAAATAGACCAAACATGCCGCTGACCGTTTATAAATATAGCCTTATTGGCATAAATGTTCAGAGGCTTCCTGAGTTGCAAGGGAAGTGTAGTTAATAGGAATATGCATTTAATTTCAATGTTCTTCAACAGATTTTTCAATTTGGGAGGCGAGTATGGGTACCGCCGCCCCGGGATCCGATTATTGGACAACCGACACCTCTGCCAGAGGTCACCCTGAGTGGTTCGCTACGTTTGATGACAAGGGTACCCGGATTCATGGGATGAGATTTGTCTAGATCTCTGTGGCGAATGCGTTTTCCACCTACTTACTGCGTGGCAGGTTGAGGATGACCTAACCTAGGCTTCTCCAGTCAGACTCTCTCAACCCACGCATTGCACCGCAGTGGGAGGGCTGGATTCGTACGTCCGTCACTCCTACATACATTGAACCCAAGATTCCTATCTACCCTTCATACATTTTCCCTTCCCATAATTTCCTCTTCTCCCTTTCCCTAATAAGACGCTCCACACAGCATCCCCAAAGATGACATAGGCCCTGAGGGGAAATATTTTCTTTAAACCCTCCTGTGTGGAGCAAATGTAAAAAAGCAATTAAAAAAGTATACCTACGTAGTTTTAAGGTGTTTCAACAGATTTTTTTTATTTTTTTTATTGGTAATGCTGATTAAAAATACATATAAAGTTTTTTTTATTTTTTATTATAGCGACTATATAAAAATTTTTACATACAAAATATAATGGTGAAATTAAGAGTAAAATATTGTATTTCTTAGTCCTCCTCACTAGGGGGTCCTGTGCCGAGGCGGACTAAAGTTTTTTAAATATAGTTCATTTGTCTTCTATGTCGTTTTTAGCGTCTTCGCTAGGGTTTTCTCATTGACCTCTTTAAGCCATATTTTTATTCTTGATTTGTATTCAATTGGATTTTTTATTAGTTTTATGTCTTGGGGAAGTATGTTATGAAGTTTTGTTGCAAAATATGTATAGTTTCTTTGTCCAAATGTGGTTTTATAACTTGGAATATTTTTTATATCATTTTTATTCGATCTAGTGTTATGCATACACGGTCTAGTAGAGGATTCATTATTTTTGAAGAGCTTCAATAGTATATTTTTGGCATATATTTGCTGTACATTTGGTACGTCAAAGTTATTGAAAATTTCAATTGAAGGCGTTCTAATTGGTACTTTCAATATGGTCTTTATGATTCCTTTTTGAATCGTATTCACGTTGTGTAGGTACGTATGTGTAGCAGATCCCCATCCTATGATTCCTTTAGATGATTTTGATTTCATCTATTTAGTTACATCAGTTACATAGTTACATAAGGTTTTAACAAAGAAATAAAAAATTGCCTTTCCTCACCATAAAGAGACAATGCTCTTGTGTTTGGTGAGGGAGTTCTAGCTCAATTAGTAAATTAAAAGATCGTGTACGTTAGTAATAACGGCTATTGTAAATAATAAGTAGGTTAAAAAAATCATGTATAAATTTAAAAATAAAAATCATGAAGAGTTTAAAAAATCATAATATAAATGAAAAAAAAAACATTATACTGAGTTGTACTGTAGGAGAGAGTCATTTGTCTTACGTTCGTCTCTAATACCCGAACGGTTACCTTTCCCTTGCTTCAGAATTACACTGTACGTCCATTAGAACGGACGTTTGGTCCAGTAAAATATTCATTGTAAACAAGACGACTCGTAAGCTGACGAACCGAGTACATTGAAACTCCCGATCATCTGAGAAGTGTTTTTCATCAAGGAAAACCACAGAACAACACAGTAATAAATTATTTTACATCATTGAAGACGATAACACTAACAATCTAAACGAAAAAACGAAAGAGAACAGGACGCAGAAAAATAAAAGGATAACGGTCGCAACTGGGACTCGAACCAAGAACCTCTAGTCTTAACGTCATGAGCGCCTTACCAATTAAGCCACTGCCACCTCTTATCAAACCGTCATATTTGTCAATCTCATATTTCAAATCTTAGAATTAACAATATTATCTTCGACTTGTTTTTTTCCATATTATGCATGACTAGTCCCAGTTGCGACCGTTATCTTTTTTATTTTTCTGTGCCTTGTTATCATTTATATTTTCGTTCAGATTATTAGTGTAATCTTTTTCTTCAATGATATGTTACAATGATGGGCATAACGTTCAAAAATTATAAAAAGAGAATTGTTCCAATAAAAATTGAATATTTTATATCATTTTAATGACGACGTCAAGAGTCAGAATGTCAGAAGAGTAAGGGTGAAAAAATGTATGAATGTGAATGAAACGTACAGTGTGTGCCAAGACCAGAGTGTTGTGGTAGATTGACCTCACTCCCTAGCCCGATAGGAAATGGTGATAGAGCAGCAAGCTCAAGCGAAAGACACTCTCAGTATCGCCCTATTTATTTATAGGCCTTTTTTGCATTAACACAACACACGAGGCCCTGAGGATAATAATTACTCTCAGGGCCTATGTCATCTATGAAGATGCTGTGTGGAGGGTATTTTTGAGGAGAGGAAAGAGTGAACATGGGCTTTGAAGAGACCCGTGTTGTAGTAAGGAGGAAACATAAAGAGCAAATCATTCCAGAGCCGAGCTGTTGAGCTCAAGAACGAGTCGTCGAAGCGACCCGTTTTCATGTAACAAATGTCACGTAGATTTTATAACGCCAGAGCTCACCATTATCTATAGAAATCTTCGTGGGCATGCGTACAACAAACCACCAAAGTTTTGAACAGGTTCATTTTTTAATTTAAAAAAAATGCATACATTTTTTTTACATGCTTTAACAGAAATTTCAAACGTTCATAGCTCAGAGTGGAAGTGTCATTGTGGGTAGAAAATTGCTTCTTCGCGAGTTTATGAGACAAGTTAAATACAATTTTAAATCTGAGTACGGAAACCACTTTACTTTTGCCTTTGCGAAGTCTCTATTTTCCGAAGGCCAGATGAGCCGGAAAAGCGACGTGACAACTGAACAAAAAAATCCTAGAAGTGTGACATACGGGATGTCTTAAGAGTCAACGTTTACCCATGAAGGGCTGAGACCCCAATTCATGACGGATCAGAATATAATTTAGAAAGCGGGAATGGGTATCGCGGCCATGGGAACCATTTATTCGATAGTCAACATCTCTGCCATAGGTCACTTCAAGTGGTTCGCTACATTTTAGTGACTTAGCAGGGGTGCCCGGGTTCATGGGTTGAGATTTGTCTGAATCTAGCGGCGGATGACCGGGACACACTGAACCCTAAATTCCTACCAACCCCTCTTACCTTTTTCCTTTCCATTCTTTCCTTAAAAAGACCCTCTACACAGCATCCCCAAAGATGACATAGGCCCTGAGGGAAATTATTTTTCTCAGGGCCTCCCGTGTGAAGCTAATGTAAAAAATATATCATAATATAACTTCAGTAAAATGTCATTAGTTTTCGCCAAAATGTCACTTTTATGAATTTCGTAAAAATAAATCAATTAATGTGTAGTTAGTAAATATTGGATAGATTGTTCTAAAATGTGTGATTCATACCTTGTAAGAAAACCTATGTCGCCAATATGCTTAGGTAAGTCATTTCGTGATTCTAAAATGTGTGATTCATACCTTGTAAGAAAACCTATGTCGCCAATATGCTTAGGTAAGTCATTTCGTGATTCTAAAATGTGTGATTCATACCTTGTAAGAAAACCTATGTCGCCAATATGCTTAGGTAAGTCATTTCGTGATTCTAAAATGTGTGATTCATACCTTGTAAGAAAACCTATGTCGCCAATATGCTTAGGTAAGTCATTTCGTGATTCTAAAATGTGTGATTCATACCTTGTAAGAAAACCTATGTCGCCAATATGCTTAGGTAAGTCATTTCGTGATTCTAAAATGTGTGATTCATACCTTGTAAGAAAACCTATGTCGCCAATATGCTTAGGTAAGTCATTTCGTGATTCTAAAATGTGTGATTCATACCTTGTAAGAAAACCTATGTCGCCAATATGCTTAGGTAAGTCATTTCGTGATTCTAAAATGTGTGATTCATACCTTGTAAGAAAACCTATGTCGCCAATATGCTTAGGTAAGTCATTTCGTGATTCTAAAATGTGTGATTCATACCTTGTAAGAAAACCTATGTCGCCAATATGCTTAGGTAAGTCATTTCGACTCCCGGACCCCAGATGGGTCAATGAACTTGATTTTATTTTTAAGAAAGATTTTCTGTACTTACATAAAAATGTTCGATTAATTCACAAGAAGTAAGGGAAATTGAGCTCACTTTGGGCACAAGGACATGCTCACAACACGGTTCTGTCGGTTTATATTTTCAGTGGACGGGACAATAAGGCCGCACAAGGTGTAGGGGAAGTGACGTCACATGCAGTGATTTATTGCCACGCCGGAAACGGAAGATGGGGGAGGGAAGAAGGTGGGCAGCGTAGTTTCCGCATCCCGCCAATTATTTACTTATTGCATATTTCATGTTTACGGCGTGGTGATGTCTATTCTGGGAAAATTGTAATGATTTTCCGTGCAGTCGTTAATCAACAATACTAATTTCGGGTGTCTGTGCTGTGCGTTTGTCCTGAAAATCCCGTGAAATTTGCTTTGAATTTAGACGCACAAATGTGTCCATTCTAGAAGAGTTAAGCATCCACAATAGGCTTTCAACTATCTGCCTACAACGTATCTTAAGATACTTTGGACACGTTGCTGGCCAAACTGAAGACTCCAACTTGGAGAAACTCATAGTCACTGGCAAATTGTTTGGCAAAAGACGCAGAGGAAGGTCATTAATGCTGGAATAACCAAGTATCACCGGCGTCCGGTACCAGGGTGTCCTTGGCTGTCCACACAGCGCAGTACCGCGAGGAATGGAGGAGCCTCGTCCACCATGGAAATTGGAGTAGGGGTCACGGTCCTCAGCAATGAGGAACCGATTTGAGAATAAGTGCAGTGCGTTTACCCTGAGAATCCCGTGAAATCTATTTTGCTTTGAGTTCGAGTATCACATTTCAAATAAAATATATTACAGTTAGGTACCTACCCAAAATATTTATAATGTTTTACGAGAAAATCATTTTATTGTCAATTAAAAATTAGAACTGATTGTGCGAAGAATTGAGATAAGAGATAAAGCGACTTATTTATTTATTACATACCACAACATTACTTTATATCTATACTAGCTTTTTCCCGCGGCTTCGCTCGCATGGTATTAGGGGATTCCCACTCCGCCTCCTTCACCTTCCCTCTCTCCACTCCACTCCCCCCCATAAACTCCTCTCCTATCCTTCCCCTCCCCCTCCCCCTCCACTCATCTCTCCCCCCTTCCCTCTCCCCTCTCCACTCCACATATGAACCTACCTTTCCCCCCTCTACCCCTCCCCCCTCCACCCCCCCCACCTTTCTCCCACCACCTCTCCCCTTCTCTCCCCCCTCTCCCACCCCTAACCCCCTTCCACCCAATCCTCCTTCCCCTCTCCCTCCTCCACTGCCCTCCCCACATCCCCCTACCCCCTCCCCACTCCCACCTATCGCATTCCACACATTCATTCCCGGTAAATTCAGTTTTCAAACTGCTCGCGTACCATCTATTACAATTTTTTATACAAAATTCATAATGGCGGAGCTCAACGGTACTTTTATACAAAATAACGAACAAAAAAAGAATTTTCCAATTTGGTGCAGTCGTTTGGAAGTTATGCGCTTACATACATTTCGGCGATTCATTTTTAGAGATAGATATTAACTGCGACGCCAACAAAGCTCTCTTTTTAGGGTGAATTGCCTAATTCAAAAAAAAAACTTCGTTTCCAAGCCAACAATTTGTTTGCTTTTCTTCTGACGTTTGCAATACCTCGATTTTGTTAGGGACAGAAAACGTATGATAAATAATTTCATAACGCCAGAGCTTACCAATATATATAGCCAATAGTACCTACTCTCGAAAATAATGTAGCTTTCTATTAGTGAAAGAATTTTTAAAATCCATCCAGTAGTTTTTGTCTGAGAGAGTAACAAACATACATCCATACAAACATACATACAAACTTTCGCCTTTATAATATTAACAGGATTTGAAATGTGTACTACTTTTTTGTTTATATTTCTTGGGGGCGTTGGCAAAGTAAGGCTTGCTTGAATAATAAAATGAATGCAGAAGATTTTCGAAACCGGAAACGATAAGTACCTACAAACAAATTTACAAGACCAAATAATGAAAATGATTGGAGTCATAGTTCATGACCCATCTCCCTTGTTTACATTATAAGCAGAATTGATGCACTAGCATTACTAAAAATAATTCAGGTACCAAAGGCGAGCTTTGTGGGATTAGCTCCGTGCCGACCCGAGTACCAGCAGGATTACAAATCCTAATCCGGGGATTTTGGGTTAAGATGTGATCTCAAACCCGGTCGATGCTTGTTTTAGCTTACATAGGACTTACGGTGGTAATATCAGCGAGTACAACGCTGGTGAATGGCACGTTTTATTTATTAAACAAGAAATTATTAGAAATATTAGAATTTGATTATAACGAGAAAAAGTTTCGCATAAATTTAAATGAAAGATTGGGATCAATCTGTGTTGATTTGGAAAAGGGAAACGAGTTAAAATATTTGTCAATGATCTTATTTTGTCAAATCTGAAGAATAATGTTAAATTCCACATTTTTTTTGTAACGTACTCAACCTCTCCTTTCCATGTAGAAAAGAAATGAATTGGTTTGGCATACCTCATATCGCATTTTCATTGACTCATATCTCTTTTCCAAATCATCTCAGTTGACAAACTTGGGAGGCGGGTATCGGTGCCGCCGCCCAGGGAGTCATTAATTGGATAACCAACACTTCTGCTGTAGATCGCCCCAAGTGGTTCACTACATTTGGAGTCTTGGCAGGGGTGCCTGAGGTCATGGGGTGAGATTTTTCCAGGTCTTTGTGGCGGATGCGTCTGCCCAGCTACGTGACGGGTTGGATCGGAATAAGCAAGTTGAGTCTCGACCCAACGCCTTGAACCGCAGTGGGAGAGATGGATTCATACGTCCCTCACTTTTGAACACACACCATAAATACCTCCAAAGATGACATAGGCCCTGAAGGAAACAATTTTCTTCGGGGCGTCAACCCTAGTTGTTTTATTTTTGTTTACATTTAAAGGTACCGTTAAACGCCGATCTTAGGCCTGTTTCGAAATTCTATCAAATTGCGATCAGCTGACATTCACCACAACATGACTATTGTGTTATAACGTGACTTGTGTAACAGCAGCCATTCGAATAAAGAAGTGTTAAAGAATACCAACGAATTATTAGTAAATATGAAGATTATAATATCTAGATTATTTTTACGATCCAATAAGTTTAATTTAATTTAATTTAATTATTTTTTTAATTTATAAACTAACGTTTAAGACAAGATTTTTATGCATAGCACAAAGGGTAACAATTTTATAGGCAATAATTGTCAGGTTGAAACACTCATTTACATTGAAAAATCTTCCGAGAAAAGATACTTGCCGCCAACGGGACTTGAACCCGTGTCCTTCTGATTGCCGGTCGGATGCTCTGACCACTGAGCTATAGCGGCTTATCTAATACCCGCCAAATAATTCAATATATACTGGTGTTTCATTCAACAATTACTGATTATTACATTTTTCCACCTGAAAACAACCAACTTTATTTTTGTGAGGGAGGTATTGTTAGTACTAAATCTCTCGCTAGGTGGCGTCGAGACAAATTATGTCTACATTTTTTGGTGAAATACTTTTAACTTGTTAAATATTAATTATTATTTTTAATTTATAAACTAACGTTTAAGACAAGATTTTTATGCATAGCACAAAGGGTAACAATTATTATAAGCAATAATTGTCAGCCTGAAACACTCATTTACATTGAAAAATCTTCCGAGAAAAGATACTTGTCGCCAACGGGACTTGAACCCGTTTCCTTCTGATGTATATATATATTCATACTCAGTGTCGCCCTGCTGAAAGACCATCATTCTAAATAGAATCGTTACTTGAAATGGCTTTATCCATGTTTAGCGACTAGATCTCAATAGTTATTTGATTCCTGAACTTCCTCACGCCTACAACCTCCCTTTTTCAACCTCGCCATATCATACCACCGGCTCTGCACAGCTAGGGGCAGTTTGTACACTATGCTGTATTCACATTATTATTATTTTTTATATTTTACACATTTTCCCTCAGGGCTTGTGTCATCTTTGGGGATGTTGTATGGAGGATGTGAAAGATATGAGGGGTGGGTAGGAATATGGGTGTCAATGTTTCCTGGTACGACGGACGTATGAATCCATCCCTCCCACTCCAGTGGAAGACGATGGGTTGAGAAAGTCCGAATGGAAAGGTCAAAAGGCCTCCCTCAGCCAGTCCTTCGGTCCAGCCCGCCCAACAGTAGGTGGGCAGACGCATTCGCCGCCAAGACGCGGACAAGCCTCAACCCCATGCACCCGGGCACTCCTGCTAATTCATCAAACGTGGCGAACCACTCGGGTTGACCCATAAATAATTCCGGAGTGGCGATATCCATACCCGACTCTTCAATTGGGATATAACTAAAAGTAAAATAAATAAATAAACGTGTTTAATGACTGTGATATTAGAAAGTTATTAAAATGTCTCTGTCAGCGTAGAACGAGACAGGTCGACTTTATAGTATAAATAAGAATTATATCAGGTTTATATATCTCTCTCCACTAAAGAACGCCAAGGAGTTTGTATACCTCGGGAGCAAAATAACACGGGACGGTCGGTCTAAGAGCGAGGTCGACAGCCGTATACACCAGGCTAGGCTTGCGTTCAATAAAATGTCGAAAATAATAGAATCGAGTAATCTAAAACTGAGAATACTCCTCATCAAGACCTATGTATGATGTATGCAGTATCTTGATGTACGGCTGCGAAACATAGTGCCTATCCGAAAGAGATAAACGGAGACTAGAGGCTTTTGAGATGTGGTCCTATAGAAGACTATTGGGAATTTCCTGGAGAGACCACATTAAAAATGAGGAGGTCCTCCAAAGAATCGAAGGAGGAAGTCACCTGCTCAGGATCTTGTCCGAAAGGCGTGTAAGATGGATCGGCCATGTAATACGACAAGAAGGCCTCTTGCATGCCGTAATGGAGGGTATGACCGAGGGGACAAACTCTAGGGGGCGCCCGCGCCGAGAGTACCTGGAGGACCTGCTGGTGGACGTGCGCTGCTCATCATATGCAGACTTCAAAAGAGCCGCACAAGACAGGGAAGAATGGAAGAGAAGAATAGAGGAAATTACTGCAAACCAATCCCAGGATTGAAACCAGAGAAAGAGATATCTCTCTCATATTCCAGCTCTCGGATATACTGGACGCGAGTTACCATCGCATCAGTAATCATTGTAATATAATTATATTCATTAGAGTTTCATTATTTTCCACCACCATTACATTAATAAAATAGTTACCAAATCTGAATTACCAGGAACATTCATATCCTTATCTTCTCTTCATTTTTTCCTCCCAAATCTTTTGTCCTCATAACATATTTGAATTGGGGATGCCATAGTCAGATTGGACTTTTGTACGGTATTCGCATAAAATATGTAAATCCAGTTTGTCTAAAGAGCTTATTTTATTTAGAAAATTTTGGTTTACATTAATCTGAAGTAAGCGATTCTTGGCATTTAATTTATATTCCTTTCTTGACCCAAATCCAACCCCTCTTCCCTCATTATCATTCATCCCTCGAAATAAAACATTTATAAAGATTTTCTTAAGACAGCCTTTAAATCGTTCGAAATAAAAAGGACGAAATGACAGCGCATTACATGGCAGAAATTTAAGGGCACTTCAGAAATATTTTTTGGCAAAGCCAAAAATACCACGCATGCCTAAGATTCTAAGAAATGTGATCTTAACCTGTTTGAAAGAAACCTGATGCCATCAATTAATATATAACCTGTTTACTCCTGTACTATAGGGCGCTTAGCGTGGTCAAATCGATAACTTTTTGGATAATAATCGATAACAATTTTGGATCGATCTAAAAATGAACGAAAAAAATATTTTGAAACTTTGTTGATCACACTTGTCAATATGCTTTCAAGTGTCGAGTTGATCAAATAAAATTGAACCGTCTGAATCCGCTAAAACTGACTACGTTTTTGCTTCGATTTCCCCGAGCACGGTTACGCTCGTTAGGCGTGTTGATAGCCAATCCGATATTGACAACGAAATAAATAAGAATTCGCTATGCGAAAGCAACAAAGGCGTATCGGTTTTCCTGAACGTCGAACGTTAAACAGCTACGAACAGCTATAAATAAATTGACAATGTCGAATTGAAATATACGCATTTTGATAAAGAACGCAACACTGGCGGGTATTGTCTATGTATCGGCATTCCTAAACGTCAAACGTCAAACAGCTACGGTACATAATAAATTGAAAATGTCAAATTGATAAAGGTAGGTATTTAGGCAACTCCATAGACTTATTTTACACTAAAAGGGTAGTTAATTGGTCAATGAGGAGCTATTATTTTATTTTATTCTATTTTATTTTAAATACATAAACGGCTATACTGCGTTTTATAAATAAACATATAATAGAGTACAAAAGTAAGAAAAATAATATCATTACATAATAATAGTTTTAAACTTAAAAATAACATACAATTAATTTACGTATCACAACAAAAAATAACAAAAAAGAACAATGAGAAATATCATCATTTCATTTCAACATGTCCATATTGCGTATATAAAGTTACATTATGGAAAAAATAAAAAAACTTAAAAACTGAAACTTCAAAATAACATACAATTATTTTGTGTATCACAACAAAAAATAACAAAAAAGAACAATGAGAAATATCAACATTTCATTTCAACATGTCCATATTGCGTATATAAAGTTACATTATGGAAAAATAATTTTTGAGTGCGTGTTTATATTGCGCTAATTTTAAGAAATAAATGTCAAATAAATAAATGTAAATGTCTATTAAGCCATAACTCGTGATATTCTGAACAAATTTCATATTTCTGTCTCCAGGCTCGAGCGGATTCAATTGCTGGCTTGTACGATGTTTTTCAAATCTAAAAACTTCCTTATTCTGACCCCAATCATTAATATACCAGTAGTTTTACATAACGAAAGACACCATTCTAAAAGTTGTGTATATTGACAATTAACCGAAACCTAGTAACAGTCAGCATCCAAGACGCCGCGCCGCGTCGGCTTTTGTCTACCGACTCTCAGAATATGTTTTTATCAATTATTGCTGACCGTGCTCACACATATCGCCTAACGCCACCTAACAACCGTAGATGACGGATTGAGTCAATATCTTATTGATATTGCGTTTAATCGATCGACCGTGCAAGGGCCCCAGACAGGCCTATGAAATTTATCATATTCTAATTCCGCTTAAAAAAGAATTTCGATGACTGAAAACGTTTGATAATTTTCTCCAGAAGTAAAAATTGAGCTTCCTTAGAAGTATAGAAAAGCCACGCCCACAAAACACTTTAACGAATTATCACTTCAGTTGCTCCGTCGGAAAGATGATCAACTTTAAAACATAGTTTCTAATACCATCGTTTTTTTTTAGAAAAATGTCACATTTAATTTAATTTAAATATTACATTTTTTTAGAGTTCTTCTGATGTCCTCTTCAATCTGCAGTACCGCAAAATGCAGTCTTACCGATATAAGTATGTCGAGTGCGTGTCTGTGTTCCCATAAAGTAAAGTTAATTCTCGCCTAATTATAGAGAAATCGATAAAACATTTTGAAATACTAAAAATCTTTCTTGAATACTTGATCAATTTAATTTCTCCGCCGTACGTCACCTTAAGTGGTTCGTTTGGCGACTTAGCAGGGATGCCCGGGTTCATGGGGTAAGATTTGTCTAGGATTTTCCAGCTGCATAGTTGAGACCGGTTGAGGGAGATCTTTTGACCTCTATCAGGAGTCTCCTGACTTGCGCCCCAGTAGGAGAGATGGATTCATACTTCCGTCACTCCTGATTCTTACCCACCTCTCATACCTTTTTTCTTCCCAAAACCTCCTCTCCTTGCTTTCTTTAAAAGGACCCTCCATATAACAGTCGTATCTTGTGAGGAGGTAATGTAAACAAAAAATATGTTAATTTTATGGCCTAAGAATTGAATGGTATTACGTAAAATTAGTTGTTTTTAAAATCTGTAGAAGTAGATCGCACTTTTCTCCGGATAAGCTGTTCATTTGATTTTTTTTAAGCCTTTTGTCAGATAATGTAAAAAAAGTCAATAAAATTCAAGCTTTAACCTCAATTAAATAATATTTACTTTCCACTCAGGATAACATAAAATAGAGAAAAGGGTCATTCAAAACCAGGTTCGGTTAAATCTCTCAATCAATAAAATTCCGAGTCGGAGAACTCTTGAGATTCCATTCCTTTCCTTCAGAGCACCTATCGACGGCTCTCAAACATAAGTCGAGAGTTCGAGGAATAACGAATTTTGCTCTGGCGAAGTAAGAAAACCGACTTTTGCAAAATTTTTGAGGGCATACTTATGTTCGTCGTTAGATTCTGCGACATCGCATTGCTTAAGAAATGAGTACATTCTTTTCTTTATTTACAGCCAATTTTTTTTCTAAATTCATTTTGCAATCAAAACAGATCAATTTTTGTAGTACAGTTAAATACGTAGTTTGTTTATTGTTTGACGGCCTCCGTGGTGAAGGGAAAAGGCTCTCGTAATTCGAAGGTTGCGGGTTGAAATCCCGGCGTACACAAGTAAATTTGATTTATTTTTAACTTAATGAGTAAAACCTCAAATTGTAATATTTAATTAATGAAGACAATATTAGCGAAACTCAATTGAAAATCTGAAACAGAAAAAAGATTGGTCACATCTGGGACTCGAACCCAGGACCTTCGGCTTTCCGGGCCGCAACTTATCAAGTGTGCTATACGATTCGGTCATTTTTAACTGTATCATACTTCAACTAAGAACTACGAACTTTATCTTCATTTTCTTAACGCATATTTTTATTGGCTGCTATAATTGCAAGATTCAACCAGAACTAAATGCTAATTTGGTCTTTATAAATTAAATATTACAATTTGAGATTTTACTCATTAAGTTAAATAAAAATAAATATTCATCCTACACTTTCCGAAAGGTCAATAAATGTCGCATATTAAATAAAAATCGATAAATTTATCCAAGACACTATCTGGATAGCATTTAGTTCTGGTTGAATCTTGCAATCATACATAAGGATAGCAACCAATAAAGGTAAAAGTACTAGTATTTGTAATTTTAAGTATCTCTCCGGAAATGAAGAGATTGACGGTAATATGATTATTATTGTAGTACCACGCGGAATGAAATTCACCATGAATTCGAGGAATCGGCTATTTTTAGAACCAGTTCCTATCGGATTAATAAAATGGTCGCCAACACTCAAACTGAGCGAAGCCGTAACAGAAGTCGCCCTAGGGCCTAGCTGCAAAAACCCGCGGTACGGTTTTTTTTACTGCTAGTTTTAAATAATTACGTTTTTGTTTCGGTTTCTTCAAAATACCAGGGAGCGGAGAATATATTATTTTTAAAGTCAAAACTTATTTAGCACCTTTGTGATTTTAACCTCGATGAAAGGGAAATGAGCGACTCTATAAAGTGACACATAAAGTGACAAACACATACATCTAAAGGATTTAGCCTGCGAGAGAATGAGATAGCAATAAAATATTTATTTAATTCACGGGTACTCGGTTCCAATATAATACGATAAATCCACAGTCCCGCGCAAGCCTCCTTTGGAGCAGTGGTATAAAGCGCCCGATGAATTTCTGCGGACATTTAACGGACCGAGGATCGAATCCTACTAAATCCAAAACAAAATATTTTTCACTTCTTCAAAAATATTATTATTTTTGTAAAATCAATGTCCAATCTTCAAACCACTCCAAAATGAACAGGCAAAGAAAACATAAAAGAAAAAAAAACTCTTTTAGTGACTCCGAAGAAGAAAACAAAAATACTAATAAGATGACCAATTGTACAGGAAAAGGTGCATTGGAATTTGACGACAAAAGTGTGGAAAAAATCATTCTTCACATTGATAAACAAAGTGCTTCGTAGTCTCCCTTCTCTTGTCTACTTTAGTTTTCTGAAGGTTTAACTTCCATGGCGCGTGTGATTTATTTTTATTTATTTTTTATTTATTTGTTTATTTAGTACAATAATATACATCTATATACATAATTTATATATATATATATATAATTATAATTTATATATCTATATACATAATTTGACCGAGCATCAAGCACCAAAGTTTCTCCTGAACTCAAGACCAATAGGGCGAAAGAGCCTGGGAAGGCCAAGACTAAGATGGAGCCACAACGTCCTCAAAGACATATCTATCTTGAAACTTCCAAACTGGAGAGAGCTGGCACAAAACCGAGATGAGTGGAGGAAGACTCTTGAGGAGGCCAAGACCCACCAGGGGTTGTTAAGCCAATAGTGATGATGATGATGATATAGGTACATAATTTATCAAATTTTGACTGCCCAACTAGGAGTATTATCCCGTTTTAGGACAGTCAAATAATTATGGGTACGAACATGTTGAACATGATTTGTTCGAAAGGAAAGAAAATTGATGAAATAAAATGAGGAAATAAAAAGAAAAGAAAGAATATAAAATAAAATAATAAAAAAAGTTTAAAAGATAGTTCTTAACTGTTATTTGTTTAGCATAGCAAAAGAAAAAAAAAGAGAAAAGAAAGAATAAAATAAAAATGAAATAACCAATTAAAACATAAAATAGCCGTGGATTGTTTAGCATAGTTGTTGAATGATAATAATAATAAATAAAAATATATTTCTTCAAACTTCGCAAATTTATTTTGTGGCATCATTTTCATATACTGAATAACTTATTACTTTGTATAAAACCACTATATTTAAAACAATATCAACATGTTTCGACAACAATGTTGTCTTCATCAGGATATGTTACTATATATATATGTTACTACAGTAACATATCCTGATGAAGACAACATTGTTGTCAAAACATGTTGATATTGTTTTAAATATAGTGGTTTTATACAAAGTAATAAGTTATTCATTATATAAAAATATATTTACAAGCAAATTAATGATTAAAATATAAGGTGGTAACTGGTGTTTGCATTTCATATTATAGTCCTACGAACACATTTTGCATAGTGACAACTAGAAAGAGTGAGAACTAGACAGAAACAATAAAGTAAAATAAAATAAACAATTAATGCTTAATTATTACTGTAGTTTGCTAAGCATAGTTATTAAAATAATAGGTATATATATTTATTGTTATCAAGTTTAATTTGTAGAACTCCATTTTAATTTTAATTTTTTTATTATATAATCAATAATATTATTATTAAATTAATAACAGTTTATTTTTAAACAAGTTCTGCTGTGTAATTATTTTTACGCGTCACAGCTGTTTCGCCTTCTGAAGGCATTATCAAACTGTGGTCATGCCACATACAGACGATATATTTATACTATTTCTAGAGAGGTATTTATTATGACTCATTTCCAATTTCTGATTAAAAATGACTGAGACTACTAAAATGGTAATAATCAGAAATTGAAAATGAGTCATAATAAATACCTCTCTAGAAATAGTATAAATATATCGTCTGTATGTGGCATGACCACAGTTTGATAATGCCTTCAGAAGGCGAAACAGCTGTCACGCGTAAAAATAATTACACAGCAGAACTTGTTTAAAAATAAACTGTTTTTATTAATTTAATAATGATATTATTGATTATATAATAAAAAAAATTAAAAAAAGGTATATATATACTTATAATTGGTGTTTACAATTGCACACGCTGATTTTTTTTTATCATATTTAGGTATATAAAATATATGCATATTTCACTCCCAATTATTTCCTATCAGAAGCTTCGATTCTTTCGTTTCAGTTATAATATCTTCCGCTTAGAATATTTATAGTATTCACTAAATGAATTTAAATTTAATTCCAGAATAAAGCGCAAAGCGTTCGAGCCGATTAAACGCGATCGTGCGGAATTCAAACGGATTCCCGAGAGCTAACAATTACCTCGTGGACTTGTTCGGAATCTATTGAAATCCGTTGAATTTACAATTTACTACAATCTGATTTGAATTTCTTTTCACCTTTAGAATAATTATTTGCCAGTTCGTTAGCTTTGAAAAGCCCCAAGTGGATAACAAAGGATATTTTTCGCACGAATATAATATGCATCCATTGTGGATATAATCATGTCTACATTATTTTGCTAATGAAGTTGTTGATGCAACTATATATGCATCTCCTTTCAATATATGTTTCCTCTTTATAAATTATTGTACAATCAGTATGTTAGAGCAACACGTGCAATGATCACCATATTGATCTCTCAGGGCATTTAATATCAACTCTGCGCCGCTACGCCGGTTTTGTACCTACTTAGGGGTCGTCCATTAATCACGTCATGTTTTTTAGCAACTTTTTAACCCCCCCCCCCCCCCCGGTGATATGTGGTGAGGTTTTAGACTAACCCCCCCCCCCCCCCCCCCCCCCAAATTCACATGTATTTTTTTTGTACGAAGTATTTTGAAATTTTCAGAATATTTTCACGAAAAATAAATACACGTGATATCTCATTATACCCCCCCCCCCCATCGTGATATTTCGTGATTTTTTTCCGAACCCCCCCCCCCTTTTCGAGCCTCACGTGATTAATGGACGACCCCTTTTAGATTATTATTTTTTTTCTTTATTAATTGTTTTGATGGTTACATAAAAAGGAACTCCAGTGAAAAATATTATGGCTTTAAAAAATATGTTCATATAGACCAGGGTTTCCCAACCAGTGGTCCGCAAGAGGCTAGAAGATGGTCCACGATGGTCCGCCGGTCAATAAACGAGCCATTATGGTTTTCCTTTTCGCCACACCCCATCCTACCCCGTTCTACCCCATCCGTTGTTGTGGTAAATATTCTTCTAGAACCCATCCCAACTTAACGTGGTGTCACCCCCCCCCCCCCCCTATTAAAGTTGTCAAAACACAAATCTTGACTTCATAATAAAAAGTTGGTCCGTCCTAGGAGGGGGAGGGGGGGTGGCTAGAGAATTGTGGTATTGGGGGTGAAACTCGGTCGGGTTGCGCCGCCCCCCCTCGCTGCGCCACTGCTTGTGGTCCCTGTCGAATAAATTAACAAGGTCAGAAAAAGGTTGGGAACCCCTGATATAGACCAATAAACGCTGATTCTGAATATATAAATTTTATTTAATAATATTAAACAGAGAGTTTTTTTTAATTATTAAAAAGCCCATTTTTAATCGTCTCATTGAAATAGGCCGTCAAGTTGGTGTTATTAAAATGTTTAGTGGTGACGTCACTGATCACCCTAAAGTCATTGTATGGGAATGTAGGTATAATAAAAGCCATCATATTAACATTTCATCTTATTGGTTTATTTACATACTGTTTATAGAGATTTAGTTGTTGGTGTTTATTAAAACATTATTTAGGCCTAAATAATTCAGTTTCAAAAATAAAGGTATCTCTTATTAGTTTATCTCTATTATTAAAAATATTAAAAAACTTACTATACAAAAAAAAAATAGTTATGCTACTTCTAGGGAGAATACTTCGAACTCCGAATTTCAAAATGGCGCCAGTCGAATAGCTGATTGCCGGATCTTATATTAGGGGAGCCCATGAGGCTAAAAGGGTGCCCCAATAGGTCCACAATCCAATAGGTCCCCACAACAGGATTGAATAAATCACAAAATACCCGCTTGGGCTCCTCTACTATTATCAGTTTGGAGCTTCGGTTTCCATTAATATTGATTTCGATTCTTAAAAGCCAAAAAAGTATCAATTTCGAACAATTTTTATACCAGTCTCCCGTAATAATATTGAAAAATATAATAATATAATATATAAATAATTCCAACTAAATAATGTTTAAACTTATCGAATAGTATCTATCATACTTTCTTCCGTATCATCACCCCCGTAAAATATCTTTTCGGGAGTGATGACGTCACAGCACGATTCACTACACATACGGTGGTTTTCGGGGGATCCTGAAAATTTTAAACTTTGACAATTATTTTAACAATTAAAACTAACTCTAAAAATAAACAATATATGCAGTTATTTAAGTTAGAAGGTTGGACTGGAGTTCCTTATTTTTGGATTTTTCGACCACCATGACATGACCATTTTACGTAGTCGATTAGTTTTGATTTGAAATTGGTTTGATAAATTGTAGTTAGATACATTTGCCTAAAGTATACATTCCTATACCTTTCTATTTCAAATCCTACAACCACAAAAAAACATGTTCTTATATTTGTCGAACGGCACGCAAGTGTTTTTGAACACGGTTTGAAATGTTCGGCAGATTAAGGGCCCGCAACCCGGATTTGTACCGATTTGTTACATATTTCCCTTAAATACGGTAAGTTTTAAAGCTCTTGAAAAAATATATGTTATTCTTGAAGATAATATCTAGACTTTGCCCGCGCCGAAACGCAAATTATATAAAATTCCCTCGATAGAAATGAATCGCAAAAGTATGCTCCAAAAATTATTATTAACACGTTTGTTACAGTAATTTTACAAGTTATATGTATGAAAAAATTCACAGTGTTTCTTTAAATATTGTTTACGATAATGCCCGCGAGATTTTTGATAAATTTTAAACGAGTCGTGTTTTATTAAACATTTTCGCAATTTTCGCATCGTTTTTGTCGCTGTAGCGCTCTCCTCTAACATCCATAATTTCGTATGCCGACGCGCGCATTTGAACCCGCGACTTTCGGATTGCTAGTCGAGAGCTTTCCTCCTCGATCGCGGAGACCCTTGTAAGTGATAACTATCTATTTATTATAAGTATTTTATTTGTATCAAAATGTATTCAATAAATAAAATAAAAAATAAAGCTACAATAATAATCGAAAAAAATTACATTGGCAAGAAAAACTAAAATAAAGAGAAGCTGTCAAACCTGCTGGCGGTGGTGTTAACGCTGGTGTTGGAGCGGGACCTCCTGCTGATGATGGAGTCGCCCTGGTTGACCACCCCTCCCTTGGTGGTGATAGAGAAAGTACGCAGTCGGTACAAATCGTCCGAGACCCGCGGGTTGAGCGCCTGCTCGGGTAGGGAGCAGACCCGGGGCCGGTTGTGCGCCGCCACTGGAAAAAATAAATAAGATATGTACCATATCAGACAAGTGAGACAAGCAATGAATCAGTTACCCAAAATATTTATTAATTAATAATAATTATGCATTTATTTGAAATGTGCATTGTGGAAGGTCTTTTTAAAGGAAGGAAGGAGAGGAAATTCTGGGAAGGAAAAAGTGTGAGAGGTGTACAAAACATTTTGAATGATATCGTCTGTTAAGCAAAACAACTGGCTTATTATTGAATGGAGGTGAATTAGATTTCCAAGAAATTGTAAACGCGATTAAATAATTTATCTAAGACGCGATCAATTTATTCAAAATGACTAAAGACCTCAGACTGTAAGTCAGTATTTCATTGCGAAATTGTTAATTTATTTACCAGTTATTTTTATTTTTTACAAAACCATTCGACATTTACGTTTGACATATAAATAGTTGATCTGATCCGCTAGTGTTACCATCGTAAGTTAATTTCTTATTTATTATTCCCTATCAATATCGGTCTGACTGTCAACAGTGTAGTCATGCTCGGGAAAACGGTATAAAATAATCATTAGTTACGCCTATCGATTTAATATTGTTAAGTTATCGTTTTCACTGTGCTAGACCCCCTGACTAAGATTGAAGATTTTAGTAGTATTTTTTTGTACAGACCTTGCTTTTTAGTAAGAATCCAAAATTTAAGTCAGATCGGTGCCATCAGGCTTGAGAAAACTACCCTTGAAGTTCGACCCCAAGCGTTACAAAGCCTCCATAGACGTGATGAATTTTCAAAAATTGTTCATTTTGAAAGATTTTATTTTAGTTTGATCACATATGCATGGAAAATATTAAAGCTATGTAGCTTGGAATCTCATTCGTGAAATGTAATTAGAACCTTATGCAATGAATTATGCCATAGCTGGTTGCATAATATGGTTCTATTGCCTTGTTTAGGAATGTTCTAAAATTTTTAGCGTGTGTCCCAATGATATATTTTCCTTTAACATATGTTCAATTTAAATTCTATTAATATTCAATTTATACAAGATTCAACATTAAAATCCGAAATAGGCCACTTGCATGGACTTCATAACGACTTGGAAAAAATTGTGTGGATAGAGTTTTTTACTAAGATTACGAAAATGTTAGTAAAAATTTTTAGAAATGTGTATTTTTTTTAATTTTTAAATAAATAAATCCATTATTTGGGCTCGTGACATCACTACATGAAAATATCCCGTCGCCGAAAATGTTCCTATTAATTTTATAAAATTCCACACTGATTTTTTTTTTATATGGCATCACTTTGATTTCAGGCGAATTTTTGAATTAGTTCACTAGATTTATTGTTTGTTCTCTGCGAACTTATCATTTTTGTAAGAGCGATATACAAAATTATAGACTCATCTCTAAACTTGACTGCATAGGAAAGTTGTTTGAATCAATAATATATGACTGTCTATTAGCCCATGTAAGTAAATATATCATCATTGAGCAACACGGGTTTTTCCCTCGGCGTTCCACAACAACGAATCTTCTTGAATACTCCCAATTCATCCGCGATAACATCGAAAAGCATTTACAAGTGGATGCAGGGCCGGATTAACCATTTCGGGGCCCCTAGGCAATCTACGTCTCGGGGCCCCTTTACCAATGGCGGACTAGGGGGGGGGGTTGAAGGGGTCTACAGACGCCTCCTTGTTCCCTAGATCAAATCCTTGACCAGGCTTTAAGGGGGGGGGGGTAAGGGGTGAAAGGTAAGTACATGAATGTACAACAAGTCTCCTATGCCATAGACAGTAGATTTTTGAACAGATTTAAAACTTGGCGCATCCAAATCGATTGTATAGTTTTTTTTTAATATCTTGTCAACCAGGTTTTGCTGAGGATAATTCAACATACAAACTGTTTAAAACAGTTTCATATAAAATGCTGTATCTCCATCAATTTCCTCAAATGGTGAGAGCATTATTAACAAATGCATCTTTCCGAAAAAAAATGATTTTTTTTTTTTGCAGTGTCCTTAAAGCCTTGTTTATGATTTGATCAAGGGAACATGGAGGCCTTTGGAAGCCCCCCAGAATCAGAGGCCCGTGTGAACTGAATAAAAAACTTGTAAAATTACATCAACTTCTCCAAGGGGGGGGGGGGGGGGGGGGGGGCATTCATTAAACTTTGCCGCCCCGGGCTTCTGACGGGCTTAGTCCGCCACTGCACTTAATCCTTTTCCAACTTCCAAAAAAAAAAATTTTTCTACCAAAACGTAATTTTATTCATAATTAATCTGTTCTTTTACTACATTACGAAAGGTATGCCTTCACCCCATTCAATAAAAAAATGAATGCAAAACAATAAAAGTCAATAGCCATTTATTGCACATAAAAGGACACACACATAGAAACAAAAATATGTATTATTAAAAAAAACATTACAATGAGCCGTCTTGTCACTAAAGTGATCTCTTCCAGATAATCTTTCCCAAAGAATTTAAGGAGATAGGTAGTGCATACTGAAGCTTGTACAACATTTATATTTTAAACACATAATTAGAAATAAAAGCAAAAAAAAACAAAACAAATTCCAATATAAACCACACACGGCACCTTCAATCACTTGAGATACTAAGTAATGTTGCGACAAAGAGAAGAAAAGAAAAGTTAAATATTAAATATAAAAAAAGTTAACTATATTTATATATTTGTTTTAATTATAGACTTTTTATTTATTGTTTGTGCATGATGTAAACATTAGTCATTTATTGGGTTATAACCTAATTATTATAATTTTCTTTAATGCATGTACCTAATGTTATTAACCTGTAAATCTTCCTAATAAAAAAATTAAAACATCTTGAAAGCTGACTTTTTCCGAAATTTTGTTGCTCACTAATTGAAGCAAGTCATTTTTTCTCGGGACGCGGGGCCCCTAGCCGATGCGGGGCCCCTAGGCAGTTGCCTACTCTGCCTTAGGGATAATCCGGTACTGAGTGGATGCCATCTACACGGATTTTTGCAAAGCATTCGACCAGTTAAATCAATCATTACTCATCAAGAAACTGAAAAAGTTTGGCGTAAATGGAAATACTCTGAAATGGTTCGAAAGCTACATTACTAATAGAAAACTACAAGTAGTTGTAGGAGGGTACTCCGCGAATCTTTTTACGGCAACGTCGGGAATTCCGCGGGCTCACATCTTGGACCGTTACTGTTTTTAATATTTATCAACGACATAGTTTTAGGAATAAAAAAATCAAAATATCTCCTGTTTGCCGATGACCTTAAGTTGTACAAAAAATAACATCATTAGAAGATTGCGCCGATTTGCAAAAAGACTTATCATCACTTCATGAATGGTGCACACTAAATGATTTATATTTTAACGAAAACAAATGTGCTGTAATTTCCTTCACAAAAAACATCAATAAATTTTCAAACACATATCACATTAACAATGTCGCATTACGTAACACAACTTCAATTAAAGACTTGGGCGTGACATTTGACTCTTCACTTAGCTTCAATAAACATGTAGATGCAATTTCAAAATGTGCATCACAAGTATTAGGATTAACGCTAAGAATCACAAACTGTTTAAAAATTGCAGAATTAACATTAACATTATATAAATCAATTGTGCGAAGTATCCTCGAATATGCATCCACAATTTGGTCTCCCAATTATGAAATTCATAATTATAGGATCGAATCCACACAAAGAAAATTAACCCGTGTAATTGCTTATCGTGAAGGTATATCTGATCAATTTGGAACGTACAATGACCGAAATTCACACTATAAACTACACTCTCTAACAGCCAGACGTAAACTTTCTGATTTATTACTTTTACACAAAATTATACACTCATCAGTTGATACACCAAACATTTTGTCCCAAATTAACATTAACACATCATCAAGAAAGTCAACAAGGAGGATGAAAGACATTTTCTATATTAAAGCCTACCTCACAAATACAGGGTATTTCTCCCCTTTACCACGAACACTGAGAAGTTATAACGCTATACATTGCTCTAATAAAGAAATAGACATTTTTAATGACCAATTTAAACATTTAAAAAAAAAAGTTTTACCTTTTATCATATCAAGCTGATACTGTCATGAAGCCCTTTATTTATAGAGAGGCAATATTGTACCTACCAAATCAGCGTCTCACCAGTTCAGGTAACAATCATAAATTGTTTATGAACATTTACCTACCATGATAAGTTTTAAGATTTTCACGGCCAAAAGCATTTTCGTTATTTGTTTTTGGGGTATTGTGCCGTGTTGCGCTACCTCCTTCTTTAGCCAACGTTTCGGACATCGTTGCAGTGTCCATCATCAGGGTAGATCCGGCAGGGCAGATCACACAGCTACCGGATCTGCCGGATCTGCCCTGATGATGGACACTGCAACGATGTCCGAAACGTTGGCTAAAGAAGGAGGTAGCGCAACACGGCACAATACCAAAAAACAAATAACGAAAAATTTACCTACCATGTACTTACCTTTTACCCATTCCTACTTGTCATTCACCTCAGCTTAATTACTTTTGTTACTATCTTTTGTTATTATTATCATTTCATTTATTTGTTATTATACAATCACTATGTTAATATTATCATTTTTGATACTATGTATTTTCGTTATCACTATGTTTAAACATTCATGTATATAATTTTTTGGGCACCATGCCTGTTTTATATACTTAAATAAAAAAAAAATAAAAAAAAAATAAATAAAATTTGGTTTGATTTTTTGACAGATGTTCTGAAGAGAACCCCGTACAATTAATGGGTACGGGTTTTTTTTTTTTAATTATTTATTTGGCTTTCACCCATTAAGGGTGATCTTGGCCATTTATTAAAGTAAGTTACATATTTTTAAAATTATTTACATTTCCAGTTTTTTTTTGTAAATTAGTTACATTATTAATTTTTTTAAATTATTACATTTTCAGATTTTTTTTTAATTAGGTACATTATCAGTTTTTTTAAATTAGTTACAATTTTCAAATTTTTTAAAATTAGTTACATTTTCAGTTTTTTACATGGAATAGATAAATTATATTAGCAGATATAGACAATGGGCCAAGACAAATATTCATATGATTATACAAGTTATACTAACATACAGAGTTGGTATTAGTAGTAATTACAAAGTTGTAGAGTAGGAAGATGCACAGGTTCCCAAAAATAGGAACCTATACAACTGTACATACAGAGTAACACACAGAGTTGGCATTAATAGTAATTACAAAATTGAAGAGTAGGAAGATGTACAGGTTCCCAAAAATAGGAACTTGTACATCTTCCATACTTCCATCTTCATACAGAGTAACACACAGAGTTGGTATTAATAGTCATTACAAAATTGTAGAGTAGGAAGATGTACAGATTCCCAAAAATAGGAACCTGTACAACTGTACATAATAACACTGCAAGAAAAAAATGTATACCTATGGAGGAGAAAGAAATGTGATTGATGCTTAAATGTTGAGGCCATTTTTGTAAATAAATTTTGCTAACAAATAGTGAATTTCAAGAGAGTTGAGACTAAGAAGGCAGGGTACACTGGTAGGGAATTCAATTTTAAGTTTTAACAATTCAGGTATGAAGTTTGGAAATTGGTCATTGATAGGGCACTCAAAAAAATTATGGTCTAAAGTATCCTCTGAACCACAATCACAATAAGGCGAATTGACTATGTGGAATCTGGCGAGATGGCTAAGACAACAAGTATGACCTAAACTCATTCGAATAATGGAAGAGATGTATTTTTAAGGCATGGAAGTGTATTTGTGAAACCAGGGCTTGACAGGAATAGAAGGTTGAATTAAAGAGTACTGGTGACCTTTTAACAGAGAGGATGATTTCCATTCAGAGGACCATTGGCGTTGTAACGTATTGTTTAAAATAGGAAAATAGTCTCTAACAGGAATAGGAATACCTACTACTTAATGGACCATGAACAATGGATTCCTTAGCAATAGAATCAGCCTTTTCATTTCCAACAATACCAAGGTGTCCTGGGATCCAGGCCAAGACCACTGACACGTGAGCCAGCGACAAGGAATGCAGGAGGTCTCTGATAGAGCAGGTAAGAGAGTCGCTATTGGAATTGAGAGGGGATGCGCTTATTTTTTGTAATGAGCTAAGTGAGTCTGAAAGGATGAGGGCATTTCTAATGTTGAGAGATTTGACGAGACGTAAAGCTTCTATGATTGCTATGCATTCAGCAGAAAAATGGAACATTCTTTGGGAAGTCTGTGTGGGAAACACAATTTCCTGTGAGGTGCATAGACACTGGCCCCACAATGGGAGTCCGAACTGAGTTTGGAACCATCTGTGAAAATTTTTATATAATTTGGCCAGTTATTTTCAATAATTTTGTTGAATTCTGCATTATTGGATTGAACTGAGTTTTTAATATTTTTTTTACATATTCCTATAAATTGGTGCACCTTTGGATAGAAAGTTAGACTTTCATAGGGATAAGAGTATAAGGGAAGAGATTCATTGCGATAGGAGTTTGTGGAAACATCCAGGAAAGTATTGAAGCAATTATAGAGAAGGGGAGTGGAATGTTTTTTCCAAAATGGATTCAAATTAACCTCATACTTTAACGATTGAAGTTTGGGAATCAAGGGATGAGAAGTTATTGAGCATGTTTTGAAAATATATTTTTCTGATAGGCATCGCCTTCTTATATTTAAGGGAGGTTCGCAGCATTCAACTTGCATTGCGTTGATTGGGGAAGATTTCATGGCTCCTAAGATAAGGCGAAGAGATTTTGACTGAATTTTATCTAATTTAAGCGAATTTGAAGTGGACATTGGATCAAACAGACAAGATCCGTAATCAAGATGGCTTCGGATGAGAGCATTGTACAGAAGTTTTAAAGATGATGGGTGTAATCCCCACCATACTCCGGACAGTAATCTAAGGGGATTGATGTTGCTTTCGCATTTCATGATGACATGATTTATGTGAGAATTCCAAGTAAGCTTTGAGTCTAAGAACATTCCCAGGAACTTAACTTCTTTAGAGATAGGGATGATTTCATCGCCAAATCTCACCTGAATTTCTGGGAGCTTTCGAGACGAGTGAAGATGACAACTTTGCTTTTGGAGGGGGAAAGTTCAAGGCCATTAATATTTAACCACGCCAAGAGTTTTCTAAGAGCATTGTTGATTGCTGATGCTGCGATAAAAATATTACGGGATATTTTGTAGAAAGTCAAGTCATCAGCATATTGGAGTACGTCGCACAAGAATTGAATAGATTTTTCTAGATCATATGTCTAAATATTGTACAGGATCGGGCTTAAGACTGACCCTTGCGGGAGACCTTTGAAAATGTGTCTAATGTGGGGAGAGGATTCAGACCCATCTACAAAAATAGTTCTCTGGGAGAGCAAATTGACAATGAATTTTACCAATTTAGGCGGAATACCTATTGCCAGTAACTTTTCTTTCAGGATGGGGATATGAACATTGTCGTATGCTCCACAGATGTCTAAAAACACTGCAATGCAATATTCATTTGTAGATAATGCTAATTTGATGTCTGTAACAAGAGAGGAAAGGTTGTCAAGGGTACTTTTACCCTTTCTAAATCCAAACTGGGAAGGGGAAAGAATTTGATTTTTTTCTACGAACCAGTCCAATCTATTCTTAATCATTCTTTCAGATACTTTGCAAAGAGTAGAAGAGAGGGCGATAGGTCTGTAGCTCGAACCTATGCTTGGATCTTTGCCACTTTTGCAAATAGGAATGATATTTTGAATTTTCCAGTCTGGGGGAATAATGCCAGAATCCAGAAAGACATTGATGAGAGAAAGAAAGTAGGAAAGAGAATTGTCATCAGAATGACTGATGAATATATTCAGGATTTCATCCTTGCCCGGAGCTGAGTCATTGAGGATTTCAATGGCTCTTTTCAACTCATCAAAGGAAAATGGAGCATCTAACCATGAAGAAGATTTTAAAGTGAAAGGCAAAGAAGGAAGTTCATCAAAATTAGGGACATAAGAGGGAGCTATTTTATTAATAAAGTCATCAATCCAAATAGCAGAATTGCGAGATGGCTTTGGCAGGGAAAAGGAAGATCTAAACCTGCGAATCATGGACCAAACCTCCCCTGCTGGAGTAGCAGGGGATATATTGGTATAGAAATTACGCCAGCTGTTTTTTTTTTGAAACGGAATGTACGTTTAGCAACAGCTTGGGCATTCTTGGCTGAGATGTAATTATCCATAGTCATCTGTTGGCAGTATGTCTTATTGGCCGCTTTCCTCTCCTTCAGCACTCTAAGGCATTCCTAATCCCACCAAGGGGGAGGGCGAGCCTTAGAGCCTACAGGAGATGATTTGGGGATAGACTTGTCAGCCGATTTTAGAATGGAATCAGTCCAAGATTTATAAGAGGAGGTGCAATTATCAGAAGAAGGGGGAGGCAGGGAGAGGGAAAGATCCTGGATAGAGTCTCTGAAACGGGACCAATCCGCTTTTTTTGTAATAAATTTGGGCTTACTTTTAAAGTGATTGGTATCCAACCGTTGAGCCAAATTCAAAATAATAGGATAGTGGTCACTGCCGCAGGGGTCTGAAGTAATTCGCCAGGAAATTAGTGGATAGATACTCGGGGAACAGAGGGATATGTCCACCGCACTAGGATTCTGTCCAGGGTGACTAAACCTTGTTGAGGATCCGTCATTTAGGAGACATATGTTCAAGGAGTCCAAAAGGTCAATTATTTTGACATTTGAGGGATCCGAGGAAGAAGAACCCCAGAGTGGGGAGTGGGCATTGAAGTCACCCAAAATGACCAAGGGAGAAGAAATTTTGCTAAGCATGTGAACCCACAGTGGAAGGTCAAATGGGGTAGAAGGAGGGATATAAAGAGATACAAATGTAATATTGGAGACAGTGGCTGCCACTAATTGGAAGGATGAATTTGGGGGTTTAATGGAAATAGGGGAGAAGGGGAGAGAGTTTTTGATGAAAAGGGCTGCACCACCCTTCCCATCAATGCGGTCGTCCCGCAGACATTGATAGCCACTCACCTTGAAGAGTTGAGATGGCTTGAACCAAGTCTCAGAGACGGCAGCAATCTATATGGAGTGTAAATGTAGAAGGCGGATGAGGTCATCCTTATTGGAAGAGGCGCTTCTACAATTCCACTGCAGAATTGCTGCTGTTGGGGCAGCCATTGGGAAGAAGAGAATACAAGGAGGAGAGTAATGAGGCAGCGTTGGACGGTAGAGAATTATTATTGTTAATAACAAAGATAAGTAACATGAGGAGAGTTTGGATAAAAGAAGAATTGTCATTAGAAGTATTGTTGTTTATGGGATTTGCATTTAGATCAGGATTGAAAGCACTGCTGTTAGTTGAATTGGAGTTAGAAAAGACGGGGTTTTGAGGAAATAGAGAGCTGATGTTACCATTTGGGAACAAGAGCTGGGAGTTATGGCCAAATTGATCATATCCAGGGGTTTTAATTGGACAAAAGTTTGTTTTGTCATTACAGTTTTCTTGTAAGACAAGTTTGAAGGAGCACTAATTTGGGGTTGAGAGGCAACTTCAGCAAAAGATTTTTTAGAAGGAGCTATTAATTTGGAGGCATAGAAGTAAGAAACGCTATTGGAGGCCATATAACTTTTTATGTTTTTTTGGCGAGAAAGTTCGGGGCAGGATGGATGAGTGGCTGTGTGCGAGCCTGAACAATTGACGCAAGTGGGGAATTGGAAGGGGAGGAGCATTGGTCTGCTAAATGATTTTCTGCGCATTTAAAGCAGCGGGGAGAGGAGCGGCACGATTGTTTCGAATGGCCAAACCGACAACAATTAAAACATTGGATTGTCGGGTATGAATAAATTTCCACCGGGAGAGAGTTGTGGAATAAATAAACGTGAGAGGGAAGGGACTGTCCTTCAAATGTCAGAACTACAGTTTGAGAGGGTTTCCAAACTACAGACTCAGATGATCGATCTTTGAAATTAAGACGCCTAGTCTTAATAACTTTTCCTGAAGATGCTGGAATAATGAGTTCCGAGATAAGCTCTTCTTCAGATAGGTCTAAAGGAATACCTCTAACGAGACCCAAGCGAGAGATATTGAAAAAAGGGATATAGGCTTTAAATTTTTTTGCAGAGAGGGAGTCGATGGAATTTATGAATTTGTTGGCATTCAACGCGGATGTGAACTCAACACAAATGCGAAATCTGCCCTCTGATCGGATACCACCTGGGGAAATGCCAAGTGGTTTTTTTCCAATGAATTTACCAAATTCAAGGGGATGTAAAGAGTGGCCAGGAGAGTTGTTTTGAACATAAACTATGAAGGGAGCTTTTACTGAAGTCGGATACAAAGAAAGAGGAGAAGCTACAGGAACTGAGACCTGCGAAGAATCAGTTTTTGGAAGGTCGCAAACTTTCCTCTTTTTTGGAGTAGAAGATGGAACATGAAGGACTGTTATCTCTACCTCACTACCAATGTGAAAAATTAGAAGGGTCAGGGGGAGCGGGATCAGGGGGTTTCTTCCCCATGGCAAAGGCCATTGGGCAAAAGGATATAAAACAAAAATAAAATATCACTTACTGGACTTGGTCAGCAATAACCGAACTCAAAAGAGGACAAAAAAACTAAAAATATAACTGACTAAATGCCAAAAATTCGATTTTTCGTATTAAAAGGAAAAAAAACGCAACAGTGTTTTTCAACTGTCAAAATTCGAATCCGGGTACGGGGTTCTCTTCAGAACGTGAAGATGATGTCGGTACATGTTTTAGAGGTATAATGATTATGGTGCTGATTTAAAAAAAAAAAAAAATTTATAATATTCTTATTATTATTACAATTTACAAGTTCAAGTATATTACATTGAATTTAGTAATATAGACGCTGTACATTATAATGATTTATGATCAATAAGATGGATCAAGGAAAAAAATGTTTATGAGATGTAATATTTTTGGTATGCCTCGTTATTCTCCTGTGCCATTCGTGTGGAAAACGTTCTTTTTTTTAATGATTTTCGGCTATGTAATTATCGTTTTTCACACCTATAAAATTATGTCCCATCTTTCCGGTTTATAAAAAATGGTCTAATTTTTTGGTTTGAAATTTTCAAAAAATCCCCAGGGTTTCAAAAATACGATTAAAAAAAAAAAATACAGAATGTCTTAGAATATTTGCCTAAACCGGATTTTTTTTTTTAAATGTGATGCAAGTGGTCTATTGGTAACTAGATTATGTGAAAGCGTCTTTGTAAACTTTGACACCTCGATCTCAGACCAAGATAAAGTGAAGTTGGAACCGTGTCCAAATGATGTGACGTAATGTAGACAGTATGTTAGTTAGGTATATCTGTCTCGACACAGGTATATCCCAGTGAGACAGGCACGAGGGGATCAGTGTATCCAAGAGTGAAGGACGTATGAATCCATCCCTCTCAGTGCGGTGCAAGAAGATGGGGGTGAAATGCAGATCCCGCCAATGTCTGGGAATCTAATAAAAAGGCACTTTTTAGATGAGAAAAGTGTGGAGAAGATGAATAGAAAATAAATTAAGGCGCGCTCGGCAAAATCGAGGGACATACAACCGTTCAAAGTATTTAAAAATTCACTTCGCGAACTGATATTGACAGTTCGTTCGCCATGTTTTCATGTTGGATCCCAGACCTAATACAGAATTAATAGTACGCCAGAATCACAAACCATGTTACACAAACCTAGCGTAGCCGCTAAACCACTTGAAAACTTGGATGTTTATCTTGCCTTGACGCGAGCAGGCGTTATAAAGGGGCACTTTTTTGTATCACAAACCATGTTTAGCGTATTAGGTTATAAAAAAAATGGCGGGCGGACTGTCAATATCAGTTTGTGAAGTGAAATTTTAAATACTTTGAACGGTTGTATATCCCTCAATTTTGCCGAGCGCGCCTTAATTTTTGTTTTATTCAGCTTTTCCACACTTTTCTCATCTAGAAAGTGCCTTTTTATTTAATTTCCAGACATTAGCGGGATCTGCATTCCTCCCGAAGATGGGACGAGAGAGTCCTGCTGAAGAGGTAAAAAGTTTTCCCCAACAATTCTCCCCAAATCCGACCCGCCAAGCAGCAGGTGGACAGACGCATCCGCCGCCAACACCTGGACAATACTCTCCCCTTGAACTTTGGGTAACCTTTTAAAGTTACTATGTCAGAGGTGTTACTTATACTTGCTTCCAATATTAAATCAATTGTGAAATAACACACATTAATGAAATAAAATTTATTTGCGCTCGCCGGGTTTTGAACCCACGATTTTCGAATTGCTAGTCGATAGTCTTGCCGGACAGCGACTACGGCCGTCTTACAGAAAACGTCCCTCGATCTGTATTTAATTTAATCTACTACGAGTTTTTCTTGTTAAAATTGGTAGAAAATACGCGTGCAATGGGTTAATAAATTATATTGCTTGTTTGAAGTTTGTGTGAAGTTGTAGAGGTTTTCGAAGAAATATTTATTTTATTTCTAAAAACATTAGATACTTTTATTTAGATTAATACGACCTTTAAAATTTAAAAGATTAAATTAAATAAAATCGCACAAACAAAGCAAAATAAACATTTTATTTCAGACATAATCAAATATCAAAAATGTTTTGCGGTGAAATGATAATCTGCGCGGTAGAGCAAATGCTCATAGATTAGCAAATTAAAACAAGGCATTTCAATAAAAATAAATAAAAATAATACATTTGTTTATCTATAATATAAAAATGAATCGCTATATTTGTTGGTAAGCGCAAATCTCGAGAGCGGCTGAACCGATTTCGCTAATTCTTTTTTTAGAATATTCCTTGAAGTTCGAGGATGGTTCTTACGGAGAGAAAAATTAATAAAATTGCGAAGAAAATTCGATAATAACAGAAAACATCGCACGTTTGACAGTTCGCGTGTTAGAGCATGACATTTTGCAAAATAATGAATGATTGTTCAATCAGGATTCTATTTTTGAAAAATTTATTTAAAGTATGTACTCCCCTAATAGTTTGAATCGAATCAAGAATTTTAGATATTTTAAATAGGTACCTATGTTAGGTACCAAATTTAATATACATGAAAAATGGAAATTTGAATAAAAATTGTAAAAGGTGGCACGCGGGCTGTTTAAAAACTGAATGTACTGGGTTTGAATATATGGAACGCGGGAGGAGTGTTGGCGGGACGAGGGAGTGGGAAAGGGAAGAGGGAAGGCGGGGAAGGTGGAAGGGGGAGGGGGACCTGGGAGGGGGGAGAGGGGTTCGCGGGACGGGGGAAGGGGGGGGGGGGGGAGTGGAGTGGGGAGAGGGAAGGTTGAGGTGACGGAGTGGGAACGCGAGAGGGGAAGAGGACGCAGGAGAAGAAGGGGAGGCGGAAGGGGAACGGGACGAATGGGAAAGGACACTCAGGGAGAAACAATTTCTTTATTAAATGGCATAGCAACGCATGCCGGGACCAGCTAGTTACTAATAAATATTACTCATAAGTATGTTTACGAGAGACGGGAAGGCTGATAGAGATATTGAAAGAAGAGAAAATGCAGGTAACTCCATTAATGGAGGACTGAATGCCGTTGGCGCTATTAAAAAACTGTAAAAAGAAGCGAAGCTAGCAGTCCACAGTGGAGTCCTGGTACCTACCCTGATGTATGGCAGTGAGGCATGGAACTGGCAGAGCAGACTGAATGCTGTTGAAATAAGATCCCTGAGGCGTATGCGTGGTTAACCATGTATGATCGTGTGAGAAATGTGGAGATCCGCAAAGAATGCAAGGCTGATGTAAGCGTAATCAGTAAGATTAAGAAAGGGACCCTCAGATGATTTGGGCATGTAGAGCGAATGAATGAAGAAAGTAGTGTAAGAAGAATATATGACGCAAATGTAATTGGAAGAAGAAGTCGAGGACGCCGTAGGAAAACATGGCACGATCAAGTGAATCAGATACTTGAGACGGGCCATGTCAAGAGTCAGAATAATAGAAGAGTATGTATAAGACGATGTATGAATTTGAATGAGGCAAAGAGTGTGTACCAAGACCGAGTTGTTTGGCGGTCCGTCCTCTCTGCCTACCCCTGCGGAGAAAAGGCGTGATGGTTAGTTAGTTATTACTCATAATGTTACATAGGTAGATTTAAATTAGATTTATATGTATTATTTACTCTTTAAAAGTGGAAGATACTCTCAATGTTGCCCCGGGGAGGGAAAACCATGCGAAATTGAATGGGGGTATTTTCACAAACTATGAAGTTCGAAAGATATATAAAGTTTATTTTTCTGATTACAAAGTTTAGTAATTAGAAATTTTTTCTATTTAAAAAACTATCTTAAACCACACATCCTAAAACGGTTCCAACTGGCTGTTATCATTGTTTTATGAGAATACGCCACAGTCCTAGCTGCTCGTAACCGCCTGGAGCCAGTGCGACGGCATCTCCATTGGGGTACGTTATGAGGCTGAAATTACTGGCGAGGGGCTGAAAGTGGGAAGAGGAAGGTGCGGAAGTACCTGGCTAGTCAGATCTGATACCACCAAACACGACTAAAGCCATTTCAAGCAACGTTTTAATTCTGAATAGTGGTCTTACACCAGGGCTATACTGAGAGTATCTATCTCAGATTGCTAGCCGAAAGTCTTATCCCTCGACCACGCAGGTCGTCGAATTAAATTCTTTAACCTTTTAATTTTTTAAGGTCAAAATATGAAACGCTTATATTTTTCGGACAGCGATCCAAAATTGGACCACATTTTTTTATGAACCAAAATTTTACGATTTTATAATACATTTTTTTTATAAATCCTACGAATATGTGATAATCGACAAAAGATAGGTGAATTAATTGGCTATACAGAACTACAGGGTGTCCGGTGGCAGAATTAGGATTTAAAACTTAAATAAAAAATAAACTACATAGGATATATATTTATTTCAATAACTGTTACAAAGAGGAGAAGTGCGGATTTTATTTCTTAAAGATTATTTCGTCTAAATGAAGACCATTACGTCGGACACACTCTTGGATTCTGGCCTCAGTATTTCGTGCCACTCGCTGGAGAAGTGACATCGGGATACCATTAACTTCGCGAATGATATTTTCTTTTAGTGCAGAGATGGTCGTGGGGTCGGTTTCATACACTTTACTTTTGAGGTACCCCCACAGAAAAAAGTTCATAGGAGTGAGATCTGGTTACCCCCTTGCCCAGAAGATGTCACCGAAACGGCTAATCATTTTTTTAGGGAATAAATCACGAAGTAGCGCCATCGTCTCTTTAGCAGTATGAGGCGTGGCGCCATCTTGCTGAAACCATGTGTGTGAATTGAAGGCAGGATGTTCTCTCATTTTTGGCAAAAAAAATCGTTAAGCATGCCCCGATAAGAAACCCCGTTCACAGTAATGGCTTGCCTTCGATGATTTTCAAAAAAATAAGGTCCAATTATTCCCCTGCTAGACAATGCACACCAAACCGTCACTTTGGGACTGTGAAGTGGCTGAAGATGTTTTAAAAGTGGGTTCTGTCCTTTAGGTGACCAATAACGACAATTCTGCTTATTTACACTTCCATTTAAATGAAAATGGGCTTCATCACTCCAAAAGATAGTGTTTACCGTACGAAATCGCTCTAACATTGTCTCGCAGGAAATTTTACGTAAATTTTTATCGTTAGGTTTAAGCGCTTGCACAATTTGAATCTTAAAAGGATGAAATTTAAGGTCCTTCTTCAATATTTCGTGCACAATAGTTTTTGGATGCCCTAGGATAGCCGCTCTCTTGCGCACGGACTGACTCGGATTATCGCGCAAACTGTTCGTGACGAGTTCGATGCTTTCATTTGTTCTCGATGTCCTACTGGGCCCCGGCCGTGAGTCGTTTGCCGCCGAACATGTTGCCCGGAACCTCCGGACCCATGATCGAATCAAATCTTCACTTGGGCATCACGTAAACGTCGAATACTGTAACGCGTACTAAATCTTCGACGCGCAATTGCACACGAATTGTTAGCCTTGAAATAGGCTTCGATTACGAACGTACGTCGCCCTCCCGTCCACTGCAACATCGTAACTGATAGTGACTAAATAATCCGCATGAACGACAAAGCTAACGCGGCCCCCTCCCCGCTCGTCAGGTTAGCCGTTACAGAGAAATTCGAAATTTAAATCCTAATTCTGCCACCGGACACCCTGTATAATCAGTTTGTATGTCTCCATATTTTAAAATTCGGAGGTATGATTTTTTGAGGTCGGAAAATATTAAAAAAATAACAAGCAATCGGAGGAAAAAGCTTTAAATCGCGCTGTCGCTCGAGTGGTTATGTCGAAAATGCTCTGTAAAAAAATGTGCATATTTCATATAGTTAGCGGCAGGGGGGAAGGCAGGATGGGGGTGAGCGGAGAATTCGAGGAGGGGGAGAGCAACGAGGAAATAGAGGGGGGGAGGTTTCGGGAAGGCGGAACGTAATAGGTTGGGGGAGGGGATTCGAGACATAGTAGCGGTAGGGGATAGCAGGGGGTAAATTTGGAAATTCAATGCTTCTCATACGAACAGCTGTAAGAGGCCTTTTCACGCGTAAAAACTACTTTCACACAAACAAATATTGTGTATCCAAAAGCACTTCAATAAACAGTGGCATTGCAACGCGTGACAATGAGTAACGCATGGTACTCGCTAGATAAAAATAAAAATGAATATATTTAGTTCAATACACTATCTAGATTGCAATTAAATCCAAGTATTAAGAGGAACGCATGCGCGGCCCATTTCTGCACGTTTCATACAAATCTTAGATTTGGATTTGACATCAAAATACCCAACCAAATTGAAAAATTATTTTTGTAATCAAAAGTTATATCAAATATCTAGTTAGGACGTGAGCTACTTTATTTATTTTTGCTTTAAATTATAAGATATACACCATTAAAGATTTGAATGTTTCGGGATTTTAGAGGCGATTTGGGCAATTACTTGTGAGTAAATGAAAAACATTATTTTACTATATTTATTTTAAAAATATAATGAAAAATAAAATAAAAAATAAAAAATTCTGAAGAATGAATTTTTTGTGTAATAATTTTAATGTGTAAACGACTATTTTTTATTCCGCCGTAAATAGGTAATTTGCATTTTTAATTTACGCCGATCAAAATTATTTTTATTTTTTTAATTATTTTTTATTTTATATTTCATTATATTTTTATGATGAATATAGTAAAATAATTTTTTTCATTTTTTTCATTTACTCACAAATAATTGCCCAAATCGCCTCTAAAATCCCGAAACATTCAATTCAAACTCATTTTCTTGATGCTACCGAATCATTTTTTTTTTCACGATTTTCGCATGGGAGTTGTTAATATTATCTTCACCCATTAAAATATCGTAATTATTATCCTGCCCTCGTTATTTTTTTAACTTTGCCATAATTTTTGGAAAATAAAAAAGCATTACACATAGAAAAATTCAAGATTCTCGAGGAAAGGGAAGATGTTTTGAAAAGATAAACAGGCTCTTAAAGTAGTCGAGTAAAAGCTTTTAATGCCGCAGCTTTCTAAGTATCCCTGGAAAAAGCAGAAAAAACTGGCACACGTATTTGACCAACCACGAGAAAGCGACACTTCATGTGTAACCTTCCAAGAATGTCTTGAAAATGTAGAAAGCGACAGAAAGAGACAGACGTTTGTCGGAAGATTTCGCGAAACATCGAGAAACCAAAAGCTAAAAAGCTCTGAAAACGTGATATCTGGTGTGGTCTATCACAAAAATCTGTTATAATGGTTTAAATTTTTGACTGTACAGTGTGTCCTAAATTTATTTTTTCTGCAAGTATTTTAGCTTTTATTATCGTGACAGCTGTTTTGGTGATCGATGCAATTATCAAACTGTGGTTAGACTACATTAAGACGACTTATTTATAAGATTTTATTTCCATCTACCCTATTTTTATTATGATGTTTAATTTGATTTATTAATATTAGAAAATTGATAATAATTGTACGAAGCACCTACCGTTAAAAAATGATTTTTTCCCTTTACAACAGTCAAAACAGCTGTCACAAAAATAAAAACTAAAATGCTTGCAAAACTTAATAATGACACTATTAAATTAGATTTACTGAATGGAGTTCTATGAATTGAACCGATGTTTTAATTGTTTTATTTTTAAAGTGTGCTTTATACGCAATGTACGCATATCATATTGAAAAAAAAAAACAAAAGTTAGATTAGGTTACATTTTTTTGGTGTTCAAAATTGGGTTTCTTCCCTTTACAACAGCCGAAACAACTGGCGCTTAATAATGACACTATTACATTAGATTCACTAAACGCAGTTCTATGAATTGAACCCGATGATTTCATTATTTATTTCTAAGTGTGCTTTATACGCAAAAACGAAACGAAAAAAAAAAACAAAAGTTAGGTAAGGTTCGTTAGGTTTAATTTTTTGTCATCTAATTCCAGTGGGTGTAATTCTCTCCATATTCAATTCCAGTAGGTGTAATTTAATAATAATAATAAATATGTTTTATTCCAAGATGTGGGGAGGATAGTGCAATCCCACACGCCCCAATTTACGTAGGTGCAATTCTTTCCGTGTGTAATTCCAGAAGTGTAATTTAAGTAAGCAGTCTAATTATCTCCACGTATAATTCCAATAAATGTAATTTAAGTAAGTGTAATTCTTTCCGTGCGTAATTCTCTCCTTTTGTAATTTCGTCCATTTTACGTTATTATTCCGACTGTTATTCTGGCAATGTTAGTCCGTTGGTCGTTGATTCGTGAAATGAATTGGTGTGTTGTTCTTCTGTCTTCAAATTTTAAACACTTCGCTTAGAGATGTGATAGTTTCGAGCAATTTAATAATGTTTTAAATATTTCTGCTAATTCAAAAATGCTAATTTGGCACTCTGAGATAATTGGGTTCAATTGGGATAATTCACTATTCAAATCATTTCACTCTGAGATAATTAAGATAATTTCAATTCAAGAAAGAAACCATAGAAGGTGTGTGGTATTTGTGGCACCACACAGGAGGAGGAAAAAAATCCCTAAGGGCCTATGTCATCATTGTGGATGCTGTGTGGAGGGTCTTTTTAGGGAAAGGAAGGAGAAGTTCTTGGAAGGAAAAGGATATGAGGGGTGGGTAGGAATTTGGGGGTAAATGATTCCCGGAGTGACTCCATCCCTCTCACTGCGGTGCAAGATCGGGAGAATCCGGCTGGAGAGGTCTAGGTTAGGTCTCCCTCAAGCAGTCTCCTCCGATCCAGCCAAGCTGTAGATGCCAGCTGTAGATGGGCAAATGCAATCGCCGCCAAGACCTAGACAAACCTCACTCCATGAACCCAATAATGTCTTGAATTCTGCAGAATGGGAAACATCGTAAAAAAAATACTTTTATTAGACGTAATTTTAATGCATTTAGCTATTTCGTTTTAAAATCACAAACACCCTTTTCGATGACCCCGTATATTAAATTGAAACAATATGTACCAACTCGTTTTGGAAAAAAAATCATCCTCTGCTTTTTTTTGTTTGACCAGTGTTCTTCAATTTGTGAATCCAAATTCATCCTACCGAAAATTAGCCTAATATAACTGCCGCGATGTACTCGTGGGTTCAGACATGTTGACATGGGTACTACTAGTTGTCATATTGGGACTGTTTAATATTCTGTCGACTTTTCAGTTGGACGGAAAAATAAAATATTATGTCATATTTTACACAGCAATGAGTTTCAAAGCGTCTGGAAATTTTTAGCTTTGACCATACAGACCAGTATCACGAAGTGTGCTGGACCATGCATTTGAAACCATGTAGAATTAATTCTAAAAAAATATTATTTTAAATAAAGAGATATTGGCGTGTTGTAAGAATTCGTGGCTTTCTGAAAGTTTTTTTATGTGAACATCACATAAGAGTCCCAGCTGCTCCCGTCTGGAGCCAGTGAGACTGTGGCAAACCCAATTGGGAAATGTCGTAAGGCTGAAGGTAGTGGGGAGGGGAAGGAAATGGGGAGGAGGAAGGTTACACCAGGGCGATACTGGAATATCTTATTCTCTGTCTATCTTCTCTGGAACGTGCCTGTACTAAATATTATTGTAAATAAACAAATGGTGAAATAACATAAATTAATAAAATTTATTTTCCCACGCCAGGATTCGATCCTTAGAGTCAAGAACCTTACCTCTCGACCACGGAGGCCGCTTCCACACCTAAAGAAATCATGTGATTTGGAGATGAAGAAATCGAAAGTGAATGAGATCCCACACAGAATTATAAGTGATTGCTGCATAACAGTCCCAACTACCTGGAACAAGAGTGACTATGGATCCCTGACTACGGAATGTTGTGAGATTGTTGGAAGTTGAGAGGGGTGGGAGATGAGGGAGAGGTAGGACAATAATATTAATGGACACGGCGCGACGGGGCTAAGTTTAATAGTTTTTGATATCCGGTACATAACACCTACACCAAAACTAAACGCCTAAAACCACACTAATTTTACTAATTATTATACTGAAGTATCGACCTCAAAAATATTAACGCGTGCAACATGGTAACACTTCTGCAAAAACAGAAACCTCACCACAATCTACACATCTATCCTAATTATGTATGTACACTGTAACGCTGGTACACTGTAACGCTGACCAAAACGTTGGCTAAAGAAAGAAGAAACGCAACACGGCATAATGACCCAAAAATTAACCACGGTAATACTTTTAGCAATGCCAATCTCAAATCATAACATTACACGTGTTTCAAAAACGCAGTTCTACGAACATCAAAGAGAAAGGATGCATATCTTACCTGGCAGTTCCAAAAAGTTGGACGTTCTTCGTTGCCGCCCACGCGCTGTATTTTGAAAATTAAGCGGTCCTATGTCTTCTTTCGAGCAACTGGACACAACAGAATCTCTGGAACCCCGTCTGCTAGCTAAATAAGCCAGGCCACCTTTCATAGACCCCCTCCTCATCGGCGATGAAGGTCTGCTTATACTCGTGGACCTTGTGACCGGAGTCTCATCAGTTTCATCAGTCAGATCTGATGTAGACTTCCTACATCTTCCAACAGATCTGCAACTGCTTTCTGCATCATTCTCAGGAGTGTCTTTTTGACTATCTTCGTTAATATTGTTACTTGAAGAGTAAGGACTTCTTCGGTTGATTGTGTTATTCGAATTGTATCTTGATGAAGACTTGCTTGGTGACATATAACCAGGGTTAGTGTGGATATGTACTGGAGGAGTTTGGACTCTATGTTGTCCTTTAATGCTGCTGGCACTACTTGAGACGTTAGTTTTAAACGCTGGAGAAGAATTGACGTGGATCATTGTGGGATAATTGTATTCCTTGCTAGTTGCAGCACCGATATCTGGTTCGCTGTTTTCGTGTATGAAACTGAAATTTCTAGGGCTTTTTGGACTTCTGAGGTTCATCAGTTTTGGGGATTTCGGAGGCTTGCAGTGGGAGCTGGGACTCCTATCATAACTGCAGCCTGATTGAGGAGTGTAATAACCAGATGAGCCACTGGATACCACCGATGGACTCTTTTGAGGGAAGACGAAGTGTCGGGGGCTCTTGGGAGTGTTAGGTTTTGGAGAGAGTTGGGCTGCAAACGATCCTGGACTATTGATGGCCATTTTGATTTGATTTTTGTTAAGTTTGTTTTTTAAATTGTCCAAAATATCTGAAAAGAGAGAAAATACATGGTTAGTTTAAATTTAATTGTTTTTCTGCTGTTACTTATCTAACATTAGGATTTTGTTAGGTTAGAATAGATATCTTTGATAGATAGGAGATAGATCTGTCGTTTGACGAAAACCTTCAAACGTCAAAAATGTGAAATGTATACTAGTTTGATGACGTTATCAATTGGGATAGTCTAACAACCAGGCCAAGTTCTCCATCGCTGGACAAATTCAAAAATGTTAACCAATACAGCTTTTGATTAGCTTCCAACGAAAGTAGGAAGAATTTAAAGGGAGTTTCCGTAACCCGGGATAAGAAAAGGAATTTGACCATCTCGAAACAACATAATATTTATTTTGTACTCATTCGCTTTTTTGTGGCGATAATTACCACGAGGTATCGCATTATATTGCAATGTGTTGTGTGTTCCTTCGCAAAGATACAGTGGTAAGTGATTTGTCATCAATTTTCCGTGCGTACCTTATTTTTCCTACACACATGAACCCCCAATTCCAGCAAACAACATTTCGTTTCCTTTCGTTAAAAATATTCACAGTGCATCTGAAGCTGCACTTCGTAGGCAGTTTTGGATGCAACAAACATTCAACAAAATTCTTTGTGCTTTGAACTCTTTCGTTATGCAAACCATCAAAAATAAATTACTTGCCAAACCGAAGACACGACCGCAGTCACAATAATAACTAATAATAACAATGTTTTGTCATGAAGCTTTATGTTCGGATTTGTTCGTTTGTCTTTGCCTTATATAATATTTCAATGCATAATATAATATGTTTCGTTCGTTACGCTCCAGAATAACAGTGCACGACATCCAATTACTGAAAACGTAGATAGAACAATGGAATCCTGCGGTGACGTTGGGACCTGAAAATGTTTTGTTGTATGCAAAGGGAAAGGGTACATTTTAGATAGGTGCCAGAAATAGATTTTATATATATTATATTGTCTTTACATTACAATGACAATACGTGTCAACATTATTCGGAATCCACCATTCAGGACCGAAAAGTTGCGTAAAATGGTATTAATCGTATTTAGATGTTGTTTTAATAGCCTGGAAAGAGGGAGTCTTTCCCATTTTGTCAGCCTGCTCACTCCCCTCAACAACATACCAAAAATACGGACACAATTATCCCACTAGATCCAAAAAAACGTTGAAATCAATAGAATGATTTACCGGTGATGCAAAAAAAATCGGAATCAAACTACTAACAATAACACTCCTTATGTAGATGGCGATAAGGTTCATTTTCTAAGTAATTCAATTACGTATATTGTACAATAAAATCATAACCGAAAAGGGATTTGTAATTAGGAGATTTTGAACATTAAAACAGCTTTTATAGGCCTGATACTTTCTGGGCTCATAAAAAGACTAATACTCCATTGTTTTAAAGAAAAATATGTGTTCTTCTCACAGTATTTAATTAAAGCATTTAAAATATTCTAAGCCATCTAATTTTCAAACCAAAATGACATATTGACGGCCTCCGTGGTCGAGGGGTAAAGCTCTAGGGGTAAAGATCCAAAAAAACGTTGAAATCAATAGAATGATTTACCGGTGATGCACAACGTCAAAAAAAAATCGGAATCAAACTACTAACAATAACACTCCTTATGTAGATGGCGATAAGGTTCATTTTCTAAGTAATTCAATTACGTATATTGTACAATAAAATCATAACCGAAAAGGGATTTGTAATTAGGAGATTTTGAACTTTAAAACAGCTTTTATAGGCCTGATACTTTCTGGGCTCATAAAAAGACTAATACTCCATTGTTTTAAAGAAAAATATGTGTTCTTCTCACAGTATTTAATTAAAGCATTTAAAATATTTCTAAGCCATCTAATTTTCAAACCAAAATGACATATTGACGGCCTCCGTGGTCGAGGGGTAAAGCTCTCGACTAGCAATCCGAAGACCGCGAGTTGAAATCCAGGCGTGCGCAAGTAAATGTTATTTGATTGATTTGTGTTTTTTCACGATTTTACCTTTAAAAATAATGTAAGGTAGGTATATTTGCCGAATGTTTCATACTCTCAGTATCTTACTGGTGTAATACATTCAGAATAGAAAGGTTTCTTGAAAAGGCGTTAGGCTGAATAGCCAGGAACTTCCCCATCTTCCTCTTCCTCGTCTCCCCTGCCCACTACCTTCAGCCTCACAACATACCCCAATTGGGGATGCCATTGTCTCACTGGCTCTAGAAGGTTGGGAGCAGTTGGGATTCTTGTGCGGTAAGCATATTAAAAAAAACATGATTTGGCATTACTAATTAGTGCATCACCTTAAGGTGGAATCCCACCTGACCTATTCTATGATCTATATTCTATATCATAGAATCTATGAATTAGATCAGCGAGAATAGGCTTTTCTACAGAATAGAAAACCAAAGTTGAACCTATTTTAACATTCGTTCTATAAATTGACAGCAGCTTACTCTTATGTAAATTGAATCATAGATTTCGTAATACAAAAATATGAAATACAAAACCGATTCAAGATTTGTACGCTATTGTGTTAACCATATATGATAGAAAAAAGGAGAGATTTGGCATATTTTCATGCTGAATGTCGCCTCGCTACGACCAAATAAAATCATGCGTTTGTCCTGTAGGTGGAAGCAAAGGCGGGGCGCTGTCTTTTGAAATCGATGAACTTTGTTGGTGACGCGAATTCATATAAATAACGGTTCACGGCCGAACTCCCTTGATTCTATTATCTATAGATATAACCTTTTCGACATGGTATTTTCTGAACAATAGTAGTAGACAAAGAAGGCGTAAAAATGGTTTATTTTTCTGAAAATAATATATTGTGAAAACACTATAAAGCTTTCTGGACCCCCGTAGTCAGGACTGACCCCATGGGGTCTTGATTCTTGTTATAATAAGCGGATCTGGAAACTAAGGGAGGAAAGCGCTCAAGAAATAACCTCATAATGTGAAGTAATGGTCTAAAGATTCAAAAGAGAAAACGGTAGAAAAATTTTCCATGGGGATAAAGCGAAACATTATAATTGGATCAAGACACTGAAGAAACAAACATATAGACGTGCGTAACAAACGTGTCAGAGTGTGAGAAATAAGCGCAATTCTTCCTTACTTCATAATGTCTCAAAGACCCAATCATGTCTGATTATGTCTAAAAGGGATCGAAATGAAAATCTAGTCTCCTTCAACAGAAGCAATCTTCCGAACAGGACCTCCATTGATATGCTTGCTGTAACTCTAAGTGACCAGCTCAGATATGGGGGCTCCATCGAAGCCAGAGTTAAGTTAGCCTCTCAAAAACTGGGCGTACTGTACAGGGCCCGCAGATACTTTAATAGTACACGATTTCTCAGCTTGTACAAATCGCTACGGCACTCCACGTTTGAATTTGCTACCTCTGGTCTGGAGCCCCAAAATACCTTAAAAAAAACCTGACTCTGTGCAGAAACGTGCGGTCCGTTTGATAGATTCTCCTATATTTTTTTTTATTATTATTATTTTTTTTTTTTTAATTTATTTATTTTTGTACATACAATAATGACATTACATTTTTCAGATACATTTTTTATATAACGTGATTCACCTTTTTTTAGAGCATGCTCGTGTAAAAAAGGTGGAGCAGCGTGTGTGAAAATCTATTTAACATATTTTTTTAGAATTATAATATATATTTTTATATATTTTTATATATATATATATATACATATATGTACATATATATATACACATATATATACATATAAATATTCAAAACAAGATATATGAAATAGAATAGAAAAAAAAGAAAACAGTATAAAAAAGAAGAAGAAGAGGAAGAGGAAGAGAGAAAAGAGAAAAGAATATAAAGGTAAATGGATTTCCAAAATCAGTTGTCGAGAGACATTCTATTGTATTATTAAATTGAATTATTGTAATATGCTAATGATTTAGTGTTTTTATAGAACTTTTGAATTTTTTATAATTAATTTCCAATCTTAAGTTAAGGGGTAACTGGTTAAACCACTTGACCTCAAAATATTTATAAAAATGTTGGGCTGTAGTGGTATTACAACGCGGGATAGTTATAGAGCCAAGAATATTTGGTCTTTTGCTGTTTGAAATAGATAATGAGTTATCATTATTGAAACAATCTTTGTGGATTTGTAAAAGTGTAATTTTTTTATAAATATTGTGTAGTGAAAGGACTTTAAATTCTTGAAATAATCTTATAGTGGGGAAATCATATGGTTTTTTTAGAATTATTTTTATTAATAATTTTTGGATGATTTCTAAAGGCATGAGAGAAGTTTTGAATGCACCACCCCAACCAAGAATTCCATATTGTAATACAGATTGGATCAGTGAGAAATAGATAGTTCTTAATAGTTTAAAATTTAATATATTTCGTATTCTAAGAAAAATGTACATTAATTTTCTTAATCTTTCTACTGTTGCATTGATTTGTTTTTTCCACTTTAAATTGCTATCTATAATTACACCGAGGTATTTTATATTAGTTTTAACAGTGAGTACAGAGCAGTCAGGTTTACATAAATTTGTGTTTCTATTGCAATTGTATGAATGTATACTTATCATTAAATTTTCAGGGAATGCATGTTTATTAATGGTGAACGGTATTACAAAGGTTTTTTCCGTATTAAGTGACAGCAAGTTTGAATCGAACCATTTTTTTAGGATGTTTAAGTCTAATTCTGCTGTTTTCTGGGTTTCATTCCAAGTTAAACCTTCAGTTAGAATTGCTGTGTCGTCTGCATATGAAATGAGTTTAGATTTGATGTTAAGTTTATACTGCACAGGCGTCGGTTCTACAGTATTTCAATGGAAGACATTCCAAGAAAACACGCCAAACACGCACCCAACATACGTACAACGTACACGGTTGAAATTTGTCACATGAGGACGGTTCATTTCTACGATTCGTTCTTGAGTTCAACAGCTCGGCTGTGGAACGATTTGCCGGCCTTTGTGTTTCTTCCCTCCTGCAACATGGGTGTTTTCAAGAGCCATGTTCACTTCTTACTTTTCATCTTGGGTTATACTAATATTCATTAGATAACCATCAACTCTGCTGCAGGTCACCCCAAGTGTGTTTAGTGACTTAAATGGAATCTTGTCGTCAAAAAATAAAAATTCTTTTTTGCGACATCTGTTGACTTTTCCGCAAGTCTCGGACGAATATTTAAAACTAATTACAATTTACAAAAAAATTTATAGTTGTCGCATATTAAAAGTAAAAATGGATACAAATTTATCCAAGACACTATCGAGTTAGCATTTAGTTCGGGTTTGAAGCTTGCAATCAAACACAAAGATAGGAGCCAATAAAAATATGCGCGAAGAAATTGGTAGTTCTTAGTCGAAGGACGATACAGTTAAATAAAAATAAAGTTTATGAATAAAACTTAGTTGCTGTTAAATTGCCAATGGAACCATGGTTCAATTAAATAGAACTTTGTTGCAAAATTACCTACTTACAAAAATTACTTGCAGAATTCACCTTTTAAATAGGGGTTTAAAGAGAAAAATATATCTGAGAAACTTGGTGCAAAAAGTCTATTCTGGCCAAAATGGCAGATGGAATTTGTTGTCCCAAGGGCACACATTCCGAAAAACACGAAAAAATGATTTTGTTCAGATTAAAAAATTCATGACTTTGAAATGTTTTTCAGCGGGTATCCAAAAATACACCCCCGGATTTTATTAAATTCTCAATACCTTAGGCCCCGCGGTTATATATTATAATCCCTCAGAGCACAAGCAACACTGAGGAAAGAAAAATCAATACTCACCATAACAATTTGGGAGGCGGGTATGGGTACCACCGCCCCGGGAACCATTTTTTGGATAACAACACCCTTGCCATAAATCATCTAAAATGGTTCGCTACGTTTGGTGACTTAGCAGGCATGGTCAAGGTCTTGGAGACGAATGCGTTTGCTTACCTACAGTGCGGCAGGCCGGTTTAGGTTTTCTTGAGAGAGATCTAACCTCCAACCAGACTTTCTAGAACCATCGCCTTGCACCGCAGTGGGAGGGATGGATGTATGCTTTCATCAGTCCTGGACACATTGACCCCCAGAATCCTACCCACCCCTCAAACGTTTTCCCTTCATAAACTTTCTTTACTTCCTTTTAAAATACCCTCCACAGAGCATCCCCAAAGACGACATAGTGTGTAAAGCTAATGTAAAAAGAATATATTAATAACACTTCAACGAAAGTCCATGCATAGGTACATTTATTACGAATAATATTATTAGAGTGTCTTTAGATGTGTTTTCTAGGCGTGGTGCCCAAGTAGGCTCACTTGTTTAAATTTACTTAGCCTACTTCTGTTTAAATTTATAACATTTTATTTTATTTAAACATACCGAAAAATATTATTATTATTTTAAAAAAATATTATTATTACTAGCTTGTGTTATGTAAGTAAATCTAATTATTAAATAACACTTTCTTGAACATGGAATAAGCGCAAACCCTTGAAAAATTATGAAATCTGATAAGTTTAACCCTAAAAAATTTAAGCAAAAGAAAAACATTTCAAATATAGAATTAAAATAATATTTCGGTTAAAAATATTGTACTTTATTTTCATCATCAGTTCCAATTTTGAAAATGATAATATTAACATGCTTTATAGTTAACTGATTTCTTAACACGATCGAAGTTAAAATTTTGATAATGACAATTTCAAAACAACTCCGAGTTCGTTCAACCAGAGTTATAGAGTCACAGATAGACCCACAACCTAAATTAGTATTTTTGATTATTATTATTATTTTAAAAGTCTTTCTGAACAGACAATCAATTTCGTTGATCTGTTTGGGTGGAGTCGAAAGATCCAATGTAAAAAGACGACGTCAGTTTTCTTTCATATCGGTATAAATTACTCTTCTGGGGATATGCTAGTCAAGTGTAAACTATTACACTGTTTTGGAAATAAGTATTTTTTTTGTATGTTGATTATTAGGGTGTGTCAATTATTTCAACTTTTGAATTCAGAAACGCCCGGGGTCTCAAAAGTTGCGTCTTACAAAGAAAATGAGAACTGCATTTAATGTAATTTTATAAAAATGGTTATTTGCCCACTAAAATGCATTGAAAATCAGAAAACAAACCTAAATCTTTTAAAAAAAATTATTTTGATTTTTTTTTTTTTTAATACTTTTACCTTTTAATGTTATTTTGTAATTAAAAAATGCGTATAGCTGACAAAAATAAGAAAAAAAAATCAAGTTTATGAATACAAGTAAGTTAACAAGAATATTGATTTTCAGAAAAAGTGTTATTTTCCCCTTTTATATTTTTAACAAACACATCACTTATGTTTCAATTTTTTTTTGTTTGCGTACTTTGTACTGCAGTTATGGAATAAAAATTAAGTTTGGTACAAAATATAAATTTTGAACCCTTTGTTTTATTTTTTTTCCAAACCATGATATCTATTTTTTTTTTCAAAACTTCCGGCCATTATAGCGGGCTAATAGTGAACAATAATTTCATTTATTTTTACGTTTTTGAATAGCTACAGATCATACGAAACTTTTGAGACCCCGGGCGTTTAAAAATAAGGCCATTTTTTTCTCTTTGTGGAGAGCGACACAAGCTATTGATTATTCCTGGGTGATATTAATTTGCAAATTAGAAAAATAACCTTTTTCATAAAACAGAAATCTGACGTACACACTACAGGTTCGACTCAACGCCAACGGTTCGGTTGGCAAAGTGTTTACGTGCCATTAGATACGTATTTACGTTCAAACAACTGGTTAAAATCCAATTTACATCATTATTTTATACGAAACTAGCAGACCCGGCCACACGTTGCTGTGTCTAACGAAACACAACGCCATTACCCAACCTTCATAAAATCCACACCACCCGCTTGCCAGCTGCCCGCTGCCCGCTGCCTGAATTGAATATTTGAATTTCTCGGCTTTTCTCTACTATAATAAGCATGTTTTATACATGTAAACCTTCCCCTTGAATCACTCTATCTATTGGTGAAAACCGCATGAAAATCTGCTTCGTAGTTTAAAAGATCTATGCGCTCATACATTTTGAGCGACTTCATTATGTACTATGTAATGCAATTCGAGCGATCGCCACTAATTATACAATGCTTGCAATGCAATACTGGATATTTGAAAACGGAAAATCAAATACCTACTTACTCTAGGACATCTATTTTCCAATTTCTTACGTAGAACGAATTTCAAAAGTGACTATAGTACGGCCCGCCAGCCGTTTTAAATCGCACAAAAAAATGTTTTCTTTGAATTTCTCGACTTTTCTCTAATATAATTTACATCTATTATACATATAAACATTCCTCTTCAATCACTCTATCTATTGGTGAAAACCATATGATAATCCGTTGCGTAGTTTAAAAGATTAACGCGCACATACATTTTGAGCGACTTCATTTTATACTATGTAATGATAATGATAATGATAATGATGATGATGATAATGGAATCTGAAGGGTGACCGGTCAACTCAGAATGAAACCAACTCAAAAGCACCTCAGAAAGATCATTCATTAAGAGTGATGATAAAAAATATAAAAAAAATGGTTAAATAGGTTAAGTTAGGTTTTAGGGTTACCGGCTATTTTAAAATTATTTTTTCATGGCTTTTAATGACCTTTCTGGAGTGTTTCTGAGGAACCATCTGAAGACCCATTATTTTGCCTAGCTATCGACATGTATTTTAAAACATAAATCCGTTGTCATATAATATGTACAAATACATGTGTATTGTGTAATTCATTGTTTACATCTTTGTCAGATTTCGTAATTTTACAACTTTCGTAACGGTGTTCTTTGTTATGGTAAATAATTTCTGATCGTCTCTAAAATTGGCAATGTTTGTTGTACAAATATTTAGATTTTGGCGCACCGTTGTGATTTGAAACTCGATGAAACGAAAAAGCGACAATAAAAAGAGATAAACACATACGTCTATAGGATTTAACCTGCGAGAGAATGGGATAGAATAATCGGTCTTCTTTTAACACAGCAAACTTATTTTGTGGCACCATTTTAATTCAAATTAATAAAATACGAGTACTTAGTTTTGACCACTTTTATTGATTACAAAAACCAACATGTTTCTCACTTCTTCAGGGTTTTTATTGATATACATAGTATTAACAAACATGTTGGTTTTTGTAAACAATAAAAGTGGTAAAAACTAAGTATTTTATTAATTTGAATCGGTCTTCTCTTTGTATACGGTGCTTCGCAGCCTCCCCACTCTTGTCTACTTTAGTTTTCTGAAGGTTTTACTTCTACTGCGTGTGAATTGCACACTCTGATTATTTTGAAGTGAAAATTTCTTTAGAACCGTTGTGATTTGAAACTCGATGAAACCACAAAGCGACACTAAGCGACAAAAAGACAAGTACAACTGTAGGATTTAGCCTGCGAGAGAATGCGATAGAATAAACGGTCTCCTCTTTGTACGGTGCTTCGTAGCCTCACCACGCTTATCTACTTTCATTTTCTGAAGGATTTACTTCTATCGCGTGTGAACTGCATACTTTCATTTTTTTTTATAAATATTTTCAGCTTCAAAAATCCTACGATTTTAGAATCCTGTGATTTTCACGGGTCTGCCTTTTACACCGATTTATCGAATAAGTTTTCCACCATCTGTGGTTATTATTAAATATGTTGCTTTGGATTTCTTGCGCAGGTTTTAATAAGCTTCAAAAAGCTTGGCTTAACTACACGTGGAAAAGCTCGTTAACTGAGCTTTATAGCTTATCAATACGACGAGTATTAAATAAAGGCGCAGACGTTTTGTGGCGTTATTCTCTGCTCTTCTTCCCCAGAAATAATTTGTTAAATGGCTGCATTTTGGTTTAATTTTGATCCAGTACAGATGCACTAGATTCAAAGATATTGAAATATAAGAGATGTGCTGTCCGCAGTTTTTACTAGGTGCGACTGTGTTTCCTGGTAATGATGGTTATCCAAGCTTATCTTGGGAGCAAACAGGATCGATAAAATAAGAAATTATAAACTGTAACCTGTCAACTGTCAGTAAACTGTCAACTGTCTACAGTCAACTGTCAACAGTCAATTGTCAACCGTCTACTGACAACTGTTAACTGTCATGTCAACAACTGTTTACACTCAACTGTCAAATATCAGCGGTCCATAGTAATAGTCATCTGTCATCTGTCATCTGTCATCTGTCATCTGTCATCGGTCATCTGTCATCTGTCATCTGTCATCTGTCATCTGTCATCTGTCATCTGTCATCTGTCATCTGTCATCTGTCATCTGTCATCTGTCATCTGTCATCTGTCATCTGTCATCTGTCATCTGTCATCTGTCATCTGTCATCTGTCATCTGTCATCTGTCATCTGTCATCTGCCATCTGTCATCTGCCATCTGCCATCTGCCATCTGTCATCTGTCATCTGTCATCTGTCATCTGTCATCTGTCATCTGTCATCTGTCATCTGTCATCTGTCATCTGTCATCTGTCATCTTTCATCTGTCATCAGTAACTATCAACAGCCAATTAACAGCCAACAGCCAACAGTCAACAGTCAACAGTCGACAGTCAGCAGTCAACAGTCAACAGTCAACTGTCGAATATCAGCGGTCAATAGTCATCTGTCAACTATCAACCACTTTCAGAGGCGGTTTACGGTCGTGCTAAAGTCGATCAAGTGTCGGCTAATCATCGACAGTATTGATAAAAACCTTATTCGTGTCGGTAATGATAATTTTAAGGCGCTCGTACCTTTTGGAGATATCGTAAACTAATTTTACTATATAAGCGGATAAATTAGTGAGTTTATTTCAGCATTGTTCGTATGAATAAAGCACTGCGAAAGTTTTAAACCAATTAATTACTTGTAGATGTTTTAATTCGTACCATGCAAAAGCGAAAACCATTTTTCATTTAATTTCTATTGTCGACGTTTTGAAAAGAACTGTAATCAACAGCAAATATTCATTACTTAATTCCACCATCATTTTCAAAAATCGATAATTGAAAATTCAACGATATAATAATATTTTATCTACCTACTTCGTGAATTGGAATTCATTTCGCATAATACAGTGTCCGCCGGCAAATTTTACACTTCAAAAAACAAAATATAATAAAAATATGAATATAGTGAAAGTTATTTATTTATTATTTCACGTATTTTAAAACAAAGTATAATAAGCCATGTACCTGTTACGTCATGTAATATATCAACTTTTCCTAAATGGTTCAACAATAATCTTATAAACTTAGTCTTTAAAAAGAAAATTGCACACCACAAATTCAAAACAACGAGGTCATTTCATGATTATACTGAATTTCATAAGTTGCGTAAGCAATGTGCTGTAACTTCAGATAAATGTTACAAAAACTATATAAAAGAAGTTGAAAACTCTATAAAATGTAATGTTAAATCTTTCTTTAATTATTCTAAGTCATTACAAAGCAATTATTCTTCTATCCCTAACATTATGAACTATGGTGGCAAGACTTGTACCAAAACTGATGATATTGTTAATCTATTTGCAGACTTTTTCAAAAGTGTATATGAGGATGATGTCCCTGTTGATAGTATTCCCGAATTTGTTACAGATATTAACTTGCAATTATCTGAACTAGTAATTGAACGTAACGATATTATTGCCGCGATTAAACTCTTGGAACCAAAAACAAGTTCTGGTCCTGATAATGTCCCATCCATATTCTTAAAAAATTGTATAAATTCTCTTTCTTATCCATTGTACAAAATCTTTAACAAATCTCTCAAAACAGGCCAATTCCCCAATAGCTGGAAATCCTGCTATCTCACCCCCGTGTTCAAGAAGGGTTCAAAAAACGATGTTTGCAATTACAGACCTATTTGTATTCTGTCTAGCATTCCTAAGCTCTTTGAAAACATCATTCTATGTAAAATATCCTCTAATATTAAACATGTAATTACCAATTGCCAACATGGATTTGTCTCTTCTAGATCTACTCTCACAAACCTTACAGTATATGAAAACTATATAAACACAGCATTGACTAACAGGCTACAGGTAGATTCCATCTATACTGATTTTTCCAAGGCTTTCGATAAGGTCTGCCACAAAATATTAATAAATAAACTAAAAAAATTAGGGATAAGTGGTAATTTTTTGGCTTGGTTGATCAGCTACTTATCTGATGGGTTACTCTTTGTAAAGATCAATGACTGTTTATCCTACGAATTTATTGCTACCAGCGGTGTGCCGCAAGGTTCTCACCTGGGACCTTTATTATTTATACTATTCATCAATGACGTTACTAGCATTTTCCATGATATCGAAGTTTTACTCTTTGCCGACGATATGAAACTGTTTAAAGTCATTAATGATGTGCACGATTGTATAATCTTGCAAAAGAATCTCAATAGTTTTTTCAAATGGTGTTCAGGTAATAAACTTCAGCTAAATATTAACAAATGCCAAGTTATGAGGTTCTACAAAATTAAACGCCCAATAATATATAATTATGCACTCTGTAATGTAGACTTAATCTCTGTAGTCGAAATACTTGACCTAGGCATCATTTTTGACCAGAAACTTTGCTTTGTATCTCATGTAACTTCTATAGCCAACAGGGCTATGAAAATGTTAGGATTTATTTTAAGGATTTCCAAAGATTTTAAAAATATTCACACATTAAAAATTCTGTTCACATCTCTCGTTAGAAGCATTCTAGAATATAACTCTACAATTTGGTCACCTGTCTTTAATAATCACATTAATATCATTGAAAAAGTTCAACGCAAGTTTTTGAGGTATATTAATTTTCGACTTGGAATCCCTTTAGAATCAATAAATTATGACTTTTTATTACACTCATTGAAATTGTCGAAGTTAAGTGACAGAAGAAAAATTTTTGATCTCATATTTTTATACAAAATTGTAAATCATCAGTTGGATAGCCCTGATATATTAAAGTTGATTCACTTTCATGTACCTACCATTAGATCAAGGTTCCCTAGTATGTATTATTGTGACAATTATACATCTGTCGCTGGATATAATTCTGTTATAAATAGAATACTCACCATTGGTAATTTTTATGCCAATGTTGCTGATATTTTTCATATTTTCTTATTAAAATACAAGGCTCTACTTATCAAGCATTTCAGCCTTACGTATTGTAACGAGGTTACTTCATAACAAGTTATTCTTTTTATTTCACTGTTCCTTTTGAAGTTTTCATTACTTGTTAGAAATTTTTTCTCTTATTATAAGAAATTTAAAAAAAAAAACAATCTTTCTTCACTGTACTATGACTGTTTAAATATAATAATAATACATGTTTGTAAATGGCACTTTGTGCCGTAAATTTTAAATAAATAAATAAATAAATAAGTAAGAATAATGCTAATTTTAGTTTTTAAAAATATCTCCACTAAATGGCGTCCTTCTAGCCGCAAACATTCATGCAATCTTTTCATCGAGTTGACGAAAACTCGCTTGCAAAGTTCTGGACTGATAGCTGCAATCTCTCGTCGGATATTTTCTTGTAGAGCCTCTATTGTTGATGGCGAATTGCTGTATACGCGAGATTTGAGATATTCCCACAAGAAAAAGTTGCAAGGGGTCAGATCGGGTAATCGAGGGAATCAGGCTATGTCGCCGAACGACTAATCAATTTTCCAGGAAAAAGCTCTCTCACTTTAGTCATTAAGTCCCTAGCGGTGTGTGCATTGGGGCCCGTGGCCCCCTCCTGCTTAAAATGGGTTCTGTTATTGTAACCAATGTAGCTCCGGTATATAAAAATTGACCAGCATCGCGCGGTACCCGTTGTGCGTTAACCGTTTATTCACCTCTACCGAAAAAAAAAGATTTTGTAAAATTTCCCTACTCACAAGTTCAGCATTTTCAGGAGTAGTTACAGTCGTTGAAGATCCAGGACGAGGTTCATTTCCGACTGATCGAGTTTATCTAAATTTCTGTACTCACCTTAAATTTCTGTATCCATCAATTGGTTCGATGGGCCATCCTTCAATCGTCGGAAACCATAGATCGAATAATTGTTCGTAAAATACGCCTTAACCGCAAAAGTCCACTGACTCATGGCTACTAAAAAACGCGCAACTCTCGCGAGTTGAGTGATACCCCGCTCCCCCCGCTGCCGCCTTCCTACGCGCTGTGAGCTCAGTTCAAAGTGTAAAATCTGCCAGCGGACACGGGTTGTTTCACAGAAATTAAAATGTAACATTGTTAATAAATGATTCAGCACCATTTTGTTTTTTTTTTTACAGTTGAAAGGTCCCTGTTAATTGCCGATTCTATGTCCGTCTCAGCTGCTCAAACAAATTGTGATCAGAAGAGAGCTATTATCACGTTGTTAGGCTTATTAGTTACTTGATTCCAGCGGAAACAGCGCGTCGACGGAAGCTGCTCGCGGGGTCTCATTTCTTTAATACGAGTGCTAGATGTAAGAAAATAATTACTTTTTTCCTTTGGACGAAACAGACACACGTACATCGGGTGTCTCATCGCCTGTCTCACCATTATTAAACGTATAAAAAAGACCTGCAGCATTGTTGTGATAAATAACGTACGTTTATTGTATTTTTGTGCCGTCGCGCGTCGCCGTAAACATGGAAATATTAAAAGCGCCTAATAGCTAATTACAATTTGAAACCGATCTAGTGATTCCAATCGGCGTTTAACGGGGATTTTTCAAATGTTAAAAAAACAAAATAGAATCGAATGGCTATTTGATGACAATGTTACGTTTGAATTTCTGTGAAACAATTGGGCCTAAGTAAATTAATTCGAAGTGAATGTCAGAAAATTTGCTTTAGCATTAAATACTATCGATAAAATTGGGGAAACAACTTAACTGTACGAGGAGAGGTTGGGCCGCCTACAATGAACGTAGACCGGCGAATGGAGAGGACTGGAGGCACGGCATCGAAGCGATGGGTTTCCGACCCGAACAGGACAAGGAAAGAAAATGAGATGAGAGGAGAAGTCAAAAATGTCTCACTCAACCGGCTTCACCCAATCACGTCACGCAGTTGGTGGGCAGATGCATCCGCCGTCAAGACTTGAACAAACCTCACCTCATGAACCTGGGCACCCCTGCTACCATTTGGGGCTACCTAAGGTAGAGGTGTCGATTATCCAATAATTTTTTCCCGGGCCGGCAGTACCCACACCCACCTCCCAAATTGAAAATATGAGCTCACTCCCTTCAGCCTACAACAATTGGAAATGCCAAAGTCCAAATAGCTTTAAATAATAATAATAATAAATTTTGTATTGTTTTTAGCAACTAATTACAATAATTCTGGACACATTATCCAAATAGTAAAATTGTTTTGATAGTAGATAAATACTTATAATTACATATCACCGAACTTACAACTTATTGTTTTTTACATTCACATTGTAATTTAAGAACTTAAATATAGCATTAAAAAATGTACACTACTCTTCCAGACACAAACTAACGCTTCCATGGAAGAGTGGTATTAACATATTTGAATATGAACATGTAAGCAAATTAACACATCATCTAAATGTACATTATATTTTATATGCTATAATCAATAAACGTTTGATATAAAAAAAAAAAAAAAAAAAAAAAAAAAAAAAAAAAAAAAAAAAAAAAAAGCTCTCTACAGTTGAGACTCTTGCGCAGTATTCACATAAAAAAGGGAAATCGGTTTTAACGAGATTGATAGGCTGAACGCAATCCCGTTCCAAAGTTGATTTGAAACAAATTTAATCAAAATTCTCACTCTTTCACACTAACCCTATTTTCTTTTCATTGCCTATCTATCGAGAACCAATCTTCTTGAATCCATATAACAACCGAAGAGAAAAATGGACAGAACTGTCCCTGTTCCTGAAGTAAGCTCAATTTTCCTTACTTCTGTTCGTAATATTCTCGACTTTGAAACAATTATACACAAGCTGATCTTATTCACGCATTTACAAAAGGTTAAACATTAATCTGATGATCTCGGGTAAGAAAAAAAGATCCTTGATTCAACAACCAACCAACCAACCAAATCAACAAATAAAACTATATTAGCTTAAGGAAATTATGTAACTAATTTCATTTTATTATGTGAATACTGCGCAAGAGTCTAATGTAAAAATAGTCCTTCTAACTAGGAAATCCTGTTTTGGTTTTGTGTAGAGGGTTTTCAGACTTCTATTTTCAACGACTTCTTCTATAAACCCTACCAAAACCATGAAAGTACAACTTCATAGTTTGGGTAGGGTTTTTTCTGTTATTTCCCTGGTGATGTTTTTAAAATACTAGTCAGTTCTTTTTTCTTGTAATTTCACGACAAGATTTGATGTAGGTACTAAAAGTAGTTTTCATATTTAAAAAAAAAAAAAAAAATGATGCTTAGTGGGGGTTAGTTATATAGGGTGTAATAGCACTTACCTGAATGATTTTAACCAGCGATTCCTGGGCATATTTGGAGTAAAAAAAGTATATGATATATTTTTCCCACCATAAACCAAAACATATATTTTTCAACCGTACGTCGCCACTGATCACACTTCTGCATGTCGCGAAGGGATCACGTGACACGCGCGATATTTTGTGTGTTACCATGCTGCTAGAACGAGACGGAGTGCTTATCACGCGAGACTTTTTTTACATTAGCTCCACACAGAGGCCATGAGGAAAACAATTTCCCTCAGGGCCAAAGACATCTTAGGGGATGCTGTTTGGAGGGTTTTTTTTAATGAAATGAAGAGGAAGAAGTTCTGAGAAGGAAATATGTATGAGGGGTGGGTTGGAATCTGGGGGTCAGTGTGTCTAGGAGTGACGGACATATAAATCAAGCCCTTCAACTGCGGCGCAAGGTGATGGATCGAGGGACTCTGGCTGGAGAGGTCAAAAGACCTCCCCAATCCGGTCTGCTACGCAGCAGGTGAGCAGACACATCGGCCGCCAAGACCTTAACAAATATAAACAAGCAAAAGAAAATACAAAAGAAAGTGGCATTTAGCAACTCTCAAGAAAAAAACACAAAAATGTGCTAATAAGATGACCAAATGTATAGGAAAAGGTGCACTGGAATTCAAAGACAAAATTATAGAAAAAAAATCGTCCTTCATATTGATAAAAAAAAAATGCTTCGTATGGACTCTTGTCTACTTAAGTTTTCTGAAGGTTTCATTTCTACCGCGTGTGAATTGCAAACTCTGATTTATTTTTCGTTTATATAGATAACACTTCTAGGAATTGTCTGTCCAATGCTGTTACCTCCCCGTGCATATCTTGACACCCTCGAAGTAGAAAGGAAGGAATGAAATTGGTGTCATGTGTTTTTATTTTCCGACAAATTCTCGTTGTACATTGTGTGTAAGCAATTTGATAGGCTTGAAATAATTAGGAATTCCGATGATTTTTTGTTTAAATTGTTCTGCGTACCTATAACTTTAAACTGCCAGTTATTAAAAGTTTTCCTTATAAAGTTAGTCCCGATTTGAAGTTTCAAGTAGCGCCGAACGATATTTACTCAGATGCCGTCACAATAGTTATTAACTAGCTGTTAAAAACCCACTCCGCAGGTTTTTACTGCTAGGCCCTGCGGGTGGCTTTTGGTACGCTTTGCCCAGTTAGTATTGGTGACCGTTTTATAAATCCAATCGGAACTGGTTCTAAAAATAGCCCGTTCCTCCTATCCACTGTCATCCAGTGTAGCTAGTCACCGGGACAAAGTAACCGAGACAAAGCAATGCCGTCATATGTAATATATAGCCGCTTGATACAACAAGTATTACCGTCAATCTTTCCATATCCGGAGAGACACCACGTATTCACGAATTCGTAACAGTTATACCTAGGGAGGAGACGTCCCCATCTGACCTGCTGATGGAAGGAGCCACATCTTGTGACGAATTCTTGAATTCGAAACCGAATTATAACAGTAGTTTGTATGAAATTCCACGTACACAGATGTTATTTGTACGCGACGCGCGACGCGTTGTGTTATACATGCACTCGAAGATGGGTTCCGAAATTCAACCACGCAGACGTTACCATATTTATACTGTTCGATAGGGCTGAATAGAGCAGAGGTGAGGGCACACATGGCCGGTAAATTATAAAATCAAGCTTTGTTTACGGTACCGTGATGAAAAAAGGGCAATAAACGTACGTTCCTTATCGCTATATTGCTGCAGCTCTTTCTTCCACATTAAATAATAATGAGACAAAAGATGAAACACACAAAATACGTGTGACTTTTTCCTCCAAAGTGCTACTTTCTGTCCTTTGAAGGAAACAGATATATTGACGGCGACGGGAATTGCGTTTCATTTTCTTAATACGTGTGAGGGAGATGTATGACAATGATTGTATGTTTCCTTTGGAGGGGATGAGGGTAAACGTTCACCGTTTGTCGATTTTCGACTGTTGTTATTTTTTTGTTTTTTTTTTTGTTTCATAAATTGTTTATTAGTTACAGATATTTTTTTTGGCTATCACACTAGGCTAATGCCCGTGTTGTGGTAGTCGTACATTTAATATTTTAACATTCCAAAATATATTAAGAAATACTTAAAACTAAAGAGAAAAAAAAAGATCATATTTTAAACAAAAGTAGAAATAAAAATGAAAATTCAAATTATATGGAAAGTGTTCGTTCTTCTGCTATCAAAGCCATAACATCTTTGAATATTACTGATAAAAATATATTCAAAGCACGTTTTTCGGATGTATCTGATATTAGAGATAGTTTCGTCGCTTCACATATTTTAATTGAATCAAATAAGAAAGATTAAAAACATAAATAAAATTTTGTTAAAAACTAAGAGAAAAAAATAACAACATTTTATAGAAAAATAGAAATAAAAATGGAAATTAAAATTTTGAAATGCAAAAATTAATAATTAAAATGTAGTGTTAGAACTCATGAATTCTTTAAAGTACGTTCGTCCCCTTTCAAAAATCCAATATTGTACACGTGTTATAAAAAGAGAAATAGAATTACTTGACTTTATGTCAGTACTCAGAGCATTATATATTTTAGTAGCGATGAACCAGAATTGTCGTTGAGCGAATGAGGTGTTAGTTTTTGGGACCACGCAACCCAGGTTTGATGAAAAGCGGGTGTGTGCTTGATGTTGTGGAGCGATTAGTAGATTATTTTTTCGTATATAACAAATGCTTGTTTTAGTAAATAGCTGTCGAATATCTAATACCCTGATTTTTGCAAAGAGTTCATTTGACGGGTGGGTAGGTTGACATTTAAATATAATTCTCAGAATTAGTTTTTGAACGAAAATAATTGGTCTAATAATGGATTCAGCACAACCACCCCATCCCACTATATCGTATGTTGCTATGGATTGGAAAAGGGCAAAGTATTCGCTTCTTAGAGTCTGTAAATCTAAGATAGACCTAAGGGAGCAGAATATATGGCAGAGTTTACGAAGTTTTTTTACTGTGTCACCGATGTGAGCTTCCCAACGTAGTTGGTTGTGTATGATTATTCCCAAATATTTAACTACTTTTGATGATTTGAGGGTCGAACACGTACAATTAATATTAGATGTGGTTTCCGGATTGTCTAAATTGAGTGGATACGAGTGGATGATTGGTTTAGGGCAGTTGTTGGGTATATTGTATTTGCGTATGGAAAATGTCATATATTGTGTTTTGTCGATGTTAAGTGTGAGGAGGTTTGTGTCAAGCCAATGCTTTACTTTTATTAGAGCATTATTAGTTTTGTTAATAACTGATTGCCATGTTTCATCTTCTAATATTAAGACCGTGTCATCAGCAAATGATAATATTTTTCTACCAATATTCATGGCACATAGAATAATATAATTAATATTTAGTGTGTAAGAAAGATCAACAAAAACAAAACCATCATTTGACGTTTTTGAATTTTCGGGATTCACTCACACTTCAATATTATCCTTGTAACTATATTCCATATTTCAAAATTATCGTCACGGCTAATTATATTATTGTAGAGGTCTACGGAAACGTGAAGGTGCGGTGTGTGAGGGAGTTGCAAGAAAATGATTACTTTTTCCTTTGGGGAAACGGACAAATTACGTATATTGGGTATCTCATCTTTTGAAAGTGCAGCATTATTGTGATAAGGAAAGTATGTTTATTGCCTTTTTTATGCCGTTATGGTACCGTGATCGTGGATCGTCACGGTTATAATAAAAGCATTCAATGCACAACAAACAGTGCTTAAAATAAAAATAAAAAAACACTTCCCAACCATTAAACGGTGTTTTGATTACACGTTGAATAAAGCCCATAGTTACTTTTTTTTACATTAACTTTACACAGGAGGCCCTGAGTAAAATATTTCCCTCAGGGCCTATGTCATCTTTGGGATGCTGTGTGGGGGATCTTTTTAGGATAGGGAAGGAGAATAAGTTCTGAGAAGCAAAAGGATATTACGGGTGGGTAGGAATCTGGGGGTCAGTGTGTCCAGGAAGATGAATCCATCCCTCCTACTGTGGTGTGGTACGACTGAAGAAGTCAAAGGGACCCCCTCAACCATTCTCTCCCGATCCGGCCTACCATGCAGTTGGTGGGCATACGCATCTGCCGCTAAGACCCGGATTATCCTCATCCCATGAACCCGGGCACCCCTGCTAAGTCACTAAACGTAGCAAAACATTTGGGGTGACCTATGGCTGGGGTGTTGGTTATCCAATAAATGGTTCCTGGGGCGGCGGTACCCATACCCTCCCCTCAATTCTAAATATATTATTAATACCTCTCGAGGTTTCATATAATGACTGATTTACCGGCAATCTAGGCTGCAATACATAATGTGGAGCAAGCTGATGCAGATGTTTGAGACCAACAAGAACCTTTCGCCGGAGGGTAAAGACTTTTCACAAGGAAATTATCTTCATAATTATGTAATCTGTTCCAATGTGGTTTTGCAGGTGTTAGAGCATTATATTTCTTTCCGCGGTTGGTTACCAGCTGTTTTTGGATTTGAACAATATACCCGCCAGCTATTTCGAAAAAGTTTGGTCGTAATTTCAAATTCACACCATGCAAACGTCAAAAACATCAGAAACTGGGACAATATTCCCAGGGCGGCCAATATAATCATCTCTTCAACATTCGATGAAGTTCGTCGAGACGGCGAGTAATTTTTCGTTCGCAGATGGTGTATAAGCATGATGAACAACTGGCGGCCTCCGTGGTCTAGGGGTAAGACGCTTAACTCGCAATCCGGAGGTCGCGGGACCGAATCCCGGCGTGAGCAAATAAATTTGCGTTATTTAACAATTAATTAATTAAAAATAAAATATAGTTTATTTGCGGCACTTTTCAGAGTGAAAGATACTCTCAATATCGACAACTCGGTATTAAATTATGACAATCTTGTAAACTACTTGAAAAACAAAATTAATTCTAATAGTACCACTAAAATTAAAACCAAAAACATAAATAACCCAGACTGGATAACCAAAGACCTTATAAAATTAATCAATAAAAAGAATAAATTACATCTGAAACTAAAAAAACAACCAAATAATACCTTATTAAAAGCAGAATTTTTAAAAATAAGAAATAATGTCACTGCAAAAAAACGAAACTTAAAACAAACTCACTACAGTAATCTTTTTAAAAAATGCGAAAATAACAGTAAAAAAACTTGGAACTTAATTAATAATATTCTTAAGAACCAATCTTACACCTCAAGAAATTTTTGTAATAAATTAATCGTTAATGATGAAATAATCACTAACAATGTAGAGATATGCGACCAATTTAACAATTTCTTTTGCAACATTGGCTCCTCCCTAGCCGCTAATATACATGGCAAAGTCAAACACAATCCAGCCAATGAAATAACGTTAGAGCATGACAGCATTGAATCTTTATATCTCCAGCCCACTACGGAGTTAGAAATAAGTCAAATATTAAAATCTCTAAAACCAAATGCAAGTGCTGGTTACGATTCACTCAAATGTAAGACAGTGCTAAGTCTCTCCACTGAATTGATACCTACTTTAACAAAATTAATCAATCAATGTTTAAAAGAGGGAACTTTTCCCGATAGTTGTAAAATTGCTAAGGTGATACCAATTCACAAACGTGGGTCCAAAACAAATACCTCAAACTATAGACCCATCTCAATTTTACCAATTTTATCTAAAATTTTTGAACGCGTAATTTACGAAAGATTAAACAATTTTCTGCTAAAAAAAAAATTCTTATATAAAAAACAATACGGCTTTAGGAAAAAATCGAACACACTAGGAGCAATAAATGACTTAATTAATAAACTTAGAAGCGGCATTGATGGTGGAAATTATATTTTATCTATATTAGTTGACCTTCAAAAAGCATTTGATACAGTTAGTCATGACATACTTCTCAAGAAACTCGAGAAAATTGGTGTAGTTGGTCCTGCTCTCAATCTACTCAAATCATATCTTAGCAATAGAAAGCAATTCGTTAGCATTAACAATCAAAATAGCAAATACGTTCCAATAAACTATGGAGTTCCGCAGGGGTCCATACTAGGTCCACTACTGTTCCAAATTTACATTAATGATATTTCGCAATTAATTTTAAATGGTGAAATCTTTTTATATGCTGATGATACAGCGATTTTCTACTGGGGTAAAGATTTAAACATCTTACTAGAAAATGCACAAAGAGACCTAGAAAAAATCAACAGTTGGCTCCAATCAAATGTTTTAACAATGAATGTTAAAAAAACAGGATACATGATTTTAAGCTCAACCCGTAAAATAATTCCTCCTCATGTACCCTTAAAAATTGAAAACAACGATCTGCAAATCCTGATCCAGGAAAAATATCTTGGGCTGTGCATTGATCAGCATTTGACATTTAAACAACACATACAAGGTATTAAAGATAAAATCATCCCCTTAATTAGCGTATTTAGCCGGCTATCATATCTGTTACCAAATAAATTAAAAATAGGTTTATATTATAGTCTCGTACACTCACATTTAAATTATTTGATTGAAACCTGGGGAAACGCGTGTGAAACACACATAAATGAATTACAGGTAATACAAAACAAGGTAATCAAAAAACTATTTAATTACAAGCCCAGAACATCCACAAAAAAATTATATATGGAAACAAAACTATTAACATTAAGAAAACTATATGAATACAATACATGTCTCCTTATATACAAAATACAAAATAATCTCGTACACACAAACACCGAATTCATTAAAACGTCCCAAGTACATAAACACTTTACACGACAACGCGATAACATACATTTAAACACCATCCACACTAACTATGGTAAACAATCTATTGGTTACGAGGGGGGCAACTTATATAATTGTCTCCCAAATGACATTAAAAACGAAAAGAAGCTGGGTAAATTTAAAAAAAAATTATTTATATTTATTCTTGATAAACAAAATAATGAAATAGAATAGCGCTGTATTGAAATATTTATTTATCTTAATGTGTATAATTATTTCTAGTTAAATGAGTGAAAATGTAATTTTCTTTTAACTGGAATAAAAAAAAAAAAAAAAAAAAAAAAAAAAAACATGGTGTAAGACCACCATTTAGAATAGAAACGTTGCTTGAAATGGTTTAAGCTGTATTTGATGACCAGATCTGAATAGACAGGTACTTCCCTACCTTCCTCTCCCCCATCTCCTTCCCATCCTCACTACCTTCAGCCTCACAAAATACCCCAACTGGGAATGCCATAGTCTCACTGGCTCCAGACGGAAGCAGCTGGGACTCTTGTGAGGTATTCACATTAAAAAAATTAATGTGTGTAATTCACACGCGGTGGAAGTGAAACTAGAACGTCACTAGATGTCGCTTTCTTTACTTTTGCTTGTTTTTTTAAAGTCGTTTGAAGATTGGATATTGATTTCACAAAATAATTTATTTTTTTATGGATTTCGTAGGATTCGAACCTCCGTTCGCTCGGTGTCTGTCTAGCTCTCTGGCCGCTAAGACTTGTCAGGCACCTTGCCCACTACGCTATGAAAGGTACGCGCCGAAATGCGAATATACCGCATTATATTAGAACCGAGTATTCGTGTAGAACTGAGTTGTGACACATTTCCGTTTCACCCGAATTTCAAGTCACTAACGGCGCTGAAGAAGTTTCACTTTAAAAAACTCTTGATCGCTATTGGAAGTTGTCCCTTTCCAAACAAATATCCTCTCTTCTATCGAGCGTTATCTAATATTGCTTCCCTCATTCAACTTCTCATCTCTTCTAAGTCTAATCTAGACTTCAGTAAATAAAATTAATATCTAAATTCACCCTTTGGGCGAATGTAAGAAATTTTTCATAAAAAAGCTGATCAAATTAATTATCTGTAATATTTGTAAAATTTTTAACATCTAAAATAGATCTTATCTTCAGTGCTCACAGCAAATATTTGATATATTCTGATCAATTAATTGGTTTATTAATTTATCAAATAGTGTAATTTTCATTATTTGATAAATTAAATGACAATTATCTATAATTTAACATTGTCAAACACAGTAATAATATTTGTTTCAACAAAATCAAAGGACATTTAAGTCTGGCTGTGACGTTAATTAAAATAATAATTTACAACAGGACAAACTGTGACAATTCTACACAGGTGCTCTGTTTTAATTTAATTATATTATCAACGTATCGATCGACCTGTCAATTTACATTTCATTATAAATTGAAACGAGTAGAGAGGTACAACATATCTACCGACGGTGACAATTTGTTCAATTTAAAATGTCAAATTAATTTGACTGGCTCTAATTATTATAAGCAATAATTGTCAACCTGAAACACTCATTTACATTGAAAAATCTTCCGAGAAAAGATACTTGCCGCCAACGGGACTTGAACCCGTGTCCTTCTGATTGCCGGTCGGATGCTCTGACCACTGAGCTATGGCGGCTTATCAAATACCCGCCAAATTATTTTAATATATGCTAGTGTTTCATTCAACAATTACTGCTTATTATATTTTTACTGCCATAGCTCAGTGGTCAGAGCATCCGACCGGCAATCAGAAGAACACGGGTTCAAGTCCCGTTGGCGGCAAGTATCTTTTTTCGGAAGATTTTTCAATGTAAATGAGTGTTTCAGGCTGACAATTATTGCTTATAATAATTGTTACCCTTTGTGTTATGCATAAAAATCTTGTCTAAACGTTAGTTTATAAATTAAAAAATAATAATTGACTGGCCCTATAATTTTTGTTTTTTTTTTGTATAATTATTCATTTCTTTATTATTATCTCTTCACTGTGTTTATTTTTTGCTAGGGCAATCCCGATGAGTTACAGAACTCATTTTAGGACGAGAGGAACTTACAATTTATAGGTGGAAGGAAATAGTGAAAATTTTGCATAGGTATTTTGATATTAATAATATCCACATATAGTATCAAACAGTATTAACAGGATTGCGTCTGCGTGGTTGAATTTAAGAATCCGACTTCCAACGCATGTCCACCGCCGCGCCTTACCCGTCGTACCATATAAACATCCGCGTACGTGGATTTTCAGACAATGCTACCATTGTAGTTCGGTTTCTAATTCTAGAATTCGTCACAAGATGACGCAACTTTCGTCGGCAAGACGCAAAGGGACGTTCCCTTTGTAGGTATAAGTTCTACAAATTTGTGAACCTGGAGTATCTCCCGGATTTCGAAAGATGGACGGTAATACTCAGTTATATCAAGCGGCTGTACATTACATATAACGTCATCATCCGTCCCGGTTACTTTTTCGCGGTGACTTGCCATCACTGCCATCACTGATTGACACGTTGACAGTGGATACGAGGAACGGGCTAATTTTCGAACCAGTTCCTATTGGATTTACAAAATGATCACCAACACTAACTTGGCGAAGCCGAACCAAAAGCCGCCTGCAGGGCCTAACAGTAAAAACCTGTGGAGCGGGTTTTTAGCAGGTTTTTACCGCTAGTAGACGTATAATACATCATTTCAATAGAAATAGTTCAAGGGAATAGTTACAATTTTACATAAGTATTTTGATATTAAAAATTTCCACATACATTACAGATGTATAACATATAGTTTCACACACGGTATAGTAATAATAATAATAATTGATAATTTGAATAGCGCCGTTTTTGTGAAAAATCACCTCAAGGGCGCTGGTATAGACGAAAAATAAAAGACAGGTTATGTAGAAACAAACAATTAAAGAAAAAAGAACAAGGTTATAAAATTATGGATGATTACAGATCCATCCACATTCAGATTACAGATCCAAAATAAAAGGAAAGAAAAAGAAACAAGACATAATAGAACTTGACAAGGAAATTGCATAATTTCGTCCTTAAGAGGAATATAAACGCTAGAAATATGTCGAATCTCATGCCTGCAAAATTTTAAAATCGAGCGTCTTTTTGCACGAGGCTAGTAAGCGAAAAGGTGGTTTTTATTTATTTTGTGCATAATTTTATAAGAACGAAAGAAAGTTAGAACAAAGGTAAAGTCAAAAATATTCTTAGCCGTAAAGGGGTATTTTTTAAAAATTGTTACTTAGTTAAGTCATGAGAAAACATTTTTTTTAGTGGTTTACGCTTATATTTTTTGTTACGTAAATAATAATTTTATTGTAATTTCAATACATAGATAAAGTAGTTAAAGCTTCAATTTATCCGTAGCATATTTTTTGATGTTCATACTGTAAGCCGATTCGTCGTAAAGATTAATCAAAATAGTATCTAAAAAGGATTTCACGTATATATTCATCTTAAACGTACTAAAAAAATACTATTTTAAAGCATTACTCTTTATTTTTTTATTTTACTGGATTCCCTTGTAGGCATCTGGAAGCGAATTATTATAATAGTGCGAAGGCAATATAGTTGAAAGATTACATCCCATATGTGTAGTATGTAAGTGCACGAATTTTTGTGAGTATTGTGTGTGTGGATGTCTTGATTTTAAAGTGGCTTAATGTTAGTGTGAGTATTGTTAAGCAATTTGTAGGATGGTTCTTGTGATTTCATGTTTGGGAAGGATTGTGATTGGTAGAATACCGGAAACTGAATAAATGTATTTAATATGGGTGTCCCATGGAAGTCCAAAAACATTTCTGAGAGCTCGGTTTTTGAACTACCTGCAGATCAGCTTTCAATTTCTTTGAGGCAAAGTCCCAAATACAGCAGAGATAGAAAAGGTGTGAATGTACAAATTCAAATGATAAAACAAACAACAACAAAAAGGTTTGCAGATACCACAGGAACACGAATACACTGCATTAATTATACTAATGACATTTCTACTAATTGCAGTAGGGGTAAAACATGTAATCAGTGTCTGCTTAAGAGGAACGGATGCGAGCGAGGCATTTTCAAACAAAATTTAATTTTGGATTTGAAGCCAAAATACAAAACCAAACCAAATAACTATTTTTAAATCAAAAGGTGTAGCAAGTATCTAGAATGTATATGTGCTATTTTATTTATTTTTGTTTTAAATTATGATTTATTGGTCATTAATGAATTTAATTTTGCCTATTTTTAGAGGCAACTTTGACAAATATTGTAAGTTAGTAATAATTATTTTTTAAATATTTTATTTTACGTTTACTATTGAAATATGAAGAAATAAAAATAAAGTGGTATAAAAAATGCACATAATAGTCGTAAATTTAAATTACAAACGACCGATCAATGTTGGAGAGCAAAGTATTTACATTACAAACGAACGATTTATATGTTTTTTTTTACATTAGCTCCACACAGGAGGCCCTTAGGAAAATTTAATCCCTCCGGCCTTATGTTATCCTAGGGGTTGCTATGGGCATGGTTTTGTCAAGAAAGCAAGAAGAGGAATTTTTGGGAAGGAAACAGGTATGAGGGGTGGAATCTGGGGGTCATGTGTTCTGGCTGGAGATCTTAAAATACCTCTTCAACCAGTCTCTCTCGATCCGGCTCACTGCGCAGGAGTTGGGAGACGCATCGGCCACCAAGACCTTGCTCATGTACCCGGGCACCCCTGCTAAGTCATTAAAAGTAGCGAACTACTTGGGTTGACCTATGGCAGAGGTGTTGGTTATCCTATAAATGCTTCCCGGGGCGGCGGCACCCATTACCGCCTCCCAAATTTTTTAAATTAAATTAAAATTTTGTAAATAGTTGTAGATGTAAATTAAAATTTTGTAAGAATTTTAATTTCTACCCAAAAAACATTTTTTTTTAAATTTGGGGCTTTTGTGCTACATTCATAAAAAATATATAAGTAATAAAATATTGCACTGGAATGAAATAATGAAAATTTCATAAGATAAGTTTTTTTTTTGTCTGATCTCTTAACACTTTGTTGTTAATTCATATATTTTTATCACTTATTATTTTCTCTGTTTATCATTTTATTTTTAAAATTTATTATTTTGCTTTTACTTAACTGTTTTGCATGACCGATATTTGCGTGTGTTATTTTTATTAAATTGTGAAATTATTAACCCCGATACAGGCGAACCCTAATGGGGTTAATAATTACATGCTAAAAATATATGTATATAAATTGTGAAGAAGCAATAAATAAATAAATAAATAAATAAGAATACTTATGTGAGGTATATATATATACCTCACATAAGTATGACGACCTCCGTAGTCCAGTGGCTAAGACTCTTGACTCACATTCCGGAGGTCGCGGGTTCGAACCCGGCATGCGCAAATAAATTTTATTTGATTAATTTGTGTTATTTCACAATTAATTCATTTAAAATAATATATAGTATATTTGCGGCATGTTCCAGAGTGGAAGATACTATTAGTATCGCCCTGGTGTAAGACCACCATTCAGAATTGAAACGTTGCTTGAAAATGGCTTTAGCCGTGTTTAGTGACCAGATCTGAATAGCCAGGTACTTCCCAACCTTCCTCTTCCCCACCTCCTTCCCCTCCCCACTAGCTTCAGCCTCACAACATACCCCAATTGGGGATGCCATAGTCTCACTGGCTCCAGACGGGAGCAGTTGAGATTCTTGTGCGGTATTCACTGTAAAAAAAAAAAAAAAAAAAAAATATGAGGCTGAAGGGTTTGGCGAGGTAAATAAAATAGAGAACAGGAAGTTTAAGAAGCATCTGGCTTTGCAGATCTAGTCACCAAACACAAAAAATATTAGAAAAATATATGTTGCATTTCGATTCTGAATATCTTTCAAAGGGGATGTATTGAGATTACCTATCCACCACTCAAATGATACAAAATTTTAATGATTGTAATGGTCTTTCTTACCAGTGATTGAGATTACCTGAAATATCTTCGGGATAACTTCTATAAAAATCGAGGTTCTACGTTATTCTGAAGCTGGAAGCCCAAACACTGCAGGAGCCCAGCGGTCTCTCTTATGCCGTCGGCAATTTCCGTAACCGGTCGTGCATTGGACACGAACGATGATAGTCGACACTCTTCTAAGGTACTTCTTAAATTCAATCTGTTGAGACACCTAACATATAACTATCTATACGTACGACATATGTTGAAGGATGTTGAAACTACATGTTTAATCCTGTGCACAACAGTAATTATCCAACAAAAAAACAGCCTTCGTCCTGATTTACCCGTTTTAAAATAATGATGTAAACACTTGACTAAAAAATGACGGCGGTATTACCTTTTTTTTATAACCAAACAACGTCCTCCTTTGATATGCACGTCCGCAGTACGTGAGGGGAGCTTTGTGAACTGGATTCCCTGTTCTGCTTTGTAATCAGTGGCGTGGCAAGCAACATTACGGGCCCCGTTCACATCCTATCCAAACATGAAACATTACACAATTTGTCAAAGTTTCTAGCAACAACTCTTTGAGATCCAGATTGTTGATCAATAAAACCCTATTTCAATATGACATTCACTAAATTCGTCATCTGCGGTCAGTTTCTTTATTTGCGAATACGGTCAATATACGAGTCATGGTCAGTTAAGTCGTCAAAATGCACAATAATTTTTTAAATAATGTCGTTCGTAATGCAAAATAATTGGCTCATTTCAATGGAGCTTAACTGACGAAGCTCCTAGATCGGTATATGGAGCTTAACTGACGAAGCTCCTAGATCGGAAAAAAATAGTATAAGGGATCCATAGACTTATTTTATTTTTAATACTGCACAAGAGTCCCAACTGCTCCCAATCGCCTGGAGATGGTGAGACTATTCTATAATATTTTTGAGGCTGGAGGTAGTGGAGAGAGGAAGGAAATGGGGAAGAAGAAGGGGGGAAGTACCTGGCTATTCAAATCTAGTCACCAAACTCGGCTAAAGTAATTTCGAGCAAGGTAATTGTGAATTAATTAATTCAAGATGCGATCAATTTATTACGTTAAATCTCGGAGAAACGAAAGTGGTTCAGTGACAAAAAGTACATGTGAAGTGCCATTGTTTATTTAATTAACGTTAATTAGCAATTAAAATCGAAATTTTCGTTATTTGTTTTTGGGGTGTTGTGCCGTGTTGCGCTACCTCCTTTAGCCAACTTTTCGGGCTTTTGGTTGAAGAAGGAGGTAGCGCAAAACGGCGTAACATCCCAAAAAACAAATAATGAAAATTCTTTTGGCCGGGAAAATCTAAAAAAACGTATCCAAAATCGAAATTGTCTATTTTAATATTTTTATTTTTTACGTAGCGGTTTGGCGTTAAGGAATGTAAATCCATAAACAGATCCGCCAGCGTATATCGATTTATTATATATTCCCTATTAATATTATTTCTTATAATTCCCTGTTCGGCTGTCGACAGTGTAACTGTGCTCGCGATATCGTTATAAAATCGTCCGATCCGACGTTGGAAAGTTATCGATTTCACTGTGCTAGACCCATTAGTGAAAAACCACCAATATTACAGAATTATTTAAAAATTGCTCGAAACGGTTTTATTTTTATTTTTTACCGACATTTCCACCCTAAAAAAATTATTTAGTTGCTGGGCGTACGCATACGCCGCCAAGACCTGGACCTCACCCTTGCTAAGTAACCAAAGATAGCGAACCACTTGGGGTGACCTATGGCAGGGGTGATGGTTATCTAATGAATGGTCCTCGTGGCGGAGGTATCCATACTCGCCTCCAAAATTGAAAACGATATTTGAAAAAAAAAAAATTCATTTCGAAGTAAAAATAAATCGAGCTTATTGATATTTCGCTGTCACAAAACAGAAATCTACTCGACTGGTTCATGAAAGGTTTGTTTTTTAAAACAATTAGGTATATATTATTTTATATCCCTTCCACAGATAACCTGCAAAAAATAGTACAAAATTATCTATCGATTTGAAATAAAACGGCTGCGTATTGCTAATTTTCATTCATTCAAGGAACTCCAGTGAAAAATATTATGGCTAATAAATGTTCATACAGACCAAAGATATTGGAATATAAGTAGATGTGCTATCTGCTGTTTTTACTATGTGGGTCTGCGCTTCCGGGTGTCGCCGATATTGTTTACCAATTAATAAATAAACTAAAAGAACAAATAATTAACCAATAAACCAAACGAACGTTAAACTAAATGAACGAATTCTTTCCTTATTCAAAATATATTGTTAACCAATATTAATGCACATTTTCAAAAAATCAACGAAATGAACAAATTCTATTTGTATGAAAACTACGCTAATTAGCGCGTAGTCCGGCGACAGTTGCGCGGACACCATAGCATATCTATTCTGTATTTGAATATCTTTGATACAGACCAATAAATGCTGATTCTGAATATATAAGTTTTATTAAATAATATTAAACGCAGAGATTTTAAAAAATTATTAAAAAGTCAATTTTTCATCATGTCATTAAAACACGCAGTCAAGTATTATTAAAATGTTTAGTGGTGACGTCACTGCTCATCGTGTCGTGACGTCACCGTAAAGTCATTGTATGGGAATGTAGGTATGACACAAGCCATCGTATTAATTTATTCGTTTGTTTACATACTGCTTATGGAGATTTAGTTGTTGTGTTTATTGAAACATTATTTATGCCTAAATAATGTTTCAAAAATAAAGGTATCTCTTATTATTTTATCTCTATTATTGAAAATATTCAAAAACTACTGCACAAACAAAATAGTGATGCTACTCCGTGGAGAATACTTCGAACACCGAATTTCAAAATGGCGGCAGTTAATCAACTGATTGCCCAATCTTATAGCAACTTTTCAGGAGTGATGACGTCACACGATTCACTACACATACGGTGGTTTTCGGGAGATCTTGAAAAATTAAAACTTTGATAATTATTTTTACTATTAAAACGAACTCTAAAAAAATGCATTTATTTAAGTTAGAAGGTCATTATTCATTTAAAAAAATTAAAAAATTGGACTTGAGTTCCCTATTCAGTTCGACTCTTAGGTTCCAAATAGGCCAGTACAACCGATTATACAATCTTGTTTATACGGCTATGTCGATTTCATCAGAATTAATCAAAATTTGTGCTTACTTCGGACGCACGGATATAATCCAGTGCAACAATGTTTTTAATTTTAAAACAAGAAGTGAAAATATAAGATTTTGAATCAGGGTTCCAAAAATCGCCTGCCCAGGCTGGCCAAGCAGTCGTTACGCCAGAGTCCAAACCCCCCCGTGTGTATTTTGCAATAAGCGTCTGAAAATTGTGAAACTTCGGGCGTTTATTAAAACGGGATACACGAAAGCGAAGGTTGAATCTGCTTTGAGCTTTGTTCCTGAAACCCGATTTTATTAAAAGCATTTTTTGTAAAGAATAACGGACTTGTTTGTCAGGCTTTTGCTCTAGCTACGTGTTGTTAATTTAAGGGAACATGAAGAATTTATTTCTTATGAAATTGCTTATTTTTATGTACGCGGCGATGTGGAAAGTACAGAGGAAGGTTACAAGAACAGTTTTTCAGATCGGGTATTTACACGTAGTTGAAGCAAATCGAAGTGACGTTTATGCGTGATGCTAACCCTACTGAAGAGACAGGAAAAAATGCAACTTCTTTCATTTTTGAATCTTCTTATGCTTTGTCTTAAAACGTGCATTTCAGTGCTACTTTTGCATTAACCGCTAAAAAGGTAGAACGTTGGTGGATGGCTATTTTTTTATTTTTTATTCTGTCTTTCTTCCTCGTTTATGTTTATGAATCTAAATTTCGTCGAGAGATGTTCTTACGATCGTACAGGGCGGTTACAATGAAAAAGATTTATTATTCTCACAGCTTACCGGCCAGTAAAAGTACCAGCTTTTTTAAATTATAACTCAACATCAATTTTATTTCATTCAAAATTTGCTATAATTTATACCTACATCCAAAAATGCTGAAAGGCGTGATGATGAAACTATTAAAATTATGTAGTTTTTGTAATTATTTTTGATCATAAGTATTTCTAATTTTTTCAATGATGTCTAAGCAAAATAAGAATGTAAAAAAAATATTAAATAAATTAGTTTTTAAGACCGCAGACAATAAGCAGACAAACTGAAGTATCTTCGATCTTTTTTTAATGATTTTATTTAAACTAAAATTAAAATTCTGGAACATAGCTTTCCCAGATAATGTATTGATTCATTTAACTGCATGATTATACGATTTGAAATGTGTGTTGTATAACACAAATTTTTGAAAATTTAACAAATTTCTGGAAAAGAGTCGTCAATACGTCTAAAATTTGATTTAAAAATGACATATTTCCGGTTTTCTCTGGTAATTCCCTCTTAAAGTGAAATGAAATCTAATTTTGTGATGCTTGTGGCATCACAAAAGACCGGTCGGTCTGAAGTCGGGTCCATGGCTTTGAAATTTGCCTTGACAGTCCCATAACAACATCCAATGTTTGTCATCAACATCATAATTATTGACAATTTTTGTTGTGTTTCGAGCTTCCCGTGTTCGAAGGAAAACATTTCCTAAACATTCCATCCCGGGTGAAAAGGGAAGGCAGGCGGGGCCGGCGGGGGGGGGGGGGGGGTGAACACTTCATTTTTTGACAGATGCCGCGCAATGTAATAGAGAGATTGGCTAAGTCGAGATTGGTATCATTCTTAGAAACAAATAAACTACTCTCTAGCAATCAGTTTCGTTTCAGAGAAAATAAAGGAACGAGTGATGCAGTATTGAGGGTATTGTCGAAAGTCACTAGTGCCCTGGATTTTGGAAACAAAGCCTTAGCTGTGTTCTTAGATCTATCAAAGGCATTTGACACGGTTTCCCATGGATTACTCCTCAAAAAATTATCTTCTCTTGGCATTTCACATGCCAGTACAGCATTAAGTTGGTTCAAATCCTATCTTAGCGATAGAACACAACAAGTAGAGATAAATAATAATTTAAGCATTAGCAAAGAAATCTCTTTTGGGGTTCCACAAGGTAGTGTACTTGGACCAATATTGTTTTTAATCTACATTAATGATTTGTGTAATTTAGATATTCCTGGTAATATTGTTAGTTTCGCAGACGACACTGCTTTGATATTTGAGGGTAAAACCTGGAAAGATGCTTTTGACAAATGTGATTCAGGATTAAGAATAGTAAAGAATTGGCTAAATAATAACATCTTAACTTTGAACACATCAAAAACAAAATATGTAACTTTTAGCATATCGTCAAAAAGTCAGCCTTCCGACACTCATAATCTAATTATACACAATTGTCTGCAAAATTGTAATTGCCACCCTTTAGAAAGAGTAGACTGTATTAGGTACCTAGGTGTAAATATTCATAAATTTTTTAGATGGAACGACCATATTGATATGTTAACAAAAAATATCAGGAGACTTACCTATATTTTTAAAGAACTTCGTCATATACTGGATAAAGAGAAATTAAAATCTGTCTATTATGCCTTAGTACAATCTCGACTCTCTTACAATATAGTATGCTGGGGATCCTGTATAAAGTCCAATGTAGAGCCACTAAATATTGCTCACAAATTAATTCTTAAAGTCATGTACAAAAAAAAATTTCGTTATCCATCGAAACTTCTTTACAAGGAATCTGACGTTATGAGTATAAAACAGCTGTACATCTCTAAAATAATTTGTAAATTTTTTATCAATACTTATTCTGCAGAAAGAACCCAACAAATCCATACCACTAGAATTGGCTCAAGAATGAACTTTGTCGCAATAAGTACTAAAACATCTTTTGGCCAAAGAAACTTTTTATATCAGGCTCCACTTCTGTTTAATATTCTGCCAGATTACATAAAGTCTTCCAATTCATTAGCTAAATTTAAAAAAATGTTAAGATTTTTGTGTTGTCAGAGGATTGGCATATTATTTTTTCATCCTTGGCCTTTTTTTAAATAATAAAAAAAAATATTTTAAAATAATAACATTTTTTTTAATAATATTTGTTTTTTAAATAAAAAGATATATAAATAGATAAATAATTAGAAATGCCACAGAGCCGAACCCTCTGATATGAAAATATCTGGAGTCGGTGAATTATATTCCCATTTGGTCTCTAGTAGGTTGACATGTTGTTCTTGTATTGTTTTGTATTTATAATACTTATATAGTGCAATTGCATAGCGTGGATTCACTAGATGATCATTTGGGAAAGTGTATGAAAGGGTTTAGTTTTTCCTTCTTTTTTTTTTTTTGGGGGAAAATTTAACCCGGACATTTAAATCTGGTGCGTTAAAAATATTTTTTTTTAAATAACTAGATTTTATTTGAGTTCCATTTGTCTAAATCGGAGTGTCACCCTAGTTGTTTTGAACTACCTTTGTTTCTTGGTGGGTATAGTAATTAAGGATTTGTTTTACGGTCTATATTGTTACAAATTACCTATCTGGTCACCACTAATATGATATTGTTATTTCTTACTTGCCGCATATAATTTTTTAGTGTTTTGGATGTAGTGGTTTGTAGTTTAGTGTTTTTTTTTGTATTTTAGTGATTTGTGTGTAAATGTATCACTCAAATTTATGAATTTAACCTCAATACAGGCTTCTAGTCCTAGTGAGGTTAATATTTTTATATGTAAAAAAAAAATGTATGGTGAGAAATTATAAATAAAAAAAATGCGGTCGTGTATGGAGAATTAACGGAACGGCATTTTGTGGTTATGTGCAATGAGCGGGCATAATCACGAGTTTAAAATATTATTATACCTAAATATAATATTATAATAAAAATATTTGATAATAAAATTATCAAACAGCTCGATACTCAATTTTTTCCATTGTCACAAAAACACACACATCGACTCAGTCAAACGACGAAAAACTGCGCTTCCAAAATGGCGGAAACCTTGGTGAGTAACTGTCAAAAGATGCTCAACTACATTTACTAGCTTTTATTGACATCTTCATGTTCAGGTCGGAAACTTTTCAGACCACCCTCGTAGAAGCCAGGTTAAAACAAACAACACGATGTGTTCTACTTGCAGTATTTAAATAAATCATCTGCAATATTTCTAGGCGATCAAATTTTCAAACCAAAAACACGTGGATTTATTGTTATGAAATTTAATTAGCAGACGTCCATTTTAATTTTAAGGTTTTTATATTTAAATTGGTAAAAATAAAACCTTTTAATTCATAAACCAGTTCTGCTGCATGTGGCAGCTGTTTCGCCTTCCGAAAGCATGATCAATTTATGGTGGGGTCACTTACAGACCAAGGCGAAACAACTGTTTGGCGCAAAAAATAATAAGACAGCAGAACTCGGTTATAAATAAACTGTTTTTATAAATCAAATAATTTTATTATTAACCCTTCAGGTATCGACCATATTTTGTCAGAGGGTCAAAATATTTCCGTTTTGCAACAAAATCCAAATAAATGGAATATTTCAAAATATACATCCAAAAACTAAAAATTGTTTTTGAAAGGTAACACATAATTTTTGAAGTCAAAAATTTTGCATGCATTTATTTTCGTTTCTAGTAAAAATATTTTTTTTAAATCCTAAAGCTTCATACTTTTTTTTAAAATTGCGATTCTAAAATTTGGTTTCATAAAGGTGTAAATTCTACTTCAATTGTGATTATATTTTAAATTTCAATATAAAGCGTGGTTTTTTCTCTTTCCAACACCATTAAAATCGTATTTCTCACTATGTAAGGGAGGCAATAAATTAGGTCGTGGGATTAAACATAAAAAATATATTTAAAAAAAACATGATTTTTTTGTTGTTCTTTTTATGCGCATTTGAATCCCTTTGTCGGTATCCCCCCCCCCCCCCCCCCCCGAATTCTCATTCCATCGTGGTAACTAGTTTCATTTATTTGTTATTTCATTTATAACGAGAGTTTTATTTCGTTACTACTGGGATACCCGGCTTCGCTCAGGAAGTGGATATGAGATTGAACTGATGTTTGAACCCACGACGGATCTTGCTTTATATACCTCTACCAATTGGTAGCCCTACCCATACAAAAAAGGCTTCTAAAGGTCTACAATGTTCCAGAAAGATAGTGTTCTAGAATGTTCCACAATGATCTGGGATATTCCTGGATGTTCCCGAACTATTTCAGAACATTTCACAATATTCCAGAAAGTTCCGAGATGTTCTGAAATGTTGTGGACTGCGGTCGAAACTTCCAGCCCTTCTATCTTCAAAAGCACGCCCTTCTGGTAAAACCGGGAACCTTCTTCATGGATGGGGATAGAGAGCTACAACACCGTTAACTCCCATGATCGTACCGGGACTCGTTTCTGAGTTTTAGCGGCGCGCACATTGTAGTACACTTTCTTTTATTTATTTATTTATTTACGGACAACAGTCCATTAAAAACATAATAATAACACGAATAAAAAAACAGAGATGACAGTGAAGGGAGAGCACAAAAAAATTAATAGCAACGACAATATAAAATATAAAAAGTATATATAGACACACTAAGAGTCAAAACATGAAGAAGCTTTTAAAAAGAATAAATAATATATTTTACACCCCACAAACCAATACTAAATTATTGCAGACACATAGCAGTTTCATTGGTCCTCGTACATTTAACCTTCTACCACTACAAACTAAAATGATAAACAAAATGATAAAATATGTAAAAGAGGTAAAATTATGGTTGAATATTATAGATATTGAAACGCTGTTTCTATAAATTTATCCTTCCTTCTACAACTCACTTTCTGTAACTTTCTAAAATGTAGTACAGTATGTTTTCTGTTTATTTTTTTATAATAACTAAAAAAAAAAAATGTTTTTCCATATTTATATTTTAATTTTGTAATAGCTGAAAAAAAAACCTTTTTCACTTATTCTACCTATGAAATACTAACCTTTTATACTAACTTTATATTTTATATGTATTTTAAGTATATTTTATACTTTGGGTACTTAGAAATATAGTATTTTGTTGTAATATTACCCACACTCAGGCAGTGCCTTAGTGGGTTTTCATTTCTTGTTCATACTATTTGTTATTATATATTATGTTATTATATGTATACTATTTGCTATTACATATTATATGTACAAAGAAATGAGAATAAATAAAGTTAAAAAAATATATATTGCGTATCGACTGCCGAAAGTCATTTAGTTTTACACCAAAAAAATCAATGCTTTGACTTGCGTTGACAAGTCTCGACATTCTGGATAAGGGAGAATGGTATCCATAATTATTAGAATGTTGATTGAGGAACAGCAATTCATTATTTCGAAGTCTACGGGAAGGGATGTTAAACTGGATGAGTTGTAACAATGCAGGTGTATCAGTAATACTGTTGATAATTTTAAATATGCAAATTAGATCAGAGTCCTTTCTACGTTTTTCTAAAGAAGACATGTTTAAAATGTGTTCAATTTCATCATATGAGTACTTGCCTCTTTCAAGACCCAACCTCCAAGCAATTCCTCTTAGGAACCGATGTTGTACGGATTCGATGTGACAAATGTGGACAGCGTAGAAAGGAGACCAAATGACACTTGCATATTCAAGGTGAGGGCGAACCAGCGAACAGTAAAGAGTTTTAAATGAGCTTTGAGTTTTATAATACATATCGGTAATTATTATCATCATTATTCAATCGCCGAATGTTCAATTAATCAACACCGTCACGTTTTACCAAACAAGACAACAATAATAAAATTATTAATAAAAATTTTAAAATAAATTTTTGTATTTTCCGAGTGTTTAGTCTCGGATTATGCAGATACTTTAATAAGGTTTTCCGCGCCAGTCCTGTCAAAGTCCCGCTCGGCTCTCCGATTATCTGGTATCCCACGTCAAAGGAAGTTTAATTAATGTTATTAGCTAAATACCCACACCCCTGAAGGGGAATAAACTGAGAGAAGTGTGTTTGTAAGCGTGTACAAAGTAAGCAAAAATTTTACTTTCTTCTGTTCAAAAATTTTACTTACTTCTGTTCAAAAATGTTCACAGTCGTTCTCGAACAGTTAGATAATTTAAACCCCTTTGGACCTCTACTAAATTATATCATTACGTCCAATATTCCCGCTTGACATTCAATTCGCGAGACGGGTATGGGTACCGCCTCCCCCGGAACCATTTATTGGATTACCAATACCTCTGCTATAGGTCACCTCAAAGGGCAAGCTAAGTTTTTTGGTGACTTAGGAGGGGTTCCCGCATTCTTGGAATGAGGTTTGTCTGGACGTTGGCCACGGATGCGTCTGCCAATCAACTGCGATGCAGGCCGGATCGGGAGAGGCTGGTTGAGGGAAACTTTTTGACCTCTCCAGCAGTTGGAACATCGCCTTGCACCGCAGTTGGAGGGATAATTTAATGCGTCCTTCACTCCTGGAAAAACTGACCCCCAGATTCCGACCTACCCCTCATATCTTTTTCCTTCCCAGAACTTCCTCTCCTTCCTGTCCCTAAAAAGACCAGCGTCCCCAAATATAACATAGGCCTGGGGGGAATTATTTTCCGCAGGGCCTCTTATGAGGATCTAATGCTATCTAATCTAACGCAAAGTCACTTACAAAAAAGTACAAACGTTGAGAACTTCTTGGGGTGACCTTAGTTTATTCTGGTGAAGTTGATCAGACTTCTGATTTTTTTATAATGTTTTTTGACGTCCGACGTAGTCCAGCGGTAAGACTCTTGACTCGCACACCGAAGGTCGCGGGATCAAATCCCGGCGTGGCAAATAAATTTTTTTGGATTAATTTGTGTTATTTCACAATTTATTAATTTAAAATAATATATAGTATATTTGCGACATGTTCCAGAGTGGAAGATACTCTCAGTATTGCCCTGGTGTAAGACCACCATTCAGAATTGAAAAGTTGCTTGAAATGGCATTAGCCGTGTTTGGTGACCAGCTCTGAAAAGCCAGGTACTTCCTCACCTTCCTCTTCCCTATCTCCTTTCCCTCCTCACTACCTTCAGCCTCACAACATACCCCAATTGGGGATGTTATAGTCTCACTGACTTCAGACGGGAACAGTTGGGACTCTTGTGCGGTATTCATACATAAAAAAGAGAGTGAATTTTATTGGCCTAACTTGCGCCTGAGAGTCTTACGTATTATATAAACTTTTTTTAAATTTAATCGATATGGATCACTGTAGTATAGGCATATGTATGTAGTTTCAATGCTCTTCAACAATTTCATTACTACAGGTAGTTGTGTTTATAGTTTTGAAGTGTCTCAACAGAAGTCAGTAAAGTTGTACTTTACAAGAGAGTGAACTGTCGCCCGTTCGCGTCTAAATCCGAACGGTTACGGGCATGGCCGATGATATTCTATCGATAGCTGAAAGTGCCCAGTGCCCTTGCTTCAGAAACGCCGAGCATCCATTAGAACGGAAGTTTGGTCCGATTAAATATTCATTGTAAACAAGACGACAAATAAACACGACTCGTAACCTGACAAACCGAGTACCATTGTAACTCCCGATTATCTGAGAAGTATTGTTCATCAGAGAAAAGCACAGAACGCTACAAACGCATTTCTAGGGATTCTCTATGCAGTGAGCCATTCGCTTTCCAACCCATGATGTATCAAATCAAATCCGCCGCTCAACCTTCTGGGAAAATATTCAACATTTTAAATATTGGCCAAAAAATAATTAATATCGGATAAATATCAGCTGGAAGAGGAAAGAGGCGAATAGCTACAACAGCCTTCTCTATATTTATAAAATACTAGCTAGTTCGAGGAATGCTTTGCAATGCCACTTAAAAAATTAATTGTTTCTCCCTGCGTGTCCTTTCCCATTCGTCCCCTTCCCCTCACGCGTTCACCATTCACCTTCCGCGCGTTCCCCTCTCTCTCCCGCGTTCCGTACATTCAATTCATTTCGCGTGCCACCTATTGCATTTTTGAAATACAAGTTCATAAGGCAGAGCTCACCAGTGTATATTGTAACCTCCGGGGGCGTGCGCACAACAACTCACCCAAGATTCATCGCAGTCGGATTAATAGTACAGGAAATATATAGAATATCCCTATATATGGAATAAGGGACAAACAAAGAAGCATTTATTTTTAAATTATATTAATATTATAAATTTAAATTTCCATACACAAAATAAATAATACTTATTATAATTGAAGGTAGATAGACCTCCACAATAGACACATGTTTGACGACCTCTATAATAATTAACTAAAAAAATATGTACTTTTGAATGTAGCTATAACTTTGGGGTTATCCACTATAGATAAATGAAACTATGTTACTTTGTTTGAACCACTTGTATATTTATTTAAAGCCGACTGGTTTCGGAACGACCGTTCCTTCCTCAGTATACGTTTGCCCTGATGAAGGAACGGTCGTTCCGAAACCGGTTGGCTTTAAACAAATGTACAAGTGGTTCAAACAAAGTAACATTGTTTCATATTTTTTTAAGTTTAGTTTAAAAAAAAAACTATTTTACATTCTCAACAAAATCTGGGTAAATATTTGACGACCTCCACAAAATTAAATATCTAACGACCTCAACAATAGATAAGTATTTGATGACCTCAACAATGGATAAATATTTGACGACCTCAACAATAGATAAGTATTTGATGACCTCAACAATGATAAGTAATTGAGGACCTCAACAATGGATAAATATTTAACGACCTCGACAATAGATAAGTATTTGATGACCCCAACAATGGATAAATATTTGACGACCTCAACAATAGATAAGTATTTGATGACCTCAACAATGATAAGTAATTGAGGACCTCAACAATGGATAAATATTTAACGACCTCGACAATAGATAAGTATTTGATGACCTCAACAATAGTTAAATATTTAACAACCTTCACAAAGATAAATATTTGACAACCTCAACAATGGATAAATATTTGACGACCTCAACAATAGATAAGTAATTGATGACCTCCAATGGATAAATATTTAAGACCTCAACAATAGATAAGTGTGACGTATGTGTATGAGGGTGACGGCATGAGAGCGAGATAGCGAGTATGGGAAGTATAAAAGGGATGTACCCGCTATTGAGCGCGCTCTCCATATTAATCTGGCAACCAATAAACATTGTAACATTAACAGATGTTATTACTACCCGATCCCAAGACACCACAGTTGGCGCAGCACGGTAGTTTTATTTTACGTAAATATTGAAAGAATCTACGCGGTAGATTCCATCGGAATCTGTAAGGATTGTCAGGAAGTTGGCCGATCGCAGGAGCGATCGTGTTATGAAGAATTTGGAGCAGCCACACGCAAGTATACGCGTGTGTGGGTACGGCAAATTTGCAAGATTATTGTCGTTGGGTACACCGTGTAACGGGGTACAGGATCGTGTCAAGGATACACAAGGGTACACCGTGTAACGGGGTACAAGGATCAAGGATCGGGTCAAGGTCAGGATCGGATCATCGAGTGGATTAGCCGGAAACCGGGACGTGGTTTCCGTCGCTGCAGTCTGGGAAGGAAGACCTCGGAGTAGGGATTGGATCCGCAGCTGTCGGGAGACGGAGCCAGACGGGGACGGTGATCTACGGCTCTGGGTGGCGTGCACGTGGGACGTGGAACGTGGACCTCGGAGTGTAGCCTTCTAGGAAGTGCTGAGATAAGTAGTCTAGATTATTTTGTTTCAGCTCTTCCCCCAATGGAGGGTGTTTGTAAAAATTTGGGGACGTTCTGTTACAGAACGGGAAACTGGTCATTGTTCAAGGAACGACTGGATCAGGCCCTCATTTTACATGATGACAAAGTGTTATCACAAGAACGCAAAAGAGCATTTTTGCTGAGTTGCCTCACCGAAGAAACTTTCTCTTTATTATGTGATCTATGTTTCCCTAAAAAGGTTTCTGTTTGTTCTTTTGATGATTTATGTAAATTATTTGATTCACATTGCAAACCTATTCAAAATATTTTCGAGTCGCGTGAGTTATTTTATAAGTGTAAACAGCTAGCTAACGAATCTATTAAAGATTACGCTGCTAGGTTGAGAGGACTGAGTTTGACGTGCAATTTTGAATTGAGGCTGGAATCTTGTTTAAAAGACATATTCATTATTGGAATTTTCAATGAAAAATTGAAACATAAGTTGTTCGTTGAGGGGGTAAATACTTCTTTTTCGGAATGCATTCAGTTAGCAGCTTCATGGGAACATGTTGTTAATTTTAAGAAAGTTGATACGAATTTAAATGTTGTGCATAAGGATAGTAATGTTGTCCGTAAATCCAGGTCGGATAGTCCGATCAGATTTAAAAGTGCAGTGCGTAGTAAGACGCCAGTAAATATTGCATTAAAAAAATGTTTTTTGTGCGGAAAAACGAATCATTTGCAGAAAGATTGTTGGAAGAATATTTTTTGTAATCGGTGCAATAAATCGGGTCATCCTAGTAATGTGTGAAAAAACAGTAAAATTAATGTAGGTAATAAGAATAAACGATTAAATTCGGTTTTTATGTTGCATGACGGCACGGGGCCGGAACCGATATTCGTAGATCTCATTATTGGTAACACTGTTCTGCGAGCGATTGTTGACACCGGCGCTGAGATTAATGCAATTCCATATGAAGTGTATTTAAAAGATTTTGTTTCTTGTAAATTGGAAAGATGCGATATTCAATTGTCAGGATATGACGGGAAACGGTTAAATATTGTAGGTAAAGTTAATTTAAGTGTGTTATTTTTAAATAAAAGTGTAGATACGCAGTTTATAATAATTAAAAACGGTAATTCTACAATTGTTGGTAGAAATTTTTTACAAGTTTTCGGTATCGGATTAAGTGGAATAAATTCGGTAAATACCAGTGAGACTAGTTGTGATAATCAATTAAATTTTCGTGATAGTTTAAAGAAAAAATATGCTCATGTGTTTTCAGAAAAATCGGGTAGGCTTATAGGTTATGAAGCTAACATCGAAGTTATTTCGGAGTTTAGGCCAAAGTTTGTGAATCCAAGATCGTTACCTTTTAGTTTACGTGGAAAGGTAGAGGAGGAATTAAATAAGATGTTACGTGAAGATATAATTGAAAACGTAGAAATAAGTGATATGGCTAGTCCGATTGTTGTTGTAAAAAAGAAAGACGGTTCAATTAGAATTTGTACTGATTTTAAAACCACATTAAACCCTATGTTAGCGAAGTTGAAATATCCATTGCCTCGTATAGAAGATTTGATTTCATCTTTAAATGGTGCGAAATTTTTTGCGAAAATAGATTTGCGTAATGCTTTTGGTCAGATTTCGTTAAACGAGAAGTCGAGAAAATTATGTGTGATAAGTACGCATGTAGGTTTATTCAGGTATAAAGTGTTGCCTTTCGGTTTGACCACAAGCCCGGCTATATTTATGCAAGTTATTCAGGCGGTAGTAGGTAGACTTCGTAACGTTCGTATATTTCTAGATGATATTTTGTTGTTTGGAAATTCTGAAGAGGAATTATTCTCTATTTGTGAATCTGTACTTAGCAAGTTAAGTGATTGTGGATTAACTATTAATGAAAATAAGTGTTCTTTTCTAGAAACTGAGATAGAATATTTAGGTTTTAAAATTTCGCGGAAAGGAGTTATGCCTTTAGAAAATAAAATCTGTGCGATTACTCAAATGGCAGTACCGAAAAATGTTTCAGAACTTAGGAGTTTACTTGGGGTTATTTCATATTATAGAGCTTTTGTTCATAATATTTCAGGTATTTTGTCTCCATTGTATAACTTGTTAAAAAGGGGAGTAAAATATGTGTGGTCTGAGGAATGTAATATTGCGTTTGAGCGAGTTAAGAAACTGCTGACGTCAGATAATATTTTAGTGCATTTTGATCCTAATTTACCAATTAAACTTATTTCAGACGCATCTGAAAAAGCGTTATCAGCGGTGATTTGCCATGTATATGATAATGGTTTAGAGAGACCTATCGCATTTGCTAGCCGATTATTGTCAGAAACAGAATTAAAGTACTCTATTTTAGATAAGGAAGCGTGTGCTATAATTTTTGGGTTGAAGAAATTCTTTCAGTATTTATACGGCAATAAATTTGTTTTGGCTTGCGACAATAAATCGTTAGTACACATTTTGAACACGGATAAGCAAGTACCTGTATTGGCCGCTAACCGTCTGCAGAGGTACGCCCTAATACTCCAGACTTTTGACTATAGTATAGAGCATATTAAGTCAGGTGATAACAAAGCGGATTTCTTATCACGAATGCCGATTAATAATAAGGATAATTTAGATGTGTGTAGCGATGATATTGATGCTAGCGATTATTTTTTAAATTATATTGATTCTTTAAACGTGAATACGGTTGAGTCAGAGTTTGTGAACATAATCGAGTCAGAAACAACATTAAATGCGGAAACGATGAAACAGTTTTCGATTAATGATGTAAATATAGCGAGCATTATCGAGTTCACAGCAAATGGTTGGCCGGATAAAAAGTTCTTAAAGGATGATTTATTGAAATTCTGGTATTTTAGGGATAAATTATCGACTTATAATTCATGTTTATTTTATAATAATAAATTTGTAGTTCCAAGGGAATTAAGGGAAATTATATTGAATTTTTTACATCAATCACATTTAGGCATTGTAAAATCGAAAAGTCTTGCTCGAAATTATTTTTTTTGGCTCGGAATGAACAATGATATAGAAGTAACTGTGAAACAGTGTGCTCGATGCATGGAATGTTTACCTACTCCGTGTAAAGTTGAGTTGGCACCTTGGCCAATAAATGGTTTAATCTGGAGTAGATTGCATATTGACTTCATGGGACCGTTGGGAGGTCATAATTTTTTAATTATTGTTGATGCAACTACAAAATGGATAGACTGTCATATTGTAAATAAGGTAGATTCGTTTTGTACAATAAAAGTTTTGAAAAGATTATTTTCTATGTTCGGAATCCCGGAACAAATTGTAAGTGACAATGGTACAGCTTTCACATCGTCAGTTTTTAAGGAATTTTGTCATAATTATAATATAGAATCATTGACTTCAGCTGTACAGCATCCTGCTTCTAACGGTTTAGCTGAAAATGGGGTTAAAACAGTGAAGAATTTTAAAAAAAAAATTATGGCAAATAATAAATTTCCTACTGATTTTGAAGATAAACTTTTGACATTTTTAGTTGATATTAGAAATACGCCTTCAATGTCTACGGGCATTGAGCCTAGTACATTAATGTTGGGTAGGAAGATTAGATCAATTTTTAATACGATTATTCCAATAGTGGATAATGTTGAGAGTCAAGGTTTTAAAGGAATTGACAACACGGTTAAAAACAAAATGTTATTGAGCCAGCATAAACAGAAAAAAGTATTATAGAGGAAGAAAATTTAAAAAGTACTTTGAGGTTGGTTCTAAAGTTTTAACCAGGGATTTAAGAAGTAATGATAATAAATGGATTTTAGGAAAAATTTTTAAAAGATTGGGGAATAGGATTTATTTAGTTAAAATTATGTCTACGGGACAAATTTGGAAACGCCACCATGATCAGATTTCAGAGAGGAAGGTTAGGTGGGGGGAGTGTGACAGGTCTGATGATTTGCTGGACCTGGGTCCACTCTCGGATGTGGACATGACCAAATTTCCTAATTCCTCTAATTTTTGCAGGTCACCTACACCATGGGAGGGGAGGTTACGCCCTCGAGGTCAACGCCCACGCTACACGTGAAGAGCAAGAATAATTACATATACTATGGAATGGAAATATTTAGATATTATTGTTTTGTATAAATTTGTGAATAAAGAAATGTATGTAATTAGGTTTTAAGTGTGGGGGTGTGACGTATGTGTATGAGGGTGACGGCATGAGAGCGAGATAGCGAGTATGGGAAGTATAAAAGGGATGTACCCGCTATTGAGCGCGCTCTCCATATTAATCTGGCAACCAATAAACATTGTAACATTAACAGATGTTATTACTACCCAATCCCAAGACACCACATATTTGATGACCTCAACAATAGTTATTTAACAACCTTCACAAAGATAAATATTTGACAACCTCAACAATGGATAAATATTTGACGACCTCAACAATATAACAATGTATCTAATAGTAACTTGGATATTTTCAGGTCCAGTATATATATATATTTTTTTTTACGTGAGCTCCACACAGGAGGCCCTGAGGAAAACAATTTCCCTCAGGGCCAATGTCATCTTTGGGGATGCTGTGTGGAGGGTTTTTTTAAGGAAAGGAAGGAGAGGAGAGTTCTGGGAAGGAAAAGGGTTTAAGGGGTGGGTAGGAATCTGGGGTTCAGTGTGTCTTGGTCATCCGCCTCCAAGACCTAGACAAACCTCACCCCCAAAGAGACTACAGGGCACACATATTGCCTTTTATTTATATAGAAAAATAATATACGTAGAAAGTATAAAAAAATAAAAATAATATCAATACCATACCATTGGAGTTTTTTTTTAAACACTATATTGAAAACCTATTAAAGTTAAATAAATTATTGAGTTCTTAAAGTAAAGTAAATTAAAAATATAAATTATCGTTCCTCAGGTACAGAAATCATGGAGATATCTCTTGAAACAAACTACTAGTATATTGTTTTATTTGAAAATTTATCTATGATAGTATTTAGGTAGGCTCTTTCTACGCAAGCGCACTGCAGGAAATTTTGTTCCCAATACGGTGATGTCGTAAATGATGAAATATTGAGATAAAGCCTTGAGGCTGAACGATATCGAGTGGGTGCCACCGCGCCTACGCTTCCAAATGTCGAGGGTTCTGAACCGGGATAAGGTATTCAGACATATTATTTGGCAGGCTTCATTACACGCTTCGTATATTTTATTTGACTTGTGATTTAGGAATAATATTATTTGGTATATAACGTAGAAATATATTTAAATAATAATAACATTCATTACACGTAGGTAGGTGTACAATTTTATTTCATTTTTAAAATAAATCCTTATTACAATAAAATTATTTTGAAAATGTACCTAAAATGTACCTAAGAGTACGTACTCGAATCACTAGGCATAAGGACCCATTTAAATTTCACCATTCACAAACAAATACAGCAAACTCGTCAAATCCTCGCTTACATAGTTTAGCAAACAAATATACAAATGATGTGGACATTTTTAAAGTAACAATTTCGATGTTTAGAACATTCATAAACATTTTTTTAATAACGACATATTATTTCCTATAATTTCAGTTTATTTTTATTGTTGTTATTTTTTTTATTTCATCCACTTGTGAACTACTGAAATGTAAGAAATTATTTTTTTTATTGGTGCCCTTTTTTACTCATTTAAATTACGCTCTAGCGTGTTTAAATCGCACTTTATGGAACGCGCGTTTTTAAAAGTTACCATGGCAACATCAACAAATCAACAAAATGTGAAGTCTAAATGTCAACTTTTAACTATAAATCTGACAGGAATATTTTAAACGTCAATCATCAACCCCTTTATTTAGCCTCAACAGACATTGCAATTTCGAATGTATGGCCCACATAGTCGATGCTTTGTACTGTTCCGACATTTTCTGAAGGTAAGCAAGCACAACTCGTTCATCTACCTACATCTACTACGTTTTGCTCCTCCATCCATGTTATGAACCTTTCATATTCTTTTTTATAAACGTCTTTGGATTTTTCAGGTATTAACCGCGATTCTGCTTTGGTATTTAAATTATCAATGTTAGAACTCATTTTACAACACACAATAACTAGTAAAAACTGTGATGTCAACTATTAATCTTATGTGACAGATTGCAAATTAATGTTTGTGTTTTTCATTTCCATGACAACAAGATATTGTGATGTCACATCACGAATTCATTAATAGTTCTTATTTCCAAATTTTTAATAATAATATCAATATTTATGTTTTCAAAGTGTACCAATTAAAAAAAATAGCGTAAAGTATTCGTGGATAACTGGTCTTTAAAACACGCGCGATTTTTCGAGCACGACGGCGTAGCCGAGTGCTCGAAATAAAGCAAGTAAACCTGTTTATCCACTTAAATTTTAATATACTATTAAAACCAATTGTTTATCATTAATTCCTGTTTAAAAGTGTTAAAAAAGAGTAAATTTAATATAAATTGATTGATGGGTGATACCGTGAGTATATTAAAAATTTAATATACTCTCGGTATCACCCCGTCAAAATGTCATCAATAAGAATTGAAAAGTTGTTTGAAATGTAGTAGTATTAGTATTATCTCACCTTCAAAAGTTAATTAAGTTATTCCAATAAAAAAGCAGATCCTAAAAAATAAGAAAGGTAACGGTCACAATTGGGACCTGATCTCAAGATGTCTTATTTACACTCGGCTATACTGTCATTAATGTCGATGTCATACAGTACAATTTCACTAATCCGGCACTTCAATAGACCGACACGTCCAATAATCCGGCACCCTCCGCCCGCGCCTCCCTCGCACCTCTACGCCTATGCGCTCCATCGCCGCGTCGTCGTCTAGCAGTCTAACCTCAAAACTTATGTGCACGTGCGTACGTATTTACCTGTTGTTGAAGTGTGAATAGTGTGTATAATCTCTTTATGAAATGCTTTGTTTCATATATTATGATTTTTTCTCTATAATTTGGTAATCCGAACATTCCAATAATCCGGCATCCTCTGGTTTTTAATAGTGCCGGATTAGTGAGATTGTACTGCATTTCTAAATATTATCCTCCACTAATTTGCCACATCTTATTTTTTTCTGTACCTTGCTCTGTTTCATGTTTCATTTAGATTTATTGGTGATATCTTCTTCTTCAATGAATTATTATATTATTTAAATAGTAAATCTTCAACTTTAAAAGCACGACCGAACGCTTTTCCATTAAATTTTCCAGACGGCATGAAATACGATATTCTTACAAGAGTACAGAGTCCTGTAAGACTTCGAAATCATTTCCAAGACGTCCTGCCGAACATATAAATCCTTTTCCTGGGTTTGGTGACTCCCGGGCAGATGCCTCTCCGAACAGGATGGGATGTACGATGGATGCGGAAGAAACGTAGAACCAGGGCGCTAAATTCCGGGGCCAACACGCGCCCTTGAGATGATTTTCTCACGAAGACGCCGCCATTGATATGATTCCATTATTATTACGGCCATATCGATAACTTGTGGATGGTTTTAAAACTCGGCTATCATGGAGAGAAATCATTTTTATTTTACCGATGTACATTACCGACAGTATATTATAATGGTTTATATCCCAACCAGGAGTGACAATCAGGAGTGTAGGACTAACTGTCCACAGGTCATGTCCGTTGGGAAGACAATTTTGTTGTTGAACAAAATCAATATATTCGAGTATCGATATATTTAGCATTAGTGGGGCTGCTTTCGAGAGATGGGAAGGCTGATGGAGATATTGAAAGAAGGGTGAATGCAGGAAACTCCATTAATGGTGGACTGAATGCCGTTGGCGCTAATAAAAAATTGTCAAAAGAAGCGAAGTTAGCAGTCCACAATGGAGTCCTGGTACCTACCCTGATGTATGGCAGTGAGGCATGGAACTGGCAGAGGAAGGATGAAAGTAAACTGAATGCTGTTGAAATGAGATCCCTGAGACGTATGTGTGGTAAAACAATGTGTGGTCATGTGAGAAATGTGGATATCCGCAAAGAATGTAAGGCTGATGTAAGCATAATGAGTAAGATTAAGAAAGGGACCCTCAGACGGTTTGGGCATGTAGAGCCAATGAACGAAGAAAGTAGTGTAAGAAGAATATACGACGTGAATGTGAATGGTAGAAGAAGTCGGGGACGCCCGAAGAAAGCATGGCACGATCAAGTGAATCAGATACTTGAGTCGGGCCATATCAAAAGTCAGAATAATAGAAGAGAATGTATGAGACGATGTATGAATGTGAGTGAGGCAAAGAGTGTGTGCCTAGACCGAGTTGTTTGGCGGTCCGTCCTCTCGTTAGTTAGTTAGTTAATTGAGGCTGCTTTTAAACGGCAAGCTTTGTGGAAAGTGAATTACCTTTTTATTTTTTTTTATTGGGTATTACGCCCTAAACTGATGAAAACATCGAAAAAATCAAGAGAAAAATGTCAATCAAAAACCGCAAACTGACCATCAGAGAGCTGACAGGGGTCTTAGACATCGCTTATGGATCCGCTCAAGACATTTTGATTAGTGATTTGGGCCTCGACGTGTTACTATAAAACTGGTGCCGAAAAACCTCAATTTCATGGAAAGAAAAGGAACGCGTTGAAATCGCGAGACATAATTAAAGGCTAGTTCCGATCCAACATTTATCAAACGAATCATCATTGAAGACGAGGCGTGGATTTATGAGTATGACACGCAATCCATGCATCAAGAAAGTGAATGGTGTGCACCGAACGAGCCACGACCTATATATACAGTGTGAAAGGACCTACTCGATTTCCTTTAACTAGTTATTCCTGGCATTATTTAGAGTAAAAAATGTTAATGAATTTCGGTGTCTTTTTGGATGACTCTTAATTTGTTTTTCTTCAAAATAGAACAAAAAAATTCTCTTCCACAAGTCGTCACTGGTAACTCAGCCAAGTAACCGCCCAGCCTCTCACCCCGCCCCTAACTGTCCAACACCTACTATTTTTATGTTTTTGTAGAAAAAAAACTTCAAAAATGTCACCGGAGACTTAAAATTTCATTAACATTTTTTACTCCAAATAATGTCAGGAATCACTGGTTAAAGTAAGTCAAGTACGTCCCTTAACATACTGCATGGTATATCTTATTGAGTACTCTTATTCACTCTTAACATCGACATTTTCTCCGATTCACTGCCCAAATATAAAAAAGCATCATGTTAATAATATAAACAGTTCAATGCGCATCCATTTCCCTTCACACATCACCACTTCTCACATCTACAAACAAACTCACATATACACACACACCTACCCAATACGCACATCACCCGGTAATTACTAAATATACACACGATAAACAAGACACTACAAAGAAACATATCATCGGTACCCATCATGAAATATTGTGTCTGTAAATATTCTCAATACTGCACTGTAACGAACGTACTTTTTGGTTTTATTTAATAAATAGAATTATTATAAGCAATAATTATCAGCCTGACACACTCAGCTACATTGAAAAAAGCTTCCGAGAAAAGATACCTGCCGCCAACGGGACTTGAACCCGTGCCCTTCTGATTGCCGGTTAGGTGCTTTACCACTGAGCTATGTCGGCTTGACTAATACCCGCCAGTGGTAGAGCACCTGACCGGAAATCAGAAGGACACAAGTTCAAGTCTTTTCTCGGAAGATTTTTTCAATGTAAATGAGTGTTTCAGGCTGATAATTATTGCTTATAATAATTGTCACCCTTTGTGCTATGCATAAAAATCTTGTCTTAAACGTTAGTTTATCAATTAAAAAGAATAATTAATAAATAGAATTTTAAAAAAATAAAATATCTCCCAAAAAGACTCTACGCTTGTTTGTTGTCTGCGCAAAATATCTCCCAAAATTGATGTTAACGAATCTCTCTTATTTTATTTTTTATTATTTCGTTTTAGTTCCGGCCCTGCGCAGGCTGAAGATGGTGTCAGAGAGGGGGAGTAGGGGGGGGAGGTGGGAGGAATAAATAAAGCATTTCCGGCTGCTCTACATGAACACTTTGCGGCTTTGGGAAATAGTTCCTGCTTCTGGGTAAAGTAAGGTTGTCGGAGTTTCTGCGAGAAAATGCGGTTGAATTTCCTTATGCCGAGTCTGCTTTTGTGTGAATTGTGACGAATCAAATTTCGTTACGAAATAATTGTTTTGTTGGAATAATGATTATTCGTAATGTGGGATGAATAGGCGTGTAAACGTTGCTGAACAAATCAGGGAAATGGTAAATAATGTACTTTATTTTATTTAAATTTTTTACATAATGACAATACAATAATGAAATAGAAAAAGACACAGAAAATGATTTTAGGTATTTTATGTGACGCCTTGTTCTTTTTTTCACTGGTCGTCTGTTTATGAATTTATTTGTACGTTCCGTTTCAAGATGGTGGCTGTTTTAATGGTTCAGAAAAGATTATTTTTTTCAATGTGAAATCGTTGTGTTTATTTAGACTTATTCGTATAATTTTCATAATTACGGTACCCACCTGCCTTAAGATTGAATTGTCAGTGAGATGGTGACTTTTATTTGGACAAATCGCTTAATTCCTTATTAGAAATTTAAAAAAAAATGTTTAGGGCGATACTGAGAGTATCTATTATCTGTCTATATCTTGAAATGCCAAAAGCCGTGTTTTAACTGTTTGGTGACCAGTTGTGAATAGCCGGGTATGGTCATCAATCTTTATCTTTCCCATCTCTCCCCCTTAATTCTTTCCCCATCGCAACATACCCCACAATGGGGTTGCCATAATCGTACTGGTTCCTTGCAGTTGGGACTTGCACAACCACAAAATTATTGGCAATGTTATGAAACGTGGGAAGAAGGATGGCGGGGAAGGAGGGGGGTGAAAAAATGTATTTATAAAGGAGACGGAAAGTCGCAAAAAGTTGAAAAAACTCTGATCTTCATAATTTTCTCTCGAATATTTTTTCTTTCGCATTGTTATATTCGGCATACATAAATAATAAATACATATTTCTTTCTACATAATTCCTCACTCCCGACCACTGAAGACCTTAACCGCTAGAAGTATTTTGCGGGCGTGTTCGTGTGCCCGTAGTTAACTCAATTTTTCCAAACTTTTCGAAATTTTTCTTTACATTTACAAACAACGTAATTCTTTCCTGAGTAGACTCTAGGACAAGCAAGTGAAAATATTGTTGGAAACATCAGTTATTATTTGTTTACACTCCCGGGCATTACCGCGAAAAAAAATCAGTTATTATTTGTTTACACTCCCGGGCATTACCGCGAATAAACATCAGTTATTATTTGTTTACTCTCCCTGGCATTACCATGAATAAACTTCAGTTATTATTTGTTTACACTCCCGGGCATTACCGCGAATAAACATCAGTTATTATTTGTTTACACTCCCGCGTTACCGCGGCATTACCGCGAAAAAACATCAGTTATTATTTGTTTACTCTCCCTGGCATAACCATGAATAAACTTCAGTTATTATTTGTTTACACTCCCGGGAATAAACAATTACAGTTCAGGACGACTAAATCTGCTCACTAGCACGTCGATAAAGTTTGTATCGATAACGTTGGTGACTAAAATAACCATATTAGCGTAAGATTATTACATTTTTACAATAGCACATCGATATTTTTTTATTGAAAATATCAGTTATAGTTTTTTTCACTCCCGGGCACGTCAAGTGATCGTAAATCTTTAATCAGAAGTTCAGAACGACTAAATCTGCTCATTTGCACACCCTTTTTCATCAATAGCGTTATCGATATTTATTTGTTTGTTTACGCCTTGATGGCTTTTACATATAAAATAAATTGTACAGGAGCATTATAACAAGTATGCAGTTTCATAAGTATATGGTACATAAAATGATAAACAGAGCTAGAAAGATATAAGTAGGCTTAACATAAGTAGGTATTAATATTCAAGTAATTGTTTACAAAGGAGTTCAACCAGCGGATTCGTATTTGGGCTCACGCTACATTATATTCAATAATTATTGTCACAATATCACACAAAATGTGATTCCAAATATACTTGAAGCATACCGGTATTGCAGTGGTGTAAAACATTTTTAACGATTAATATAAAAGTAGGTAATTTTCTTGTAATAAATTTTTTTTTTTTTTTTTTTTTTATTATAATTTTTTTTTGCTATCATAAATGTACGTATGTTTGTTATTATTATGAAAAAGAGAAAAAAAAAGAAAAGGTACACAGTAATTACATATGTAAATAAGTAAGTAGGTACTATGAATGAAGTTATCATGAATGTAGTTACAGAGCAGTGGGTATTAAGTTTGTTACTGTCAACAATGTGAAACATTTAAGGATTTTTACATTAGTTTGTTATTATCAGGAAAAAAATAAAATGAAAGGTACACAGCAATTATATATATGTATAAAGAAGTAAGTAGATACTATGAAAGTAGTTACAGAGCAATGGGTATTAAATTTGATACTTTAACAATCTGGTACATTTAAGGATTTTTGCATCTGCATACATATACGCTTTTTGAAGGAAGCGATGTTTTTATAAAAAAAAATATCGACAGAGCAAGTTTCATTCCCCACACGATGCAATCTCTGAAGACAAGAGTTGAACATAAAATTAGTGCGAGAAGCAACTACGTTAAATGGAGCATGGAGTCTGGTGTTGTAATTGTTAGGTACTTGATAATTTATCATGTTCACAAGTTCAGGGCTATCCAAATATCCGTTGATAATTTTAAATAATAATAAAACATCGCAGATTTTTCTTCGCTGTGACAATTCAGGTAATTTAAGCAATTGCATCAAATAATTATAATTTAAATTTTCTATTGGAATTTTTAATTTGTAATTTATATGCCTTAAAAATTTATGTTGTACTCTTTCAATTTTATGTGAATGCACATTGTATAATGGCGACCAGAGAGAGGAATTATACTCAAGAATACTTCAGACTAGCGTTATGTATAGAGTTTTGAGTGTGTTAGTATGCATTAGATCTTTGGACGATCTTAACACAAAACCGAGACATTTAAGTGCTTTATTCGTGATTGCATCAATGTGGAGGATAAATGTCATCTTGTTATCAAAAACGATACCCAGATCCTTTATTAATGTTACTGTAGAGAGATTCACATTGTTAATGTGATATTGAAAGAGTGTTGGATTTTTATTTCGAGAAAAACTTATAGATTGACAATTGTTAATGTTTAAAAACAAATCATTTATGTTACACCAATTATATAATCGATCCAAGTTGTTTTGCAATACAAGACAGTCCATTAAATTTCTTATAATAGTGTATATTTTCAAGTCATCAGCAAACAATAGGAAATGGATACCTTCAAATATTGAAACAATGTCATTAATAAATAGCAAAAAAAGAATAGGACCTAGATGAGAACCTTGGGGCACCCCACTTGAAGCTTCAATTTCGTTTGACATATGGTTAGATAGTTTAACGTATAGTTTTCTAGATGTTAAATAGGTCTCAAACCATTTTAGTAGATTTCCTTTTATCCCATATACTTTAAGTTTGTTTAATAAGATTTTTTGGAAAACTTTCTCGAATGCTTTGCTGAAATCTGTGTAAACTGCATCCGTTTGCAATTTTGAATTTAGATTGTCTAAAATATATTTTTCGTATATAATTAAGTTTGTAAGTGTAGATCTTCCGGATATAAATCCATGTTGGTGGGGGGAAATGATTTTACGAGCCTGTAATATAAATTTTGATAGAACTACGGATTCAAACAACTTAGGTATCGCTGATTGTATGCAAATAGGTCTGTAGTTAGAAGCATCCGTTTTATCACCTTTTTTATAGATAGGACTAAGGAAACTGATCTTCCATTTTTGAGGGAAAAGGCCTGATGCTAATGATATATTGAATATATTGGTTAAATGACCTTTTAAGCTAGATACACAGTTTTTTTAAATAAATTGCTGGTATGGTGTCTGGGCCAGCGGATTTTTGACTATCTAATAGTGTAATTTTACGCTGAACATCGATTTCATCAATAACAAGGTCATTAAAATCAATAGAAATATTTGAGTTTTTACATGTTAAATAGATTTGTAATATGAATATAATAAAAGCCTTCCCTCACCACATGAATTCATGTTGCCAATGTTATCATTTGAGTAAGTGAATAGTAATATTGCAACTAATGACAATAGCTATCTTAGTGAAACTTGAGATATATTAGTAAACAGATTTGTAATATGAATATAATAAAAGCCTTCCCTCACCACATGAATTCATGTTGCCAATGCTATCATTTGAGTAAGTGAATAGTAATATTGCAACTAATGACAATAGCTATCTTAGTGAAACTTGAGATATATTAGTAAACAGATTTCAACATTTAAATGAAATGAACTGAAATATTAAAAATAGTAATATGCTCTTTCATTTGTTTCAGGTAATTTTTTAAAATTTAATTTGGAATTTACGTTTTTTATGAGACCACTTCTTTGTTCCATACAAATACTATAAACAATAGGGCGCTGGACTCCGATCGTCACTTCGGTTTCGGGAGATAATAAGAACTCAAAGACTTCTTGGGTAATGACATGAAATATTTATTTTCAGATGGTTTTTATACTAAATTTTACGCACACCTGTTTTGAAGGAAAACGTAAACATGTTTTGCATTTCTGCATCTGTTGTTTATCTTAATTACCCCAGGTGTTTAAGGCAGGTTTGAATAACAAACTGGTTTGGACATGTGTATTGTTTTCTTGCCTGAGTTGATCTGATTTCCCCAGGCGGACGAACGCACCTGCTTAAAATGCAGGATTTATCATCAATATAATGCAAGGCGTTTTAGTTGCTAAGTGCTTTAGCGCTTGAACAACACGTGCAGCCTTTTGTGTAACATTTTGCAAGAATCGACTTGATTAATATATTGTTTACTCTTCTCTTAATAGGTAGTAGGCGATAATCTATTAGTAACATGAAGTTACTAATAGATATGCAGATGTGAGGGTACAAGAAGGCTATGCTATCATATTTTTTAAATCACTACTAATTTTATTTGTGTTATAGATTTTTTCATGTAAAGGTATCTCTGTTGTCACTTCCCAATGTATCGTCACAACTAACTGTTATACATACACTGTTTTATCATTACTGATATTTTGAATATGAATTTGTGACATGTAATTAGTGTTTATGGCATACTTATGCCGTTTGTATTAAATAAATAAATAAATAATGTTTTGAAGGGACACGTGCGGCGGCCAGCTGTGATTTTTCACGTAAACAAATTAGTTTAGACACGAAGTGTTTTTCTTGCATGGGTTGACCGCATTTCGCACCTGTGGTTTGTGATAATGCGAGGTATTTTGCAAGAATCGACTTGTCCATTAGTTGTTTACTGTTCTCTTGTAGGCAGTAATATTCTGAAGGAACAGGTGTGGCGACCAGCTGCAAAAGTTTCACGTAAACAAGATCTAATGCATCAAGACGTCTGTTACACGTTTATTTTCAATAATTTTTAGTTTTAACAGGAATTTGTTGAAATAATTTATACCTAGGTACAGATAGGTATTTTGGATGTACTTGGTATTAAATTTTGGGATTTCAATATTGTTTTGATATCTTGTTGATATATTGAAATGTAATTTTTTTTAGCTGTATTTCTTTGAAAGTTGGAGTATTGAATATTTTTTTTATATATTGTCCATTGAAGATACGTTGAATATTAAAAAGATTTTTTCGGTAGAAAATATAGATGCTTTTTTCAGGATAACCTTAATTATTAATCATTGAACTATTTTGAGAGGATTTACCATAACATCATATGTTCCTCCCCATCCTATAATACCGTATTGTAATATAGATTGAACAATTGCATAGTACTCACTCTTTTTAGGTTATCCGGTCTGAGAATATTTCTAATAAATATGTATATTTCCTAATTCTTTTGACAAGTTCATAAATATGTGTTTTCCATTTATGTCGATCTATATATACACCAAAATATTTAATTTTGGAAGTTGAATTAAGTGTAGAACATGCTTGATTACAATTAGTTTCACTACATTTACTCCGATGTATTATAATTTTAATTTCTGGTTTTGATTTAAATTTATTGATAGAGAATGGGATAAAGTTTGTTTTTTTCGGTATTTGAAGAGAGGAGATTTTTATCGAACCAGTTTTTTAGTGCATTAATAAAAATATTCGCGTGTCATCAGCATAAGATATTACTTTTCCGTTTATTCTTGCTTTACTTTCTTGTACATCGCCTTAACTGCTTTGTCCTAGGGGCTCGCAAATGACGTTCGTTCGTCAGCGAACTACAGTCGTACTCAAGAACATTGACTAATAACCGACATTGTCGATAAAATCTTTATCGATATTCTAAGGCTAGGGGACCTAACATTCAATTTTGTTGGCCAGACAGGTCGAAAGACTTAACTCAAATTGGCATTTATATGTAATGTAATCTTATACTTCTAAGAATTTTCTGTTCGGTGCTCATGCTCATGCTTTTGTGGGTATATTTCCGCCCTATTCTTAGTACTTTGTAAGACTCTATAAGCTCTAAGTATTTTTTGCCATTAAATATTTTCACATTATATTCACTGCTCGTAAAATAAATTATTTGACTACGACATCTCTTCAAAATATGTTTATTTTATTTGTTTATTAAGACATACACAGTACATTATAATACAGATTATAAGGTATGTTAAATTAAATTAATACTACGTTATGTACCTATTACGTAAGTCCATAGAATGTCATTTGGTAATTACGCCTGAGATTTGAACCGGTCTAGTAACTTAATTATTGAATGAATGAGTAATAATAATAAAAAGGAAGAAAAAAAGGGGGGGGGGGATAAGGAGACATTTTAAAATGAAGAATAATATGCTCACTAATTGTTATTGACTGATAAAGTTTAATGAAAAGTTAAGTGTAAGTAATTTTAAAACAATTATATCACGCCAAGAAATTTAATAAATTAGTTTAATCAGTACGTTATCATTTGATGATGTCCATGCCGTAGAATACAAACTAAATTAGCATTATCTTATATAATCTATAATCTATCTATATAAATAAAAATGATTCGCCGAAATGTATGTACGCGCACAACTTCCGAACGACAGCACCAAATTGGATAATTCTTTTTTGTTGTGTTCGTTATTGTCAGGACAAGGTTTGTATAAAACTACTGGTAGGGGGTTGCAGCAGGGGGAGGGAACCAGGGAGGGGTAAGGGGACCTGGGAGGGGGGAGGGAAACTCGACGAATGGGAAAGGACACGCAATTTCATTATTAAATGGCATAGCAAGGCATGCCGGGAATCAGCTAGTCTATATAAATAAAAATGAATCACCGAAATGTATGTACGCGCACAACTTCCGAACGACAGCACCAAATTGGATAATTCTTTTTTGTTGTGTTCGTTATTGTCAGGACAAGGTTTGTATAAAACTACTGGTGTGCTCTGGCATTATGAAATTTGTACAAAAATATAATAGGTGGCACGCGAGCTGTTTGAAAACTGAATGTACCGGGACTGCATGTATGGAATGTGGGAGGGGAGAGGAAGGAGGGGAACTCGGGTAGGGGGTTTGCAGCAGGGGGAGGGAACCAGGGAGGGGTAAGGGGACCTGGGAGGGGGAGGGAAACTCGACAAATGGGAAAGGACACGCAATTTCATTATTAAATGGCATAGCAACGCATGCCGGGAATCAGCTAGTATAATATAAAACAAAGTCGGGTTAGTTACACCGTTTAATGGCTGGACCGATTTTGATGATCTTTGATTTGTTGGATTTGTCTCCGACCCGAATAGCAGAATAACTATTAAAACATCGAAAAAATTCACGAAAAAAAAATATGAAGAAAATTTTATTCCTCATACACTTTGCACGGAACGAATTCTCATCTTTTGAAAGAGATGCAGCAATATTGTGATAAGTTTAATATTTATTAGTGAGTGAATTCAAAAAATTCAAAAACGTCAAATGTCAATGCGCTGATTGTTCTGCTTTTGTTCTTAAACATATAATGCAGTCCCTCTTTCTTACGCATTAACAGTCGAAAATGAGACAAAAGGTGAACGTATGTCTGCACCCCTCCAAAGGAAAAATATAATAATTATAATAAATCTCCCTCTCACGTATAAATAAAATGAAACGCAATTTCCGTAAATAAGTGGAAAAGAAAGAAAATCACAAAAAATGCAAATCCGTACGCAATGCCATCTCTGATACTGACAAAAAAAAAGCACGGACAGTTGCGCATGATAATTGCTTCATTGTGTAATTTTTAACTTAATAAAAAAAAACGGAATTTAACTCAGCTAATAAGTTAACACAACAGTTAATAATTATTATTATTAATTAAAAATAATATTATTATTTTTTTATTAATTTCTTACACCATTACTAATTTTAGTTTATTACATGAAAGGAATAACGCCGTATAAATATTTTAAAAAATTGTTTCAAAATATTTATACACAAAAGAAATTTAAACAAATAGAACAATTTCAAAAAAAAATGTCAGGCACTGGTGAAGATTTCGTCAGTGTGGAGAGACTTATTCAAGAATCGAAAGAATTTCCCTTTTGAATCTCTCCTCACCGACGCGACGCCAAATATATCAATCTTGGAGGAGATTTGGTTCAGGAACAATATACTCCTCCCTACCGGGAGAAACATTGGCAGTTTAGTCCTATAGGTAGGAAGATATAATAATCTATGATGACGCTGTCTAAGATAGTCATCTGGAACATAGAGACTCACGCGCTCCAAAATGGCTGAATTCTCAATATAGCCTCGCAGAAGTCTGAATAAGTGGATGGCGGCATACCCCTCTCTTCTGAGCTGCAGGGAGTGAACTCCCAGCATGCCCAGAAGAAAGTTCGTTGGGTAGAGCCATGGACAGTGGCCATACTCCCTCATGTGGAGAAATCTTAGAAACTTTTTTTGAACCCTCTCCAACATGAGGGAGAAATAATTGTTTTGAATTTTATAAAAATTATTTATAATGTGTATTCAAAGGTACTTCTAACGTAAATAAATAAATTTTGTTATCTTTTACCATGCTTTTTCATTTATGTTTGCTAAATGCTAAGTGGATGCCTCATTATGAACATTTAACATTTATGTTTGCTAAATGCTAAGTGGATGCCTCATTATGAACATTTAACATTTATGTTTGCTAAATGCTAAGTGGATGCCTCATTATGAACATTTAACATTTTCATTGGAGTTTTTTGGAGTAAGATGTTTTTTAGCATTGAAATGTCGGTGCTGGTAATATATCAAAGAGCTATGGAAAGTTCCGAATTCAAATAATGAAAATGGAGGGTAGGTTTAACTTTCAAACATTTCGCGTTTATTATTCTTGGCACATTGCCCATTCAATATAATTTTGATAAAATGGGAAAGTGGAAAACACATTTATTTTAGCAAAGTCATGTTACTTAGTGAAGCCTATCTTCTTGAATTTATTATTGTAACACGTATTTATTTATTAACTAGCTGTTAAAAATCCGCTGCGCAGGTTTTTACTGCTAGGCCCTGTGGGCGGCTTTTGGTTCGGCTTCGCCCAGTTAGTGTTGGTGACCATTTTATGGATCCAAAACGAACTGATTCCAAAAACAGCCCGTTCCTCGGATCCCAATCCGAAGGTCGCGAGATCGGATCCCGATTCCCGGCGTGGGCAAATTTTATTCTTTTAATTTGTCTTATTTCACAATTAATTCATTTAAATTAGTATATTGTATATTTGAAGCACGTTCCACAATAGAAGATACTCTCAGTATCACCCTGGAGTAAGACTACCATTCATAATTGAAACGTTGCTTGAAATGGCTTTACCAGTGTTTGGTGACCAGATCTGAATAGCCAGGTCCTTTCCCACCTTCCTCTTCCTCAGCTCCTTCCTCTCCCCACTTCTGTCAGCCTCACAACGTACTTGTGGATGCTTAGTCTCACTGGCTCCAGACGGGAGCAGTTGGGACTCTTGTGAGGTATTCACATAAAAAAGAACTGCAAAACCTCCACCATCCAAAACACTTTTTTTTCAAACAGGAACAAATGTACAAATGATTAATTTGGAAACGCTAATCTAAAGAACATTCATAAGCATGCAATTTTGTTGTTTTTATATTGAAATTTCAGTTTCATATTTCAGCTGAAACCAAATTGAGAATTTGGTCGAAGTATTTGCAGCCTAGCTTTTGAAATGCACGGAAATCAAATTCGCAAACAATGATTCAATATTCCTTGGCTATATATAATGTATACGTGTACCCACGTCTGACCTTTGAATCGTTCCGACAAACAACCTTATTTACACGGGCGTAAAATCGAACGGGAAGAACCTTAATTTCACTTCCGCCTTCGACGAGAAAACCTCCGCAGCCATGTTTTCAGGGGTTTATTTACTGGAAAATACAATTTTCCAAACAATATTAATAACTAACTTACCACCGCCGTTTATCAATAGAGAGAATTGACCGCCACGTATACATATAATAAGAAACGTATCCCTTTTTTATAACAGCCGCTCCAACACCAACTACTTAGAAAATGAATTCATACATCGAGCCTGCCACTATCACAACACACACCTCACATATACAGACATCTTCAATATAACTTTCAACAAATTCAAAGCAACACTAGGTATGAGATAAATGTAATGCATCACAACACACCACTTAACATCCATATTTATATTTATTGTATTATTTATCAGATTTCTTTACCTAATTTGCAATATATTTACATATTCCCTAATTACATACATATCATCCTTATACTCTTATAAGATCATAAGCTTACCCTTTATTGTGTTTTTCTGTATTCTTAATGCATATTTAAGTATTTAGCTTCTCTTAACAATTTTTTTCTTAGTTTTTCTTGTCTAGCTACTAAAAAAAAAAAATATATATATATATATATATATATATGCGGGGAGCATCAAATGAGGACAGTTTTTCAAGCGCGCCTATACTTTGAGGACAGTTGGATAGTTTGGAGACAGGCCCAATCTACCTGTCCTCAAAGTAACATTTTACCGTTATAATAAAATATACACAGGGTTTAGAATGAAGTCAATTTTAAAATTATGCAGAATGCATACTTTGGGCCATAGTTTACAAAAATACTCAATAGATGCCACTAACGGTATCATTCTTGGATTATGAAATATTTGGTAGGAATCTTCGATACTTGGTCGATGGCGGTATCATTCTTAGATTATGAAATATTTGGTAGGAATCTTCGATACTTGGTCGATGGCGGTATCATTCTTAGATTATGAAATATTTGGTAGGAATCTTCGATACTTGGTCAATGGTATGAATAAATAATATCATTTGCTCGATACCTCTCTACTTACTATACGTGTTTATCTTTTTCGTTTGCCTATGTCGGATAAGTTCACACCTGAAACTCGGCATCCGGAAATATTTTTTAATATTATTTATTCTTCTCTTAATATTTCAATAAATTAATATGCTTATTATATACTTTACGTAATATTCTGGTGTATTAAAAGTAATGTTAAATTAATAAAATAAAAATTACATACACAAGTGATTTAATTTATTTCTAACTTTTATATGACTCTTTTACAGTTTATTATGATTTTTTTTAGTTACGTACTATAAAATTTGAATGTTGATAATATATGTAGGTATTAAAGTAATAATTAATAATGATAAATGCCTGCTGTTCTATGAAAAATGTCAAAGAAGCGCCTTACTGTCCGCGATATTGTAATTAGCTTCGAAATAGTTTTTTTATAGATTCGTATCTGAGTGATTGCGATCCTACGGCGTGCGCAAAAAAAAATTATTTTATAAATTTGTATAATTCCACGAAGATGCCTTGGATTACGATCTTGGCTATGAATTCGGAAGTCGCGTCTGAGTAATTGCGATCCTACGGCGTGCGCAAGAAAATTTTATTTTAAAAATTTGTATAATTCCACGACGACGCCTTGGATTACGATCTTGGCTATGAATTCGGAAGTCGCGTCTGAGTGATTGCGTTCGTACGGCGTGCGCAAGTAAATTTTATTTTACAAATTTGTATAATACCATGACGATGCCTTGGATCGACGATCTTGTCTATGAATACGGAAGTCGCGTCTGAGTGATTGCGATCCTACGGCGTGCGCAAGTAAATTTTATTTTACAAATTCGTATAACTCCACAACAATGCATTGGCTTACGATCTCGGCTACGAATTCGGAAGTCGCGTCTGAGTGATTGCGATCCTACGGCGTGCGCAAGTAAATTTTATTTTACAAATTCGTATAACTCCACAACAATGCATTGGCTTACGATCTCGGCTACGAATTCGGAAGTCGCGTCTGAGTGATTGCGATCCTACGGCGTGCGCAAGTAAATTTTATTTTACAAATTCGTATAACTCCACAACAATGCATTGGCTTACGATCTTGGTTACGAATTCGGAAGTCGCGTCTGAGTGATTGCGATCCTACGGCGTGCGCAAGTAAATTTTATTTTACAAATTCGTATAACTCCACAACAATGCATTGGCTTACGATCTTGGCTACGAATTCGGAAGTCGCGTCTGAGTGATTGCGATCCTACGGCGTGCGCAAGTAAATTTTATTTTACAAATTCGTATAACTCCACAACAATGCATTGGCTTACGATCTTGGCTACGAATTCGGAAGTCGCGTCTGAGTGATTGCGATCCTACGGCGTGCGCAAGTAAATTTTATTTTACAAATTCGTATAACTCCACAACAATGCATTGGCTTACGATCTCGGCTACGAATTCGGAAGTCGCGTCTGAGTGATTGCGATCCTACGGCGTGCGCAAGTAAATTTTATTTTACAAATTCGTATAACTCCACAACAATGCATTGGCTTACGATCTTGGTTACGAATTCGGAAGTCGCGTCTGAGTGATTGCGATCCTACGGCGTGCGCAAGTAAATTTTATTTTACAAATTCGTATAACTCCACAACAATGCATTGGCTTACGATCTTGGCTACGAATTCGGAAGTCGCGTCTGAGTGATTGCGATCCTACGGCGTGCGCAAGTAAATTTTATTTTACAAATTCGTATAACTCCACAACAATGCATTGGCTTACGATCTCGGCTACGAATTCGGAAGTCGCGTCTGAGTGATTGCGATCCTACGGCGTGCGCAAGTAAATTTTATTTTACAAATTCGTATAACTCCACAACAATGCATTGGCTTACGATCTTGGTTACGAATTCGGAAGTCGCGTCTGAGTGATTGCGATCCTACGGCGTGCGCAAGTAAATTTTATTTTACAAATTCGTATAACTCCACAACAATGCATTGGCTTACGATCTTGGCTACGAATTCGGAAGTCGCGTCTGAGTGATTGCGATCCTACGGCGTGCGCAAGTAAATTTTATTTTACAAATTCGTATAACTCCACAACAATGCATTGGCTTACGATCTTGGTTACGAATTCGGAAGTCGCGTCTGAGTGATTGCGATCCTACGGCGTGCGCAAGTAAATTTTTTTTTCTAAATTCGTATAACTCCACAACAATGCATTGGCTTACGATCTTGGTTACGAATTCGGAAGTCGCGTCTGAGTGATTGCGATCCTACGGCGTGCGCAAGTAAATTTTATTTTCTAAATTCGTATAACTCCACAACAATGCATTGGCTTACGATCTTGGCTACGAATTCGGAAGTCGCGTCTGAGTGATTGCGATCCTACGGCGTGCGCAAGTAAGTTTTATTTTACAAATTTGTATAATTCCACAACAATGCCTTGGATCGACGATCTTGTCTATGAATACGGAAGTCGCGTCTGAGTGATTGCGATCCTACGGCGTGCGCAAGTAAATTTTATTTTACAAATTCGTATAACTCCACAACAATGCATTGGCTTACGATCTTGGCTACGAATTTGGAAGTCGCGTCTGAGTGATTGCGATCCTACGGCGTGCGCAAGTAAATTTTATTTTACAAATTCGTATAACTCCACAACAATGCATTGGCTTACGATCTCGGCTACGAATTCGGAAGTCGCGTCTGAGTGATTGCGATCCTACGGCGTGCGCAAGTAAATTTTATTTTACAAATTCGTATAACTCCACAACAATGCATTGGCTTACGATCTTGGTTACGAATTCGGAAGTCGCGTCTGAGTGATTGCGATCCTACGGCGTGCGCAAGTAAATTTTATTTTACAAATTCGTATAACTCCACAACAATGCATTGGCTTACGATCTTGGCTACGAATTCGGAAGTCGCGTCTGAGTGATTGTGATCCTACGGCGTGCGCAAGTAAATTTTATTTTACAAATTCGTATAACTCCACAACAATGCATTGGCTTACGATCTTGGCTACGAATTCGGAAGTCGCGTCTGAGTGATTGCGATCCTACGGCGTGCGCAAGTAAATTTTATTTTACAAATTCGTATAACTCCACAACAATGCATTGGCTTACGATCTCGGCTACGAATTCGGAAGTCGCGTCTGAGTGATTGCGATCCTACGGCGTGCGCAAGTAAATTTTATTTTACAAATTCGTATAACTCCACAACAATGCATTGGCTTACGATCTTGGTTACGAATTCGGAAGTCGCGTCTGAGTGATTGCGATCCTACGGCGTGCGCAAGTAAATTTTATTTTACAAATTCGTATAACTCCACAACAATGCATTGGCTTACGATCTTGGCTACGAATTCGGAAGTCGCGTCTGAGTGATTGCGATCCTATGGCGTGCGCAAGTAAATTTTATTTTACAAATTCGTATAACTCCACAACAATGCATTGGCTTACGATCTCGGCTACGAATTCGGAAGTCGCGTCTGAGTGATTGCGATCCTACGGCGTGCGCAAGTAAATTTTTTTTTCTAAATTCGTATAACTCCACAACAATGCATTGGATTACGATCATGGCTATGAATTCGGAAGTCGCGTCTGAGTGATTGCAATCCTACGACGTGCGCAAGTAAATTTTATTTTATAAATTTGTATAATACCATGACGATGCCTTGGATCGACGATCTTGTCTATGAATACGGAAGTGGCGTCTGAGTGATTGCGATCCTACGGCGTGCGCAAGTAAATTTTATTTTACAAATTCGTATAACTCCACGACAATGCCTTGACTTACGATCTTGGCTACGAATTCAGAAGTCGCCTCTGTACTTGCGTACGGCGTGCGCAAGTAATTTTTTTTTATGTATGCACCTCACAAGACTCTTACATTAGAGCGACACTGAGAGTATTTTCCACTAGCCGGAACGTGCCGTAAATAAACTACCTACCTATTCATATTTATATTTTTTCAAAACCATAAATTTTGAAATAACACAAATTAATCAATTAATATTTAGTTTGGCCCGCCCGGATTTAATCCCGCGACCTTCGGATTGCTAGTCGAGAAACTTTTCAAAGCCCGCAATATTGTAAAAAAGTACATAATGGGTTTCGGTTGCTTAGTGTTTGATGATTACGATATTTGACTACGAATCCGGAGGTCGCGGTTGCAAATTACTAAATTTGTGTTTTAGGAGTGACGGACCCATGAATCCATCCCTCACACTGCGGTGCAAAGTGATGAATCGAGGGAGTCCTACTGGAGAGGTCAAAATATCTCCCTCCATCAGCCTCTCTCGATCCGGACTGCTACGCATTAGTAGGTGGGCAGACGCAACCGCCATCGAGACCTAGACAAACCTCACTCCATGAACCCGGATACCCCTGCTAAGTCCCCGCTTCACATGGTTCCCGGGGCGGCGCAGTGTTACCCATATCCGCCTCCCAAATATGGTGGATTTCGGGTACTGCTAAGTCACTAAAGGTAGCGAATCACTTGAGGTGACCCATGATAGACGCGTAGGTTATCCAATTATTGGTTCACGGGGCGGCGGTACCCATACCCGCCAAAGGTATGAGAGGTGGATATTAATCTGGGGGTCAGTGGGTCCAGGAGTGACGGACGTGTCGATCCATCCCTCTCAATGCTGTGCAAAGAGAGAATACTGCTGGAGAGGCCAAATGGTCTCCTTCAACCAGTCTCTCCCGATCCGGCCAGCCACGCTGTAGCGGGCAGAGGCATCCGCTGCCAAGAACTAGACAAACCTCACTCATGAATCCGGGCATCCATGCTTAGTCACCAAATATTACTAACGAGGTGACCTATGGCAGAGGCGTTGTCAATAAATGGCTCCCTGGGCGGCGGTACCCGCACCGACCTCCCAAATTGCATTGCGGTAATTGAAAAGTTATTTAGACGGAAACAGTATTAATCCTTATTAACTTAAATACGTTAGTTGCCTCAAGGATTTCATGTACATTATTATAATCTTTCACACCATCTCTACGTATTATATATATATACCGTGGGAGGGATAGATTCATACATACGACCCGGCCTGCCACGCAGCTGGTGAGCAGACACATCCGCCACCAAGACCCGGACAAACCCCATCCTATGAACTCGGACACCCTGCTAAGTCAGCTTACGTAGCGAATCACTTGAGGTAACCCATTGTAGAGGTGTTGGTTATCCAATAAATGGTTCACGGGGCGGCGGTACCCATACCCGCCAAAAGTATGAGTGGTTGGGAGGATTCTGGGGGTCAGTGGGTCCAGTAGTGACGGACTTGTGAATCCATCCCTCTCAATGCGGTGCAAGTCGATGGGTCAAGAGCAAGAGAGTTCGGCTGGAGAGGTCAAAATGACTCCCTCAACCACAAATAATGTCGGCTAACACATCCACCGCATCAAGAAACAGACAAACCTCACCCCATGAACCCGGGCATCTCTGCTAAGTCACCAAACGTAGCGAACCATTTGGGGTGACCTATGGCAGATGTGTTGGTTATCTAATAATGGTTCCTGGGGCGGCGGTACCCATACCCGCCTCCCGTGTTTGTTAGTTTTGTAATACGAAAAATGGATATGAAAAAAGCCTACCCTCCCAGCCCCCCCCCCCCCCTCTCACCACCCTTCCACCTCCTCCCCCCACCACCACCTCTGATCCACCCCCCCCTGCACCCACCCTCTGATCCCCCCCCCTCAGCAACCCCCTCCACCTCATCTCAACACTCCCTCAACCTCTCTCCCTTGGGACTCTTGTGCGGTATTCACATAACAATAATTTAAAAAAAAAAACATTTTTCTTTTTAGCGTTGGAACTCTTGTGCGGTATTCACATAATAATAATTTACAATAAAAATATATATTTTTTTTTAATTTTAAAAACATTTTGGAGCAGTTGGGACGCTTGTACGGTAATTTACAATAAATTAAAAAAAAAATTTTTTGGAGCAGCTGGTAGGTACTCTTGTGCGGTATTTACTTAACAATACATAATTTACAATGAAAAATATTTAGAAAAAAAAAATTTGAGCAGTTGGGACTCTTGTGCGGTATTCACATAACAATAATTTACAATAAAAAATATTAAAAAAAAAAAAATTGGAGCAGTTAGTACTCTTGTGCGGTATTATTATATGAATGGCTCACCCCAACACCACCTCCTGGTTCTTGTACAAAAATCTCATTCAAACTCCTCACGCCTCACCACCTCATGGATTTGACCCATACGATACGTGACATGACATGTAGCCCAATACACCAACCACCTCACACCTCACCGACAAACCTCATCCCATGACCCCGAGCACCTCTGCTAAGTCACCAAACGTAGCGAACCACTTGGGGTGACCTATGGCAGAGGTGTTATCCAATAAATGGTTCCCGGGGCTGCGGTACCCATACCCGCCTCCCAAATTGACTATACCTAAATAAAAACAAATCTGTTCACATCTTATTTCAAGTGGATTTCTAAAAAATACCTACTGTCGATATATTACAATAGTAAAATTATATTGTCAATACTGTTTCGTAATATTCAAAGTATTAAAAACATTTCACGTCCTGCTGTAGATTAGGAAAGATTGTTTTCTTAGAAAACAAGCCGATAATATATCTCTTTTCTTTTCCTTATATTTTCTATTGAAGAGAAAGAGACGAAAATAATATTATATACATATGTTTATAATATTCCAAATAAAGGTATCATATTTCATTTTGCCCGACTCGCCGCTGAGGGGAACCGCAGCTAGCAAGTCAAGTAAAGTGATTTTTATCACAAAAAGGACAAAGAGAAGTATAAGATGTAATGTTATTTTATTGAAATCAATTTATCCCTTTCCATTTGAACCCAACCTTTTGCATGTCGTAATATTTTGTCGGCTATATCACAGTAGTTCGCTCTGCACCTGCATGCTACCAGCGGCATATAATGAATGAGAGCGCCCCTTCACCAGAATCGTATTCCTAGTTTAATATTTTTTTGCCATACTGCGCTTTTACTTAATTTTCTAATTATACAGTTATGTTAGTTGTATCAATGGTATATCTAATAAATATTATTTATGTATCAATGAAGAAGAAGATAATACGCAATATATATCTTATTCAAACAGTTAGATTTATTACCACCAAAAGTGAGTATTTATGTCGGGGAGACGAAAAAATATGCATGTTACATGTAAATTTTGTTAAAATTATTTCACTCGCGTGGTATACGCCATTTGTATTTTTATTTTTTTGTATTAGATTTCATAAACAATCAATCATCAATCAATGCTGCCAATCATAGAAAAACCAAATTATTGCCATATAAAACAATAATTTTGTAACACTTAATAACTTGGTATGCAGGAAAATAATGTCAAATAATAGTCTAGTCTGTATATAGTCCAGTCAATGAATGATCCAAAAGGAGGTGTAGAGTGCGTGAGCAGAAACCTAATCAGAAACTTGTTAAGGGTGCTTAGGGTGTGAACATACTAAAAGTCCTTACGTCTAGTTGGTGAGCTAGGGAGGGGAATGGGGGGGGGGGGGGAAAGGTCCCAATTTAAGGATTTCCGCTTATATCTCGAAAATGGTGCGTCGCAGAGGAAATTTTTTAAAGCAAAAGTTCATAAAATTATCTACAACTGTTATGCTTTAGGTAATTTTCGAAATCTCTGCCGTTTTTGAGTTACACGCTCCACAAATGTAGATATTTTCGAAAAAAAAATCATTTTACCTCACATTTTTCATCCAACATTCCTTCATATCGTCTAAAATATTTATCAAAGAATGAAATTTATTTAAAAGAACTTGTAAAGAATTTAATTTTCTTTTAGAACTTGGGAATGCTAGATCTTTGCTGGAAAATAGAGAATGTCAAGTCCACTATTGCATTTATTGCCTTTTCACCAACTCGAACAGCATTGTAGCAGTTGCTACAATGCTGTTCGAGTTGGTGGTCATTGGAGGTTGGTGGTCATCGTGGTTCATTCCCAAGGTCAAAAATGATTTTTTTCGAAAATATCTTCATTCGTAGAGCTTGTAACTGAAAAACGGCTGGGATTTCTAAAATTACGAATATAATATAAGTTATACATAATTTTATGAGCTTTTCCTCTGCGACGCACCATATTCGAGATATAAGTGGAAACCCGAAAATTGGGACCATCCTCCCCTCTCCCTCCCCCCCTCTCACACCAGCTCATCACCTAGACGTCGGGACTTTTAGTATGTTCACACCCTTAACATGTTTCTGATGGAATCGCTTAGGTTCCTGCTAACGCACTCTACACTTCCTTCATTGACTGGACTAATATCATGTTTTATTAATGATTTCAGTTCAATTTGACATAACTAGCAGCTAATCAGTTCTGTTTTCCTCTCCCCTCCATAAACGGAACCCTCCTTTTTCATCGCGACCGGAAACCTTTAAATGAAACTGAAATCTTCTTCTACTTCTGCTAGGCTGATAATTTCACCCCATTGCTGGTCACATATACATAAATGGGTGTTACAATTTATTCACTTATGAGGTGAATGCATTGACAAGTTTGAACCCGTATTTAATAATAACAGTTTAACATGGAAAGAAAGGTATTAATTACACATACCCGTTAAGTCGGGTCTTTTCCGAGTATTAACTCAAACAAATGCTTTGACAATTGCTTTGAAGTAACTTAAAAACATTTTTTTTGTTTTACGTCTCCTTCGTTTGTTGAAACATTGTTGAAAGATTGGGGTGAAGTTCGCGCGGTCACACACAATTTGGCTAGTGGTCCTTGGGTAGGACCTGTCCACGCGTACCCAATGAACACTTGACGTTTGACGTTTACAGAAATATTAAAATGCGTTCTGATTAAGAAGAGATGCTAGCTACATCAGGGAGAAAACACAGATATTTTAATAGATATTTGTTTATAAGGAAAATTTCCAAATTATATCGATTATTGCACGACCTAAAATAAAATAAAAAAGTGTGCGCGTGGAGTCCACGCGTGACAGAAGTGAAACTTCTTGTTTATTAGGTATAGATAAAGATAGTTTTAGTTTTATTTATTGAACAAGAGATAAATAATAATTGGGAATATATACAAGGAAAAAAAATAATAAACAAAACACGAAACGATCCTCACCATAAATCTCCCAGTACGAATCAAGCAAACCTTGAAGCAATAATTAAAACTACTAAATGTGTACAACCAACGAATTGTGCTATTTTATATTGAAACATATTAGTTCACATTCCTGCCGCAGGTTTTTGCTGATCACATGTTATGAAAATGATGCGTAATTGAATACCGCATTGTTTTGGCATCTGTCAATGAATGACAATGACAATGAATGTCAGTTACGAGTCATAAGATTGTATTAATTATTTTAACTGTACGACTACTATAATATAAACATAATTTGAAAGATGCCCCTTACTAAGCCTTTCATGTTCAAATCTTACTCGAGGGTTCCATCTAGTGGAATTTCTTCGCTGACTGCCGCTGGTGCGTGGCGTGTTCCCATACCTACTTCATACCTATGAACCTCCACCGTTGCCAAATTCAATACGTAGGTATTCAGAGTTTCAACTTACGAAATGTTTTTGCAATGAAAGGGGTGTTCACGCTTTTAATTTTGTTAATTAATGTATTTTTTATAAATAATTATATTTATTGCTTAATATAAATACGTGTTTATAAATTAAATTCATTTATAAATTTAAGTTTATCGGTATAATTATTCAGTAAACCGTCATTCCTATTTGTTTTATTTTAAGGAAATCAACACAAGTTACGAAAAACAGTTATAAAATTGATGGTTATCACAAAAAGCAATTACATATAGATTTCTCCCTGGGTAATTAAATATGATTTAATAAGAAGCAAATACCGACTTTGTTATGTGACATTATTATTTAAAATATTAAGTACTTATTTAGAGTTAATGTTTTATGGTAATTATTACAGTTCACCAATTAATATAGCGCCCGTTTTATAAAATATGGAAAATAAAGAACCCGACTTCCAGTTCATCTCTGACGCCGCGCCTTATGCAAACACTATGAGACTATGGCATCACCAATCGGGTTATGTTGTGAGAATGGAGGTAGTGGGGAGGGGAAGGAAATGAGGACAGGAAGGTGGGGAAGTACCTGGTTATTCAGATCTAGTCATCAAACACGACTGAAGTCATTTCAAGTTAGCTTGGGGGTTTGGTTACCGCCGTCCCGGGAACCATTTATTGGATAACGAACACCTCTTACAAAGGTCACTCCAAGTGTTTCGCTAGGTTTGTTTTAGGGTTGTTCTAGGTTAGGTAGGTAGGTACCAGTTAATTCTGCTTATTGTTTTTTCTAAATTATCTTGTATGTTAGATAAGTTGATAAGTACAATACATATGTTATAATAAAAATAATAATTATAATTATTATAAAATAAAGTCCCCGCGTCGTCTGTCTGTCTGTCTGTTCGCGATAAACTCTAAAACTGCTGAACGGATTTTCATGCGGTTTTCACCAATAGATAGAGTGAGGAAGGTTTAGGTATGCAATTTGTCTAGGATTTGTGTAAATTGGTTGAAACATAGCGGTAATTGTTAGAAGTGTCGGCAAAAGTCAAGCGAAAACGCTGCCTAATCATTTTGGGCTAGGTACCTACCTTTTTTTTATAGTGAATACCGCACAAGAATCTCAACTGCTCCCGTCTGGAGCCAGTGAGACTATGGCATCCCCAATTGGGGTATGTTGTGAGGCTGAAGGTAGTGGGGAGGGGAAGGAGGTGGGGAAGAGGAAAGTTGGGAAGTACCTGGCTATTAAGATCTGGTCACTAAACACGGCTAAAGCCATTTTCAAGCAACGTTTCAATTCTGAATGGTGGTCTTACACCAGGGCGATACTGATAGTATCTTCCACTCTGGAACATGCCGCAAATATGCTATTATTTTAAATGAATTAATTGTGAAATAACACAAATTAATCAAATAAAATTTAATAGCGCAGGCCGAAAAACAACAACAAAAAAGTGATTATTAGAGCCGATACCCTCTCAATATATAGGTAGATACCGATACCCTCTCAATATTGAGGAATCACTAAGTTACGCGAGATCAAAAATACCTACTACGAAGAACGGCATTCTGAAACAACAGAGCAACATCCATAGATACCTACCTACCTACCTATGTAAGTTCAAAATTCGACTAGAACAACATTACAAACGAACTTGCCGCGTCGGGCAGGCACGTGTTGTGATCATGAGGTAGGGCTGTCAATACTGCAATTTATTTAATTTATTTTCTCAGAATTTACGTAATACACAAATAAGGAATGACAAATCATCATATTTATTGAACTGTGTTTAAGGAACTTTGGTTTAACGTTATACATTTTAATTTACTTTTTAAAGTTATCCTATATTATCTTTCTATAAAATCTATAACAAGGGAAAAAAATAACAAAATTAAATATTTTCTAAATCTACAGGATATGTTTTGGCGAAACAGTCTTTACATAAGTATGTGCAATGTTAATTGCACAGTAATTTTTGGGACAGTTGTATCAATTTGACTTTCATAATTTTCTTCATCTTAGGTATAATTTTTATGACAAAATGCTCATACTCAACTAGGCGGTTCACACGTTTCAACATTTGTTGATCAACTCGACAATTGAAAGCTAATTGACAACTGTGAACACTTTTTCAACAAAGTTGATCAAGTTTTTTGTTGACTAGCTGAAGTTGAAAGCTCTACTTTTGACGTTCAAGAATGACCATCGCCATCTTGGTATGACTCATCGATCAAGTTTCATAGAGAATCGACGCGTATGAACACATGTTTCCACCCGCATGGGTTTTTTCGCGGCCAAAAGTAGACGTCAAACGTGTTACCTTGTTTCTACCGTCATGGAATCCGTAACGAAAAAATATCTGAAATGGTCGGATGATTTGATGTTCAGACTTATGGATCTGTACCAAAGCCATCCCTGTCTTTGGGATCAATTGCAAGAAGTGAACAAAAATAGAAATGCCCGTGATACTGCAATAAATAGTTTTATTTTTGAAATGGGTATTGTGGAACTGACGCCGACCGATGTAAAAAATAAACAACATTTTTAACAAAACAAAAAACGGCTTCAAAAAATGCACTAAAAAGTAAAAAAATAATTTCGTACGATTGTTATTTTTGGAGTCGGTGTCAGCCAAGATCTCCACATCTCACCTACCTATGTATGTAGTTACCTTGGCTGACACCGACTCCAAAAATAACAATCGTACGAAATTATTTTTTTACTTTTAAGTGCATTTTTTGAAGTCGTTTTTTGTTTTGTTAAAATTGTTATTTATTTTATTATTTTTAGTGACGAGCGTGCGTAAAGAACTTTTACTTCAAAAAAAAAATCATAGAAATCTGTCAAAATCGTCCATTTGTCGCGCACATGCTATTGCAAATTTAAGACATATATGGTTTTCTCATGGATCCCATTGTCAGATCTGGACCAAATTAAAATGAGACCAAACGGCAAGCACCAGCTTTCAAATAAAAAAAGAATCATCAACATAAAAAATATATATATATATATGTATTGTCGAATTGATAACCTCCTCCTTTTGGAAGTCGTTTAATAAAATAAAAACTATTAGAACGATGTACAAGAAGGAACTAGGATTAATAAATAAATCAATAATAAATAAATAAATTGTTTTTCTGTCATCATCTCTTTCAAAATTGTGTTGGATGCGCCTAATTCACTCCTTCTCATGATCCATTTTCTCGCCCAAATACGACATTTTTTAATGCTTTTTCATAATCTCGAGCTCGTCTCGCAGAACATCAGAAATTAGAGAGACGCACGTACTGACAATTTCAGTTGACGCCATCTTGCATGTCAAATTCGGTTCCACTTAAATTAAAACGCGTGAACATAATCTCATTCAACTTTTAAACCAATAAAAGTGGATCAACAAAAATCGAAACATGTGAACGCGCTCAACGACAGATAATTTAGTTGTCTACCCAACACGAGCAACACCGGGTTCACGCCAGATATGTAGGATTTATACATGTAGACTGAAAATAAGATAGTTAACCGAGTTAAATTTGTTTAAATAAACCACGAAAGCTAGATTAATAATAACCAAACGTTTACTCAGCCCTTATACTACCAAATGGAATCCGACACTCGCTTAGAAAATTTATTTATATTTTGGTAATAAACGTCATGCAATAATAGCTCTAATAGTAAGCTATTATATAGTTTAATTTTGCCGTCCGCCGGAGTTGTTTATTTTTCGGTAACCGGATGTGTCAAAAACGCAACTTTGACGATTATTGCAACAACTTTAAAAGAATTTTAATTAATGAAGAAAATATTAGCGAAACAGTTCCTCTTATCCACTTCGATCCAAAGTTTCATCGCAATCGGGTGAATGGTTGAGCGACGCATAGGACACATACTTACATATATACAATATACATATTTATACAAACCCAGAAACAAACACATTTTGATTTTTATATATATATAAATAGATTAATATGCCCAAAGACACTCGCAAGAACAGAGGCACAACTTGACATTAACGTGAAATTGGCTGACTTATGCCATCTTAGGTTTTTCTGGCAGCCACCTATGGTCTGGAGCCCCAAAGTACTTGAAAAAACTATGCAGAAACTGGCGGTCCGTTTGATAGATTCTCCCGTCTTAATAAACGGATTGCCATCTTTAGAGCACAGGCGTCGGGTGGGAATTCTATTCTTATTCTACCGGTATTTCAATGGAAGATGCTCCGAGGAAAGCGTCATTTAAGTTATGTTCAGATATCTAATATAACCGCGAGCAGGTATCTGTTGAACCGCGAGCGCTTATGTTTCGTGCCGTTCACACGGCGCAGATAAAATATTTCTTCCTATGGTAGGAGAGGGGGTCAGTTGAATTAGCGAGCGGCCACGGAGTACGCATTTTTTGTACTGAATCTATGAACTTGACATCTGTCACCCACCGGTCTTGGCAGCTCCGTAATTAAAATGACCCCCTCTCCTGTTTTCGTCGGAGTGGGGGGCGCTTAACTGATGGCATATCGCCTCAGGAGCGGTTACGGCGTAAGATGTGTATTGTCTATGGTTGATGTGCGCATAAAGCGCTCAGGTGTGAACGGTCTGAAGGGATTGTATGGAGAGCGATATGTGGCGTGCTATGATCTTTAATATTTATCTGCTCAATGTGAACGAGCTCTGATCCTCTCGGCACCGGTGCAAAGTCGGGAAACATGCCAAACGCGCGCCCAACATATTTACACGGTTGACATTTGCCACATGAGAACGGGTCGCTTCTACGACTCGTTCTTGAGTTCAACAGCCGGCTGTAAGACGGTTTGCCGGCCTCAGTATTTCTTCCTTCCTACAACATGGGTCTCTTCAAGACCCATGTTCACTCTTTCCTTTCCTCAAAAAGACCCTTTAATTCAGTAACTAAACGTATCCGAACACCATATATTTACTTTTAAGTAACACGCTGCTCAACTTATCAATTACCCAATCAGAACGGGCAGAACGGGGCATTAGACTTTTTTCTTAAACCGTATTTTCTTTTTTTTAGAAAGATGTTTATATTATACATAGATATCCAGGAAAATTTCTGCATACTTAACTCAAAAATGCATTTTTAAGTTGTGACATGCGGTGACAAAGCTGCGATATCCCTATCCCGTTGTTGTGTCGCATGCAGCATGCATACACAAAGTGTTCCTCGTTCCAAGTTCCAACAACTTTAGTGCCTATCCAGGAATCAAGGGAGAAGCATCTACACGAGGGCATACATTAATTACGTTTTTCGTCCAATCTAGACGCTCTTGGTGAGATAAATTTGGGCAACGCGTATATTCTTTTCAGTCGACGTGAGATTTTACTGGACCCCCCCCCCCCTTTTTGAGCAAACGTAATTAATGTATGCCCTCTGCTATTCAAAAGATTACTTTGCCCGTTGATTCAGTGTTTGTTTATAGTGATAATTAATTGTGAACGTTATGGAAACGCGCAAGCGCAACAGAAGATATAACGGTATGTACCTAGCCACTATACGATTGTTAATATTGTCATATTTTCAAATATAATTAAACATTTAGATTTTAGATAAATTTTGTCAACTTTAAAAAGGTGAAATGTAATTTTTTCAAGGACCGCCATGATATTAATTACGACGGGGATGCTATGTGGAGGGTCTTTTTAAAAAAGGGAATGATAGGAAGTTCTGGGAAGGAAAATCGGTGTCCTCTTTGTGCGGTGCTACGTAAATAATCGATGTCCTCTTTGTGCAGTGCAACGTAAATAATCGGTGTCCTCTTTGTACAGTGCTTCGTAGTCTCCCCACTCTTGTCTACTATAGTTTTCTGAAGGTTTCACTTGTACCGCGTGTGAATTGCGCACTCTGATTTTTGAAGTGAAAACTTCTTTAGCACCGTTGTGATTCGAAAGTCGATGAAACAAAAAATAGTGACTCTCGGCTTAGCAAAACCTAACGCAGTTGGCTGAGCAAAAACCGTTGAAGATTCCTACTTGCATATAATATTACTTTTTTATCTGAAAATAACACAAGAGTCCCAACTGCTCCCAACCGTCTCGAGCCAAGTGCCAATGGCATCTGGCATCCCCAATTTTGGTATTTTATTTATTAGCGTTATAAACAGTCTGTACAAAATTCATAAATGACAGTGATAAAAATAAGTATGACATAGACCAATAAAATAACGACAAATAATTTAGAACCGTAATGCAAAAATACACAATACCTAAACCTGATATAAATTATTCTGATAAAGTGTATCTTCTTACTTATATCTACAAAAAGTAAATAACTGAGGATTTTCAAGGGTTTACATTTAAATTTTGATTGATATAAATAATATATTTCAGGAAGCGATTGTATTTGAATTCCAACTGCAAAAAGTTGGAGAGAAAATGTGGTGATACTAAAAATTAAAAAAAAGAGAAATACAGAAATCAATCAAATATTAAGTTATTTGTTAAACATGTGGCATCAATAGTGTTATTTTTTTATGCATGCTGTGAATTTATCAAGGTTTGTATTAAACACATCGATATTTGGGCATAATCTGTTAAATGTGCTACAGCTTCTTCTTACAAATACATTTTCAAGATAATTTGTCTTGCTCTTAGGGATATAAAAGGTATGGTATGGCGTGATACTGAGGGTATTGGGAAGGGGAAGGAGATGTGGAAAACGTACCTGGCTATTCAGATCTAGTCACCAAACACGGCTAAAGCCATTTCAAGTAATCAGACTGAAGCTTAGCACCTCACAAAGAGGAGACCGATTATTCTATATTATTCTCTCGCAGGCTAAATCCTATAAATGTAGGAGTTTTGTCTCTTTTTATTGTCGCTTTTTCGTTTCATCGAGTTTCAAAACACAACGGTGTTAAAAAGTTTTTACTTCAAAAAAAAATTTACAACTGTGCAGTTCACACACGGTAGAAATGAAACCTGGTGGGAAGACTACAAAGCACCGCACTAAGAGGGGACCGTTTATACTATCTCATTATCTCACAGGTTGAATCCTATAGATGTATGTGTTCGTTTATTTTCAGTGTCGCTATTTTTTGTTTCATCGACTTTCGAATCACAACGGTGCTTAAGAAGTTTTCACTTCAAAAATCAGAGTGCGCAATTCACACGCGGTACAAGTGAAACCTTCAGAAAACTATAGTAGACAAGAGTGGGGAATAAATGTTTAATTTTGTTTAATTATATTTGAAAATATGACAAAAAACAGAAAATTTATTTTGAAAAGAAAACATAATAAGCCGTATTAACGAGTGAGCGGTTCAAAGCATAAATAATATAATTTGTAAAAAAATTAAAACACTTGACATTGTATAGAGCACTGTAATTTGTTTATGTTTATATACACGAATGTGGAGCAATGATATTAATTTGTGAAATTCATACTTCCATTATGTTCTTTTAGGTGACGAGGATAGTACAGAATTGCGATTTTTGTTTGATGACAATTTTCTTACAACCCTCAAAAGAAGTCGAATTAAAAATCCTGCCCTTGGGGCTTGTACAGAAGCCTTGTGGAAAGACGGCCGGTGGTATTCAGGAAAAGTTGTATCCACAAGTGGAGAAATTATCAATTTCACATCTGAATCTGACTCAATTGACAAAGCATCGCACCAGGCAATACCTGAAAATTCATCTTTACTCAAAAAATCTACTTTGGATGGAGTCGATATTAGCAAACTTGATGCGGAGCAAAAAAATAATCAAAATGGAGAAATTATCAATTTCACATCTGAATCTGACTCTAACTCAATTGACAAAGCATCGCACCAGGCAATACCTGAAAATTCATCTTTACTCAAAAAATCTACTTTGGATGGAGTCGATATTAGCAAACTTGATGCGGAGCAGAAAAATAATCAAAATGGAGAAATTATCAATTTCACATCTGAATCTGACTCTAACTCAATTGACAAAGCATCGCACCAGGCAATACCTGAAAATTCATCTTTACTCAAAAAATCTACTTTAGATGGAGTCGATATTAGCAACCTTAAAGTAAATCCGTCTGGAAAGAAGAAATATTTCTGTTGTTACTGTAAAACATTACAGTCGAAGTTTGCCCGCCATTTGGAATTAAAACATAACACTGAAATAGACGTACAGAAATTCACAATTCTTCCAAAAGGCAATCATGAAAGACGTTTTATCATTGATGACATCAGAAAAAGGGGAAATTTTATTCATAACACAAATTCAAAATACAACACTGGTGTTTTGATCACATGCAGGCAACGCCAGCCAAATATTGTCAACAATGCCGAAGATTATATCTGTTGCGCTAATTGCAAAGGTTTTTTTTCCAAACGCACTCTTCGTATACATTACAAAAAATGCAATAAAGCGCATACAAAAGGATCACGTACAATAAATGTAATGGGAAGACGATTAACCGGTTTCCTACACCATAGAGCCAATGAAATCCTTAGATATAAAGTTTTCCCCGTATTGAGAGATGATAATATTACTAAATCCATTCAGTACGATGAACTTCTTATTGTGTTTGGAAATAAACTTTGTGAAAAGTACAAAACACACCAACAAGACATGATTAGAGCCCACCTGAGATTGCTAGGAAGGTTTAAAATGGCAATAAAAAAGATTAATAAGGAAATAACTGATTTTGCATCAATATTTCAACCACAGCATTTTGATTCCGCAATCAGCGCTCTTCGTGAATGTGCTAAATGGGATAAATCAATTATGTGGTTCAAAACGCCAGCTGTTGCCAATAATCTTACAACTCTGCTAAAAAAGTTGGCACGTTGTCTACGTGCAGAATGCATAAAAAAACAAGATGATGACAAAAAAAAAATGACAGAAGAGTTCCTTCTCCTTTTCGAAGAGGAAGTTCCTGTATTGATCAACAAGCCGGCAATTGAAGATCAGATTAAACAAAAACGACTGAAACAAGTAATTCTACCTTCAAAGGATGACATCAAACTATTACATGATTTTCTAAAAAAAAAATGTTTTACCTCTGCCGGCATTTTGAAAACGGATTTCAACTTTAACGCATGGAAAACTTTGTCTGAAGCGACATTAATATCCGTAATGATTTTTAATAGGAGAAGAGCGGGAGAAATAGAAAGAATTACCCTTTCCGATTTCCAGTGCCAGGAAACGATAGACGTGAATTCTGAACTATTAAGCCAAATTTCTCATGAAGACAGAAATCACGCCAAACAATTTGTGCGAATCACTCTACGAGGTAAATTAGGTAGGACCGTGCCTATTTTACTAAAAAAAAATTTAATACAATCAATTGACCTTATAATAAAGTTTCGCCAACAGGCTGGCGTACAGAAACATAATGAATACATTTTTGGAGTACCAAATACATCAAATAATGGCATAAAAAAACCCTATTTGCGAGCATGTGAGCTCCTTCGTGTATTTTCGAAAGAATGTGGAGCATCGTTCCCTTCGACGCTCAGGGGTACCACATTGAGAAAGCACATAGCAACGCATACTGCTATGCTTGGCATTGAAGAGTGTGACATGTCGGATCTGGCGAACTTTATGGGGCATAGTACCAAAATACACAAAGATGTATACAGAATGCCGGCAACAGTCAGGGACGTAACAAATGTATCTAGATTATTGGAACAGGCAATGGGTGGAGATACAACCGAAGAATATGACTCTGATACTGATAATAATTTCTTGCAACAGTCGGAAATAGTAAAAAATCATAGTCTGACGACTTCCCAGGCTTCGACTAGTCTCTTGGACAGCACTGTGTCTTCTGAACCGGAACAAATACGTGAGTTTTGAATTGTATTATTTCTTTCGGGGGTGACTATAATTGCACCCACTCAAATTCTGGATTAGATTGTTTAATAATGGTATCATAAATCAGTCAAATGTGTCCGATTTCTTTGAAGCCCTCCGTTGTTGAGTAGATACCTATGATCCTCCACTGTGAATCCCGGGTTCCAATCCCAGCATTTGCAAGTAAATTTTATTCCTGGGTTCGAGTCCCAGTAGAACCAATATCTTTTTCAGATTTTTCTGTCTCCAGATTTTGGTTGAGTTTTGCTAATATTGTCTTCATTTAATGAAATTTTATTCAATCAATTTCAATTATTTCACAATGAGTGTTCCAGAGAAGTAGATACTTTCAAAATCGGATTTAGTGCAAGCAGCCTATCATATCTTTTCATGTACATTATATCATGATTTATTCCAGGGGCTGAAACACGGGTGAGACGTGCTAAAATATCCACTTCAGATGACAGTCTTCCTGGATCAAGTCCTAAAAAAAATTATGATACAGAACATCGATGCCTGCCGAAGGTTGCAGATAACTCAATTGAATTCAATGATTCCAGCGAAAAACGACGCAGCAGTAAGTAGAGATGTGAACAATTTGAATGATATAGGACCAAATTTCTTGCTCTGAAAATATATTATTGTGCGACTTGTTGATCAGTCTCTTATCAGTAAATTATTCCATTGTGATGTTTAAATTTAAATTGTACCGCACCTGGGCAATGGGCATCTTCACGTTAATCTATCTGAGATTTCTCCACTGGAAAGCCACAATATTGAAATATATTGCATATAAATATACATACAGGGTGTGTTAAGGGACGTACTTAACCAGTGATTCATGACATTGTTTGGAAAAAAAATGTAAACATTTTTTTTTCTCCGGTGTCATTTTTGACGTTTTTTTTTTACAAAAACTAAAAAAAAAATAGCAGATGTTGGACAGTTGGGGGCAGGTAAGAGGTTGGGGGGTTATTCGGCTGAGTGATCAGTGACGTCATGCAGAAGATATTTTTTTGTTTGATTGTGGAGAAAAAAAAAAATAAGTCACCGGAGACAACAATTTCTCATACGATTTTTACTCAAAATAATGCCAGTTGTCACTGAAGTAAGTCAAGTTGGTCCCTTAACACCCTGTATGTAAATACATATAATATTATTATTTATTTATTTTATGTTTTTTTTTTTCAATAAATACCCAAAATTTATAATGACAGCTCCTCCTTACCATAAAGAGACAAGGCTCTTGTTTTTCGTGCTCAAAAAATAAAGTCATTAGGTAATAAAATATTGTAAATAATAACAAGAAAATAATAAGAAAAAAGAACAAAAGATTTGTCGGTAATGGATTTAAAAAAAAAACTGAAACAAATATGGACTCTTGCAGTAGTTTTAGGTAATTTTTCAATTACAACTTTGATACATAGACATAAGATTTATGGATCATTCATTTCTGCCTTCCAAGATTTTAGCTATCTAACAAAAGCCTTGTTTTTAACCATTCTGTAATAGTCAGTGCCCTTTACCTTGCAATGTATATGCCATATACCTTTTTAGTATGTGTTAAAAATGGATATTTCAATTTTGTGTTTCAGCATCCCCCTATGGAAAAACGAGAAGAGTGAAATGGAGCGAAGAAGAAAGAAAAGCAGTTTCAGAATATTTCGGTGACTTTAAAGCTCTTAAAAAATTGCCCTCACTAGATAAATGTCATTCCGCAATAATGAGGAATACAGTGCTACGTAAAAGGCAGCCACAGCAGTTGAAAACATGGATTGATAACCAAAGAAGAGCAGAAACCCGCCGTCAATCGTATGCTTTTAAAAAAGACCTTTTATAGGTACCTAGTAATGCCTAGCATAATCCTTATTTTGTCAAAACCGCCGATTGAGGAAGGAGAATGATGATTTCAGTAGGAGTATATTTGAGGCTGAGTGTTGAAACAAAGACGGCAATCTCCAATTATTTTCATTTTTAATAATACGCATACAATGTCTTTTTTAGATCTTTTGCCGTACCATAATGCATAATTTTTGCTTTTAATTTTTTCCATTAGTTACAGTCTGTGTATATTTTATTGTGATTAAATGGTAGATTATTTAGTTATTTTCAATTAATTTCAATCAAATATTGCAGAACCAATAACATTTATTCAAAAATGTATTTTTGTTTCTCTATCCATCACCATATCTAACTCATTTTGTTTCAACACGCCTCATTTAAAAAAATTATGTAATAAATTTTGATTAAAAATTTCTCGTCTATGGGCAGATACCTCTTTTCAAATAGACTCCAAAATTTTGGAATATCTAAATTTCCTACCCGAGGGTATAAATCATAGCTTCTCTATGTTTTATATAGGTATCGCTTACACTGACCTACGTCTTATTTTTTTTTGGCAGTGTATAAACTCACAACTAATCGATGGTGATAATGTGATAACCAATGTTTATAAATGGTTTTTCGATATTGTGGTGACAGCTTTTATGTTATAATATCTATGTGTTTTTTTGTACATAACTTGCCTCAATTTTCTGCAAAAATTTTTATTTTAACTTCCCAATCTTTTAACAAAATGCAAAAGTATGCTGCAGTGCTTTTATTTGTACTGGAGTTATTGTTGATATTATTGTCTTAATATACCTATTTCTCTTTAAACTTTGCATTACAATATGAACCTCTCAGGTGGGTAAAATATGTATATTAAAATTGTTGTAAATAAAAGTTTCCACTTGTAAGTAAAGTTGCATTTTCCGCATTTTGTTTTTAAAAATCCAGTGGTGTCATACAAAATTTCTTTGTAAAATAAATAAAAAGAAAGCAGAACTAATTTAAAATCACCCTGCCTAGCAATTCCGTATTTTTTCTGAGATCGTTATTGGATAACGGACGTTATCTCCTGTCAGATTTGTGTGATTTTTATGGCTGTTATTTGCTTTTTGGGGGCATCCATTAATTACGTGAGCACAAACGGGGGGGGGGGGGTCCAGCAAAATCTCACGTTACTTGAAAAGAATATACGAACAAAATTTATCTCACCGAGGGGGGGGGGGGGGTCTAGATTAGAAGAAAAACTGCTCACGTAATTAATGGATGGCCCCTTTCTATGTACAAAGCACATTAAATGAATAAATAATAATTTGTGTTTAAATCGATCTAACTAAAATACGTGACAGTAAATATGTAAAAATCACACAAATCAGACAGGAGATAACGTCCGTTATCCAATAACGATCCCACAAAAAATTTGGAATCGCTGAGCTGTTCTCTTGCAAATATTATAACTATTTTCTTAGCTTATTATTATCGTTTTAAAATATGGGTTACTATAAAATTATTATGCTGTGTAGCATTAAAAATTGTATATATTTTTTTTATATGTTTACTCAGTTTTTATTTTGTACAATATTTTATCTTACTTAAATCTTAAAAAAACTGATCATTCAGTTTGATTGTAAGAAATCACTCATTTTTCCTATTTTTTAATTTGTATTTTTTATTGTAATATAAAACATATGGGTTACATTTATTAATACATATTTTACAAAGTATTACTTTTATGGTGGTTTCAACCATATTATTTGTGAAACATTGTTTTTGTAAGATAGTAGTCGCCTTCACATAATTGAACTTTTTTTGCCTGATATTTATTTCATGGAACGGTAAAGGTTCTATTTTTTTAAGTATGTTTTTTACGTTAATCCATAACTATTTACCCCCTATCCTTTGATTGATTTCGCTAATGCGTTTATAAACAGGATTGCTAGGTCTGTTAATACTTGCTCTTAATTGCTAAAGCAACCTAATGGATACTAGAAATATATATTTCAATAAAGTATTATAAAAAAAATGATATTGTTTTATTTACGTAAAAAACAAATTTTACTCCGAAATCTGGTCGCTGATTGGTTAGGTAAGTATAAACCAATATAAATGTATATTTTTAAGCTCCATACAGGAAGCCCTCAGGAAAATGATTTCCCTTGAGGCCTACGTCATCTCTGGGAATGCTGTATGGGGGATCTATTTGAGGGAAGGAAGGAGAGGAAATTTGGGGAAGGAAAAGGGTGTGAGGGGTGGGTAGGTTCCTGGGATTAGGTGGGTCCAGGAATGATGAACACAATATAAATCCGCTTCAGGGCATCTTTTCTTAACGTTTTTACCTAAATTCTTACTACGAAATTTTATCATTCAAAACCTTTGATATTTGTTTAAATATTCATAAAAAATTACAGTAAAATTATTATTTTTTAAATCTTATATTTTTCTTTTTCCTTTCATTCAGCTGAAATAAACTACTATTTTTATTATAATATTGACTTTTTTAATAAGGGGAAGGGATCCACGACAACTCAACTAAGTGACAATTCAACACCCCTATAAAAAGTCAAAAATAAAATGAGGAATATTTGCGACGCGTTCCAGAGTGGAAGATACTCTCAGTACTGCCCTCTTGTAAGAGCACCATTTAGAATTGAATCTTTGGTTGAAATGGCTTTAGCAGTTTTTGGTGACCAGATCTGAACAGCCAGGTACTACCCTACCTTCCTCTTCCCCAACTCCTACCCACTACCTTCAGCCTCACAACATGTCAGTAATGCGCATAGTGAATTTAATTTAATTAAATTTTGCACACATTATTTTTTAAATTATTAAAATTTATTATTTTAAAATTGACTTCATTTTATGCGTTGTGTATATTATATTACCTATGTACAAACGGTAGTTTTTTCCTAACATGGACGTATGCCTAGCTTGGAGGTCGATAAACTATTTACAAATGAAATAAAGATATAAATAATAATTAAAAAAATAACTTAAGAAAGAATGTTGACATTATTTATCATCATAATACACATATCCAAGTTTAATGAATTATTCTCACTGCGTAAAAATCTAATATTATGAGTGTCATCTAGCGACAAAATAATTAATACCTGTGTCTTAATACAATAGAAGTTTCCTACTTACCCTGTGTTCTAAAGTATGCTTTATCGAATTCTCACCGAAAATCTAATATTATGAGTGTCATCTAGCGACAAAATTATTATTACCTATATCTTATTCCAATAGAAGTTCCCTACTTACCCTTTGTTCTAAAGTATGCATTATGTATATGGAACACCTCTCTGTGTAACGCATTATTTGAGACCACGACGGCAGTTTATGTGTGACGCACATTTTGGGGACAGTCCTCAATCTATCGTGTATATCGAATAGCCAAATGTCTTCAAACTATACCGTAGATACATGTTTGGATATATATTTAAAACGGCACATCATATTCGTATATAGCTGTGCGGGGGTAGTTTTTAAGGGTGTGTTAAACAAAATGGTGCAAAAAAAAAAGTGTATATAATTTGGCTCAAAGCATGCTTTCCGCAAATATATATATATATATATATATCAGCGAAAACATGTTTTTAGGCTTACTATTTTATTTTAGCACTCTTTTTAATGTATCTTTGTAAAGCTGTTTTTTTTCCAAATAAAGATATTATTATTATTATTATAACTCTATCTCGGCACATACTTCTTGCTTCGTTCCCATTCATAGATCGTCTTACACTATAATACAACGTAATTTGTAACAAACATATTATAATATAACATTACTTGGGATGCGGGTATGGGTACCGCCACTCCGGTAATCATTTATTGGATAACAATACTCCTACCATAGGTCGCCCCAAGTGGTTTCGTGATTTGGGGTGGCCGGGTTGCGTATTTACAAAACCTATACCGATTCAGTCGCTGTACCGACAATTTACATTTTAAATATACCTCTATATTGGTTATTTTTTATCACATTGCAAAAACAAAAATTGTTCTAAAGTCTAGATAAAATAATCTTTCTGATGTGTATATTAGAAATTAATAATTTTCTTTCTAAATATTTAAATTTTAATATTATTCCCGTACATTGTAAAGACACCTCTATATTGATAATTTTTTATCACTTTGCAATAACCAAAATTGTTCGAAAATCTAGATAAAATAATCTTTCCAATGTGTATATTAGAAAGTAATAATTTTATTTCTAAATATTTAAATTTTGATATTGAAAATTTAAAGCGACTGAAACGGTATAGGTTTTGTAAATACGCGGCCGGGTTCATGGGACCAGGTTGGTCTAGGTCTTGGCGGCGAAAGCGTTTGCCCACCTAGTACGTGGCGTGCCGGATCGGGAGAGACTGGTTGAGGTACATCTTACCTAATCCTCTCTAGACCTAACCCGGATACTCTCGATCCATCGCCTCGCACCACAGTGGGAGGGATGGTCCGTCACTCCTGGACACATTGACCCCCAGATTCCTACCTACCCCTCCTACCTTTTTATCCCAAAAAACTTTTTTCCTCTTCTTCCTTTATCTGAAAAGACCCTCCACCCTTCATCCCAAAAGATGTCGCAGACACTGAAATATTTTTTTCCTCGGGGCCTCCTGTGTAGATCTAATATAAAAAAAATACTTTTCTGTTATTCTCTGACTTTTGAATTGACCTCACTCAATTATTTGATTATTGTACTATTGTACCACCCATTATAAATTTAGCCATTGTTTTCCTAAACACGTTCATTAAAGAACAAACATATTATTAAAATAAATATCCATGATATTAATAGTATCTAATTAATTATTTTTTAACGAATAACACATGTTCCCAATGATGTCATTTGCGAGCGAACTGTATCTAAATTTCTTTAATAAACATTAAACAGTGTTAATCTCAAGTGATCTGCCAAGTAAATATGGTCCTGGTCCTGAATAGTATCTGCCTGTACATAATCTCAAGTGCTCTGCCAGGTAAATATGGTCCTGGTCCTGAATAGTATCTGCCTGTACATAATCTCAAGTGATCTGCCAGGTAAATATGGTCCTGGTCCTGAATAGTATCTGCCTGTACATAATCTCAAGTGATCTGCCAGGTAAATATGGTCCTGGTCCTGAATAGTATCTGCCTGTACATAATCTCAAGTGATCTGCCAGGTAAATATGGTCCTGGTCCTGAATAGTATCTGCCTGTACATAACATATATAAATAATAATATTATCACGTTCATTTTTGATGGCCGGCGTAGTCCAGCGGTAAGGCTCTTGACTAGCACTCCGAAGGTCGCGGGATCGAAATAAATTTTATTTAATTAATTTGTGTTTTTTCACAATTTATTTATTCATTTAAAATAATATGTAGTATATTTGCGGTACGTTCCAGAGTGGAAGATACTCTCAGTATCGCCCTGGTGTAAGACTACCATCCAGAATTGAAACGGTGCTTGAAATGGCTTTAGCGACCAGATCTGAATAGCCAGGTACTTCCCCACGTATCGTATCAATAATCTGTGCCTAAATCACATTAGCTCTGCGGACGACATGATTCTCCTAGCTCCGTCGATCAAGGGGTTGAGAATATTACTAAAAATCTGTGAGGAATACGCAAATAACCACAACATGGTGTACAACCCCAAGAAAACGGAGCTAATTGCATTCCACCATGGAAAAAATCCCGAGAGGATGCTCCCCGTACAACTTAACGAGAAACCATAAGCACATCCACGAATGTAAAATACTTGGGGCACATCATCACTGAAGGCCTCTCGGATGATGGTGATATTGAACGACAGAGGAGAAGTATCAGTGTTTTGTCAAATATGATTGCCCGAAGATTCTTCCGATGCAGCAATAATGTTAAAAAAACATTATTTAATGCATTCTGCACTAGCCTGTATACATGTGAAACATGGTGTCAATACCGAGTAAGCTCAATGGAACGTCTCCGGATCCAATATAATGATGCGTGCAGAATCATATTTGGATTCAGTAGGTATAGCAGCGCTTCAACAATGTTCACAGAATTAGGACTCCACGGATTCGCCAGTCTGATGAGACACCGGGTCACTGGAGCCAGGATGCGGCTAATGGCCTCCGACAACACGTTGGTGACCGCAGCCTTCCAGCACCAAGCTCCACTCCTGAGTGAACGATGGGCCCGAGCGCACTCAAGATCACGCCCTGCATAATAATTGATTATTTATTTTTGTTATTATTAATTTTAATTACTATTATTTTTTTATTTATTTTTATTTTCTATTTATGTTCTTATTTCTTTACTGTGTAAATATATAAATATGTATAACTATATGGGACGTGTGGGATTGCACTATCCTCCCCATATCCTGGAATAAAGATTATTATTATTATTATTATTGATGCATGTCGTGAGTGCAAATGCCAGAAGAAGTCGGGAACGCCCAAGGAAGATATGGCACGATCAAGTGAACCAAATAGGTACTTCCCTCGGGCCATGTCAAGAACCACAGTAACAGAAGAAGAAGTATGAATGTGAATGAGGTAAAGAGTGTGTGCCAAGACCAAGTTGTTTGGCGATCCATCCTTTCTGCTTCCCCCTAGCGTGATAGTTAGTTAAGTGTTTTAAAATCTATGCTAGAGCGAAACCGGGTAGCAATGCTAAGAATAAATCGTAAAATCATTTCAGTGTATTTTTGTATTGCTGTGGGACATTATATATATAATTTACCGCGGAGAAGTTGGGGGTAAGAAAGCGCAAAACAGTCTAACGTAGACACAAAGTCTGCCTCATGTATTATTCGTCGTTCGGGTCATTGTGAAACTGCGAAGGGTTGCCTGTCTCCTATCTCTAACCCCTCCCCCGGCTGCCAGCCTGCCCCCACCGTATCGATCCCTTCACCTGTTGCGCATGTCTCTCAACCCACCCCCCCGTCATTCAACCCCAAGTGGGGGGTCACCCCGGGAGGGGAGGCTTGGAGGGCCACCAACCACTCAAACCCCCTCCCGCCGGAACACGGAGACTAACAGGACACCCCAGTGAGCCTCTTGCATGATTTTTGATTTTCTCAGTCAAGGTTTTTATATATTTTAAAACTTTCTTCCTCCCCTGGGGCTAAATCCGTTTTTTCGTAATCCTCTGTAAATTTGCTACAGCATTGACGATAATTCCTTTCAATGCAAAGCCAGCGCCGTTATCCTTGGTGATTTTCGACTGTGAAAGATAACCTTTGAAAATAACCGATGTTGAAATATTGAAAAATTAATGACGCTAAAACGGCACACAACTATTATTATACTCTTGTTACCTTACTTAAGTAACGCAGATACATCCATATCACACTTCTATCGGTTTATCTCCAACAAGAACTTGTCAAATACGGCAAATCAGCATCTCACTGTTGTGAAAACGACTGGGTCTGATCGGATCCAAAATCTCAATCTAACCACGCAAGAAAAAAAGGTTAGTACGTTTTTATCCAAAACCATCACACTGATTGATAATTTTCAGATGTATATTAATTTCTTTTGATAATTTCTATTTTTCATTTATTGTCCGTCATCATCAACATCTAATATTTGAGATAAAGTAATTTTGTTGTAACTTTACATACTATTTTTCAGCAATTATATTATACTTGCATTTATTATTTTTAAATATGTATTTGTTCCAGAGTGAGTCCCGAGAATTATTCTTTGCTAACTGGGTAATTAAATTAGTTAATTAAGAATTTTATGTTTGTGTTGTGTTTCGTAACGCCGAATCGGATCTTGACAGGTTTGTTCTGCTTCACCACCACTGGAGCGATTTCGGTCGAAAAATGGACCACTTTTATTTTTCTGCAATTGATAGCGGTCCACAAATGGACCACATTTTCCTACCATTCGAAAAACATTTATTGCAATTATTTAAAACATTTCCATGGCCAGCCAATTATTTTAACACGAAGCTATTGAAATACTTTATCTATTATGATCATAAAGACTGAGGGAACTAAGTATACCTCTAGGAATATACTGCACTGTGTTTCAGGCTGAGATGAAAGCCATCTTGGCCTGCGCACAGGAGAATATACGTATCGGGTACAGGAATAAGAACATAACTATTTGTTCTGATAGCCAGGCAGCCCTTATGGCACTGGAAAGTAACCGATGCGACTCCAGACTGGTGATGGAATGTAGAACCGTTCTTACAGAACTCGGCACCATCAATAAAATAACCTTGATATGGGTACCAGGACATAAGGGTATTGAGGGCAACGAGCGGGCTGACGAACTAGCAAGGAAAGGGGCGAAAGTACCACTTGCGGGATCTGAGCCGGCCGTAGGAGTAGCAGCTTGCCACACCAAATTACATATCGAGAGGTGGGTCAAATCCCAGCACTGGAAAGAATGGGAGAGGGCACCCGGAATGAGACAATTCAAAGTACTCATAAACGGACCCGAAACTACTCGATATGGACAGAAACTCGCTGAGGGAACTGGTAGGCCTACTAACGGGACACTGCCATCTCAGGAAACACATGCAGCTATTGGGAGTGGAAAGCACCAGTAGATGTAGAAAATGTGAAGAGGATGAAGAGACTCCAATTCACTTACGGTGCCAATGTCCTGCCCTGGTGGGAATTAGGCTCAGATACCTGGGGAGACATGTTGTAGAACCAGAAGACCTAGCCACATATCCGATAACAACTCTGGTGAACTTTATTAAAGGGACTGGGTTATTGTTAAAGTATTGAGGTAAAATGGGAGAAAGTACAATGGGCCCATGGCCTAAGTACTCACGGGAACCAATGGTAAACCGTCTCCGCTTTAAAAAAAATAAAATGATCATAAATGTCGCAAATCTGAAGTTCGTAGACTATTTTAGAACAATGTTAAAAATAAATTGTTATAATATTTTTTTCCCGCCGATTTTTTGAACAGCTGTTTACGAATAAAATTAAGTCCCTTTTTCATAGATATGCACCTTTCATTATCAAGTATAACACAGACACTATATAGCAATCGAAAATATTCTATGTTGACTCGAATAAGCATCCCTGAAGGCAGTTTCGAGTAAAAAACATCCAAGATTCGCGCGGTTATAAACTTTACGATTTTTTTTTAAATTCCACAAATATGAGATAAACGGTAAAATACAGGTTAATTCATTGGCTATATAGCATATAACACTTTAATTAGTTTTTATATCTCCATGTTAAAATTCGAACGTATGATTTTTTAATGTTGGCCAAAAATTTTAAAAATGACATTTTGGGAATTCTCGAGCAATCAAGGCAAATTTATTTATTTCGCGTGATCGCTCCAGTGGCTAATATGGCAAGAATTCAAAATTACTGTTTAAATATATTTAAAATATGATCTTTTTTTTTCCTCTTTAGTTTCAAGTATTTCTTAATATTTTTTGGAATGTTAAAATATTAAATGTACGACTACCACAACACGGGCATTAGCCTAGTGTGGTAGCCAAAAAAAACAAATATCTGTTACTAATAAAAAAATTATGAAATAAATAAAAATAAATCGCACATTAGATACCTACCACCATAGGTACCAACATTTTCCGGCAGTTTCCATCACAACGCTATTGCCTATTTTTTCGTTTCTTATCGTGACAAACTAATCATGCTCACCGATCGAATATACCGCCGTTGATTGAGTAAATCATAATAAAAACAAAGTGTACTTTTGGTTCAACTTGAAAATATTCAAGTGACTATCAGGATGGACACCTACTTAGAACAAACAACATAACCTACCGTGAGTACCTTTGTGACGTACCTTGCTATTTGGTTTATGCAGACGCATTCTCTCAGAGATCTAAATGCACTACTAGCGTACACGCCAGACACGCCCAATGTTGTGTTTCCTTCTGCCGATTCATTTCTTTAGTGATTCACATGATGTGAAGATTATAATTGAATTAATGCAGTTACTGCCCTCTGCATTTTTTTTTTATTTACCGACATTTTGTATGACGATAATACAGGTTTCTATTGTGCGTCCAGATGGCGCTCGTGTCGGGACAATGCAAAAGAAGGAAGAATTAAAGGACATATTAAAAGCCGATTTCTTGTATTTTCTGCCTCTTTTTATCGCTAATATTAGAACAACAGAGACAAACCTTCTGGAATACACAGATTTTATTTTAAATTCTATGGGTGGTAAAAATCAAGTGGACTCTATCTATACGGATTTTTCAAAAGCCTTTGATAAAATTAACATTGAACTGCTTCTGAAGAAACTGTTAAAAATCGGGATGAAGGGTGACCTTCTCAGATGGATCAAATCGTTTGTGACAAACAGAAGTCAAGCAGTTAGAGCTAAGGGTTTCTCCTCTCGTTTTTTCAATATACCTTCAGGAATCCCGCAAGGATCACATCTCGGACCTCTCTTGTTTATTTTATATATCAATGATATGAGTGAATGCTTTAAAAATTCCAAATTCCAAATTTTTGCTGATGACACTAAAATTTACAAAAAAATCACTAATATTAATGACAGCCTAGAATTGCAAGATGATATTAATAGGCTTGGAATATATTGTGCGAACAACCAACTGTTCCTTAACCTAGAAAAATGTAACACAATATCATTCACCAAAAGCATAAATCCCCTAAAATTTTCATACTTTTGTATTTAAATATTTTCAAGGACGTAGAGATAAAAAGATGTTGTGAAGTGAAGGACTTAGGAATAATTATGGACTCCGGAATGTCTTTCCGAACACATATAAATTCCATCTGTGACAGGGCATACAAACTTCTAGGATTCATCATAAGAGTGACCAAACCATTCAGGTCACCACACGTAATCAAAATACTGTATGTCTCTTTTGTTCGCTCAATATTAGAATTCGGATCAGTCATATGGAATCCCCAATACAAAGTTAATATTGAAAGGTTAGAAAGAATTCAAAAAAAGATACTGAAACACCTAGACTTTAAATCCATTCGAACATCAGAAAGCCTAAAAAACTCATTAACATTCCATAATTTATCAACCTTAGAAGATAGAAGAAATATATCCGACCAGAAATTTCTATTCAAAATTATTAACAACGTTGTTGACAACAACTATCTTCTGGAACACATTAATTTCCACTGTCCAATAAGAAACACAAGGTCAAACCAACTATTCCACATCCCACACTCAAAAACAAATTACACACAACATTCATTTCTCCGAAGGACGTGCACAAAATACAATGATATCTTTTACGACGCTGATATTTTCCATTTGTCCTCAGGCCAATTTATTAAATTCATAATAGAAAAAATCAAAACAAATTGTTAATTATGAACTCTCCACCCCTGCTGCATGTTTTCCTTCTTTTTATAATAATAATAATAATATTTGGATGATTTACATATCCCACATGCTTTAATTTGTGTATTTTTTTTTCAATTCTGTTGTACATATATAGATATTTTCTTTTTTTCTACCACTTTATGTTTTCTTTTATGTTTTAATCTATGTTTATAAATATATATTATAAATGTTAGCGGAAACTTCGCTGGTTAATGCAACCATGTAATATGTTACTCTAATATGAAAATATGTATAACTGTTTGTTTCCTTAATAAACTAAAATAAAAAATAAAAAAAAAACAACAAACAAAGTCTTGTTTCCTTGTTTGACCTTTAGTTAAAGATTAGGGAACCGGCCCCGTAAGTAGTTTTTCAATCTGTACAAATAATTGTTGCATGTTGAAGTAATTAATTATGTTTAAACTAAAAGAATCGCCATATAAAATAACTCAATTTCTCGGAAGAAAAGACCCAACCAATTCCTAACACATGATTTGAATCACTTGAAATTGCATGTAAGACGCTCATTTTTCCGAAACCGTGACCGACTTGGCCACCCTAATCCCAAACCCTTCAAAACTTGCGAGCAGGACGGACACCCTAATCCCCCAGCCCGAGAACGGGACTGACCTACTCGAAAAACGGGATAAGTGAATGTGGGATCCCGGAGATGGGATTGCAGCTTTTGAACCCTATAGTAATCGAACTCTTGCGGTGGTTAGGTTGGAATTTTTAAACCGATAGGATCTAGTGGTTTATAGGTATAAAACCAAATTTGAACTTTTAAAATGATCAAAAATAAATTTTTATATCATATTTCTGCAAACATTAATTGGTTTAATTTTTTTAATTTAGCTTAACACTGAGACCCTGAGGACAATAATTCGTCTCAGGACCTAAGTATCTTTTGAGGAAAGGGCAGAGATGAAGTTCTGGGAAGTCAACCAAAAGAAATTCATAACATTATTATACACCGTTGCAACGACATAACTACATGTAAATGCAATACCTTGGAATGTGTAGACAGTATTAAATATCTTGGAATTATCATAGATAAATTTCTGAGGTGGGATAAACATATAGACTTAACTTCCGCAAAGGTCAGGAAACTTGCACATCTTTTCATGGCAATTAGAAATATTCTCTGCGTAAAAGACATGAAACGAATTTACTTTGCCATGTGTAATTCCATATTAGATTATGAATCCTTAGGTTGGGGCGGTTGTACTAAAACAATACTTGATCCCTTAGCAAAATCTCAGAAATCACTTCTAAGAGTCATTGTAGGGGCGTGTAAATAGCCCCTGACACGAGGGAGATGACTACCCTATGTAAATTAACGAAAATTGAATTCTTCCCTATGTGACACAAAAAACAGTCGACCCAGCAATTCCAAAAACCAAAGTGAAAACAAACAAATACTCACTCAGAGAATGCAGCTCAGCCACGATGTCCACACAAAAAGACACTTCTTTTCAATAAAAATGTCAAGGCGATATTGCATAATCTTAACAGATGTTTCGCACAGCAAGGAAGTTTCAACAATGAAAATTTGCATATTAATAATACGTGCCAAAAAAATCTTATACAACAATAATTCAAGTACTGGATGAATTATTCTTATGACTGACAAGGAGAGACATCTCTTGGACTTTTACTGACACTCCCGTCAGAAGTAATTGCCTGATTCACAAAGGTAAGGAAATGCATGAATACACTGCATCTCAAGTCACATAGGTTAAATTCAATACAATACAAAAACCGTAGATGGCGCCCTTATGGTCTTATAGCATAAATTATTAATTTAAAGAAATTAATGCCCAAATATATTTATGGCGCATATCCATATTCCCCGCCTTGGAAGTTCGTAGAGCTTACAAAAGAAAGAGTATAAAAATACAAATGAAACAAGAAATGAAATAGAAATAAAGTGACTATTCACCGGTAATATTCAGGAATGACACGCATTGGAAATTCGCAGAATCTCACAAAATAAAGAAAAATAACTAAAAATACAATGTAATAAAGTTCAATTGACCAAGATAACGGATATTAAGTAATGCCATGTCTGGGTCAGAGATCATTGAAACAATGACTAAAAACAAAAAATAAATAAATAAAAATAAACAAAAATAGATAAAATATAAAATTATTGCGTTGGAATGGGATATAATTTGACAACCGGACGTTTAAAAGAACCAAATCTTGTCTTTACCGTCGCAACGCGAACAATTTTATCCATTCCGGGATGGATTTCAGTTATCACGCCTAAAGGCCAATTTAACGGAGGGGAATCTTCTTGTCCCACTAGTACGACAGTTCCGATATCAATCGGATGATCAGAAGTAGTCCACTTCTGCCTGACTTGCAAGGTGTGCAGATACTCTGAACGCCACTTCTTCCAGAAGGACTGAACCATGCTGTCTAATAATTGCTTACGCTGAGTCAAATTGATTTTACCGTCTGCCAGGACAGAAGCAGGCAAGTACTGCAATGTTGTCGACATTAAAAAATGCGCAGGCGTAAGGACTTCTGGATAAGGGTCAGAAGACATAACTGTAAGTGGACGCGAATTCATTATGCACTCAATTTGAACTAGCACAGTCTGTAACTCCTCATAGGTGAGAAGCTGAGTTCCAATCACACGGTACAAGTGTGTCTTCATGCTCTTTATGTTCGACTCCCACATACCCCCAAAATGAGGCGCGCGTGGTGGAATCATTTTCCACTCTATACGACGCTTAGCGAGTTCGCGCTTTAATGAGGGCTCATATTCAGATTCAACCAAAAACTTGTAGACGTCATCTAATTGTGCCTTCGCACCCACAAAATTAGTACCATTATCTGAATACAAGCATGTTACCGGGCCACGCCGAGAAATAAAACGGCTGAAAGCAGCCAGAAAAGCATTTGAAGTTAAGTCAGAGACCAACTCAATATGAATAGCCTTGGTCACAAGGCATACGAATAGACAAATATATGCCTTTTGAGAATGTTGTCCTCTCCGACGAGTCAGCGTAATACGGAGGGGACCTGCGTAATCTACACCGGTATGTACGAAGGCCTTTGCTTCTGCAACACGATATGACGGTAAATCTGCCATCTTCGGTGTAGGATGCGATGGATTTAAGCGGAAGCAACAATTGCATTTCCGCACCATCGCCCTAATAACAGTCCTAGCATCTAATATCCAATAGCGTTGACGTAAGATAGACATAAGAAGTCCTGGGCCTGTATGACAGTTCACGACATGAAAGTGAGCGATGATCAGATCGACAACACAGTAATGTTTGGGAAGTAAAACCGGATGTTTAACCTCAAAAGGTAAATCCGATTTAGAAAGCCGCCCCCCAATACGTAACAGATTATCTCCATCAAGAAATAGAGATAAACTCTGAAGTCTTTTGGAATGAAATTTGCCTTTCTGGAGTGCAGCAATATCTCCTGCAAAATGAATACTCTGCACAGCACGAATCACAGCCTTTTCAGCAGTCATAAGATTATTGACCGTTCCAGAGGAAAGTGATATCTTTTTTATGAATCGGAGGACATAAACAACAATCCTTAGTAGTTTATCCCAAGTGGATATACGCTGAGCCACTTCACTCAGGACCGATTTTTCACCCTGAAATGTTGCAATGAGCACATTAGCCTTGTGTTCAGGCATTTCACCAGTATTGGTAGGGTGAAACGGTTTTAATGGCCATTCCAAAGGTGGGCTGCGAATCCATGATGGGCCGTTCCACCATAAATCATGTGAAACGAGTTGGGAAGGAAGCATGCCACAAGAATCCTTTATAATACTTTGAAAATTGCATACCAACATCTATTGTAAAACGAAACGATTGTTACCCAAAATGGGTTAGTACTGAACTAAAAAAACTCATTCAATGTAAAAAAATTGCTCACATTAACTATAAATCCAATAACTCTATTGACTGCTATAAAATTTTTTCTGATTTACGAAATAAATGTAAAAGTCTATCTAAAAAATGCTATTCAGATTATATTACAGATGTAGAGCAGACTATCAAGTCAAATCCAAAACATTTTTGGAATTATGTGAAGTCTCTTAAAGACAATAACGGCTGTCCTAGATCAATGTATTCAGGGCGCAAACATGCTGACAATGATCAAGAAATAGTTGATCTCTTTGCTGATTATTTCTCAAGTGTTTATGAACACAATAATGATAATGTGTCTTTACCTGAATTTAAATACACCAATGTCACTGATATATCAACATGCCACATTTCCCTGGATGATGTTAATAAAAAGATCAGATCTCTAGATTGTAAGAAGGGGTCAGGTTCTGACAAAATTCCTCCGGTATTCATAAAGGAATGCGCTCAGTTTATAGCAGCTCCTCTTCAACACATATTTAATCTCTCACTCCGAACTGGAATATTTCCTGGTCCTTGGAAACTTAATCACTTGACACCTGTATTTAAATCAGGTGATAAAAATTGTGTTTTAAATTATAGACCAATTTGCATACTGTCTACCATCCCGAAAATGTTTGAAAGTATTGTCTTAGATAAGATTGCTGATAAGTTTAGGCATATTATTACTCCAGAACAGCATGGTTTTGTTACCGGACGGTCAACCACAACCAATATTCTATTATATGAACACTATATCTGTGAAGCTTTCACGTCTCATGCACAAGTAGATTCAATATATACTGACTTTTCAAAAGCCTTTGATAAAGTAAATATTAATATCCTTCTCGCGAAACTGCAAGCCCTTGGTATACATGGATCATTCCTAAAATGGTTGAATAGTTACCTCTGTAACCGTGAACTCATGGTAAAATTAAATAATAAATTTTCGTATAAATTTAAAGTAACTTCGGGAGTTCCTCAAGGCTCTCATCTGGGCCCACTTCTCTTCATTTTATTTATAAATGATCTATCTTTATGTTTCGATAATGTCAAATTCATTCTATTCGCAGATGACCTAAAGCTTTTTAAGATTATAAAATGTTTAAATGATGCACTTATCCTTCAGCAAAATTTAGATAGACTTGCCAGCTGGTGTGAAATAAATAAATTATTCCTAAACGTAAAAAAATGTTTCCACATGTGTTTTTACCGTTCACGGATTCCAATATCTACATCGTATTTAATTAACAATAATGAAATTGCATTAGTACCATTTATCAAAGACCTTGGTGTTATCTTTGACCGGAAACTTGCATTTGATCGTCACTGTGAAACAATTTCCAATAAGGCCATGCAAATTCTAGGTTTTGTAATACGTAACACAAGGACTTTTCAAAACATTGAGTCAATTAAGCTACTTTACTGCTCTCTTGTAAGATCGCAGCTGGACTATGCATCTCCTGTATGGTCTCCGATTTATACCTATAACTTACACCGTTTGGAGAGAGTTCAAAGAAAATTTCTTCGATACGTTCAATTCAAATTGAGACAGCCTGTAATTGAAATCCGCTACAATGCATTAATGTCTGATCTAAACCTACCACTACTTTCTACCCGGCGTACTATTAATGACATTCTTATACTTTTTAAATTACTGAACAATCTCATAGACTGCCCTCAAATGTTAAGTGTTATAAATATTCGTGTCCCTGTTAAACCAACTCGACTCCACCACCTTTTCCACAGTGACAATCATAGCACTAACTATTCCTATCATTCACCGCTAGTGCGTTTTCACCGAACTGCCAATACGTATACAGACCTTTTCGATATTTTCAAAACCTCACCGTCTTGCATCAAAGCAAAAATAACTAGTTATTTATGTAACTGATATGTTTGAAAAATGATAAATATTTGTTGTACTAATATGCATCGTATGTATGTATGTACTGTATGTTATTCTATATATATATGTATAATGTTTGTAAATGTTCAATACACCTGTATTATGTATGTAATAGCCCTATGTACGGGCGTTTAAATAATAAATAAATAAATAAAAATAAAAAAAAGAAAGGCAGTCGCTCGGGTTTTCACTACCAGCAACATGGTAAAAGTTCTCTGGAGACAAATTTTCTTGGCACTGAGCTACGCGATTACTAACAAACACCGACCAGCGATGCGGTGAAGAATGTATCCAAGAGAGCGCAACGGTAGAATCGGAAAACGCATATGTTCCTGCAATAGGAAGACGCTCAGAATAATTATCTTGAACCGTCCGTATTAATTTGGACATCAATACTGCGGCACAGAGCTCCAAACGAGCGAGGGTCGTCACTTTGGTGGGAGAAACCTTTGATTTTGCGCACAACAATCTCACTGTAATTTTTCCAAACAGATCAGTGGTGTGCAAATAAATCACACAGCCGTAACCATTCATGCTTGCATCGCAGAAAGCAACAACGAGCACCGTACTGTCTTTCAGGACACCAACATGGCGAGGGATTTTTATCATTGAAATTAGAGGAAATTCCTGTGTAAGCGCCGAAAACCGACGAATAACGCTATCAGGGGGTGTATCATCCCAACCAATGTTGCACAGCCATAGCTCTTTGATAAGTAATTTAGCGTACAGAATGACAGGGGCGACCAAGCCGAGGACATCAAATAAGCGGGCGACTATGGAGAGTATGCTCCGCTTTGTGCACTTCTCCTGAACATAAGATGTCGTAAAGAAGAAGCTGTCATCAGCTGGTTCCCACGAAAGGCCCAACACCTTAGAGGTATTGTTAGAACCAACAGTGAAGTCCACTGTGCTGCGGTGAGAATCCGGGAGGTTCTCAAGTACAACTTGAGAATTACTAGTCCATTTTACTAAATCAAAGGCACCGGACTTAAACAACGAGATTAATTCTCGAGAAAGACGTATGGCGCTGGGCTCATCTGCAATAGAATAGACCAGGTCGTCCATATACAGCTTGGACTCTGCCACTTTGGCAGCGTCCGGGTAATGTGGTCTCATATCCTGGGCCAACTGGCGAACCGTCCGCATTGCTAAGTATGGACTTGCCGTCAAGCCGAAAGGAACTCGATTGAACTGAAAAGTTCGTATGAGACCATTATTTGAGAATCGAAATAAGATCCTCAGGTATCTGCGATGCTTGCTAGGAACTTCAATCTGTAAATACATTTGCTTTATATCCGCAGTCATAGCGATGGGAAAAAGACGAAAGTCAAGCAAAAGCAGAAACAAATCGGCTTGCAAATTGGGACCAGTATGAATAATGTCATTCAGTGACAGCCCTGTGTGTGTTTTAGCACTAGCATCGAGCACAATACGAGGCATTAGTTTGTCTGGACGAGTGACAGCATGATGTGGGATGTAATATCCATCTTCTGTGATATCAGACTCTGAGACTTCTGATAGGTAATTATTTTCAATATATTCACTGATAACCTTGTTATAATTCTCCTGCAAAGCAGGGGAATGTTTAAATTTTCGCTCCAATGCCAAAAATCGGCGTTGGGCTGGAGTACGAGAATTACCCAATTGTCTTGGATCTTTACAGAAAGGTAAAGCAACAGAATATCTACCATCATCAGTGCGAGAAATTGATGAAGTAAAGAGATTCTCACATTCTGTCTCCTCCGGACTTAGAAATTTCATATTAGGTATCTCTTCTAACAGCCAAAATTTTTGCACTAAATCATTCAGTGCGAGTGCCGAAAATGATGTGTTTGTGTTGAGCACATTATTGGGGTAATCACCCATCAACACGAAACCGAAAGCGGTCGATAACGCGGGGGGTGCACTAGTACCCGATTCAACCCTGTTCCCTAAATAAATATATGGGAACAGTTGCGCACCGATGACGACATCCACGCATCCAGGAATATTCCACGTTAAGTCTGCGAGAGGTATGCCCTCTAAGTACCTCATGTCACCCTTGGCTATATAGTGATTAGGTAATTGGTCGGTGATACTGTCAACGACAAGCGCATGTATATTATATTTATTCTCTGGGTATACGCGAGACTCAATATCCAAATACACGTAACCGAAAATTGGTCGAGACGTTGATCCAATTCCTTTGACAAACGAATTACTCAAAGGAATTATTGGTAAATTCAGCGTCTTACAACAATCGACCGTAATCAAATTATTTTGAGAGCCATTATCAATTAGGCACCGAACAATAACTTTATTTCCGTTTTTAAGCTTCGCGTATACTTGTGCGGTCGAAAGTAAAATAGAAGAGTTCGGTGTTACTTTGGCACAAAGCGAACACGAAGGATTGACATTTGCAGTCCTCTCCACTTGCTTATCACCAATGCCAGTTCCATTGATGCTGGATGACACTGGAGGGGGGACTGAATGGGATGCGTTTTATTTACGACACCATGCGAGTTACTCGTTCATTCTAAAATCTTTACTTGATCTTGTACAAACGAAACTAACTCATTATAAGAAGGAATTTCTTTATTACGAACTGTCAGCTCAAAGTTCTGAGCCGTCTGTGAATCAATTTTTCTTACCGCGCAGTGAAACAAAATAAAATCAGTTAAATCTTCAATACCTAACTGCTTTAATGCCGACACTGACGAAGAATATCTTTCAATGAAAGAATTGAGACTGGCAGATGTATTCGTGCAGTTTTTCGCATCGAGAATATTATTTAAATAATGTGTTCCTAGTGTACGTTTATCTTGATATTTTTTAACTAAACTCTCCCAAATGATCTGATATGTATCACCCGAAGGCACAATGCCTGCGGTTATGTTCAAAGCCCCGTGTGTGAGTTTTCCGACTAAGTACTGCACACGCTGCGAGTCAGTTAGCTGTCTATTATTATGGATATTGGCTTTAAATGACTCAAAAAATTTCGACCAGCTTTCATTCTTACCATCGAAGGTTGGAAGATCTATTGCAGGAAGATTAATCATACACGGCTCCCGCGACTTATTTTGTGACGTCAGTGATTCTCTTACAGAAGTTTTCATATTCGATCTAGTTCGTTTGACCTTCAAAAAAAGATCATCAAAAGCATTTAAAGCTTGAAAATCTGGTTTAAATTCTGGATTTAAAGTTAACTGACGATCATTGATGCTATCTATAATATTTTCAAATTGACTTCGCATTTGATCAATCATCTCTGACTGAGCCATAAACACTTCGTTATTTCTTGACTCAAAATTAGATATATTATTTGTTGCATTATACAGATCGTTCATACGAAAAAAAAGATTTTCCTTTTTTGCGGTTAAAAGAATAAGCGATCTGTCTTGAGCCTCATCAAAACCCTCCTCCGTAATTCTTGGCATTTTTTATATATGCGAAAAGATTACCACAAAATTTTACAATAATGTTACAATGTTAATAATTAATTAATAATAATGTTGCGAATAATTATCCAAAATTACGACAATTCTGCGAACAATGTTAACAATTAATTAATAATAATAATGTTGCGAATAATTATCCAAAATTACGATAATTCTGCGAACATCCAAATATGTCATCCAAAAGCAAAAAACAAGACCAGCTATAGTTCTCAAAAAATGAGAGGTACTTCAAATTTACCAAAAAAAATACGTAAATTCGAACATCCATGTAATATCAGCTATAATCTCGAATTGAATGAATAATCCAGGCTACGAAGGACCATTAAATATGTAGGGGCGTGTAAATAGCCCCTGACACGAGGGAGATGACTACCCTATGTAAATTAACGAAAATTGAATTCTTCCCTATGTGACACAAAAAACAGTCGACCCAGCAATTCCAAAAACCAAAGTGAAAACAAACAAATACTCACTCAGAGAATGCAGCTCAGCCACGATGTCCACACAAAAAGACACTTCTTTTCAATAAAAATGTCAAGGCGATATTGCATAATCTTAACAGATGTTTCGCACAGCAAGGAAGTTTCAACAATGAAAATTTGCATATTAATAATACGTGCCAAAAAATCTTATACAACAATAATTCAAGTACTGGATGAATTATTCTTATGACTGACAAGGAGAGACATCTCTTGGCCTTTTACTGACACTCCCGTCAGAAGTAATTGCCTGATTCACAAAGGTAAGGAAATGCATGAATACACTGCATCTCAAGTCACATAGGTTAAATTCAATACAATACAAAAACCGTAGATGGCGCCCTTATGGTCTTATAGCATAAATTATTAATTTAAAGAAATTAATGCCCAAATATATTTATGGCGCATATCCAGTCATACTCCAAAAACTGTTCAGATACCCCAGCGATTCATTGTTTGAAGAGTTTCGTGTTCTTGATGTAAGGCAATTATATATTATGAAAATCATAATACATACCCAAAAACAGCGGCTCCACTACACTTCCATAGACCATTATTGTGATGTAGAGTAATTAAGTATTTCATATGGAAAGAATACGATAGATGGCGGTAAGCATGTAGCTTGCACCATAGCTCGTCAGATGGCATTGGCGTACAAGAAGCAGTCTCAGAGATATACTTTGCGAGCTCCCGTGGCAAGGCTCCAGAGATTTACCTACCCCCGAATAGTAAACAGACGTAGCTAACCAGCTAGGTTATTCCAGTAAATAAACACTTTTATATTCAAAGAACCTTATTTAATAATTACTATCTGCCGAGGAAAGGGCAGACATAACAATTGGCGCAGCCGTATAAGTATAATTGTGTGAAAGTTACGCGTGCGAATAACAATTGGTGCTGGACACGGAGGACTAAGTCACCGCTGGAGTGACTTGCAGTTTTGGCAAGGAATCGGAAGAGATTCTGCTCGAGATTAAGGAGCATTTGGTTCCGTGGCTACGGGCTGAATAAGAAGATTTTTGTTTTAGGAACAGAAGTGAAATACCGCAAGGAGGCGATCTGGTTGTGGATCATTGGATTAATCAGAAGTTTCAAGGGCAAAACGGATCATTGGATTAATAGTTTCAAGGACGAATCTGTGGATCATTGGATTAATCAATTAATCAGAAGACAAGGATAAAACCCAGAGGGAGACCAGAAGAGTTCCTGAGATAAGTATTTTTGATTCTTTGAGAGGGATTATTTGTTATTGTTTTCTTGTTGATTTTTCTTTGCCGATTTATTTGTTGGGAGTTATGGAATCGGGTAGAATACCACCGTTTTGCCATCTCTCCGGAGACTGGGGGTTGTTTCGACTTCGGATAGAGCAATTTTTCGTGATCCATGATGACAAAGCGTCTGTGGAGAAAAAACGGGCTTTTTTATTGAATCTCCTAGAATCAGAAACGTTGACCTTACTAATTAATCTGTGTTTTCCAAGTAAAGTAACGGACTTATCTTTTGATAAACTTTTAGCGCTTCTCGACAAACATTGTAACAAAAATCGTTCAGTTTTTAAAGAACGGGAGAATTTTTTTTTAGCGAGGCAACAACAAGGCGAGACGATAAGAGATTTCGCGGTTAGACTTCGTTCTTTAGCAACGTATTGTCAATTCGAAACGAGGCTTGAAAAAAATCTTATAGACATGTTTGCAATCGGGTTGTTACCGGGGCGCGCGAAAGAGAAAATTTTTGTAGAAGGGCAAACGTTATCGTTTAATGAAATAGAAGGACTTGCAGTTAGTATGTCAACTTTGGATAGTGCTAATACAGTAAAATCAGAAGTAAACCTAGTAAAAAAACGAGTTACTAGCGATGGTGTCAAGCGAGATCAGCGTAGGGAACGATCGTCGAGCCCCAAGGGTAGTTTTAACACGAAACCAGCTTATAGGTTAGGATCAAATTCAGGTACGAATTTTAGATCACCCGTGGGTAGTGTTAAAAAACAGTGTTTTATTTGCAAAAGGAATGATCATCTATCGTTTGATTGTAAATTTCGTAATGCGAAATGTTTTAAATGTAAGGGCGTTGGGCATTTACAGAAATTCTGCAAGAATAATCCTATAAATCCCATTTTTGAAAATCACAGGGATAGTAAAGTTTTAGTTGCGTCAATTAGTCCGATTACTGCTGAAATTGAAATTAATAACAAGAAGTTTACGGCAATGATTGATTCCGGTTCATCTTTATGTGTGATGCCGGAGGGTATGTTTAAACGACATTTTAGTTCAATCATTTTGTCACAAGACAAGCGGATTATTTCAGGTTATGGAAATAATCGTTTAAAAGTCGTAGGAAAGGCGATTTTTGATGTGAAATTTAAGGGTAGGAACAAAAATATTAATTTTATTGTAGTAATAAAAGGAACAGAATTAATTGTGGGGAGAGATTTTATGGAATGTTTCGATCTTGGGATAACTTCTCAGGAGACAATTAATTTAGTGACGCCGCAAATGAGGAATGGAGAAAAATTTATTCAAGATTACCCGGAAGTTTTTTTCTAACTAGTTGGGTAAATTTAAAAAAAAAAAAAATTTAAGTTTTTTTTGTTTTTGTATTTTTTTTCTTGTGGTTTGTAAATTTTTTAGGTGTCTTTTATAGTGAATAAAGACGCGGGTCCAAATTTTTTTTTTTTTTTCAATGCTAGGCCGATCCTATTAACAATAAAAGTAAGTTGAGTCTGAATTAAAGTCAATAGTAAAAGACGGAATAAATTCTTCGATTAATTAGTGGGGAGTTTGCTTCACCGAGAGTACCATTAAGTAGGAGGAAGGGTGATATCATTTTGATATTAGAGTTGTTTGTACATGGCGTTACTTAACAACTTCACCGATCAGATTTGTTTGTAGAATTTGTTTGTACATGACGATACTTACAAGCTACCCGATCTCGTTCGTATTAGAATTTGTAGTACATGGCGTTACTCACAAATTATGCGTTCATTTTTTTTTTATTTTGGAAATTTTAGCTTTTTGTACATGGCGTTACTTAAGTGATAATTTCAAGATACCCGTAGCTTACGTTGGTACATGGCGATACCTTCGAGCTTTAGCTATAGGATTGGGGTTGAACAAATTTTTTTCGGTTTGGTACGGAAGAGAATGACATTATGGGTAGACATTTTGTCATTGATGAGGATTTTAGGGGAACACAAAAATATTCCAGTTTTAGCGGCTAACAGATTGCAGCGTTATGGAATTATATTAGCAGGATTTGCGTATAAGGTAGAATTTGTTAAGTCATGTCATAATCATGCGGATTTTCTATCTCGGCTTCCGGTAGAAAATTCTCAAGAAGAATTTGAAGATGATTATGGATCAGATTTTGTGTGTTATGTAGATAAATGCGAGCACATAGATATCAAGCTCATTTCCACAGCTACAGAGACAGACACGGTTATTCAGGAAGTTTTAACGGGTTTGCGTAAGGGCTGGCCAAAACGAGTTGGTCGAGACGATGTACTGTGGAGATTCTGGGTTAAGAGAAACGAAATGTCCATAGTCAAGGATTGCCTTTTCTGGCAACATAGAATTGTCATTCCGAGTTCCTTACAAGAACATGTGCTAGAGTTATTACACAGATCTCATTTAGGAATAGTTAAAATGAAGGGCCTAGCAAAAGCTTATTTTTGGTGGCCGTCACTGAACAATGACATTGAAAAAATGGTTCTAAAATGTGATGATTGCGCGGCTATGAGGCCGGCACCTTCTAAGAGTCATTTGTCGGTGTGGCCGAACCCTGGGGCAACTTGGAGTAGGGTGCATGTAGACTACTGCGGACCGGTAGCAGGAAAAATGTTTCTTGTAATTTGTGACGCTTTTTCCAAGTGGATCGATTGCTTAGAGGTTCCAAGGGCGGATTCGTTTAACACGATTAAGGAATTGAGAAGAATTTTCTCTAATTTTGGTAACCCTGATTGCATAGTTTCGGATAATGGAACAGCATTTTCTAGTGTAGAGTTTAAAGAATTTCTTAAAGAGAATAAATAACATAGAATTTTTAAATTCACCGGTAAAATTCCCTCAGTGTAATGGACAAGCTGAAAATTCAGTTAGAACGGTAAAAAATTTTTTAAAAAAAATTATGGTTAGGAATAATTTTCCAGTAAATTATGTAAGTAGATTATGTGATTTTTTATCTGATTATCGAAATTCGCCACATTGCACAACGGGATTAGAACCGGCAGTCTTGATGTTTGGTAGGAGACTGAAATCAACTTTCAGTAGTTTAATTCCTAAAACCACTCAGGAAGATGTGTCAGAACAGAGAAAAATAGCTAACGATAATATAAAAAGGAGTCAAGATAATCAAATAAGGAATTATGGGGGCGTAAAAATTAGGAATTTACATGTTGGTCAAAAGTGTCTGGTCAAGGACTTCCGTCAGGTGAATAAAGTTGGTTGGGTTAGAGGTATTGTAGAAAGGAAAGTGGGTAAAAAAGTTTATATCGTTAGGATCTGTGGTACTCCGTTGACTTGGAAGAGACATATTGATCAGTTAAAGAGTTTATCTGTGAGATGGGAAGAGGAGAGTGAAGATAATAACCCACCCACCGCGTCTGAGGTCACGAAATGCGCTTCAGACGAGTTGGGAACCTCAGCTTTGTTGAAGGGGCTAACGTGGAGTTCTCTTGATTTCAGATTACCAGCGGATGATCGAGAGCAAACTACTCAACTAAGACCTTGGGAAGGAAGGCTCCGTTCAAGGCGTTCATAAAGGTCCCTCCCAGAGAAACAGAAATATTTAAGTTGAAATATTTAAAATCATGACTATGTTTGGTTGAATTTAGAGTATAAAATCATGTATAAATGAAATATTTAAAATCCTATTTTTTTTTGTCAAATTGTATAACTTCTTTGAAAAGAACATGTCTTGTATTTATTGTAGCCAGGGCTTGAGGTTAGGTGGGGGAGGGTGTGATGTAGAGTAATTAAGTATTTCATATGGAAAGAATACGATAGATGGCGGTAAGCATGTAGCTTGCACCATAGCTCGCCAGATGGCATTGGCGTACAAGAAGCAGTCTCAGAGATATACTTTGCGAGCTCCCGTGGCAAGGCTCCAGAGATTTACCTACCCCCGAATAGTAAACAGACGTAGCTAACCAGCTAGGTTATTCCAGTAAATAAACACTTTTATATTCAAAGAACCTTATTTAATAATTACTATCTGCCGAGGAAAGGGCAGACATAACAATTATCATGACACCAGACATGCAAAGAGGAACCCAGTAGTTCCTCCCACCACTTATTCATCCTTAGCTCAAAGACAATTTTCGTACTTAGGCCCTAAATTGCTTAATCTTATACCCAATGCATGGAAATCAAAAAATGACAGCATTCTGCCTAATCTGATAAATGATTGGCTTCTGGTCTTGGGGAGAGCTGAATGCGAAAATATGCTAAACAACAGCCATTAAATTTTCTTTTTTCTTGACATTCATATATACTGGTATTATATTGATAATATCTTAACCCTTTGAGTAGTGAGTTATTTTTTTGTCATCTACATCGTGGGAGTGAGTTATTTTTCAAGTTTTTCTTAATTTTTTAATCGATTTAATTAATTATCTTCTTACCTTGTTTTACTACACAAGTTAATTTCTGAGCTTTTTTATTACTATATATAACCTTTTCTTATTGAATAAGTAAGCATTACGTAAATTTAGTTGGGCAAATTCAGTGGTTCTCAACATTTTACAAATAGTGTTGCGAAAAAAAATTTTTTTATAAAAAATGAAATGTACAGTAGCTAATAAAAAGTCATAAAACATGATACTAAAAATAAAAATAAATTATAAATTCAGTGGTTCTCAACATTTTACAAATAAAAAGTTTCAAATTTTTAATTTTTTTATTTGCTTCCATAAAAAGAAATATACAATGTAATAAAGAGATAATACTAAAAATAAAAAAAAATAATAAAAATATGTATAAGAACAGAAATGTACAGTAATAAAAACATAATACTAAAAATAAAAATAAAGTATCAATTCAGTGGTTCTCAACATTTTACAAATAAAAAGTTTTCAAATTTAATTTTTTTTTTATTTACTTATATAAAAAGAAATATAATATGTAATAAAAGGATAATACTAAAAATTAAAAAGTGGACCTATTCAGTGGCTCTCAACATTTTACAAATAGTTTCTTTTTTTTAATAAAAATATTTATAAAAACAGAAATGTACAGTAATAAAAACATAATACTAAAAATAAAAATACGGTATAAATTCAGTGGTTCTCAACATGTGAATAACGTTAAATTTAAATTACTAGCTAAAATATTATTTTCGTGTGGTATTCCTCAAAACACGGATACATACATAATGGAACATTACATCCAACACACATAAATTGTGTCCTTCCTTAGCACTGGACGAATTTTGGAATTACTGCACACAAAACATTTCCTACGTGTCCTACCTACGGTAGCAACGGTAGCGCCCTACTGTTGCTACGCCGTATGCCCCGGGCACGATGGATTCCTGGAAGCGAACTGGAATTGATTCCTGGAACTAAACAAAAGTGCTTGACCACTGCGCTTTATTTTATTTTCTTGTTTATAAATAAAATAAAAAAATTTGAAAACACTATTTGTAAAATGTTTGAGAGCCACTGGATTAGTCCACTTTTTTATTTTTAGTTTTATCCCTTTATTATGTATATTTCTTTTTATACAAATAAAAAAATCAAAATTTTTGAAAACTTTTTATTTGTAAAATGTTGAGAGCCACTGGATTAGTCCACTTTTTATTTTTAGTATTATCCCTTTATTATTGTACATTTCTTTCTATATAAATAAATTAATTAAAATTTTTGAAAACTTTTAATTTGTAAAATGTTGAGAGCCACTGGATTAGTCCACTTTTTTATTTTTAGTATTATCCCTTTATTATTGTACATTTCTTTCTATATAAATAAATTAATTAAAAATTTTGAAAACTTTTTATTTGTCAAATGTTGAGAGCCACTGGATTACGTAATCTGTAACGTGAAATACGTAACAATTTTGTAAAAAACATGTAAAAATTTTAGACAAATATATTTGTATTATCTATAAATCATAATTTAATCGAAATTACAAACACGGCATAGAAAAAACTAAATAAAGTCGTGCTGCCGCACGTATGCGACAATACTCTATTTGGATCGTCCGAGTGCTGCCGCATACGTGCGGCAATACTCCTCAAAGGGTTAATATTATTTTTATACGATTAAATTTCAAAAACGGCTTAAATTTTTTTTCTTTGCATTTTCCTTTCTCTACTTTCTTTTTTCTTTTTTTAATCTAAAATTTCTTTGAATGGTTGAAAAGCATACGTGCTAATAAAAAATTTAAAAAAATCACTTTTTTTTGGGATGTTCTTTTTATTTCTCTTCCCTATATTTTTTATTTTATTTTTTCTATTGTTAAATGTATAATTTACACTTGTAAGTAACTTCTTGTATCTACGATCAAAACCTTAATATTATTTATCAAGTGTTATATTTAAGTATAAGACAATATTATAGGTAACACACTAATTACATTATAAAGATGTAATATGTAATGTTTTCAAAATTAATAAATAAAAAGGTATGAGGGGTGGGTAGAAATCTGGGGTTCAGTGTGTCCAGAAGTGACGGACGTATGAATCCATCCCTTCCACTGCAATGTAAGGCGATTTTTCGAGCGAGTCCTGCTGGAGAAATCAATATGTATGCTTAAACCAGATCTCTCGATCCGGCCTGCCACGCAGATGGTGGGCAGATGCATTCCCCGCCAAGACCCGGACGAATCTCACCCCGTGAACCTGAGCACCCCTGCTACGTCACTTGGAAGAGGTGTTGTTATCCAATAAATGGTTCCCGGGAAAGCGTCACCCAGGCCCAAGCTTTGGTGAGGACAAAGTTTGGTGAAAACCTGCATCGGCCTCCGTGTTCGAGGGGTAAGGCTCTTGACTCACAATCCGAAGGACGCGGGATCGAATAATCCCGGCATGTGCAAATAAATTTAATTTGATTAATTTGGGATCATTCACAATTAATTAATTAAAAATAATAAATAGTTTATTTAATTAAATGAAGACAATATTAGCGAAACTCAATTGAAAATCTTTAACAGAAAAATCACCTCTGGTACTCGAACCCATGACCTTTTGCTTTCCGGTCCTGTCTCCGAGGTCCTGGGTTCGAGTCCCAGAGGTGCAAATATATTTTTCTAATTTTTTTGTTTCCAGATTTTCGATTGAATTTCGCTAATATTGTCTTCATTTAATTAAATATTACAATTTGAGGTTTTACTCATAAATTTTTAAATAAAAATAAAATAGTATATGTGTGGCACCTTTCAGAGTGGAAGATACTCTCAGAATCGCCCTGGTGTAAGACCACCATTCAGAATTAATGTGTATAAATGCAATCGATACAATGCCACAGTTTCACTGGCTCCCGACGGGAGCAGCTGGGACTCTTGCAAGGTATTCACATACCAAAAAAAAACTGTTAAAACCGTTTTGTTCTATTGAAGTAATCATTTTGATAATATCTGTTTTTTTGCTAATTTATACAGCAAAAAATCACTTCATAGGCGGGTTATTTGAAGTAAGAGTCAAGTACCCAGTTTGGTGAATAAATGCCTCATAAAAACAACCTTTTCCCCTTCCGCTAACCTTACCTACCGCTGGCTGTCTCTACTGTTCCTTCTCTCATTTCTACGGTGTATTTTGTACCTATATTTAACATATTCCAATATTTGCTTTAGGTGTTGTTTGTGCGGTACACTCAACTATCATACTTTTCTTTAGATGTAAACGCTGCTAAATTATTTCAAGTATTTAATAAAATGATAAAATTCACAAGCAGTTTCTTCTTTATTTACAGAAATATTTTTTAGTTCTGCCACCGTTAGTACAGTCGTACGTGATTCTTTCGTTAGATATTATGACTTCATAATATTTACAACTAGCAGACCCCGCCACACGTTGTTGTGGCTAACTAAAACTTTATAACCAACAACATCTGTTAAATCAAATCCACACCGCCAGTTTGTCAGCCTGCTCCTCGTTGCCCGCTGCCGCTTGGCCAGATGTATTATGTTTTTCAACCAATTCACACAAAACCTTGACAAATTATATACCTAAAACCTTCCTCATGAATCACTCTATCTATTGGTGAAAACCGCATGAAAATTTGTTGCGTAGATTAAAAGATCTAAGCGCACATACAGCGTGAGCGATTTCATTTTATACTATATAATGATAATGATTTATTCAACATGTTTAAGAGGGCATTACCAGAGAAAACCGGAAATACGTCATTTTCAAAAAAGTTTTTAGACGTATTAACTCTTTTCCACAAAAAATTATAAATGGATTTCGAAAGATTGTTCTTTTATCTAGCATTCGTATTTAATAAATTTTGAGAAAATTTTTTAATTTTTAGTATAATAAGGTTATTCCATAGGTCGTTGGCAGATTTGTTCAATTTTCAAAAAAGATTTTGTATTATACCACACCCATTTCAAATAATATAATCATGCAGTAAAATAAATCAATACATTATCTAGCAAACATATGTTTTAGAATTTTAATTTTAGTTTCAATAAAATCATTAAAAAATATGTACGTACATGTGTTTCTTGGCGAAAATTGGTCCGTTTGTGTATTTATTTGCGCACTTACAAACTAATATATTTCAGATTTTTTTAACATTCTTATTAAATTTAGACATTATTGAAAAATGATAAATACTTATAATCAAAAAATAACTACAAAAAACACATTATTTTAATAGTTTTATCATCACGCCTTTCAGCATTTTTGGATGAAGGTATAAATTAAAGCTTATTTGAATTGAAATAAAATCGATATTCAGTTATAATATTAAAAAGCTGGTACGGAGAATAATTAATCTTTCTCATTGTAACCGCCCTGCACGATCGTAAGAACAACTTTCGACGAAATATGGATTTTCGTCCGCTGGCTGGTTAAACGCTCTTAACGCACCGGGAACCATTTATTGGATAACCTCTGCCATAGATCTCCTCTTTCCTACAACATGGGTCTCTTTAAGACAATAATTATTAATAATTAAAATAATTAATAATCAATAATTTTAATATTATTGGTCAAAATTCTAACATTGACATTTTCTCCGGTTCACTGCCCAAATTTAAAAAGAGCATTATGTCAATATTATAATTTGTTCAATGCGCATACATACATACATACATACACACATACTCACACACTCACACACACCCTCACACACACACACACACCCTCCCACTACATACATCAGCCGGTAATTACTTAATACGCATTTTTTTACATGAGCTCCACACAGGAGGCCCTGAGTGGAGGGGTTGCTGTGTAGAGGGGTTTTGGGGGAAAGGAAGGAAAGGAGAGTTCTGGGAAGGAAAAGGGTTTAAGGAGTGGGTAGGAATCTGAGGTTCAGTGTGTCCTGGTCATCCGCCTCCAATACCTAAACAAACCTCACCCCATGAACCCGGGCACCCCTGCTAAATCACCAAACGTAGCGAACCACTTGGGGTGAACTATGGCAGAGATGTTGGTTATCCAATAAAGGTTCCCGGGGCGGCGGTACCCAATCCCGCCTCCCAAACGCATACCATAAATAAGACACTAAAATGAAACACGTAATAGAGGTACCCACCATGTAATATACTTATTAATTGTAATTTTTTATTGTAATTGTAATTGTAAGTTTTTTTAACCAAATTATCTAGTGTACTGTTTGTTTCTGTTAATTAAAAAAAAAAGTTCATTCCTTCCTCTCCCCAAAATGACCCTCCACACAGCATCCTAGATGACATAGGCTCTGAGGGATATTATTTTCCTCAAGGCCTCCTGTGTGGAGTTAATGTAATAAAAAAACAAGTTAACGGAAATTAACCTGACCTTCGGATTGCGAGTCAAGAGCCTTACCCCTCGACCACGCAGGCCGTCAAATTAAATCGTGAACAAAAATTAACCGAGGCCAAAAATCCTCGGTTACCTGGGACAGTTCAAATGTCAACATTTTCAGAATAGCGATGATCGTCGATTTGTGACGATGTTAAACGCGACGGTCGGTCAACAACTGTACCTAAATCAAGGTGGTATAGAATAAACGAAAAGCGATGTTCACATTATATTTAGAGGTGTCGTGAACTGACATTTTGAAAAGGTTCAGGATTTGTCAGAAAGTCTATCAAGAATGATCGAATAAAATAGATGAGGCAGATGTAAATTTGTACAGTAGAATAAACACAAAGATTGTTCTTTTAAAAGGTGAAAGGCGGGGATCTGTTGATATATGAAAAACAAATTTATATTCTAGGAGTTTCTGACAGAAAAGCAAAAGCCAAATTAACATAAATGTCAAACTAAAGACGTGCCTATCTTCATAATTAGTTGTAAGTATAATGAATTTATATTAAAAACCATAGACCCTCTGATATTTTGCGAAGTCTAAGTGAACTGCCAAAATGTTGATCGCGCGGAAAATGCCGTATTTTGCGTTACATTCGATTTCAGATAAATTCGCTGTTTTGAACGTATTTCTAAATAAAATTCTGTACTTGAAAGCAGATGAAATACTCTTTCAGATTTTAGTATTACAAATCAATTTAATATGCAATAAAAGTTGTTTTTTACGCTGATGTATTCATAGACAAAAGCGTTAGAAAAAACTCGTGAAATTTTTTTTCAAATGATAAACGACTGTGTGTGAAAAATGTGTTAAATTAAAAACAATTAAAAACTGTAAATTTTTTTTTCATGGAATGATATATAAATCTACATTGCTTATCCAACCAAAGAGGGCCGTTTTTCTCAACGAATTTCGAATTTTTCCAAGGTATTTGTTCCGACCAGAATTCATAATAAAGTTATTTAGTTTCAATATTGAAAGTTGGACAAAATCACCCCATTTTACTGGACCTAATAAACACCAGGATTCGAACCCGCAACATCTACAGTACGAGTATTTTTACGCCAGCGACTGTATGTACAGTTGAATTTTAAGATTCCGGCTAAGAACTCTGACGCCGCGCCTTTTTTTACACGAATACCCCACAAGAGTCCCAAAGACTCCCGTCTGGAGCCAGTGGGACTATGGCATCCCCAATTGGGGTATGTTGTGAGGCTGAAGGTAGTGGGAGGGGAAGGATAGAATATGGAGGAGGGAGGTGGTGAGGTGGGGAAGGCTGGCTATTCAGAACTGGTCACCTAACACGGATAAAGCCATTTCAAGCAACGTTTCGATTCTGAATGGTGGTCTTACACCAGGGCGATACTCTGAGTATCTGCCACTCTGGAACGTGCCGCAAATATACTCTGTATTATTTTAAATTAATAAATTGTGAAATAACACAAATTAATCAAATAAAAATTATTTGCCCCGCCGGGATTCTATCCCGTGACCTTCTGAGTGCGAGTCAAGAGTCTTACCGCTGGAATACGCCGGCCGTCTTAAAGCAAGACCGGTCAGTGGTTGAGTGAGCATTGCGCTTGGGTCCCACCCGAGCGTCGCGTGTTCGATTCCTCGGCTGGCTAAGTCCTCCATCACAACACACGCAACATTTTCGGCTTTCTGTGGTGGTAGTAGGAGATTTTCAAACATTGTTGAGTTATTCGTAACCCGGGAATGTTTCTCTTTCTTTTTTAATTAAGAATTAAGAAATGCCAAAATATGGCGCCACTTACGTTAACAGCTGGCCTGAGGAGCATCGACTGGCAGGCGTAAGTACTATTGGATTTGTAATTTAGTGAATCTCTCCGGATTTGGAGAGATTGACGATAATATAATTATTATTATAACTGGCAGTTGTGAATAATAATACCACGCGTCATTATATTACATATGACGTCATTGCCAGTTGCGTTTACTTTGTCCCGGTGACTAGCTGTCACTGGATCCCAGTGGATCCGAGGAACCGGTTATTTTTGGAACCAGTTCCTATTGGATTTATAAAATGTTAACTAACACCAAACTAGGCGAAGCTGTACCAAAAGCCGGCCGCAGAGCCTAGCAGCCAAAACCTGCGGAACGGGTTTTTAACTGCCAGACATGATTATTTATTTATTTATTTTATTTGACATTATATCTAACATTTTTAAATACAATTCAGCAATGTCGGCCTCACTGGGTAGCTCACCTGTGCTGAGACCTACATTTTATAAAACAAAAATTTATACATAAAACATTAAAAATAATGCTGCATAAAAAAAAGCTAAAATTAAACTAAAAATAAAAATTTATGAGGTAAAATGTATTTTTTATGATGTCATTTATATTTGTTTTGTGTGTTACCTGTATGTGTTTTATTCTTATTATGAAATGAGATTTGGTAATATTGTCTTTTTTGTTCTTTTTTTCATTTTTTTAAATTTTGAGTTTGAATTTTTTTTATTTTTTTTATTTTCAATGTAAGACTGTTGAATGCTTTTATAGCAAGATATTTATAGTGCCTTTGTCCAAAACTTGTATTCACTGTCGAAGTTTTTATGTTATTTTTGTACGATTGTACCTTTAAGATCGTTTTCTGCGCGATTTCTAAGTGATCGATAGCTGAGTTTGTTGCTCCTCCCCAGACAATTATTCCATATTCTATTATTGATTATTCTTTGATAATCCTACAAAATGACGTCACAGGTATTTTGTAATAAAAATCGGAATCAGATAAAAATATGTGTAGACGGGGATATCTTACGTTAGGCGTATATTTCTCAAATTTAGAACTTTTTTATTCAGAGCGTAAAAGAAAAACACTTTTTACGGGACAACTTATCACTCACTCCCGGCTTTATCAAGATTTACCTGTGGTAATCTACTCGTACCTTAGCTCGTCGGTAAAATTACCCTCTCAAGACAGCCAGACCCTTCCCTTTAAGACCTTTAACCCTTTGATATAAAATACGCGAGATCGGCCTAAGCACACTCCCTAATTTAGTCAGGATGTAATAATTTACTGGCCACTTGGTGAAAATGCCTAATCGCAGGTTATATCCACCGAATAGGTTGTACGTGGAAGTGCGATCTCTTTATACCGCTTTGAAAGAGAAGTCATAATATCACTTCAATTCTCTTTTTTATATTTAAAATAAAATTTATTTGCCACGCCGGGATTCGATCCCGCCACCTTCGGATTGCGAATCAAGAGCCTTACCGCTGGACTATACCGGCCGTCTTTGCAGATTAACAATTAACAATTTAAATATATTGACTCATTATAGCCCTCAGTCAGATAGGGCAAAAACGGTGACCGGCCAACTCGGAACAGAACGAAACCAACTCAGAACCACCTCAGAAAGGTCATTATGAACAATGATAAAAAAATATATAAAAATTGGTTCAATAGGTTACGTTAGGTTAGGGTTACCGGCTATCTATAAATTATTTTTTTACAGCTTTTAATTACCTTTCTGAGGTGGTTCTGAGTTGGTTTCATTCTGAGTTGGCATGGAACCGGCAATAACATACTAAGTGCCTTCGCTCATGGAGAAACCGAAAACTCTTTGCCAACTGAATTCACGGCGCAACTCAACTTTGCGATTTCAGTAATTATATCGGTTCGGCAACTTTTCAACCCGCGGCAAAATATCCCCGACAAAAATTATCCCCCAAAAAATATCTACTAAAATCTAACCTAACAAAAAAAGGGACAAACAAAATACAGACATCCTGTAAAGACAATATAAAGACAAAGAGAATATTCTTCAAAAATAGTAAAATGTAAAAAAAAGGTTAGGCTAGGTTAGTTAGGGTTAGTTTTTAGAAGATATTTTGTCAGGGATATTTTGTCGGGGATATTTTGTTGCGAGATGAGAGAAAATACTCCTGTACAAAATCGTTATTTTCCTGTTCTGACATATTTCAAATTACTAGAAAACTTGACAGGTCGTGAGGCGTAACCATGGTAACCTGTCAACTTGGCAACTGAAACGCGCCGGCCGAAGCGACTAGCACTGCGGGTTGCGGCGTCGCCCTTGACAACTGGTTGCCTGAGTTGCCTGAGCGCGGACCGCCAATGAAATTCGCAAGTGGCTTTTCTGTGGATATTGAGTTGCCAACTGTTTTTTTTTCAGTAGCCCCATGAGGGGATGAACTAAAAGTTGAAGATAGAATTTCGGTACCAAAAATGGGATGACTTTGACCTTTTTAACTTTGAAACTAAATAAATTCTTTTTAAAAACATTTGGGCAGTATATTAATATATGTAGTTGGTTTTAATATCTCTCAATAGTAGTAATTAGATGTAGTTTCAATGTTTAAAAAAATGGGTTGACTTTGAAAAATGATTAACATTAAATTAACTAACTTCTTTTATAAACAACTTCAGTGTAGTGTATGCGAATATGTATGTACTTAGTTTTAATGTCTCTCAACAGATGTCATTAGAATAGTAATTATATCTAGTTTTAATATGTTTCAACGGAGCTCAGTAGTAGGTACCGTCACCATTAAATGTGAATATATTTAAATTTGGGAGGTGGGTATGGGTACCGCCGACCCGGAAACCATTTATCGGATAATTAACACCTCTGCCATAAGTCACCCCAAGTGGTTCGCTACGTTTGGTGACTTGGCAGGAGTGCCCGGGTTCATGGGGTTAGGTTTGTCCGGATTTTGGCAACGGATCCGTCTGACCACCAACTAGCAGGCCGGATCGGCAGAAACTTGTTGAAGGAGATCTTTTGACCTCTCCAGCAGGACTCTCTCGGGACATTGCCTTGCACCGCAGTGGGAGGGATAGATACATACGTCCGTCACTCCCGGACACACTGAACCCCAGATTCCTACCCACCCCTCATACCTTTTTCTTTTTCAGAACTTCCTCTCCCTAAAAAGAACCTCCACCCAGTATTCCTAAAGATAACATAGGCTCTGAGGTAATTATTTTCCTCAGGGCCTCCTGTGTAGGGCTAATGTAAAAAAATATATATGTATGTATGTATATGTGCTTAGTTTCAATGTCTCTCAACAGATGTTGTTAGAATAGATAATAAATTATATAATTATTAGCATTAGATGTACTCCTATTTTTTACATTGAGTTTATGCTTTATTTGTATATTTTGTAATCTTTTTATTTATGTTATACTGTTGTTATAAATGAAATTTGTATTTGATATGTAAAAGCCCAATTGGGCGTCAATAAATAAATATATAGTTTTGAGGCGTCTCAACAGAGTTTAGTAGTACGTCGCCCGTTCGGAGGAGTCTACTAATATCTACAGGAATTCCAAAAACTGAAAAAATCGAACTAATATCTATGACAACCAAAGTGTTGATGAATATCTACAGCTCAAACTGTTGACGAATATCTATGAGAACCAAAGTGTTGACGAATATCTACAGCACTGGCAGAAGTTGGATTTGCAATTATGTATAGCATATTGGAATAACGTAATATTGCGTATGCAGTTTAAAAAACTTAATTTATGTAAGTATGTACGTAAAAATCCCTAATATCGGACTATTGTACACATTTAGCTGATTAGTCCAACCTACGCTCTGTAGATATTAATTCAACCTACGCTCTGTAGATATTAGTCAACACTCTGAAGTTCGTAGATATTAGTTCAACATATGAGCTGTAGATATTCGTCCGACATACAGGCTGTAGATATTAGTATCTGGAGTCGCCCGTTTGGGTCTAAAACCGAACGATTACAAAGTATCCGTTCTACATCAAACGGCGGCTTTCCGCGCTTCAGATTCCCGTAGAGCATCTTTAGAACTGACATTAATTCCAGATAGATATTAATTGTAAATGCAATGCTATAATAAACCAGACTCGTAATATCGACAAACTGAAGTGTTATTGAAGTCTCCCGATCATCAGAATTGTATTTTGCTAATCAGTAGTAGTACACCACAATTTGTGTCAGAAAAAATTATGTATTACTAGCTGGTTCCCGGCATGCGTTACTATGCCATTTAATAAAGAAATTGTTTGTCCCTGCGTGTCCTTTCCCATTAGTCCCGTTCCACTTTCGCCTCCCGCGTCCCCTTCCCCTTTCACGTTCCCACTCCGCCTCCTCCACTTTCCCTCTGCCCATTCCATTCCCCCCCTTCCCCCGTCCCACGAACCCCCCTTCCGAGTTCTCCTCCCCCGGGTGCCACCTCTTGCAATTTTTTTATACAAATTTCATAATGCCAGAGCTTATACTTGTCCTGACAATAACGAACACAACAAAAAAAGAATTATCCAATTTGGTGCAGTCGTTCGAAAGTTATGCGCGTACATACATTTCAGCGATTCATTTTTAATTATATAGATAGATAGAGATAGATAGATAGATAGATGTGTCAGTCCCTCCTGGACACGTTGACTCCACTAGATAAAAAGAGACAGCGATATTTTATTTTCGCCGGAGCTTCCTGGGTGATTATCTTTCTAGGGAAAAAGGTGCGAGTAATTTCGGAGTGGATAATTATTGAAGATTACTATCGAAAATGATAAAAGTTTCCCCATCTTACGGTAATTGAAAATTTTGATTAATAGCAGATGTAAGGAAAATTTGAGCTTACTTAGGGACAAGTTTACAATTTGGGAGGCGGGTGTGGGTACCGCCGCCCCGGGAACCATTTATTGGATAACCAACACCTCTGCCATAGGTCACCCTAAGTCGTTGGCTATTTGGTGATTTATCAGGGATGCCTGGGTTCATCAGGTGAGGTTTGTGCAGGTCTTAGCGGCGGATGTGTCCGCCCACTTGCTGCATGGCGGGCCAGACTGGTTGAGGGAGGCCCTTTGACTTTTCCACCTGGTCTCTCGAACCAACGCCTTGCACCGCATTGGGAGGGATGGATTCATACGCTCATCATTCCTGGACAAACTGATCCCCAGATTCCCACCCACCCCTCATAACCTTCTTCCTTCCAAGAACTTCCTCTCCTTCCTTTCCTGAAAATACCCTAAGCACAGCATCCACAATGATGACATATCCGCTGAGGGGAATTATTTTCCCCCGGGCCTGTGTGGAGCTAATGTAAAAAAAAGTTATTCGAATACTCAACTGTGTTTGTGTTTTACATATTAAATATGCTACAAAATAACACCGGGAAGCATAACGGTCCGGTACATAAGAATACTATTTTGAAAATTCCTACTAGTAACACATAAAACATAATTTTTTTTTTCACTTGTTTTCGTGCATTATAATAGGCCACGTGCAACACATTTAAAAAAATCCGGTTTAGGCAAATATTCCGTACTTTTTTTAATCGTATTTTTGAAACCCTGGCGAATTTTTTAAACTTTCAATCCGAAAAATCGGACCATTTTTTATAAACCGGGAAGACGATACAGCTCAGGTACGGGGGCTCCATCGAAACCAGAGTTAAGTTAGCCTCTCAGAAACTGGGCGTACTGTACAAGGCCCGCAGATACTTTAATAGTACCCAACTGCTAACCCTGTACAAATCGCAAGTGCGCCCCACGGTTGAATTTGGCAGCCACCTCTGGTCTGGAGCTCCAAAATACCTAAAAAAAAAACCTTGACTCTGTGCAGAAACGGGCGGTCCGTTTGATAGATTCTCCCATCCTAACAGACGGACTGCAATCTTTAGAGCATAGGCGTCAGGTGGGAATGCTGTCCTTGTTCTACCGGTATTACAATGGAAGATGCTCCGAGGAACTAGCATCATTGATCCCCTCGGCTCCGGTGCATAGTCGGGAAACACGCCAAACACGCGCCCAACATTTGTACACGATTGACATAACTCACATGAGAACGGGTCGTTTCTATGACTCGTTCTTGAGTTCAACGGCTCGGCTGTGGAACGATTTGCCGGCCTCTGTGTTTCCTCCCTCCTACAACATGGGTCTCTTCAAGACCCATGTTCACTCCTTCCTTTCCTCAAAGAGACCCTCCACACAGCATCTACAAAGATGACATAGGCCCTGAGGGAAATTATTTTCCTCAGGGCCTCCTGTGTGGTGTTAATGTAAAAAAAAAAAAAAAAAAAAGTCAGCCGCTGCAGAATGCATCTGTGCGATGTTCACTTTATACCATCTGTTAAAATGTCAAACCAAACATAAAGAGAGAGCAATCTTGCTGTTGAACAGAATTAATTCGGATATCGACATATTTAGCGTCAGTAAAGCTGCCTTTAAAAGGCAAGCTCAATTGATGCTCATATAGTTTTTTTTTTGCTTACCATTTATATTTATGTTTAATGTAATATTGTTATAAATGTATTTTAAAAACGCATTAAAATTTTAAATTTTGTAATGTTTTTGAAAGAATAAAATAAATTGAATTGAATAAGTTCGCAAGGTTACATAGAAATTTAAAAATTGTTGCCATATAAAATAAAATTCCAGTAGTGACGTCAAAGCCGTAGTAGCCCAAAAAACGGACATATTTATTTAAAAAAATAAAATAAAATTTCTAAAAAAATTTTGTAACATTTTCGTAATCTTAGTAGAAAAATCTTTCCACACGATTTTTTCCAAGTCATTATAAAATCCATGCAAGTGGCCTATTGGTTTGGTGGTGTTTATTGAAGTTTATGTTTATGATTAATCTGAATATTATTATACTCAACTCAAATTAATATTTTTCGGAAATGTCTGACTAATCAACTTAACGATCGATATATTATACTGTAAAAAAATTATTCACGTTTTTTGGGAATTTAAAAAAATTAGTTTTCTAAAGATATAACATAGGTTTTACCTAGTAGAATCTATTTCGAAGTATTGTAAGTCTTTGAGAGAGTTTTGTATTTTATGCGGAGAAATATAAGTTGGGGGAGGTTTTGAGATTTGAAGATGTTATGCATCTTTCAACCCCCCAGAGTATTTACCATGGCGAACATAAAATAAAGTAAAGATTGTGATTTCTAGTGCACGGCTCCGAGAGGTTGTGCTTGCTCTAGGTCCAGTGGGATTACGGCAACCCCATTTGAAGTATATTGTGGAGTTTATTTTTCTATTACCAGCGCAGACACGTGAAAAATCACGGGATAGCACGGGCGTAGCCAGGTTTTAGTATCGGGGGGGGGTTCAAAAATCAAAACTCGTGTCTGGGGGGGGGGGGAGACGACGACTTTGTATTTATTGAGCATTAATTAATAACAAGTTGTGCTTTTATTTTCTATGTACATTGGTTAATTAAAGTAACAAATGTATATAGAAAATAAATCTTATTTTAAGCATTCACCTGATAGAAACGGAATTCCAAATAAAAATCAACCGCAATCTCCGAAAAAACGGAACTTGCAAGTTAATTTTTTTTTTTTTCAGAGGTCCCCATTTATCTTTTTAGATACCTATATAATATAATTTTGAATTTTGAGTTTTCAGTGTTAAAGATAACATTGCTTGAAAAAATTGCTTGTAAGTAGGTACATCAACAATATTTAAGATTCATGGGAATTCCAAAAAACATATGGGTATATACTACCAGTAATATTGTCATATGCAATAAAAAAATTACCAGGTCGAAATTTCCGTAGATTTAGTGCTGATTTCCCTTTTCCCTAAAAAATATTTTTCTCCCCTAGATCTAGTCAAATTTCCCTAGACGGCACGAAAATATAGGTACAAAGGTTACCGAATGCGATCGGATAATCGACGGCGGCCAGCGGCGAGTGGTAGAGAGGGCGGATCCAAAATACATTATTAGTGTAATAATTAGTAATAAAATAAGTTATGCCGCTCTCCGCATCTCCTTATTTATAATATTATTGATGTTGATATCTTAACTTTTCGGGGGGGGGTTGAACCCCCAAACCCCCCCCCCCCCTCCCTGGCTACGCCCATGCGGGATAGTATAGTATAGTGGTACGGTTTGTGAAGCTGATAGTCATCATCATTATCATCATCACTCTTGGCTCTACAACCTCTGGTGGGTCTTGGCCTCCTCAAGAGTCTTCCTCCACTCATCTCGGTTTTGTGCCAGCTCTCTCCAGTTTAGAAGCTCCAAGATAGATATGTCTTTGAGGACATTGTCACTCCATCTTAATCTTGGTCTTCCCTGGCTCCTTCGCCCTATTGGTCTTGATTTCAGCAGGGACTTTGGTGCTTGATGCTTGGTCATTCTCTCCACATGACCCAGCCACCGAAGTCTTCCCAGTTTTATAAATTTTGCGACGTTTAGCTCCTTAAACAAAGTATAGAGCTCATTGTTATAACGTCTGCGCCAAAATCCATTTTCTAGAACCGATCCGAAGATGCGCCTCAAAATTTTCCTTTCAAAAACGTCCAGTGCTCGCTCATTCCTCTTAGTTAGTACCCAAGTCTCAGCTGCGTACGGTCTGTACTGGTCTGATAAGTGTTTTGTACACCAATATCTTCGTGTTTCTGGACAGCAATCTGGATTTTAATTGAAGCTGATAGTAGGTATTTATAAAATCATACCGTGTTAAATATTCTTTACCCAAAAGCACAATACTGGATTGACCGTTAAAAATCAAATTGACGACCTTCGGGAAATAGGGGAGTACTGCCAAATAGTGAATTTCGGAAGATTTTTAACACTTTAGAATCAATTGACTAAATAAGGGTTGTAAAACTTAAATGAAATTTTCACAAAACTTGACAATGAACTATGATTTTTGACTAATTGTTCAAAATTCTGTGAAAGACACCCGGAAATTTGATAGCCGGGATCAGATCGGATCAGATAGGATCCTGGGTTTAATTCCTAGATGCGACCGATTCATTTTCTGTTTCAAATTTTCATTTAAAAGTCGCTATATTATTGTTTTTAGCGATTAAATACCACAATTTGAGGTTTTACTCATTAAGCTATTCAAAAATAAAAATAATAAATTCACCCAGGACTTCTTATGGAAAAGTCAATAGATGTCGCATAAAAAAAAATATTTATCCATGACACTATCTAGTTTACATTTAGTCAGGAAAAAATATTATCTTCAATGATTAAAATTATTTAAAAGAAAACAAATAACTTTGTAAAAACTACTATATATCTCTCTCTGGTTTCAATCCTGGGATTGGTTTGCAGCAATTTCATCTATTCGTTTCTTCCACTCTTCCCTGTCTTGTGCGGCTCTTTTGAAGTCTGCATATGATAAGCAGCGCACGTCCACCAGCAGGTCCTCCAGGTACTCTCGGCGTGGGCGTCCCCTAGCATTTGTCCCCTCGGTCATACCCTCCATTATGGCATGCAAGAGGCCTTCTTGTCTTATTGCATGGCCGATCCATCTTGCGCGACTTTCGGACAAGGTCCTGAGCAGGTGCCTTCCTCCTTCGATTCTTTGAAGAACCTCCTCATTTGTGATGTGGTCTCTCCAGGAAATTCCTAGTAGTCTTCTATTGGACCACATCTCAAAAGCCTCTAGTCTCCGTTTATCTCTTTCGGATAGGCACCATGTTTCGCAGCCGTACATCAAGATACTCCATACATAGGTCTTGATGAGGAGTTTTCTCAGTTTCAGGTCTATATTATTCGATTCTATTATTTTCGACCTTTTATTGAATGCAAGCCTAGCCTGGTGTATACGGCTGTCGACCTCGCTCTTAGACCGACCGTCCCATGTTATTTTGCTCCCGAGGTAGACAAACTCCTTGGTGTTCTTTAGTGGAACTCCTGACATCTATATATGTATAATCAATATTATTATGTTTCGAAAACCAAGTTGATAATATTGATTGTATGCTAGGGGTTTTTACAATTTTTTTTTTCATTTAATTCAAAATGACACCACAAAGTATATTAGCAAAGTTTGAAGAAGATTTTTTTAAAGCATCAGATTTAAATGTCCGGGTTAAATTTTCCCCACATGAAAATTAACTCCTTTCACACACTTCCTCAAATGATAATCTAGTCAATCCACGCTATGCAATTGCACTATATAAGTACATATACAAAACAATACAAGAACAAAAACAGAGACCAAATGGGAAAAAAAGTCACCGACTCCAGATATTTTCATATAAGAGGGTTTGGCTCTGTGGAACTCCTAATTGGACCTATAAATCCGACTTTATATTGAGGGATTAGAATATTATATATAATTTTCCAAATGTTTTTTAATTAAAATAAAAACAAAAATTATAAATGTTCAAGAAAGAAAGTCAATATTTCAAAATATTTTTTCAATTTCACAAGAAGAAAAAAAATACACTTCCGACACACAGATGCGCCCATAGTACACCTCATCAGGTTTAGTAGAGATATCAAAATCCACGATCGATCATTCCAACAATTTATTATAGAAATATTCTGAAATGTTCAGATTTCAACCTAATGAATTGGTCCATGTTTTTGTAAAGATTTGGTAGCGCGGGTGTCTCGTTTGTGAGAGGTTTGCCATGTTGTACTAATTAAGGCCAGAACTTGGCGAAAGAGCCACGTGCATTATATATATTTGGTAAATGTTCAAAATCACTGTACACGGTTAATAAGAACAAAATATGTATTTTAAAACCATTTGAATCAGTTTAATAACAATGAGAAACAAGTATTTCAGTCAGAGGAATTAGAAAATAATGATTTTTAATAGTTATTTTTTGCAAAATGCGGAAACTTTGACGTCTTTTGTTACCACCTTATTTTGACAATAATGTTATGAAAATGTGTTTTTAATCTAGATTTTTGTTTGTTTGCGTTTAATTTTTAAAAAAAATTAATTTTGAATGGAATAACTCTTGCTAAAATAACTTTTGAAGGTTATATCTCTACATAAATCAACCAAATATTATTATTAATATCACCATCTTTTTTTCCACCAATCTAACTCTTAATTTCCCTACCTTTATCTTCCTATCTATTTCCACTCCCTACTACCTTCAGCCTCACAACATATCCCAATTGAGGATGCTATAGTCTCACTGGCTCCAAACGGGAGCAACTGGAACTTTTGTGAGGTCTACCTATATAAAAAAAGTCACATTGAAGAAGAAGATAAAACTAATAAATCTAAACAAAAGGCAAGTATGAAAACGAATAATAACACAGAATAATAAGTTGATGTCCCATTAAATCATATATGTTATCCAAGACACTATCTAGGTTACAAACCAATTCTTAGAATTTGTGATCATTTAAAAAGGTAGTAGCCAAAAAACGGGTAAAATTATTCTATGATAATTTTGTTAATTCTGGATTTGAGATATGAGATCAAAAAAAATACTTAAAAATAAGAAATCCCAATGGCTGACTTGGTTAAGAAGTTTGTCCCGCTAAGATGAGATTTCCTCATGTTTTTGATTAGATTTATTATTATTATTTTTTTTTTTTTTTTTTTTTTTTTCATATATATCCCGTTAAACTACAGTTAAGTAGTTTGTCAACAGGATTTTTATTACAACTTTTTACAGATTACAACTTAGACCTTAATTTATACAATAACAATAAACTTACACATTAATAGTAAGACTAAATCGCCTAATACAAATTATTTCTACCTAGTAGCCATGTTTTCAGCAAATATCTGACTCTATTTGGAAATTCGCATTTCTTAATATTACCAGGTAGCATATTATATATTTTAGGCACATTATACTCGAGGATTTGCTGTCCGTATTTATTATTATGTTTAGGTACAAGCATGCCTTCATTCTTTGTGAACCTAGTATTGTGCCCATGTTCAACTTTCCTCGTATACTCAGAGTCAGATATGTGCTGAATCAATATTTTATACCATAATAAGGCCTGCACCGGCAAAACTGTTAAATTTTGATACAAAAGTGAAATGTTTCGTCTCTGCGAAAAAAATTTTTTTTTAACTAGTAATTTAACGATAGAATTTTGTATTGATTGTGCGTAATTTAAATTTGTTTTGCAAGAATGTCCCCAAGTGGTTAATCCATATCTTAAAGTTGATTCCGCGAGTGACATGTAAATAATTCTTAAGGTATTCACAGGAACGAAACACTTCAATTTGTATATTCTACCCACTATCGCCCGCAGCCGTTTACAAATTTTGTGTATTTGTATGTCCCATTTAAAGTAGCAATCAACAGTCACGCCCAAATAAACATATTCGTTTACTAGCTCAATCGTTTCACATGAGCAGGGCTGCACAATATTTTGATGGATGCAGGTAAAGTTATGAGAAATTATTTCAGGCATGATGGAAACTTTTGCATGTGGAGATCTTATGTGCATCAGTTTGGTTTTTTTTGTATTTATAATTAATCCTACATCATGACACCATTTAATCAGAGATATAAAGTCTTCTTGCATATATTTAATCGCAGTATATAATTGTTCATCCGATATGACCAGTGCCGTGTCGTCAGCATATACAAAGTGTTTAACATGTGAGAATAGTTTACTCATTATTGATACAAATATTATATAAAGGGTGGGTCCAAAAATTGACCCCTGCGGGACACCGGCGTACATTTTTTTTTCCCACTCAGTTTTTCAAATATTTTTACACAGATATGTCTATTAGATAGATAATTTTTAAACAAATTTAGTAGATTTCCTCTGATTCCTATTGCTTCTAGAATATTTAACAATTTTTGTGGGTTAATTGTCTCAAACGCCTTGGAATTATCGATAAATAATACTAAAACATGCATTTTTTTATTTAATTCATTATTTACATAATTCGAGAAATCCTGTAATAATATTTCAGTACTCTTTTTCTTTTGAAAGCCATATTGATTTTTGTCTATAATGGAAAATTTCTGTAAGTATTTGTTTAATTTTAAAGAAATATATTTTTCAAAGATTTTTTCAAGTGCAGGCAAGATACTGATAGGTCGATAGTTTCCTATCTCTGAGTGTACTCCACCTTTGTAAATAGGTCTAATTATAGCACACTTTAGATCATCAGGTATTTCTGCTTGAGTAATAAGTCTATTTACTAAGTGCGTAATAATTGGGGCTAAAATATTTATATGTCTTTTTATGTCGTGCATTCTTATACTATCCATTGCAGCAGATTTTGAGTTTTTAATTTTTTTTAACAATATTTGTTATCTCCGTGATAGTTGCTTTAGGTAGGTACATACTATGAGGTAACTCTACTGTATCAATATTAGATGCTTTAAAATCACACTTGTGCAACATATGACATATAGTATCTGAAAAATAATTCACATATTGGTTTGTTACACTTTCCACTGTCTGATCTTTTATCACATATCGCGAGATGACTTCATCACAATTATAATTAATTTATTTTTTTATGATATTTTTTTTATAAAAGTTTGTACGTTTTTCTTGTCCAGTATTTATTTTCTGGATTTTTCATATGCATCCATATATTTTCTGATTCTGTGTGGATTTCTAAACCTAAACCACTTTTTAATGGTATTTGCAAACCGAGGTATTTTTTTTAATAATAATAAATCTTCTTTGATACCTTCGAAATGTGGGTATTTTTGTTTGATATAATAAATTACTGAGAAAAGTGATCGTGACTGACACCTGAACAGCTATGCTTTTTTAGTAAAGCACGAATTTCTATCAATAGAAAAATCTATTTATTCAAGTCAATTAAAAATGCATACAAGTAGCTCTTTGTTGTTTGTACTTCCAGCAATCCTGTGACAAAGGAGCCGAGTGACAGCTCGTTATTTCTGTCTTTATCGGAATTGAAATGTCTTCCTTTACGTTATTATTATTATTATTTTCAGAAAATAATAATGTCCGATCAGTTGGTCCGATATTTCAAATAACTGAGAATTCAACGTTGGATTTATTATGAAAGAAGTGAGCTTTGATAATGATTTGAGATTTTTATGGCCAAAATTAATTATCCAATTGTGACCTCTCCAGCGGGACTCTCTCGGAACATCGCCTTGCACCGCAGTGGCGGCAATGAATTCGTAAAACCGTCACCTCCAGATTCCTACCCACCCCTCAACCCTCTTTCCTTCCTAAAACTTCCTCTCCTCCATTTATTTTTAAAAAACCTCCACATAGCATCCTTAAAGATGACATAGGACCCAAGGGGAATTATTTTCCTCAGAGGCTTATTTCTCTGAGTAGAGCTAATGTAAAAAAAATCTTAATTAATTTTTGGGCGTTGCGTTTCCTCCATCTTAGCCAACATCAAGTTGGGTACCGCCGCCCCGGGAACCTTTATTGGATAACAAACACCTCTGCCATAGGTCACCCCAAGTGGTTCGCTACGTTTGTTGATTTAGCAGGGATGCCCGGGTTCATGGGGTGAGGTTTGTCTAGGTCTTGGAGGCGGATGACCAGGACACACTGAACCCCAGATTTCTACCCACCCCTTAAACCCTCTTCCTTCCCAGAACACTCCCCTCCTTCCTTTCCTTTAAAAAAAACCCTCCACACAGCATCCCCAAAGATGACATAGGCCCTGTGGGAAGTTATTTTCCTCAGGGCCTCCTGTGTGGGGCTCATGCAAAAAAAAAATCAGGGCAGCTGAAATGTGTTGATCCTCTTAGAGCCGGTAATTCTGTATAACAATGAGTTCAATTAATATGGTTTTCTGCGTTTAGTTTTGATGTAGTCATGAATTACCGGATACCAACAAAACTGTTGTCTCTATTAATATTATGTACTTTGGGTTTGTGGATTTCAATTGCCTAGATGTGAATGGAAACCGATGTTGTTACTGACTTGATAGTTTTTGGTTCTAGCCCATTTGGCAAGCGCTCTGTGTATCCTGTTGGTACTCTTCCCTCCAATAAAATATTCGAAATAAATATTTTAAAATATTCAAAGTTATTTTACCAAATACAAAAAAAAACTTTACTAACTTTAACCAGTGATTTCTGACATTTAATTAATGAAGACAACATAAGCGAAACTCAACCGAAAATCTGAAAGATTTTGCAATATATATAATACGATCTTGTAAGATAATCTTTCAATCATGCATAAAGATAGCAGCTAATAAACATACGGTAGTTCTTGGTCAAAGAATGATACAATTAAATATGACCGAATGGGATGGGGACACATTAGCTCAGTGGGTAGACCACTGACCCCGCAAGTCATAGGTCCTGGGTTGGAGTATCTTTTTTTCATTTTTCTCTTTCAGATTTTCGACTGAGTTTCGCTAAAATTGTTTTAATTAATCAAATATTAAAATTTGAGGTAAAGCTCGAATAAATTGAGTTAAAAATAAAAATTAATTTCTGATATTATTTGTTTTATACAAGGTGGCGCAAAATTAATCACCCTATCGGAAGATGTTATAATTTTTGCAAATGACGTCGTACATCAATCATATTTGACATTTGTGAGCTAGACAGTTACAGAATACAAACAGACAAGCAATGGAGCGATATACTCCGCAAGAGCGTGGAATAATTGTGTCGATTTAAGTTTCAACGCTTTTAGCGATTTTTGTCGAAAGTCATCATGAGCGACGAGGCGCATTTCCACGTAAACTGTTACGCCAATAAGCAAAATATTCGTTTCTGGGGCACTAAAAATCCGCGTGTGAAGCACGAAAATCCATTACATCCACTCAAAGCCACTGTGTGGTGCGGCGCGTTCACGCGGGAGGAGTGAGTGGGCCGTATTTTTTTAGGACGCCATTAGCATTACGGTCGCTGTTTCTGGCGAACGCTACAGGGCCATGATAAACGACTTCTTACTTCCGAAATTGGATAAACGGGACTTGGTGAACAAGTGGTTTCAACAAGACGGTGCAACCGCGCATGGATATCATGAAGGAAGCGTTTCCTGGTCGCGTAATCTCTCGTTTTCACGATTTGGTATTGCCAGCAAGATCGCTCGATTTAACCATCCAAAACTTCTTTCTTTGGGCTATTTGAAGTCGCGGGTTTACGCCAACAAGCCTCGGACAATCGCAGCCCTTAAGGAGAATATTCGATAGGAATGCGAACAGTTATCACCGGAAATCTTGCGGAAAGTCATGTAAAATGTGATAAAACGGGCACAAATGTGTATCAACACTGGCGGCAGCCACTTGACGGATATCATCGTTTCCACTTAACAGAAAAAAATTGTAAAAGTCCAAATAAAGATTTCTATTACTCAAAATCTTTCTTTTTTAGTAAAAAAGTTATTCAAAAACAAAATTGGATAATTAATTTTGCGCCACCCTGTATTTCAAACCGAAAAATCAAATTTAATTGTGTTATTATTAAGTTCTGGAAGGATAAGTTTTAAGATTTTCACGGCCAAAAGCATTTTCGTTATTTGTTTTTGGGGTGTTATGCCGTGTTGCGCTACCTCCTTCTTTAGGGGACGTTTCGGACATCGTTGCAGTGTCCATCATCAGATTGACGGCTACACCAAAGTTAAACGCAAAAAAACATGTCTAAGTATACAGTAAGGCCAGCTCGTGGTAAACCATTTTGTGTTATAACTTTATATTTACTAAATTCGCTTTAACCAGTGTAATTCTAATTCTAGTGAAATTCATTTAATTGCCCCTGGCTAGCATAAATACCACGTTTTAATGAAGTTTCTATTCCGTTCCGCGGCGATGACGCCACGCCACTGCTTGTCACGAGTATTTTGTACTGGTGAAAGTTAGTGGTGCTGGCGACACGGTATCGCTTCGAAGTAAATAAGCACACACTTCACGACTAAAAATTACACATCTACCGGATCTGCCCTGATGATGGACACTGCAACGATGTCCGAAACGTTGGCTAAAGAAGGAGGTAGCGCAACACGGCATAACACCCCAAAAACAAATAACGAAAAGTTCTGGAAGTATTTTATTTTTTACTGGCGGGTACCCGGCATGCGTTGTAATGTCATTCAAAGAAATAGATTGATTCTCCCTACATGTCCATTCCCATGCGTTCCTGTTCCCCTTACGCATCTCCTTCCCCTCCCGCGTTCCCCTTCTACCTTTCACGGTTTATCCTCCCTCATTTTCCCGCGAACCCCACTTCCTTCGTTACCCTCCCCCTCCTGCCTTCCCTCCCTCTCGCTAAAATATATGAAATACACACATTTTCAAACCACTCACGCACCACTAATAATATTTTTTTTATTCAAATTTCATAACGCTAAAGCTTACCTATATATATATTGCCTATAATCTTCGAAGGCGTTCGCACAACAAATAAAACTTGATGAAACGAAAAAGCGACACTAAAAAGAGACAAAAACGTACATCTATAATGGGATTTAGCCTGCGAGAGAATGAGATAGTATAATCTCCTCTTTGTGCGGTGCTTCGTAGTCTCCCACTCTTGTCTACTTTAGTTTTCTCAACTTCTACCATTTGTCAATTGCACACTCTGATTTTTTTTCCTTTCCACCATCTTGGTGTTGCCAAAAAATATCGCAGTCAATTCGAATATCATTGAAAAATACACATTTATTCTACCAAGGGTAACAGGTTTATTGGTCTCCGTGGTTAAGGGTTAGGGTTCTCGACTAGCAATCCTAGTCGCGGGTTCAAATCCCGGCGTGCGCAAATAAATTTTATTTATAGCAATAAAATTTGTGTTATTTCACAATTAATTCTTATAAAATAATATGTAGCATATTTGCTGCACGTTCCGTAGTGGAAGATACTCTCAATATCGGCCTGGTGTAAAACCACTATTCAGAATTGAAATTTTGCCGTATTTGGTGACCAGATCTGAATAGCCAGGTACTTCCCCAACTTTTTCTTCCCCATCTCCTTCCTTGTCCTAACTTAAGCCTCACAACAAACCCCAATTGGGGGTGCCTTAATGCCACCGGCTCTAGACATGAGAAGTTGGAACTCTCGTGCGGTATTCACATAAAAAATAATGGGAACAGATGATAGGATTTGTAGGCCATTGGGATATTGGCGTGATGGCGGGGGATGTTGATGAGATTTCCACAAAATGGCTCAGAACTACGAAGGCTGTAAAAATACCAATTAATTTTCTCTGTGACATTTTCTTCAGATGTGGATTGGGGGTGGATAATAATATTTTCTATAAATTAACCTCACCATAGAAATAAACCATATACAAGTACTTACACTAGTAGTAAAAGAGAGTAAGTTATTATTTTTACATCACTTTTCATCATCTCCTCGTGATGGCTGGCAGATTATAGCATTTCTGGTATTGTAAACACTTTTTCATCACTTGTGTCTATTTTTGAAATGCTAATAATATTTGACCTGCCATCGCCTCCGGGTAATAGCGTAAATTCGAATTGAAGTTTCTCCGTTTTTGGTTTAAAACGAAAAATGTTGTTTTATAATAAGTTGAAAGGTTTAATTCCTTTCTATTAATTTATGAATAAAACACTTGTGTTGCGAAGTTTTTTTAACAAAGAAACGACATTTATGTTTAATTATATCACTTTCCTCTGAATGGTTTCTTCTAACAAAAACTCATATTTTACAATCAAATAACAATGACGTTACATAAATAAATAGACTCGCCATAGTCTCATATACTCACAACATAATGTGGAAAGTAAGGAACACTCTTTTGTTTTCAGCGATTTTCAGTATAATTTCTTAATTCAGTATAATTTCAGAATATAGGAGCGGGCGGCGTATTGCTTGTCACTTTTTGATGGAACGTTCGCTATCTTCTTTTCTTGAGGCCCACTAGAATAAAAGGCCTGAGTTTGATATGTCGAGCTATACAATAAATACAATAAGGCAACGACAGTTTTCAAATGGTGGCGATTGTCATCAATACTTGTTAGAACTACTGATTTATGTGTTGTTTTACCGCAAGCAAACAAATAAACAGAGTGTTTAGGCTGATTAGTCTACTTTGAAACAGTGAAGTTTACTTAGCAACAGAAATTTGGCTATTGCGCGTCCAGACCCTTTACTTTAGTAGGACTTTAATTTTCTCTAATGACATGTAAAACCGCGAGCGGGAAACATGAAAATTAATTGTAATATTTATAATAATCGATAATATTAAGTAAAATTACTTACAAATGAAATGTTATTCATTCGCCTTTACTATTATTTGCCGTGTAATTGAAACATTTTCTCATCATTTAAAGCATTTGATAAGGTTCGACATCACATTCTTATATCCAAACTCCGACTGTTAGGCATCAAAGGAAGTTTATTGACATGGATTATCAGTTACCTCAGTAATAGAGCGCTTAGTGTGAGGATTAATTTTATAGAATCCTATGTATTCGAGGCCACAAGTGGTGTCCTGCAAGGGTCCCACCTCGGCCCAATATTCTTCTTAATATTCATTAATGACATTGTAAACATATTTAAAGATGTACAAGTCCTACTTTTTGCAGATGATCTAAAATTGTTTAAAAAAATACGAAATATATATGATTGCCTAATTTTACAAGCTAATTTAGATGAATTTTTTAAATGGTGCGAACAAAATATGTTATTTTTGAATACTGAGAAATGTCAAGTAATACGATTTTCCAGAACTCATTCTCATATTTTACATGAATATAATTTTAATAATGTTAAATTAACACCAGTATTACAAATTCGCGACTTGGGAGTTATATTCGATTCAAACTTAACATTCACACCACATATAGATAATATAACTAATAAGGCTTCAAAGATTCTTGGCTTCCTTTGTAGAACCCTAACTGATTTTAAGTCCTTGGATTGCATGAAAACACTCTACATTTCATTAGTTAGATGTCAAGTTGAATATAATTCACCTATTTGGTCCCCTTTCTATAAAGTACACTCTAACAAAATAGAACGAGTTCAACACAAATTTCTTAGGTACTTAAATTTCAAACTCAAAATTCCAATAGAAAACATTAATTATTTAAGTTTAATGAATCGACTAAATTTAATTACGCTGTCTGACAGAAGAATCATTTCAGACCTAATTTTATTGTACAGAATTATGAACAACCTAATTGACAGCCCTGCCATCGTTTCTACTATTAAACTTCTTGTACCGACAAGAAATACTAGACAAAATATAACATTCTTTTGCAACACATACACAACTAACTATCAATCACACTCACTTACCAATAGGATGCATTATTTAGGCAACAAGTTTGGTGGTATTGTAGATGTATTTGCTGATTCCCTTTACATTCTAAAATGCAATTTAAACCAACACTTTGTTGAATCCTACAAATTATTGTAACATGTGTATAATATATTTAACGATTTGATTTGTTATTGTAATGTTTATATTATATTTTGTTCTATGTTATTGTTAAATATTACATTGTTTAAAATATTTCACGGGTTTCCACTAGATTATACAAGTGGTTTTTTTTCTTTAAAAACTACTTGTATATTCTTAAAAGTTTTTTCACTTTTATAACTTTTGGTATAAATTCTATGTAGGTATGTGTAATCCTAGATATCTTAAATATTATTTTCTAATCTATGTAAAAGCCCCTACGGGCGTATAACAACAATAAATAAATAAATAAATAAATAAATAAATAAATCATACAGGAGGGCATTTTGACACTTTTTAAAACGCAATTTACTTACTGGTAAGTGCTGGTAAGACGCAACTTTAGTCGACGTATAGCAGTTAAGTACTAAAGTACTAGATATCGAGATCGTTACAATTGTCTTGTTCTTGTCTTCCCACTTTGAGATTTCTACCCCTCGTCTAACAGTATGTAACGTCATAGTCAAATACTAGAAAACAAAACAAATGATAATTGATGATTGCATTCTAACTGACACTATAGGATTCAAATTTAAAGGGAATATATTTCCTTTACATATATGCTGTTACACAAACTTCAATGGATGACGTTATTATTAAGAGTTATATATAGTTTTTGGTGTATCAATAGATGTCAGTTAAGTAGTACCTTAGAAGAGTGTCGTATCGTCGTTCGTGTCTAATGCTGAAACGGTTACGGAATCAGCCGATGATACATGGTAGACAGTGTCGGGTTCCCTCCAAACAAAAAAAAGTGATCATTTTCTTCCGCCTCTCTCACACACCGCACCGTAATGTCTTCGTAAACCCCTAACTAGCCGTGACGATAACTTTGAAAGTATAGAATATAGTTACAAGGGTTATATTGAAGTGTGAGTGAATTCCAAAAATTCGAAAAAGTCAAATATCAATGCGCTCGTAGTTTTATTTTTGTTCTTAAACATATAATGCTGCAGCTCTTTCTTACACACTAAGACAAACGGTGAACGTACGTCTGCACCCCCCATTCCACAAAGGAAACATACAATAATTATCATACATCTCTCTCACACATATAAAGAAAATGAAACGCAAGGAAAATGTAGTACTTTGGAGGAAATAGTCACAAGTATTTAGGGCGGCTTGCACGAAAAGTTAAATTTGATTTAAATATCAAGTTAAACACATTATTTGATTTAAGTCGACTTGGCGTCTTGCACCACAAAATTTAAGTCGTTAAGAGCGTTTAACCAGCCAGCGGACGAAAATCCACACTTCGTCGAAAGTTGTTCTTCCGATCGTGCAGGGCGGTTACAATGAGAAAGATTAATTATTCTCCGTATCAGCTTTTTTAAATTAAAACTCAATATCGAATTTATTTCAATCCAAATAGCTTTAATTTATACCTTCATCCAAAAATGCTGAAAGGCGTGATGATAAAACTATTAAAATAGTGTACTTTTTGTATTTATTTTTTGATTATAAGCATTTATCATTTTTCAATAATGTCTAAATTTAATAAGAATGTTTAAAAAATCTGAAATATATTAGTTTGTAAGTGCGCAAATAAATACACAAATGGAAAAATTTTCGTCAAGAAACACATGTACGTAGGTACATGTTTTTTAATGATTTTTTTGAAACTAAAATTAAAATTCTAAGACATACGTTTGCTAGATAAGGTATTGATTTATTTTACTGCATGATTATATTATTTGAAATGGGTGTAGTATAATACAAAAACTTTTTTGAAAATTTAACAAATCTGCCAACGACCTATGGAATAACCTTATTATACTAAAAATTTTAAAAAATTCTCAAAATTTATCACATACGAATGCTAGATAAAAGAACAATCTTTCGAAATCCATTTATAATTTTTTGTGGAAAAGAGTCAATACGTCTAAAATCTTTTTTGAAAATAACGTATTTCCGGTTTTCTCTGGTAATGCCCTCTTAAACGCATTTAAAGAACTGTCAAAGTTAAATACCCAGAAAGGGCTGTTTAACTGAGTTAAACATGTTTAGCGAGCAAGTTCTGTCAAACAAAATTTTAGGTTATTCCTTCGATTTCCGATTGTCTAATGTTTCTGAAATCTATCTCATTTATTAATTTGTATTCACGATGGACATTTGGGTTTTTTATTCTGAAGTTGACGAAGAAATTATAGATTTTATAAGTAGACCGTTTATAGTGAGAGAAGTAAACACAAGAACAAATTTATTTGATACTCAGTGCCAGAAAGTTTCAAAGATTTCTTAACATTAACATCAGCACAACAGCGAGGTGCTCGCAATACTCGTTATTGAGGAATAGGTATTGATTTATTTATGTAGGAGTACTTTGGAAGGTTGTAACCTTAAATTATACCTGCAGCATTCTTATAATAGTAAACAATCTACATAAAAGAAAAAAAAACGAAATTTTACTCAGATATTTGTTTTATTTTTAAATCTAACAACAAAACCTCTTTTTGCCCCATTTCATAGTTATGTTGGTTTTATTTTATTTTTTCTTCAAACCTAGATGATTCTTGTTTCTTGTGCTCAATTTCTATTTGTAATGACTCTTTTACACAACCTCAAAATATTTTGACACTCGCAAATTTAAGCACCCACCACACGGACAATTTGGAGCGATCGTGCCCCTCGCCACTTCAAGTAGCTGTGCAAAAAGTGTGCGTGTGGGTGGTGCTAAGAAACGATGCAACTGTTTTACCGACGCGTTAACGGCGGTAACTGTTTTACCGACGCTAAATGATATTTAACTAAATAACCGCACCAACTGCTTGGTGCAGGACGAAACTAAACACATTTAAGTTAAATGTATTTAGTGACTTAAATGCGTTTAGTTAAATACAATTTAAGATAAAATTAGCGATAGTTGGTGCAAGCCGCCCTTAGTGAGTCTCATCTTTTTCTCACCAGAAAGCCCGGTCGCCATAATGCACTTAGCATTATGGCGACAAGGAATGTACGTTTATTGCCTTTTTGCCGTCACGGTACTGTAACCGTAATCGTCACGATAATTGTAAAAGTGCTCAATAATTTGGAGGTCCCTTAACCGGTCCTGCCTTCTATCATAAACTGAGTTGGTGCGGAATTACGTCAATTCTGTCGGAAAATTAAACGCAAATTAAGCAGCGGTCATTAACTCACCGCCAACTCCGCCACATTATTACTACGCTGGTGCTGGTCGTTCAATATTCCCAAATTATGATAGATAGGGCACACTGATTAGACAATCTCTACAAGTGTGATCTATAACGATTAAAAAGAAAACTGATATCGCCAATTGACATAATACCCCTCGACTAAATAAGTTAACACTCCGTATTCCAAATTTCTACCGAATTGTAACAAAATTCATTCAAACCATAGAGACAATGATTCAAACACTTTTTTCGCATTAGCCCTACACAGAAGGCCCTGAGAAAAATAATTACCCACATAGCGTATGTCATCTTTGGGAAAGCTTAAGGAGGGTATTTTTAAGGAGAGGAAGGAAAGAGGGATGGAAAAAGGTATGAGGGGTGGGTTTTTGCAAAAAAAAAAAGCTTTTTTTGCATTAGCTCAACACGGGAGGCCTTGAGGAAAATAAATCCCCTTAGGGCGTATGTATTATTTGAGGATGCTTTGTGGATGGTCTTTTTAGGGAAAGGAAGGAGATGAGGTTCTCGGAAGAAGGTAAAAGGTATGGGGCAGTGTGTCCAGGAGTGACGGAAGTATCAATCTACCCCTCCCACTGCGGTGCAAGGCAATGTTCAAAGAGAGTTCTGCTTGTGAGATTCAAAGATCTCCCTCAACCAGTCTCTCCCGATCCGGTCAGCCATGCAATTGGTGGGTAGACATATCCGCCGCCAAAATCCGAATGAACTCACCCCATGAACCCAAGCACCGTAGCTGAGTCACCAAACATAGCGAACCACCTGGCGTGACCTAGTAGAGGCGTTGGTTATCCAGTAAATGGTTCTCATGAGCGGCGGTACCCATACCCGCCTCCCAAATTGAACCTTGTCCAACTGAATTGACAATATGTTATTTTTCAAGATAACGTATACCATTGAAGAATAATATAACAATAATGATCTAAACGAAAATATGAAAGAGAACAAGACACAGAAAAATAGATAAAGATAATGGTCGCAAGTGAGACTAAAATCCAGAACCTCTCGTCTAATTACGAATTATGCCATTGCTACCTTCTGTCAAACCGTCATATTTGTCAATATCATATATTTAAAATTTTAGAAATAACAATGTATTATCTTCAACATTTTTTTCCATATTATAAGCAACTACCCTTTTTATTGGAAACAGTCATTCTAAGAATTGGTTGCGTCTAGATAGCGTCTCGGGTAAATATATCCGATTTTATTTATATGGAACTTGTGACTTTTTTATAATAGTCTAATAAGGGGGTTTCTCACCATCCTCCCAATAGCTTATCCGTACACATAACGAATATTAATATAAAAACAAATAAATACTAGCAACAGGTAAAAACTTCGGCTAATTTATCCTATATGTAGCCATTGTTCATAGGTTCAAGTACAGAATAGTAAACTCAGACTTTTTAAATAAATAAATCCTGTAGAATTAATCCAAAATATTCATTATGTGTATGGATAAGCTATTGGGAGGATGGTGAAAAACTCCCTAAATGTTCAATTGTTTTTTTATTAGAAAAACCCTCTTTATAATTTTGGGTTCGAGTCCCAGTTACCCGACCATTATCTTTTTCTATTTTTCTGTGGCTTGTTCTTTTAAGTTATTATTATTGTCTTCTTTTTCAATGATAAATTACATTGATGGGAATAACCTTCAAAAGTTATAAAAAGAGAGTTTTTCTTATGAAAAAAAACTTCTGTGCATTTGCCAAGCTAAAAAAGTAATTATATGAAATTCCCTCGATAGAAAAACTCGCAGTATGCTCCGAAATTTATAAAAAACATTTTCTAGTTTTGTCACTGTGTTGTTTTTAACTGCTACTATCGAGAAATTTAAGATTTATTTTAATTATGTCATCTTTTATTAAATATTTTCGCGTAGGTAGGTATGTATATTAATTATAATCGCTTATTAATATTAGCGAGCTCCCTCTAACATTCGCCTTTGCATATCTCCCTTTCAAACTATCTTCTTCTTCTTTTTTTATTTATTTATTTATTGTAAGAAACAAACAGCAATTTTTATACAGGATGAGTTATACAGGAGGTTAAACATGAGGTAAGCCAAAACAGTTTCTTATGCTAATGTTGGTTATTATGATATAATATAAAATTGTAATTGGTAATAACCATTAAATGAAAATGAAAATAACAACCAAAAAAAAATATATATATACATAAATAGATAGAGTCATTAATACTAAAAATTATAGGAAGCATATAATCAAAGATATAAATCAAATTGATGATTTATGTAGAAAATGTTTGGCTTTTCCGGAAACTATAGAACATATTATATCGGGATGTTCTATATTAGCGCCGCCCGAGTATACATTTAGGCACAATCAGGTTTTAAAAATAATTCACCAAAGTTTGGTAATTAAACATAACTTGATTGATTGCCGTAATGTAGTACCATATTATGAATATGAACCAAATTCATTTTAGAAAATGAATTTTATAAAATATATTATGATAAAACTATACTAACAGACAGAACAATTAGTCATAATAGACCTGATATAGTTTTACATGACAAAATTAAAAAAATAACTTATATCATTGATGTAGCTATTCCAAATTCCTATAATATTCAAAAAACTGTTTCTGAAAAAATAAGAAAATACACAGATTTAGGAAATGAGATTAAAAGAATTTGGCATTCTCGGACTATAAAAATATTACCATTTGTTATTTCGGCCACTGGCATAATACCTAGGAATCTGATTCAAAATTTAAGCATATTAGATTTGTCAAAGAATTTGTATATAAAAATGCAAAAATCAGTAATTTTAAATACATGTAGGATTACAAAAGATTTTTTAATTATTTATATTGAGGGATCAGTAGGATTTATAGGTTCAATTAGAAATGCCACAGAGCCGAACCCTCTGATATGAAAATATCTGGAGTCGGTGAATTATATTCCCATTTGGTCTCTAGTAGGTTGACATGTTGTTCTTGTATTGTTTTGTATTTATAATACTTATATAGTGCAATTGCATAGCGTGGGTTGACTAGATGATCATTTGGGGAAGTGTGTGAAAGGGTTTAGTTTTTCCTTCTTTTTTTCCTTTTTTTTTGGGGGGAAAATTTAACCCGGACATTTAAATCTGGTGCATAATATTATAGTAGGTTGACATGTTGTTCTTGTATTGTTTTGTATTTATAATACTTATATAGTGCAATTGCATAGCGTGGGTTGACTAGATGATCATTTGGGGAAGTGTGTGAAAGGGTTTAGTTTTTCCTTCTTTTTTTCCTTTTTTTTTGGGGGGAAAATTTAACCCGGACATTTAAATCTGGTGCATAATATAAATAAGTATATTAGAAGGAAGAAGGAATAGGAAAGGACAAGAGGCAGAGGAAGATGGGTTGGGGACAGGAGATGCTCATGCTGTATTTTTTTTATTTTATTTTATTTTCTTTATTGGGAACATTTACAGGTTTATAACATTACATGCATTAGAAAACCACAAATTACAATAATTAGGTTATAAACCCAATAACTAATGTTAACATCATGCACCAATAATAATGAAAAAATCTATAGTTATTAAGTTTTTTTATTTTTTATTACTTAATATTATATAGTAAGGAGCTAGATAAACTGTCTAGGGATAGCCTAGCTATACTGTCTAATAAATAAAGATACAGACAAGATAAGATAAGATAAAAAAAAAATTCTATAGTTAGCTAGCCTAGCTTAGCTATACTGTCTAATAAATAAAGATACAGACAAGATAAGATAAGATAAAAAAAATCTTTTCTATAGTTCTGCATTAATTTAGTTAACATTTGTGATCGTACGCTTGACTTCGTTTCGGTATTTCACAAGAGAATTATTAAGAATATCGATATTGTTAAATTGCGTGTTATATTGCGCGCATATACGGGGGATTGGAGAACTTTTTGAACGCTTAGTACGGAGACTTAATGAAATTAATCATTCGCTTGTGAAGTATTTTTGATATTAGATGCTTGGATGGTTTGGAGAAAGAAGTGTTAGGAGAATATATGACACGAAAGTGAATGGTACACAAAAGAAGTCATGGAAAATACTAAAGTCGAGTCATGTCAAGAGTCAGAAGATTTTAAATTGGTAGGCGGGTATGGGTACGCCGCCCCGGGAAACATTTATTGTATAACCAACACCTCCGCCAGTCACCCCAAGTGATTCGCTACGTTTGGTGATTTAGTCGAGGTGCCCGAGTTGAGGTGTGTTCAGGTCTTGATGGCGGATGCGTCAGCATCCGCACCAGCTGCGTGGGATTCGGGTCGTGAGAGACTAGTGACAGGACTCTCTCAGAACTCATGACCCATCGCCTTGCACCTCAGTGGAGGGATGGATTCCTGGACAACCTGACCCCAAGTTTTCTACCCACCCCTATTATGTTTGTTTGCCATAAGTTTTCATTCTTTCCTTTAAAAAATTCCTCCACACAGCACACCTAAAGACGATATGGGCCCTGAGGAAAATTATTGTACCAAAAAAATTTCAGGAATCACTCGTAAGATTGGTGATTTTCAAGTCCAAAAGTATTATCGTGATTTATTTTTGAGTTATTTTGCCATGTTGCGGTACCTCCTTCCTTAACCAACGTTTAGGATAGCATTACGGTGTCCAACATCAGGGCAGATGTTTTTAATCTGCCCATTAGGGTGTGTCAATTATTTCACTTTTGAATTCAGAAACGCCAGGTGCCTCAAAAGTTGCGTCTTACATAGAAAATGAGAACTGTGTTTAAATATTTTTTTAAATGATTATTAACTCGCTAAAATGAATTAAAAATAAAATAAAAAACTAAAACATGTACATTGTACATATTTTAAATTATGATAATAATTTATTTTTTAACGTTTGTTTGTTATTAAAAAATGCGAATAGCTGTAAAAAGAAAAAAACTCTAGTTTATGAATACATAAGTCTACAAGAATACTGATTTTATCCAGAAAAAGTGTTATTTTCCCCTTTTATATTTTTAACAAACACATCACATATGTTTTAAAAAAAAGAGTACACTTTAGACCACACGACTGAAGTAAAACTTTACTAACTTATAAAAGAACATGTGACCTTGACATTGACATTGGGGTGACATATGACCTATGAACCTGGGGTTACCTACGTCCGTGGGATGAACTACGACGTTGGGATGACCTACGACCTTGGGGTGACCTACGATCTTGGGGTGACCTACGACCTTGGGGTGACCTACGACGTTGGGATGACCTACGACCTTGGGGTGACCTACGACCTTTGGGTGACCTACGACCTTGGGGTGACCATCCTTATCCTTATCACTCCCCAAGTCAAGCGTGCGTAAAGGCCCAACCGTTCGCCTCGCCATCGATCACCGTTCGCATCAATTACCGTTCGCATCGATTACCGTTCGCATCACACTTTTCATAACATCATACATATCGTAATATCACAATTTTCGTAACACCTCACCACTTTTTGTAACACATCACCACTTTTCGTAACGCATTCACCAGCTTACCCCCGAGTCGAGCGTGCGTAAAGAAGTTTTAATTTAAAAAATTGCGTTCTTTTGCAGTTATGGAAAAAATTATGTTTGCTGCAAAATATAAAATATGGACCCTTTCTTTTATTTTTTCCAATAGTATCTAAACACCAATTTCATTTATTTTCACGTTATCGAATAGCCACAGATCATAAGTAACATTTGAAACCCCAGGCTTTTAAAAATAAGGCTTTTTTTCTCTCAATGGAGAGCAACACTAGCTACTGCACATATCTGCCCTAATGATGATGTCCGAAACGTTGGCTAAAGAAAGAAGTAGCGCAACACGGCATAATGGCCCAAAAATAAATCAGGAATCACGTCCCTCAAAGATAGCGGATAAATTAAACTTTACTATAATTTAAAAAATAAAATAAAAATACTGTAACAGACTATCATCAACAGCTATCTAATATATAAAGATACTTTTAGAAAAAGTATAAGGCTTAAAGGTTAATTATTCGCTTTAGATGTCTGACAAAGTAACTCGCCCTGATTAAAGCCTCGAAGTGAACTTCAAAATGTATCGTATTACTTACTAGTATACACTCGAGAGCAGGTTATCCAATATTACTGCCTCACTTGTAGAGTTTTAGTTAAAGGTCGGACTAAACTCTCTTGTTGTCTGGGCTTCTTGTTAACTGGGGCGTTTACACGCACAACAGAACTTTAATAGGTCGTGCATAGATAATTAAATAGCTAACTAGGTGGCGGGTATGGGTACGGGTACCGCCGCTCCAGGAACCAACACCCTTGGTTATAGCCCATTCACATGGTTCACTCGGATGAAGGTTTACTCGATGAAATGTTCCATTCTCGTTTCACCGCGTGTTCGGTTCCTTCGAAGGAGAAGAGTTCACTCGACATTCTCGCTACGAAGTCGTCGAGCGTAGTCGCGGCGCGCATTGGAATTCGTCTGGCGCCGACGACGGATAAGTTCGGGAATATTTACGATTTCAATAGACATTTCCGATAACGTCGAACTAAATTACGAGAAATTGGTGATTCTTGTAAACAGTAAATAAATTTCAGCACCATAAAATGAACATATGGTTAAATAATAACCTGAAAACTGATATCTACCAGTATTTTTGCACCATGAAAATTTTTTTATTCCAAAATAGGCCTCGGCTTGCAATAAAATCCATATAAATGGAATATTTATTAACGTATCCAAAAACTAAAAACTGTTTTGGAAAGGTGATAAAATATGCTTCCAAAATTTATTATTAGAAATAACCAAGTAATTTTTTAAACAGAATAATTTTTAATGTAAACTTTTAAAAGTTTTAAAAATGGCTCTCCTTGCTTTTATTCTAACTAAAATTACTGTTAACAAAAAAACTATAAAAACACACATTTATTTTGTTAGACAAATAAATTATAAACGTTTCTGTCACCTCACTTTTTCGTCGTTTCATATAAAAATAATTCACAATGTTTCATAATTTTTTTTTCAAATTCGATGAGAAACTTTGGTTCCATAAAAGTGTACATTCGTATTATTTTATGGTTAATTGTTATATTGAATATATACTATATATTATATAGAGCATTATTTTCTCTTTCCAATACCGCTTAGATCATATTTTTCACTATGATAATAAGGGAGAAACAACGATTTCTATGAGACGTGTAGGAGTTATTTCGAAAAGCGAACTAAACGGAGCATTTTGACGTTTAAGCCGCTCCGGCTACTCGTCCTCACGCCAGAACATTCTCGGCCGACTAATTCGCGAGTGAAAGACTGTTCACTTGAGTGTTCACACACATCATTCGCGTCATGTGATGTTAAATTCCGGTTGCGAGTGAACAGTGCCGAAGGAAGCATTCCAACATTGTTGGAATGCTTCATTCGGCACTGTCTCTTTTCACTTTCGTGTTCACACGGTTCATTTCAAGGGAAAGAGGCGGAATGAAATCACGAAATGACAGATAAATGAACCATGTGAATGGGCTGTTAAGGCGGTATGCCTTAAGTGGTTCGCCATGCGTTAGCAAGAGTGCCCGGGATCACGTGGTAAGGTTTGTCAAGGTCTTGGGGGCGGGGGCATTTATCTAAGATCTGCGCAGCGGGGCAGATCGGGATAATTTGCGGCGGGCCTGGACACCTTTTGACCTCTCCTGCCAGAATTCCTCGACCCATCGCCTTGCATCGCAGTTGAAGGGATAGATTTGTACGTCCGTCACTCCTGGACACACTAACCCCTCAGATTCCTCCACCTTCATACCTATTTCCTTACTGCAACTTCATTTTCTTCATTTTCTTAAAAACACCTCCCCACAGTGACATAGGTCCTGAGCGAAATTATTTTCCTGGAGCTAATGTAAAAATATATATATATATTTCAGAGCTCCGGTTCTGGCTGTCAGAGATCTTAGGTTCAATTCCTGGATGCGACTGTTTCTTTTTCTAATTTTTATGTTTCAAATATTCGATTGAGAGTCGGCAATATTGTCTTCGGTGATTAAATATTGGATGACACTTACTATTTTTTATTGCCTTGCAAGTTGGAGTTTTTTTGTACATTTAGCAGTCCACAATGGAGTCCTGATACCTACCTTGATGTGTGGCAGTGAGGCATGGAACTGGCAGAGGAAGTATGAAAGTAAACTGAATGCTGTTGAAATGAGATCGTGTGAGAAACGTGGAGATCCCCAAAGAATGCAAGGGTGATGTAAGCGTAATGAGTAAGATTAAGAAATGGAAGCTCAGATGAATTGGGCATGTTTTTTTTTACATGAATACCGCACAAGAGTCCCAACCGCTCCCGTCTGGAGCCAGTGGGACTATGGCATCCCCAATTGGAGTATGTTTTGAGGCTGAAGGTAGTGGGGAGGAGAAGGAGATAGGGAAGAGGAAGTTGGGAAAGTACCTGGCTATTCAGATTTGGTCACCAAATACGGCAGAAACCATTTCAAGCAACGTTTCAATTCTGAATGGTGGTCTTACACCAGAGTGATACTGAGAGTATCCTCCACTCTGGAACGTGCCGCAAAATATAATATTTATTATTTTAAATGAATAAAATGTGAAATTACACAAATTAATGAAATAAAATTTATTTGCCACGCCGGGATTCGATCCCGCGACCTTCGGAGTGCGAGTCTAGAGCCTTACCACTGAACTACGCCGGCCGTCAATATGTAGAGCGAATGAACGAGAAAAGGAGTGTAAGGAGAATATATGACGCAAATGTGAGTGGTAGAAGAAGTCGGGGACGTCCGAGGAAGACATGGTACGACCAAGTGAATCAGATAACTACTTGAGTCGGGCCATGTCAAGAGTCAGAATAATAGGAGAGCATGAATGAGACGACGTATGAATGTGAATATGTGCGAAGATCGAGTTGTTCCTCTCTGCCTACCCGTGCGAGGAAACGCCGTGATGGTTAGTTAGTTGGATCATAAATCCCAAATCGCAGGTGACAATGTACCACTGACAGAACGCTTGTGTGGTAATCGCTTTGAAAAAACTTTAATCTCTTCCATTTCTTTATTCATTAGTTATACCTACCCTCTTCTAACCCTTACCCGTCTCAGAACAGACATTGTCTGGTGAAGCGGGTAACTAAATTAAATTATGTTAGAAGTAGGTACATTAAACGCTAGAGTTTTATTTAAGGCGAAGATTAAAGCTAAACCACTATTTGAGATTAATCTTTACTACGAATCGGCTTACAGTATAAATACAAAAAATATGCTTTGTGTAAATTGAAGCTTTTACTACAGTTTTCATTGAGCAGAATTAAAATAAAAATCATAATCTTTATCTTTCTATACAGGGTGTCCGGGGGTAAAGTGCATTAACTTCGGGATGTGATTCTACATGATAGTAGAAGTAAAATAGGTAAATAACTTTTTTCGAAATTCCAACTTTTAGGGGTAGTTTTGAGGTAAAAAGATAAAATTAGTCCGGCGTGTGCGGCCAGATTTATTATTTTCCGCTGTTACGATACGGGCCAATCACAATCGAGTCGGGCCCCCGGCAGGCTCTCAGCAAGTAACATCGTACCTCACACTAAGGATTTTTAGTAGGTACCTACATCTTTTTGTATGGGAAAAAAATGTTGGAATTTCGGAAAAAGTTGTTAATCTTTTTTACTCCTACCATCATGTAGAATCACCTCCCGAAGTTAATGCACTTTACCCCCGGACACCCTGTACAAAATGAAGGTTTCTTTGTTTGTCCCGTACGCGTTCCTAAACTATTCTTCCGATTGCGATGAAACTTGGGTGAGTTGTTGTATGCACGCAAGCGAAGGTTTCTACGTATAATGGTGAGCTCTGGATTTAAGACATAGTAGCGGTAGGGGATAGCAAGCGTAATTTTGAAAAATCCATGCTTCTCACACAGACATAATTTTGACGATCGGCGTGGTCTAGGTGTAAGGCTCTTGACTCGCAATCCGAAGAAATTTTATTTGATTAATTTTTGTTATTTCACAATTAATTCGCGTAAAATAATATAGAGTAGGTATATTTCCAGAGTGGAAGATACTCTCAGTATCGATCTGGTGTAAGACCACCATTCAGAATTGAAATATTGCTTGAAATGGCTTTATCCGAGTTTGGTGACCAGATCTGAATGACCGGATACTTCCCAACCTTCCTCTTCCCCATCTCATTCTCCCCACTACCTTCAGCCTCACAATATACCCCATAGTCTCGCTGGCTCCAGACGCGAGCAGCTGGGACTCTTGTGAAGTACTCTCATAAAAAAAAAATAATAATTTAAAAAATGAAACACCAATCTTCCACTATCACATCTCCATCCCTTTCCTACTCCTTTCAACCTATCAACATACCCAGATTAGCGATGCCGTAGTCCCCCGGACCCCAGACAGTTTGAAGTAGTTAGAGTGCTATAATAAGAAGAAGAATAAAGGCAAGTGGAAGGTTGGGAAGTACCGAGCTGGTCGAATCTTTTAAAATATAGTATATTGGCGGCACGTTCCAGAGTGGAAGATATTCTCAGTATGGCCCGGTGTAAGATCACCATTTAGAATTGAAACGTTGCTTAAAATGGCTTTAGCCGTGTTTGGTGACCAGATCTGAGCCAGGTATTCCCTACCTTTCTCTTCCCCATCTCCTTTCCCTCCCCACTACCTTCATCCTCACAACGTACCCCAATCGGAGATTCCATAGTTTCACTGGCTTCAGACGGGAGCAACTGAGACTCTTGTGAGGTATTCACATAAAAAGTAAAATTTACAAAAAAGACAGTGGCTTGCTTGTACGTCAAAAAACCTTCTGAATTATTCGTGTATGTACCAGACGGAAAAACAAAAAATGTTACATATCCAAAAGCACTCCAACAAACAGAATTAAAATAAAAACACTTTCTTAGAGTGGCATTACAATGCATGCCTGGTGCCTGGTACTCGCTAATTACTTTATGAAAAACTTAAGGATAAACTTCTAAAAAGTGTGTCTTTACCCTTATAAGAAACCACAAATATGGTCAAGAATTTCTTGTCAAAACCCTCCGTACACCCTGGATAACTACAATTCCATTATTGCACCATATTTCAACTACTACTCAACAATTATTTTCTTGTGTAACGACAGAGAACAATGTAAGTTGGAAATTCTCCCAAACAGAGCAATGAGAATAATGCTAAGATTAATAATAGATTTACAAAAGCATCTAAAATATTAACGGAGCTAAATTAGCTAACAGTGAAACAGATGCTGGCATTGTACGCAATGATATTTATACGTAAAATAACAAGCAATCTGTTACCAAAATACTCTTCAAACAAACTCTCAAAACAATTATATACAACAAGGACATTCACAAACGTAGCACAAGGTCGTGCAATGAAACTAGACTACCAAAAAAGGACAAAGTCAATACGCAAAACACTTGACTCTACAAAGGGATGAAATATTACAATATGTTGCCAGAAACCGTAAAAACTAAACCTAAAAGCGTGCCCAACATATGTAAACGGTTGACATTTGTCACATGAGGACGGGTCGCTTCTTTGACTCGTTCTTGTGTTCAACAGCTTGGCTGTGGAACGATTTGCCGGCCTCTGTGTTTCCTCCTTTCTACAACATGGGTCTATTCAAGACCAATGTTCATTCCTTCCTGTCCTCAAAAAGACCCTCCATACAGCATCTCAGATAACACAGGCCCTGAGGGAAATTATTTTTCTCAGGGCCTCCTGTGTGGAGTTAATGTAAAATAAATGTTTGCTCTGAGGAAGGAACGGCGTTTTGAAACCGGTCGGCGTTAATAAAATAAATAAGTAGTTCTAACAAAGAAATATTGTTCAATTTTATGTTATTAAATTAATTAAAAATTAAAGTTAATAGCAATGCATACATTACCGTATTATTGTTACTAAACTTGTATAAACAATAAGTTGTGAAGTGTTACAAACGCTTATCGATATTCCCCGGCCAATCAAAGATAATATTTATTTTACACGAAATGTCGAGTCGACGTACGACAAGACATCAATCAAAAAATAATCGACAGGCTTTTTTCATTTTACGCCATTATGTTATTAGAGCAATTCAATAATACACTTTTCTGCTTAATGCATTCATCAAATGGCCGTGTTTTGACAGATATTTAATTACTTGATATTATTTGGCAGAATAAAAGTAAATACAATACATGATGGTGTTCAGTCAATGTAAATGATTTTAGTGCAATACCTACTAAACATTAGTTTACTAAAGCAGCGTTTCCCAATTTTTTTTCGCCCCGGAACCCTTATCGATCATACTTTTCTAGGCGGAACCCTATTTTTATAAGAAAAAGATAAACTCGTAGTTTGAATACTTTCATGTTTACCTTGAAAAGAAAGATCTGAAGTTTTGTGTAAAACTTACATTAATGTGAAGAGTTATATCTTTTTAACAGCATTGAAATCAGGCTTTGTATCAGACAGCTGAATACGAAGATCTGGAGCTGCATCCAGTCTGTTTCTGCATTTGTTTTTTTGTGTAAGCGTAAGCCGAAAAACCAGTTCACACCGGTAAGTGGTCACAAACGGTAACAAAACTGTGATAGCCTTCTCGACGACTTCTGGATATTCGTTTTTAAGTCCAATCCAAAACTCATCCAGATTAGTTTTTTCTGAATTAAACTTTTGTTGTAAGGAAGAAAAACATTTGATATCTATCAAAGTCTCGTACTCTGTTGCTGTACGTTTCCTGTGAACTAAGAATGGATTCTTTACCCAGTCAATGTCCTGCAGGTTTTTTTCAGGAAAATACTCTTCCAGAGATTTGTTAAGGGCCATCAAATGTTCGTAAATGCATTTTTCAATATCTGAGGTTACTTGCAATTTTTTTTTTTCAGAAACTCGTTTAAAAGAGAAAAAAATTGGTACTTTTTCTGTTCAACACATTCTATCCAGAAAACAAGTTTCTTTCTAAGAGAAGAGATTTTGTCGTTTACTGTAAAAGTATTTGTGTTTTTCCTTGCAATGATCCTTGCAACAATCCGGACGGAACGCGGAACCCTTGTGATGCTTCTACGGAACCCCAGGGTTCCGCGGAACACCTTTTGGGAAACGCTGTACTAAAGAGTTGCCTAGAAATGTAATTATTTATTAACATAACTGAAGAGGTACAGCGACGACGTATCCGTTTACCCGACTAAGCGTTATTTTTCCTTACTTCTGGTGAAATGGAGCAAACGTTTTGTGTTGTGTAATTTTTTTTAAAAAAAAAGGAAATTACATTTTCATTAGATTTATTAATATTTAATAATTTTATCCATTTAATTTCATCTAAAGAATCTATTTTTTGATGTCATGTCGGGCAGCTTTTAATTCGGCTTCGCCCAGTTAGTGTTGGTGACCATTTTATAGATCGAATACGAACTGATTTCAAAAACAGGCCGTTCCTTGGATCCACTGTAGCTATTGTACCGGGACAAAGTAATTAAACCGAGACAGAGCAATAACGTCATATGTAATATGTAGCCACTTGATACTACTTATTTACCGTCAATCTTTTCATATCCGGAGAGATACCACATATTCACAAATTAGTAGCAGTTATACCTAGGGGGGAGACCATCGTCTGACCGTCTGACCTGCTGACGAAAGGAGCGACATCTTGTGTCGAATTCTTGAATTCGACACCGAATTATAATAGTAGCTTTGCGTGAAATTCCACGTACACAGATATTATTTGTGGCGCGGCGCGTACGGCGTGGCATCTGACATGCACTCGTAGCTGGGTTCTGAAATTCAACCACGTAGACGCCACGGTATTAATAATGTTCAAAACATTACAGAAATAAATAAATAAAATGTTTGAAATTTAAATTAAATTCTCCATTTAATGCAAATTCTCCAACTTAATGCAAATTCTTTAAGGACAACATGTATATAAATTCCCCTTCCCTCTCTCCATATATTGAAAGGATGGCCTAGAACACCCTCGAAGGGTGAACGTCAGAAACATTAAACTATAAAATATAGCAGTTTGAAATTTAAACGACGGGAATTTTAATATTCCCTCCCATGGCAGCAGGTCTACAAAAAGGTCCAGCAAAAGCGCTCCTTCCACCATGCGTCCAGTACCTCTTCTAGTAGAGTTGGTTATAAGGGTCGTATTTCACTTTAGTTTTCCAGTCATCTTTCACGGTCCCCGGGGGACATTGTTTATCTAATAGTAAAGTCTTCCGACCGTAAAGTGGTTTCACATTATATCCATGGTAGTAAAATACTGTCAAATACTTGCTCACTATCCATCAAACAGTTTATTTATGTTGAAATTAAAAATGTTTCTGTGTGCGCTAGTAGGTATGTGTTTTTAGCGCCTCAGGCTAATTTGTTCGCTTTTGGAAACAACTCGTATAGGACTCAAAGAAATCGTCGTATCTCCCTTACATCAAAATCAAAATCAAAATCAAAATCATTTATTGTACAAAATTTACATTTAGTACAAAAGGTATAACTTATAGGTACCTATATCCTATTTCTTCCAGTTAACCTAACATGTTGTACAGATTTGAACACAAATTAAATATAAATATAAAAGTGGTGTAATACAAAGTGAATTTGTTTTAATTTATTATATAGAAATAAATATAAAAACAGGTGTACCTATGTGAGGTATTCACTTAATGTGTAATGAGACCTGTTCAGAAGGAATGTTTTTAGTGATGACTTAAATCTGAGTGTATCTTGTATTTGTTTAATATCATGTGGAAGGTTGTTGTATACTTTAATGGCCATGTAAAAGGATCCTTTTTGGAAAATTGTTTTGTTTGCTTTTGGTATTAATAAATTTTCTGTAAGCCTTGTAGCGTGTTTATGTGAAGAGTTTTTTTGTTGAGTTTTTTTTTCATCATATTGAGAAATATGATCTAAAGAGTATTAGAAGAGAAAACATCGCATTTCATGTTAAAATCTAAAAATTAACCATAAAATAATTAAAATATACCATTATGAAACGAATTTCGACCCAATTTGAAAAATTTGTATGAAAGTTTGTGTGTGTTTTTTTTTAAATTATTTTTACAAGAATCGACTCAAATATGAGGTAGAGATGTCGAAAGTGAAAAAAAATCGATATATCGATGAAAAAATATCGATGTATCGATATATCGGTCAAACTTTCAAAAGATTTTGCGTTTTTAAAATAATAGTGTAATCAGCTCGATATTATCAATAGTAATTTTTATACACAATGTGCATTATTTTTATTAAAAAATCTCAATAAAAATTAAGGTATTTTTATCAGTATTCATTTTTATTAGGTATCTAATAATTACAAGAATATCAAAAACTAAAAAGTTGTTTTATAACTTATATGTAAACTGAGACGCATACAAAATTTGTATACCATAGCTCCAGACGGGAGCCAGTGAGACTATGGCATCCCCAATTGGGGTATGTTGTGAGGCTGAAGGTAGTGGGGAGGGGAAGGAGGTGGGGAAGAGGAAGGTTGGGAAGTACCTGGCTATTCAGATCTGGTCACTAAACACGGCTAAAGCCATTTTCAAGCAACGTTTCAATTCTGAATGGTGGTCTTACACCATTCAGAATTGAATTATTGGCGTATTAATCTGTCAAAAGGGACTTCATGTTTGGAACAAGGTATAGACAATAATCATAGACAATTGTGAACCATACACATAGGAGTGGCTTAGAAAAAAATGGCGAAAAATAGCATACATATGAGATAGTATTAGTGATCACAAATACTAATGCAAAGACAATAGATTTGTGAGCTATAGTTAAAATTTCAACCGCCAGATGTCATGACCCAATACAGTTACTTTTTTTCGTTCGTTCCTATACGTTTTTGGATTCTAGTGACATTAGTAACATAAATAAAAAAATATCGTTTTTTTACAATTTTCGATATTGGACATTTTGTATGGATATATCGATTTATCGGATCAAAATATATCGGCTAAAAATATCGATGTATTGATTTAAAAATATCGATGTATTGATTTAAAAATATCGATATATCGATACTTTTTCAACAAGCAATATGAGGTGGCAATACCGTTTATAACACATTCGTCTAATTAAAACATGTGTGCTTTTAGATTTTTTTGTTGTCAGTAATTTTAGTCAAAAAAACGTAAGGTGAGCATTTTGAAAACCTTGAACATTTTGAAAACCTTTTTTGTGCTTGCTTTCAAAATTTTCGATTTAAAAAATTTCATGTTTATTAACTGATTATCAAATTTGAAAACGTATTTCATCACATTTCAAAAATAGTTTTTAGTTTTCGGATACGTTCAGAAATATTAATTTTAAATGGATTTTATTGCAAAGTGGAAATCCCCTGACCTTCTGACAGAATGTGCTCGATAAATTACTATGTTTAGTTAGGTTTGTGAGGCGGGTGTGGGTTCTGCCGCCCCCGGAACCATTTATTGGATAACCAACACCTTTGCCGTAGGTCACCCCAAGTGGTTCGCTACGTGATTTAGCAGGGTGCCCGTGTACATAGGGTGAGGATGTCCGGATCTTGGCGGCGGATGCATCTGCCCACCAGCTACATGGCAGACCGGATCTGAAGAGAATGGTTTGGGAATCCCTTTGAGTTCTCCAACCGTACTCTCTCGAAACATCGCCTTGCATGGCAGTGGGAGAGATGAATTCATACATCCGTCACTCCTGGACACACTGACCCAAGTTTCCTAACCCCTAACACCCTATTCCTTCACAGAACTTCCTCTCCTTCCTTTCCTAAAAAGACCATCCACACAGCATCCCCAAAGTTGACATAGGCCCTGAGGTCCTCCTGTGAGGAGCTCTTGCGAGGTATTCACATAAAAATAAAAATAAATCCGAATCAAAACATTCCGTGGTTTGAAATGGCTTTAGCTATGTATAGACCAAACCAAAAAGCTTATATCTTCCATATTTCCATCTCTTTCTCCCCTATGCTCCCTTCAATGTCATAACATCCTCAAAATTGGAGACGCAATAATCCCTCTGGACCCGGGCAGTTGGAACTCTAGTGGAGTAAACACAAAATAAATTTTAAAAATGCTAAATCCTTTATGCCACGGTGCAGTCCACTTTTATTAAACTCAACATATGAAATGGACCATTAGCAAATTAATTTTGAAAAGTGCTTTATGCCTTTTCAATAACAATTACAGTCTCCAATAAATGTATTGCATCGCGAACATGTCAGTACTATCTGATCTAAAAATAAAAATATATTTATTACACATAATAACTAACTAACCATCACGCCCTTTCTCCGTAGGGGTAGGCAGACAGGACGGATTGCCAAACAACTTTGATTGGCACACACTCCTTGTCTCGTTCACCTTCATGCATCTATTGTTCTGACTCTTGACATGGCCCGACTTTAGTAACTGATTACTTGATTTTAGATTTTCACGGCCAAAAGTATTTTTGTTATTTATTTTTGGGGTGTTATGCCGTGTTGCAGATGTGGGCATATGTGGCATCTGCCCTGATGATGGACTCTGTAACGCTGTCCGAAACGTTGGCTAAAGGAGGAGGTAGCGCAACACGGCATAACACCCCAAAAATAAATAACAAAAAAAAACTGATTACTTGGTCGTGCCATATTTTCCTTGGACGTCCCCGACTTCTTCTACCATTCACATTTGCGTCATATATTCTCCTTACACTCCTTTCCTCGTTCGTTCGCTCTACATGCCCAAACCAGGCATCTTTTACTAAATCTTATTCATTACGCTTACATCAGCCTTGCATTCTTTCTCGGATCTCCATGATTCTTACAGGATCGTAAATTTTTTTATATGAATACCGCACAAGAGTCCCAATTGCTCCCGTCTGAAGCCAGTGAGACTATGGCATCCCCAATTGGGGTATGTTGTGAGGCTGAAGGTAATGGGGAGGGGAAGGAGATAGGGAAGAGGAAGGTGGGGAAAGTACCTGGCTATTCAGATCTGGTCACCAAACACGGCTAATGCCATTTCAAGCAACGTTTCAATTCTGAATGGTGGTCTTACACCAGGGCGATACTGAGAGTATCTGTCACTCTGGAACGTGACGCAAATATACGATACATTATTTTAACTGAATAAATTGTGAAATAACACAAAGTAATCAAATAAAATTTATTTGCCACGCCGGGATTCGATCTCGCGTCCTTCGGTGTGCGAGTCAAGAGCCTTACCGCTGGACTAGGTAGGCCATCTCTCAGTAGTACCTAAATGGTTTTCACATACATTTTATATAACACACATACGCCTCAGAGATCTCATTTTTACAGCATTCAGTCTACTTCATCTTTCCTCTGCCAGTTCCATGCCTTACTGCCATACATCAGGGTAGGTACCACCAGTACCAAATGGTTGACTAGCTTCAAATAATAAACTGTGTTTTTTATCGTATTTATGTGATCGAGTCAATTCAATATATCAGCAAAATATCATAATAATATTAAAATCTCAAAATTTAATACCAAGCACATTTAAAATGCCTTTTGCTATCTAAATATCTAGGAAGACTTATTTCGACATAACTCTCGTTAAATCTAAAAATTGTTGAAAAAAATCTTGAATTCCAGCTTTAATTAAAAAATTACCTGAAACTACTGTAAGAGTTCATATCAAACGAACGAGTGTATATTATTATTATTTCTTTATTTTTAATTTTTAACTTTATGAGTAAAATCTCAAATTATAATATTTACTTAAATGAAGACAATATTAGCGAAACTCAAAAATCTGGAGACAGTAAAATCAGAAAAAGATATTGGCTCCGCTGGACTCGAACCTAAGACTCTTTGCTTACATGACAAATGCTCTACCAATTGAGCAAAGGAACCCATATAGAATTCGGTCACTTTTAACTATCATACTTCGACTAAGAACTACCAACATTATCTTCATCTTAACGCACACATTATTTATTGGCTGCTTTCTTTATATATGATTGCAAGATTCAACTCGAACTAAATGCTATCTAGATAGCGTCTGGAAATTTTTTAATCCATTTTATTTTTCATACGCGACATCTATTGACTTTTCTGCAAGTCTAGGATGAATATTTATTTTTAATTTTTAACTTTTAGAGTAAAATCTCAAATTATAATATTTAATTAAATGAAGACAATATTAGCGAAACTCAATCGAAAATCTGGAGACAGAAAAATCTGAAAAAGATATTGGCTCCGCTGCGACCCGAACCCAGGTTGGTAGTTCTTAGTCGAAGTATGAGACAGTTAAAAGTGACCGAATTTGATACGGGTTCCGTAGCTCAGTTGGTAGAGCAGTTGCCATGTAAGCAAAGGGTCCTGGGTTCGAGTCCCAGCGGAGCCAACATCTTTTTCTGATTTGTCTGTCTCCACATTTTCGATTGAGTTTCGCTAATATTGTCTTAATTTAATTAAATATTATTATTTCTTTTAAATCTTGAAATCTGTTATTGATAAATCCTGAAGTTTTTCTTTCTTATTTTTTGTTATTATTTGCAATATTTTATTATTTACTTACATGATTTCCGTAATTGAGCATGAGTTCCCTCACTAGACCCAAGAGCCTTGTCTCTTTATGGTGAGGAAAGGCTATTTTATATTCCTTTGTAACACTGTATAACGTATGAAAAAATGTATGTATACTTACTGTAAGAAAGATACAAAGCATTATCATTATCATCATCATCATTATCATTATCATTACATAGTATAAAATGAAGTCGCTCAAAATTTATGTGCGCGTTAATCTTTTAAACTACGCAACGGATTTTCATGCGGTTTTCACCAATAGATAGAGTGATTGAAGAGGAATGTTTATATGTATAATACATGTAAATTATATTAGAGAAAAGCTGAGAAATTCAAAGAAAACATATTTTTGTGCGATTTAAAACGGCTGGCGGGCCGTACTATAGTCACTTTTGAAATTCGTTCTACGGAAGAAATTGGAAAATAGATGTCCTAGAGTAAGTAGGTATTTGATTTTCCCTTTTCAAATATCCAGTGTTGCATTGCAAGCATTGTATAATTAGTGGCGAGTTAATTAGTTTATATGTATAATACATGCTTATTATAGTAGAGAAAAGCCGATAAATTCAAATTTTCAATTCAGGCAGCGGGCAGCGGGCAGCGGGCAGCTGGCAAGCGGGTGGTGTGGATTTTATAAAGATTAGGTAATGGTGTTGTGTTTCGTTAGCCACAGCAACGTGTGGCCGGGTCTGCTAGTATTAAATAAAAAAGAGTATTTTAGAGATACCCGGGTTCTCATAATGTTATTCAATTCCTTAGTAAGGAGTAGACTTGAAAGAAATTGGTAGAACTTTGACATCTCATGTCGTAGAACAAGGTAAAGTGAAGTCAAGTGAAGTGAAACCCTGTCCAACCGAAGAGACGAATAATTATGTATTTTAAATTAACATTTTTAAGCTCCGTTAAGACCGGGGGTCCTTTACTTTATACGTTGCAATTGATGAAACCAATAATGCATTATGTTTTGGAAAGAATTCTAAGAGGAAAATTGCAACCTGGCGATTTTCGCGAGAGGTTTTTTTATGTTTCTGTAGATAACTCGTATATACGAGGGTCAGTCAATAAGTCATGCCTCCTATTTTTTTCTACTTAAATAAACCTTCTTCCACAATCTGCTGCAGTAGTAACTTTTTGCGTCAACAGGTGGCAGCACTGTAGTCCCTTAAAAATGGCTGATATCGATGTTCGTAATAGATAGCATTCGGTGATTGATTCTTGACTGTAGAAGGTGAAACGCAAAAATTCACATTCATGAAAGACTGAAAAATATGTACCACGATGCAACAGTGTGGACGTCAGCACTGCTAGACGATGGGTACGTTACTTTAAACGAAGCTGAAGGACAAACACCGCTGGCTGAGGAAAAGCGGAGCGGCGCAGGCCGTTGATTGCAGTGACTGCTCTCATTTGTGGTAACCCCAGATAACTACAGATGTCGCATTGTCTCCCTCAGTAAAGGCAGTGTGATGACGATTATGCGACAGCTGATTTTCCAATAAAAGTTTTGCAAGGTGGGTACCAAGAAACTTCACCGGCCAGAATAAAAAAAACAAAAAAAACAATGGCCTCACAACATTTGCAGCTCTTAGTTTCTGGAAAAAAATGTTACCGGAGACGAAAAATGGGTTCATTTTTTTAACCTGAATCAAAGAGGCAGTGTATGAAATAGCATCACATAAACTCAACAAGGACAAAAAAAAGCAAAACTATATGATCGGCGGGGAAAGTTATTGCAAAGGTGTTCTGGATTATATGACCGTGCTTTTTACAACACTGTGATACATGCCCTTATTAAAAGATGGACCAAAGCTGTGGAAATGAACGGAAATTGTATTGTATTGAAAAGTAATAAAATTAATCTTCAATAGTATGGCTTTCAACCCATGTAATTGCATTTTTTATTTCTTGACAATTAATGGACAAAAAAAATAGGAGACATTACTTATTGACTGGCCCTAGTAATAAAGAATTGCCTACAGATTGAGTATGCAACTGACGCCGGTTATTAGGTATTCAAACGTCGTATTTGATCATTCGTGGATTCGTTTTATATTATAATTTTTCAATTTACTGTACAATTTCTACATTTTGAAATTTCACGCCACTAAAAATGTCAGATATATAAATTTCCAAAAAGTCCAGACAGGCTTCAAATTTTCTTCTGCTCTATGAAACCGAATCGAATAACATTTTGAAATTGTTCTAAGAATAGTAGAAAAGAGGATTTCGTCAGGTAATGGGATTTTTTTAAATTTTACGAAAAACTTAATTTGTTTAATCAACTTTGTATAAAAAACGTAGTCTTCTAGTTTTCTGCTACTATTAAGCTGGGATCCTATCTGATCTATTCTATGATCTATAAATCTACTAGCTGACCCGGATAACTTCGTACCAACCAATAACTGTTGTGTATTAGTTATTAGCTGAATTAAATTCAGTTTTTTTTAGTTAAAAATAACACAATGAAGCAATTATCGTTGCGCAACTGTCCGTGTTTGATTTTTGTCAGTATCAGAGATGGCGTTGTGTACGGATTTATGTTTTTTGTGATTTTCTTACATTTCCATTTATTTACGGGAATTGCGTTTCATTTTCTTTGTACGTATGAGGTAGATTTATTATAATTACTGTATTTTTCCTTTGGAGGGGTGCAGACATACGTTCACTGTTTATCTCATTTTCCACTGTTGACATTTAGTGTGTAAGAAAGAGGAGCAGCATTATATTATGTTTAAGAATAAAAGCAAAACTAATTTCACGCTTTTGAATTTTTGGATTTCTCTCGCTATTCAATATTATACTTCAATATTATATTCACAATATTGCTATAACTACATTTTGGGAGGCGGGAATGGGTACCGCCGCCCCGGGAACCTTTATTGGATAACCAACACCTCTGCCATAGGTCACCCCAAGTGGTTCGCTACGTTTGGTGACTTAGCAGGGGTGCCTGGGTTCATGGGATAAGGTTTGTCTAGGTCCTGGAGGCGGATGACCAGGACACACTCAACCCCAGATTCCAACCCACCCCTTAAACCCTTTTCCTTCCCAGAACTCTCCTCTCATTCCTTTCCTTAAAAAAAACCCTCCACACAGCATCCCCAAAGATGACAGACCCTGAGGGAAATTATTTAAGTAAAAAAAAACTCTTTCAAAATATGAGAATTCGTTCCATACAATATGTATGAGGAAAGAATTTTCTTCATAATTTTTTTTCGTGAATTTTTCCGACGTTTTGATAGTTATTCTGCTATTCGGGGCGGAGACAAATCCAACAAACCAAAGATCATTAAAATCGGTCCAGCCGTTCTTGAGTTATAAATGGTGTAACTAACCCTACTTTGTTTTATATATTAAGAAGATATCATAGAACGAACCGTTGATAGCCCATCCAGACTCACGGCGAGAAGCCCCGAGAACACCCGAAAAGCGAAAATGTGAGGTGTTTCTCGCATTCTCTTTCTCGGGCTCGCCTCTTCTCGGATCAGAGTCGGTAAATTTGGCCGCTTCAAAGGATTTCTCGGGCGAGAAGCGAGAAGGCTACTACACTCACACTTTGTCTCAGTGTTGTTTAGTGAGCGGTTGAGAGTAGACGTGCGTTATATTTTTGTTTTTGTATCGAAAATTTTGTTTCCTTGTATTAAAAATCAAAAAGAGTTGCAATTTATAGAATATTTTCAATCTGAACCGGTATTATGGGATGCAAAACATCGAATTACAAAGACAAAAGTTTGAACCACGATGCGTGGAACAGACTTGAAGAAATAATGGAGATGCAAGTACCTGAACTCAAAAAGAAAAACGATTCCCTTTTTGCTAGTTAACGGAAATATAGAAAAATGGTGAATGATTCCTCTAAATCGAGTGCTGGTGAAAATGAAATTTATAAACCTATATGGTTTGCATATGACGCTCTGGATTCCTTTCTAAATCAAGGGCTAACTACAACGTTCAACGTTACAACGTTCAAAAAATTATAATATGCCATGGCGCACAGAGCCAAACCTGCTGCATTTTGAATATCGTCTGTAATGTCGTCCACACCGGATGGGAAACAGATCACGAGTGAGAAAAATGAGAGTGTGGATAAGTGCTTGTTCTCGCGAGAATTTTCGGCGAGAAGTTGAGACTTCTCGCCGTGAGTCTGGAATCGCCTTGAAAGTGGACAGGAATCGCTGCGCGTTCATACTTGCTCTATTATGGTTGATTTTATATCATAGAATATAATGAAAATTGAAGTTGATTCAATCTTGGGTTTCTATTTCCATCAGTCGTTCTACGGCGTAGAAAGCCTGTTCTCACGTATTTATTTCAAAGATTTTATTAAATAGATTATAGAATAGATGAGATGGGAGCGCGCAAATATGTTATTAAACTCTATGGGTCGGAATGGAGTGAACTTTTATGTAGTATTGGTATAAAGTATAATTAAAAAACAAATCATTTAGGACAACATGAGTAGGTAACTACGAGTGTAAGACAAATTTTAAATATTATTTCGGTTCTTTATTTTAACTGCCCGGACCGGTTTCAGACAATCACGTCCATCTTCAGACTGGTACATTTTTATCGCTATAAACTTTCGGGTTTTTATGCCGTGCTTCGATTCCTGCTTCTTTGAGATCAAGAATGCTATGCGTTCTATATTATTTCACCACCCATTATAATTGGGAAGATGCGTCTTGGTGTTACACATAGATATACAAATTAATAGGTTTGAGCTAACACGAAGGCCTCAAGTAACAAGAGTATCCAGTTTTCAATTTAGGAGGAATATTTCAACTTTAAAAATTTTGTATACATCCTTAGTACGTAGTAAAGTCGAATATAACTCCTCGATCTGGTCCCCCCATTTTAAAACACATTCAGATTCAATCGAAAAAATTCAACACAAATTCTTAAGATACATTAATTTTAACCTAGGTATTCCCATTGAAAATATAAATTATAATTACTTGATGAAAGAATTAAATTTACTAAGACTCTCAGATCGAAGAATTATATCCGACATAATATTTATGTTCAAAATTGAAAATGGTAGAATAGGTAGTCCTGATTTAACTAAGCTCATTGAATTTCATATTTCCACGAGAACCACTCGATCTAAAATCCTTTTTAAATGTAACAATAATCGGACTGAGTATACGAAACACTCACTTTTACCTAGGTTGCATGAAGTTACTAATAGATATGCAGATGTGATAGATCTATTTAACTGCACGGAACAAGGGTACAAGAAGGCTATGCTATCATATTTTTTTAATCACTATTAATTTTATTTGTATTATAGATTTTTGCATGTAAATGTAAATGTATCTCTGGTGTCACTTCCCAATGTAACGTCACAATTAACTGTTATACACACACTGTTTTATTATTACTAATATTTTGAATATGAATTTGTGACATGTAATTAGTGTTTATGGCATACTTATGCCGTTTGTATTAAATAAATAAATCCTCAAAAATGAAATTTTTTTCAAAGATGGAAATTTTTCCTCTGGCCTCCTATGTGGAGATAATGTAAAAAAAGACGATTTTGCAAGAAAATAGTAAAATAAACTAAAGTTGTGTGTCACTGATTTGTCAAACAGTTAGTTGCCAGTTCTTTGACAGTTGCGCAAGGACATCACTAATTGTCTGCAATAAAGTACAGTGTGCAGTGTTCTGGAGCGTTTAGGGTCGAGGGTGCAGTTGACTGTATGAGAGTTGGAGCGAAATGCACAATTGTATCTAATGTTATTGTGTCAAGTGCTTTGTTTCAACCCCTAATGACGAACGTGGAACGTCTAATCGGATTATAACTATATATTTTATAATTATATATTTCATCGAATAAGATAACACTAATTTGCTAAACGAAAATATGAAAGAGAACAAGACACAGAAAAATAGAAAAAATAATGTTCGCAATTGGAACTCGAACCCAGAACATCTCGTTGTCCATGATATGGAAAAATTAGTCTAAGATAATATTGGTTATTCTAAAATTTTAAAATATGAGATTGACAATTATGACGGTTTGACGGAAGGTGGTAATGGCTGAATTGGTAAAAGCGCACCTCCCGGTTCTGGGTTCGAGACCCAATTGCGACCATCTTTTTTATTTTTCTGTGTCTCGTTCTCTTTCATATTTTCGTACCGATTATTGGTATTATATTCTTGTTCAATGATATATTACATTGATGGGAATAACCTTCAAAAGTTATAAAAAGATAGTTGATCTTATACAAAATTAATTATAGGTATATTTGTTAACTCCGCATTTGAAAGTATTTTAATAGTTGTGCATATTTGAACATTTTTTCCGTCTTTAATGTCTAATTTAGCTATAAAATGCTAAAAAAATATGAGTTATTTTAAAGAATAGGGAACTCCAGTCCAATTTTTTAAATTTTTTTTAATGAATATTATTGACCTTCTAACTTAAATAACTGCATTTTTATTTTTTTTTGTTAGTTTTAATAGTTAAAATAATTGTCAAAGCTTTAATTTTCTAAGACCCCCCGAAAACCACATGGTGAATCGTGTGACGTCATCACTCCTGAAAAATTAGTAGAGGATCGGGCAATCAGCTGATCTATTGCCGCCATTTTGAATTCCGTTGTTCGAAGTATTCTTCCTAGAAATATTATTATTTTTTTTGTGCAGTAAGTAGTGTTTGAATATTTTCAATAATAGGGATACCTTTTTTTGTTCAATAAACACAACAACTAAATCTCTATAAACAGTATGTAAATAAACGAATAAATTAATGCGATGACTTGTGTTATATCATACATTCCCATACTATGACTTTACGGTGACGTCACCTTGACGGCGTGTTTTTACGACCCGATTAAAAATGGACTTTTTAATATTTTTTTAAAAACTCTTCGTTTAATATTATTAAATAAAACTTATATATTCAGAATCAGCGTTTATTGGTCTATATGAACATATTTTTTTAAAGCCAGAATATTTTTCACTGGAGTTCCTTATTATCGTGAACGTTTTTCGGTTAGTATGCCATGTTGCGCTTCCTCCTTCTTTAAACAACATTTCGGACAACGTCACGATGTGATCTGATTTGATGTTATTTAGCCTGATGATGTACATTGTAACTTTATCCGAAACTGATATACTCCGAATTGGTACATACATACAATGCTGCTTAGATAGTAAATAAAGAAATTTTATTTATTTATTTATTTTTTCAGGTTCTCCATAAAACAGTTATACACCAAATTATTACGGAGAAGATTACAAAATATAAGAGAAAAAAAAGGCCAAGGGGGCAGTTTCACTATGTTGAGACATATGTCAAAAGATAGTTACTGAACTCTCTATAGGTAACATTGAAGATGTCAATTCTCAATGCAGAATCGTTAAGTAGTTGAATTGTTCTATTTAATGGAGCATTCTGAAAGGAAGAAGTTCTCGCTTTCGGAGCATAAAAAAGTGTGTGGGATCTCCCACGAGTATACGCGTTAGGGACACATAGGTTAATCTCCTTCAACATAGGTGGATTCATTACAGTACCGGAGATCAGCTTAAAAAAATGTTTCCCCGAAAATATTTTACGGCGGGATCGAGCATTCCTGTTAAGAACAACGATGGATACAGGAATGGGTAGTATGTATATTCCCTCATATACAGGTAATGCATAAACCTTTTTGGTACTTTTTCTATTTCTAGGATATGGTTTTGTTCAGAGGGTGCCCAAATAATGGAGCTGTATTCCAGGATGCTGCGGACAAGTGCTTCATATGTTCTTCGTATTGCAATTCCATTAGTAAATGATCTCGCATTACGAAGAACAAATCCGAGCATTTTGTTCGCGCGGGAGACAATGTCTGATATGTGAGATTTGAAAGAGAGATTTGCTTCAAAAATCACGCCAAGGTCTCGAATCTCGTTTTTGCGTGTTAGTATAATTTTATTAATATGGTATGGGAATATACATACTACTATATACATTATATTATACCTGCTCTTAATACTATGCACACAGATCTTCTATAATATGAAAATGATATATAGTTAGATTGGGTAACAAAAAGAAGATGATAGCCAACGCAACAACGTTTTCAAAAGCGTAAGAGTGTTCATCATCAGGACAAATGTGTAGATTGTGCTGAAGCGTGTGTGCTTGTTTCTCAAGAAAGTTCTTCAGTTCTTTGATAAGTGGTCACTACTAATTTCAAAAGACGCGTGAATTATTCACGTCCATGTGTGTAAGAAAACAATTTGTTACTTTTCTCTCAGTCTCCTGGGAAACAAGTCATGTAGGGTTGTTTCACGGTAAATAAATACAATTTAGCTTAGGGTAACACGCAGTGGAGTCCGTAGAGTGGAAACATGTCCAAACTTCAATTATTTATGTTACCTAGATATTGTATAGGTCGGCAAGAGCTTAGTTATACCGAAAAGGCACAGTTGTGAAGAGAAAACTTCTTTCGCACCGTTGTGATTTGAAACTCGATGAAACGGAAACCAGCGACATTAAAACGAGGCAAACACACCACATCTATACGAATAAGCCTGCGACTCCTGCGAGAGAATGTGATAGCAGTAATTTTTCTTGTATTCACGGGTACTCGGTTCTTATATAATACGATAAATCCACGGTCCTCTTTATTGTAGTGGTATGAAGCGCCTGACGAATCTTTGCAGACATTCAGCTGGCAGTGGGTCAAATCTAAAAAAATAAGTATATTTATTTATTTTTGTTTTTGGGATGGTATACCTTCTTCTTTAGCCAACGTTTCGGACAGCGTTGCAGTGTCCATCATCAGGGCAGATCCGATAGATGTGTAATTTTTAGTGGTGAAATGTGTGCTTCATTACTTGGAAGCGATACCGTGTCGCCAGCCCCACTACCTTTCACCAGTACAAAATAACCGTGACTAGCAGTGGCGTCATTGCCGCGGAACGGAATAGAAAGTTCACTAAATCGTGGCATTTATGCTAGCCTGGGGCAAGTCCGTTTGCGAGTTGCCGACGGAATTTGGAAAACGGTTTATTTTTGTAAAATCAATATCCAATCTTTAAACCACTCCAAAATTAACAGGCAAAAGAAAACGACATCTATCGACTCCGAAGAAGGGACCACAAATACTAATAAAATGTCCAAGTGTATAGAAAAAGTTGCACAAAAAATATCTAAGAAACTAACGAGTTCCCGGCATGCTTTGCAATGCCACTTATTTAAAGAATTGTTTCTCCCTGTGTTCGTCCATTCGTCCCCGTTCCCCTTCCGCCAACCTTCTCCGTCGACTTCCCCTGCGCCTCCCCTATCCCTCCCGTGTTCTCCCTCGTCCTTTCGCGTCTTTCCCCATCCCCTTTCCCGCTCTCGGGGTTCTCCCCCGTCCCTCCCCTCCCCCTCCTTCTCTACCTGCCGCTAAACTATATGATATATCAACATTTCTCAAACAATTTGCGCGCCACCCATTGCAATTTTATTATATAAATTTCATAACGATCTCACTAGTATATACAGAAACCTCCGCACAACAACTCACCAAAGCTTCATCGCAATCAGATGAATAGTATGGTAAATAATTTCATACCGCCAGAGCTCACTATTATATATAGAAACCATCGCGGGTATGCGCACATCAAATCCCCAAAGTTTTATTGCAATCGAATTAATGCTTTAGGAACCCATAGGGAAAACTAAGAAACGTTCTTTTTTATTTATTAAAATAAATATATCAATATATCATTGAAGAAGAAACACCAATAATCTAAACAAAAATATGAAAGACAGACAAGACACAGAAACATAAAAAGATAACGGTCGCAACTGGGACTCGAACCCAGAATCTCTCGCCTTACCGGGACAAACGCCTTATCAATTCGTCTACTGCCAGCTTTTTTACGTCGGTACGTCATATTTGACGATTTCATACGAGATTCTTGGTTCAAGTTCCATTGCGATCATTATCTTTTGAAGTGCAAACTTCTTTAGCACATTTGTGATTTGAAACTCGATGAAACGAAAAATAGCAACACTAAAAAGAGACAAACACATACATACATAGGATTTAGTCTGCGAGGGAATGAGACAGACTCTTTGTGCGGTGCTTTGTAGTTTCCCCACTCTTATCTACTTTAGTTTTCTGAACGTTTCACTTATACCTACCACGTGTGAATTGCACACTATGATTTTATATTTTTATGTGTCTTATTCTCATTCATATTTTTGTTTAGATTATATTATTAGTCTTACATTCTTCTTCAATGATATATTACATTGATGGGAATAAGCTTTAAGACGACAATATACCCTAAAATATATTCAGAATCTTAACGACGTAAGTAAAGAAACCGTCTATACAAATTGCGACTCGCGACCCGTGCACTGGACGGACCTACTGTAGAATTTGCCGTATCAAAGAAAAGAAGAAGAAGATAAATAATGTGGGAATCTTAACGACGTAAGTGAAAAAAGCGTGTAAACAAAAATACGCCGCGGCACGGCGTCAGTTCACGGCGTCAGTTCGTCAATTCACCCTAGCAGGCCTGGAGATTCGACCTTTCTGCCGCGTTCATTTTAATTAATTCTGAAGAACGTGCTACAAATATTTAAAATGTGTCTCCATGTTGTCCTCCCGAAAATATTAATTCATCATCTAGAAAAATAAAATCTAGTGCTTACCGCTAACTTTATAGTTGAAAAACGGGTTACATAGTTTTGAAATCGTTGTACATAAAATATATTAATGGTAAGGTACTGTTTTTATTAATCTAATATATAAATAACTCGCATTTCTTGTGCAGCATGGAAATAAAAAAAGTTATTATGGTTACGGATTCGCCGAAAATGATTAAAATGTGTTTTGATCGTACACAAATTATTAGGATTGTGTACCGCCTTAAGTTAAGTTGTTATAGTAAAATTAAGTTTAATAATCGTGGTATCGCTGCTTATCTCCTAAGAAATAGCATCCACTGTGGATGTTTCCGCTACGAGTACCGCAGTAGTAGGTATCTAATAGTAAATACTTACATCCAGTGCTTATAGTAAAGTTAGTGTCTCCCTTATTGGGGAGGTAGACACGCTGAATTACACCGAACAGGTAATACTCAGAAGTGTGTTTTTTTCTCGTATGGTAGGAATGTCAAAGGGTTATCTAGTGTCCGACCGAAACAGGACTTTCCACCGAAACCGAAACCGAAAATATTCGGTGTGTAATTATTGACAAATGTAAATGTTGATTATTGACAAATTTATGTTCCAAAAATTTTTGTGTAAAAAATAAGCCAAATAATAGTAAACAATCGATTTTTAACATGTCTAAAAACCTGTTGCCGAAACTAGAAACCGAAACCCAACCTTCGGTCGGTCACTAGAAATATCTACACAGGTCTGCGCAAAGACGAATATGAGAGGGGTTATTAGGAGGTTAAAACTTCCCTCCTCCCCCCACCGGTCTCAGTATTGGGTATATAAAAAAAGAGAATAGTATACTTGTCAATTGTATTCCTGGAAAATAAGTCAAATTGCCCTACTTTTTTTGCCATTCATTTTTTGTGGTTGTGTTCAAAAGCCACCTTTTTCCAATGTTTAATTTTTTTTATTTTTTATTTTATTTTTTATTTTATTTTTTATTTTTATTTTTATTTATTTGGGAGACCAACAGTTTACATTAACAACAAAGTATTAAATAATTGAGTACAATAATTGAACCAATGATAGGTTTCCACATGGGTATTGTATACAAGTGTGTAGTTATTCCAGAGATATTTACTCATAAAAAATTACATTTCAAGAGACGAGTTATTTAGGTGGAGATAGGAAAGGGGTAGGATGGGGGGGGATCGGTTAAGTTGAGGTATAGTAATAAAAATATGCGTGACAAAAAATTAAAAGAGAGAGGAAAAAAAGGAAGTTTGTAGAGTGGTGGTTGTATTAGAGGGTATCTATAAGTATTGTTATTGTAGAGTATCGAGAGAGTGTCTGTATGATTTTAAGGAGTGTGGTGCAGAGTTAAAAATGTCAATTTGTGTATAGTGTGTGTTGAAAGTGTTGGATGCACGATAAATGAAAGAGTTCTGTTTAGAATTAGTGTTGCACCGAGGGAGGCTAAGAATCATGTCTGATCTTGTTCGTCTGTTTGGAACTCGTATCTGTATTCGTTCTAGGAGTTCTGGACAATCTACGACGGATCTGGCTATTTTTTGAAGAAAAAGTACATCGGCCGAGCTTCTTCGAGCTTCTAATGGTAGTATATTGAAGTACGCGGCTGAATCTTGGTGACTTAGGTGTGGGCGGAAGCTGCGGAAATCTAAGTATCGTATAAAACGATTTTGAACACGTTCTAGATTTTCCACATATGATTTGTATTGCGGATTCCAAACTTGTGATGCGTATTCTAGTAAGCTACGGACATAAGCAAAATATAGGATTTTCATTGTTCTAAAGTTATTGAATTTTTTACATGTCCTAAGAATGAATCCTAACATTTTCGAGCTTTTGATGTGACTGAGTCTCTATGAATATTATTTAAATTTTATTTTGCATTGTATTTCCCTATTTACATATATGGGTAAGTTTATTTTTAAATAATTATCATAAACTCACAAAAAATATATGTCTATAATTTAAAACACAAATAAATAAAGTAGCACACATCCATAGTAGATATTTGCTAAACATTTTGATTAAAAAAATATTATTCAGTTTGGTTGAATACTTTGGCCTCAAATCCTAATTTAAGTTTTATATGAAAAAGGCCAACAACCGTACCTCTTTAAGCCCACCACATAAACGAGTATATGCATAATGGTGACCGGACAATTCAAAATGAACTTAACTCAACACTTCCCTTGAAGAGTGATTAAAAGTGATAAAAAAAATACATCAAAAATTTATCAAATAGTTTACGTTAGGTTAGGTTATGGGCTATTTTTCAAAAAAAAAATTCTTAGTTTTAATGACTTTTCAAAGAAGTGTTGAATTGAGTTGATTCTGAGTTGGCATGAAACCATGCATCATGTGGGCAAAGCCACTTTGAGAACGCCTTATCCTATTGACGACCTCCGTAGTCCAGTGGGTAAGACTCTCGACCCGGCATGCGCAAATAAATTTTATTTGATCAATTTGTGTTATTTCACAATTAATTCATTTAAAATAATATATAGTATATTTGCGGCATGTTCCAGAGTGGAAGATACTATCAGTATCGCCCTGGTGTAAGACCACCATTCAGAATTGAAACGTTGCTTGAAAATGGCTTTAGCCGTGTTTGGTGACCAGATCTGAATAGCCAGGTACTTCCCAAACCTTCCTCTTCCCCACCTCCGTCCCCTCCCCACTACCTTCAGCCTCACAACATACCCCAATTGGGGATGCCATAGTCTCACTGGCTCCAGACGGGGAGTAGTTGAGTTAAAAAAAAAATTGATTGATGACTAGAATTTGACTTTTGAAATTTTTTGATCAATCTCACCAAAACGTGTAAGGAGAGCTGAGCTTATTAATGGCATACTGCAACACCCGCAACGTATTCTATCAGTTTATCCGTTCAGTGAACGTGGCAAACATTAACTTAAGCTGAATTCGAAATAACTTTAATTAATTTAATTGGTTTCATGCAGGATATACGAAAATTACTATAATATTACTTTGGTTCATACCGTTTAATTTTGCACCCATCGGATTATTCTTCAATAATGTCGTGTTATCTGAGTCCATTTTGCCGTGTTTGCTAACCAAGTCTGTACAGCTAGGTACTTTTCACATTCCTCCCCTCATCACCTATCAACAATAATTGGTTATTTTGTGGTGGAGCGTATCACTCACACAATAAAGGCGGGCTTTATACCTACTTTATTATTACACCGCAAAGATTATGGTCAAGAATTGCCTAAACATATAATGAAAACGTGAACTGATCTGAAGGAGATTCCTGTATTTAATAGTAAAGGCCTCATCTATACATGTAGTATGGGCAGGCAGATTAATTCTTCCAGCAGAGGCACATTACACGAAAGGGGAATTTTGCATCTTGAATCTTTCTCTCAGAATAAATATTTTTTAATAACATGAAAAAATAATAATTCATAACCGATAAACAGGCAGTAAACAACTCTTATTTTGGATCATTTTACATTCAAAATAGGCTAACTGCCATTTTCCGTGCATTCTGTTAAGTAACCTACCAGATTAGTGCTCTTTATAAATACGTAGAGGCACGAAACACAATATTTGAGGTACTTATTTTAAAGTCATTCGTAAATGTAAAGTTGGTGCTTAACCAACTTGACTAGCGCCATTTTTGTCAAAAATCACCTCAATGGCTCTCTACAAATATGACTTCCTAGGCTCTAGATATATTAAACATACGTGCCTGGCAGGTCACTTCACTATAATAAACTATAATAAGCAAACACAGTTTTATACCATAATTAAACAAATATGATTTTTTTTTCATTTTAATTTTATTGACCGTAACCGGTTTCAGCTTTATTAGAATGTTTAGAAAATACTTCTTTGCACGCAGACACTTAAAAACACTGGATATTGCATTATATTTCCCCCATCACTATTGATATTACATTTATTAAAAGATTAGTGCAAAAGTAGAGATGATTTTAAATTTATATTTTTAACCCAGGCAGCCCGGAAAGGTGACTATACTAGATCCCAAAGATCCACTTTTTTTACGACATCTCAAAAATTAATCTTACAATTTCATTCATTTTTTTTCTACTCCTTGAGACCAACAATTTTTTTTGTTTTCCAATGTTCAAAGCAAGTAACATAGAAAAAAATGTTTGAATAAAAATTAGTGCAAATCGCGTTGCCCGTCGCGTTTCGATACCATTATTCATGTTTTCACTTTATGTTCTGTCATGTTTTTTTTTTCGGTCTAACATACCCGGGTAGCCACACGGGATAGCCCGTAACACAAATGTGAAGAAGCGAGACAGTTATACTGTTTGCGGACTTTCCGCCAGTTATACCTGTTCATTTTTACAACTGCAAATTCTTTTATAAAATTATCATTTTTCAAATGATTCTGACTTTCACCCTTCAAGGGCTAGCTTGGTCATCACAGGCCATCATTTCAAATAATGGAGAGAGTAAAGGCGAATTTATAATTGATTGAATTTATATTTAAATGGTAAATTTTCATTATATGGAAGATTGGAGTTAAGTTCAAACTTAGAAGAGAAAGGATGTTGAACAGAGAGGGGGCAATTTTAGATAAGGCTTGATAGAAGAAAGGTTATATGTTAAGAAAAGGACATCCAAAAATGTGTGATATAAAGATGCCACTTCTACTCCACAGGAAGTACTAATAATGTCCAATTCACATTCGAATAAGTCAGCACATTTCTTTTTTTAGAAAAATGAGAGAATTGTTGATACCATTGGTTGTAATAGGACAGTACTTTGTATTGAGGCATGGCAGGCTCCTTTGGATTGACTAGCATGTGCCAATACTGTGCCCAAACTGTTACCTGATATAACGTGATCTTAATACATAAGGAAGTTAACACATAAATAACGTATCACAGGTGTAATAAAATGTAATAATGGTATGTTGTTAAAGGGAAATAAAATCTGCCAGCTTTATTTTTAAAGGGGCGCCACTGGTTGATTAACCAGGCTAGCAGATGGGAAAGCAATAATCCTCTCTCAGTGCCTTGGGAATTCAAACTTTAAGGTTAAAATAGAAGAATTTAAAATGATAGACAATATTGATAAGGAATAATAATAATAGATTTATTTGTACATATTTATAACATAATTGGAACATTAAAACATAATTAAAGTTTATAAACTCACCCCCCTGGATCGACCAAAATTCAATTATCTATCTATCTAAAATAAATCTCTGGCCTCTGGTTTTTTCATGATGTAGAATCTGTCAAATTACCTTGAACTGAAGACGGCTGAAACAGTTTTGCTTTAATAATTCGCTCCAACCATGGAATAATTGCAAATCCAGGCGAGTCTTGTCATCCTTGTGTACAAGTCATCCTTGTGTACGTGGATTGCCGACTTCTTGAGGGGGAGGTCGATTCAGACGGTAGTCGATGGTTTCACCTCTTCCTCACACTCGATAAATGCTGGCGTCCCGCAGGGATCGGTTCTGTCTCCAACTTTGTTTTTGTTGCACATCAACGACCTTTTGTCATGTGCACCAATTCACTGTTATGCGGATGACAGTACAGTTCATGATAGCTTTTTGTTTGACAAGCCCCCAAAGGGCTCACAAACTCCAACAGCTCGTAGGGCTTTGAAGCAAAGAATGGACGGCTACCTCGAGAGTGTTTTCTCTTGGGGTAAAAATAATCTCGTTGAATTTAATGTTTCAAAGACCCAATCTTGTCTGATTACGTCCAAAAGGGATCGAAATGAAAATCTAGTCTCTTTCAACGGAAGCAATCTTCCGAACAGGCCCTCCATTGATATGCTTGGTGTAACCCTAAGTGACCAGCTCAGGTATGGGGGCTCCATCGAAGCCAGAGTAAAGCTAGCCTCCCAAAAACTGGGCGTACTGTACAGGGCCCGCAGATACTTTAATAGTACACAACTGCTAACCTTGTACAAATCACAAGTACGCCCCACGGTTGAATTTGGCAGCCATCTCTGGTCTGGAGCTCCAAAATACCTGAAAAATACCCTCGATTCTGTGCAGAAACGGGCGGTCCGTTTGATAGATTCTCCCATCTTAACAGACGGATTGCAATCTTTAGAGCACAGGCGTCGGGTGGGAATGCTATCCTTGTTCTACCGGTATTACAATGGAAGATGCTCCGAGGAACTAGCATCATTGATCCCTTCGGCACCGGTGCATAGTCGGGAAACACGCCTAACGCGTGCCCAACATTTGTACACGGTTGACATTTGTCACATGAGAACGGGTCGTTTCTTCGACTCGTTCTTGTGTTCAACAGCTCGGCTGTGGAATGATTTGCCGGCCTCTGTGTTTCCTCCTTCCTACAACATGGGTCTCTTCAAGACCAATGTTCATTCCTTCCTCTCCTCAAAAAGACCCTCCACACAGCATCCCAGATGACATAGGCCCTGAGGGAAATTATTTTCCTCAGGGCCTCCTGTGTGGAGTTAATGTAAAAAAAAAAAAAAAAGTCTATCTTTCCATCATCTTTTAGTCAGGCTAGTCTCCTTGTAAGAAAATAATCTTCCATATTTTATTGTATTGCCTTGTTACTCGGCAAATAAAGGCTAATTAAAAATCCTTTGTAAACATATTGAGGTTATTTCGGTCTCAATAATAATGTGTAATAAACACTTTAACGGCGCTACGAATGATACTGGTCGCGGCCTTTTGATAATGAACCAATTCGGTTAATCAAGCAATCATTTTTCTTTTAAATTAATACAAGAAATAACTCGTAAAATTAAAAATCACGTTCGACTTCAGTATAAAGACCACCACCACGGGCTCTACGCTGATGAGTGAAGCTCCAAGCAAATTTTCCAGTACCAAATACCTTATTCGAAAAAATTATTGAAATTTTTTTTTTATAAATCTTATTTAATCGCCTCTTGAAATTAGGTACCTGCTTGCCTAAATCTATGATAAAATAAACTGCGAGTTATATTAACAAATATTTTATCATAACAAAACATTGCGGGATGTAAAATGACCTTAAAATAACATTAAAAAGCCTAAAAAAATTACTTAGGCTTAAATGCGAAATCATCGATAACTAATTTTTTACATATTTTGTTATTTACAATATGGAGGACTATTAAGATAAAAGGTTTCTGACTTTATGTACGAGGATATGTTTGTCTGAAAATATATGTTTTATGTTTAGTTCTAAATTAAAAACTCACCATTATCATTATTTGTTATATACGTATATACATCATATAAAACTGATTTTTTTCTCTTTATTGTATAATGCTATACTTTTTACTTACCAGCTTTATTTCTATGTACCATCCGTAAAAACTATTTATGTTTTCTTTGTATTTTAAAAACACCTGTATGCACTAAAACATAAAAATGTAAATGTATGTAAAAGCCCATAAGGGCGTTAATGATTAATAAATAAAATAAAATAAAAAATAAATAAATTCTGTCGACTCTGGGAACATTCGGAAATCATGTGGTAGTTTATTACAGGCTTAGGTCCTGCCACTCCGAAAGCCTCACTACATCCTCGGAACCTTTATTGGATAACCAACACCTCTGCTATAGGTCACCCCAAGTGGTTCGCTACATTTGGTGATTTAGCAGGGGTGCCCGGGTTCATGGGATGAGGTTTGTATAGATCTTGCAGGCGTATGACCAGGACACACTGAACCCCAAATTCCTTCTTTTTCTTCAATGGCGCTACAGCCCATTTCGAGCCTTGGCCTCCTTCAAAATAAGCCTCCACCGCCCTCTGTCCTCGGCCGTCTTCTTCCAATCTGCAACGTGGAGTAATCCTCTTGCATCCTTCCTGACATCATCCTCCCATCTCAGTCTAGGTCTGCCCGCCTTTCGTTTACCTCCCGGGTGTCCTGTCAGAACCTTCTTCGGTACTCGTGTGCTTGGCATTCGGTGCACATGTCCGGCCCATCTTAATCTTTGGAGTCTTAAATGGGTGGAGAGTCTGGGAGCTTGGTAAATATCATAGAGCTCATTATTGTGGCGGATTCTCCATGCCTCTCCCTCTCGCACCGCTCCTAAGATTCTTCGAAGTACCTTTCTTAAGAAGATGTCCAGCCGTTCCGCTGACTTTGCTGTCAGTGTTCCCGCCTCACATCCATAGGCCAAGACTGTTCTGATAATTGTTTTATATAAGGTTATTTTGGTTTTCCTATGGACGTTTCGGGATTTGAACACTGGCAGCAACGCGAAGTAAGTTTTGTTTTTCCCCAAATTCCTACCCACCCCTTAAACCCTTTCCTTCCCAGAACTCTCCTTCCTTTCCTTAAAAAAACCCTCCACATAGCATCCTCAAAGATGACATAGGCCCTGAGGGAAATTATTTTCCTCAGGGGCTTCTGTGTGGAGCTCATGTAAAAAAAAACATCAATTGAGAATGCCGTAGTCTGATTCCTTTTTCACAGAAGGCCCTGAGCAAAATTTTTTTTCCTCAGGTCCTATGCCATCTTTGGGGATGCTATGTCGAGGGTACTTTAGGGAAATAAAGGAGAGATAGATGTGGGAAGAAAAAGGGTTTTTATATGTTTACCTCACAAGAGTCCCAGCTGCTCCCGTTTGGAGCCAGCGAGACTATGGCATCCCCGATTGGGGTATGTTGGGAGGCTGAAGATAGTGGGGAGGGGAAGGAGATATAAAGAGAAAGATGGGGAAATACCTGTCTATTCAGATCTGGTCACCAAGCATGGCTAAAGCCATTTCAAGCAGCGTTTAAGTTCTGAATGGTGGTCGGTCTGGCATCAGGGCGATACTGAGAGTATCTTCCACCCCGGAACGTGCCGCAAATATACTATATATTATTTTTAGATGAATTCATTGTTAATTATAACAAATTAATCAAATAATTTTTTTTGCGCATCCCGCGACCTTCGGATTATGAGTCAAGAGCCTTGCCCCTACACCACGGTGGTCGCGTTTGATGATCGTGGCGGTCATGCGGTCTGTTAGTGTTTTGGGTAGGAATGTAACGAATGAAATGAATCCATCCCTCCCGGAGAGTCCGGCTGGAGAGCTCTAGGTTAGGTCTCCCTCAACAACTCTCTTTCCATCTGTCCCACCTCGCAGTACGTGGGCAAATAAAATCGCTGCCAAGACCTAGGCAAACCTCACACATGTATCCGGGCACCCCTGCTAAATCACCAAACGTAGCGAACCACTTATGGTGACCTTCGGCCGGGTTATCCAATAAATGTTTCCTTGGGCGGTGGTACCCATACCCGTCTCGCAAATTGCAAGCTTGAAAAAATTGTGCGACTTTCACAAAAACACAAACGGTTTTTTTGGCCAAATGCTGAATTTAATAAAAAATGTCCAGATGTTTATTTTTTTGAACACTGATTTAAACCCAATTACTTGTATCTGTCAGGGCTGACGGCTCCCACGGACAATCTGTCAACTTGTTCGCAATTATCTTTCAAGTACTGCCGGCCCGTGCCTAGAATTCACAACTTCTGAAGCAATGTTAAATGTTCTGAGAAATCTAAGAAAGAAAACGAAACTAAGTCAGCCTTCCAAAATGTTCCTGAAAATTGTTGGTATTATATATAATAAACTAGTGAGTTCCCGTTATAATATGTTACAATGCCACTTAATAAAGAAATTGTTTCTTTTTTTGCTCGTGTCCCAGCGGAGCCAATATCTTTTCTGATTTTTGTCCTTTCCCATTCGTACCGTTCCCCTTCCACCTCCCCTTCGTCACAGTTTCAGTTTTCAAACAGCTCGCATGCAACCGATTGCATTTTTTTAATACAAAGTTCATAATGCCAGAGCTCACCAGTATATATAGAAACCTACGCGGGCGTGCTTATATCAAATCCTCAAAGCTTCATCGTAAGCAATGCATAATTTCAAGGCACCAGAACTTACTGTTATGTATAGAAACCATCGCGGACATGCGCACATCCAATCCCTAAAGTTTCATCGCAATCGTAATCGCAATTCCAAAGTTTATTTATTTTTTATTTATTTATTGGAGATAATATAATACAAAATTATTACATAAAATTTGTAATACATTACTCCCAATGAGTTTAATAATACTCATTTCGGGAAGGACAACATTATACATCTAAAGGAAAATTATTTTTACATAAGAACACGAAAATCAATGAATAATACATAGATTTTTAAATAGACTATGCACACTTGATACAGGTAATTGAAGAATATACAAGAGTTACAAAGGAAGACAGATAAATTCGTCACTGGTTAATAAAGTTGCTGAGAAAATATCCTTTTAGAACCTTTGCCAATTTTTTTTTTTGATTCTGGTAGTTTTAGGACATTAGGTAATACGTTGTATTGCGTATGTGCGATATATTGTAAGGAGTTAATTCCAAATTTAGTTGTGTGTGTAGATGACGATAGGTGTATTTGATTTTGTGATCGTGTTTTGTGGTGGTGTATATCGGAATTAAAGGCTGGTTTAGTGTTGGTGTGTGACGAGTGTTGAATTATTTGTAGGATGGCAGTGGTGATGCTATATTTTGGCAGAATGGTAAAGGGAAGAATTTGTGTCAGTCAGTATATATCTTTGACACGTGTATCCCATGGTAGATGGTATATATTTCTTAAGGCTCTATTTTGGATTACTTGTATTTCGGATATTTGTTTCTTAATAATGGTTCCAGTTAATGGTGTAAGTTAATTACATTATTGCACTTCGATTTTTTTAGTTCGATTTCATTCGTTTAAAATCGTTGAAGAATGCATAAAAAATTATAATTTTATCTACGACTCGTTCTTGAATTCAATAGCTCGGCAGTGAAACGATTTGCCGACCTCTGTGTTTCCTCCCTCCTACAACAAGGGTCTCTTCCAAGACCAATGTTCATTCCTTCCTCTCCTCAAAAAGATCCTCCACGCAGCATCTCAGGCGATATAGGCCTTGAGAGAAATTATTTTCCTCAGTGCCTCCTGTGTGGAGTTAAAGTAAAAAAAAAGTGCGTGCCAAGACTGAGTTGTTTGGCGATTCAACCTCTCTGCCTACCCCTGCGGAGAAACGTCGTGATAGTTAGGGGGATAGATTTACATCCAAAATTTGATATTCACGTTGTGTGGCCGGATTAATATTCATAACAGAGCTGTAAGCTGTAAGTGGGGTTGTTTATTGTATTAACTTAACAGAGTAATTTCGTAAGAAGATCACTCCTTAATAGATTACCTAAGTGTGAAGTGTTTATATGAAGATAAACCCATTACAGCTAAGCGTACTTAACCTCACTAATTTAGTGGCGGTAGCTTAGAAAGTGTTTCATAAATCCCTTCTTCTTTATCCCGCCTCACAACTTTGCCCATCCGGTTAGCGACACAGTTCCCCTCTCTATTGATCACGCAGATAGTGGCTGTTTTTTTCTTCTTTTTTTTATAGTTTGAACTTGAGTTATAAAATTTTATCGGAATAACTTTTTAATATGTATTTAACTTTATTATGTTTAATTTGTGGAACAGCATTTGATTTTTTATTTCTTTAGTATTTTGTGTGTCTCATCTTTTATCTCACCATTATTTAATGTGTAAGAAAGAGCTGCAGCATAATAGCGATAAGGAACGAATGTTTATTGCTTTTGTGGCGACACATCATTATAAACTTCGCCATCAAAAGAGGAATCGAGAAACATCTCCTAATATCGCGCGCATCGGCAAACCTACTTGCCTAGGTACCTTCCTACCTATACTGGTCGCGATGTACTTTCTCGCCTGCCGTGCTGGCTGGACGATAATAATATCGCCCCGCCTAGAAAGGTCTAGAGTTTACAAGCCGCCTGAATACTCGGCACCGCGTATGTTCCAGTACCTTCCAGTGCACATTGCCGGCGAATGGAACATTACTCACACCGGTCGCGCTGGCTATATAAGCGACTTAACCCGGCGCTAGCACAGTTCAGTCTCACATTAATCGTCGGTCAACATGTAATAAGTGCTCCTGCATGGTATCGCTACGCTCCAGGGCAGCTTCCTCGAGGTCCACCACCACGTCTCAGCTCTAAGGCCCACCGTGTCTTCAGCTCCAGAGATCAGCCCCATCCCGCGACTTACAAGGCTTGCGTCACCTTCAGTCCAAGGGATCAGCTCACCACTTCATGGCACCCCGAAGCCTCACCGTGCTTCGCTGCCATGGAAATACGCTCCGCCTCGCCAGGACTACCTGCTGGTGGCTCAGCTCACCGAGCCACACACCGTTCATCTCCGCGATTCAAAGCGTCGAGCAACGGCCTGGAAGATAGGTCATCTCCACCGCCATGGTGTCGAGCAACTCGCTGACCTTCACCACTCCATCTCCATCACTCCGTGCGCCTGCAGAATCTCATCACAGCACCCCGCCTTACATCATGTTACCGACCACCGACCATCTGCTACGTAGCCCAATAAACGACTGACTCACCACTTTGACTTGACGCCTTTCATTTCCGTCTCCCGCTCCCTCACTTTTTTTCCGTCACGGTAAAGTAAACGTGGAAAGTCACGGCAATAATAAAAGCCCTCATTAACCTCACACATAAGGTCTTGAGGAAAATAATTTCCCGCAGAGCCTATGTCATCTTAGGGATACTATGTGGAGGGTATTTTAAAGGAAAGCATGGAGAGGAAGTTCTGCAAATGAAAATGGTATGTGGAGGAGTGGGAAAGAATCTAGTGGTCAGTGCGTCCAGGAGTGTGGTTGAGAGAGTCCGGCTGGAGAGATCAAAAGGTCTCCCTCAACCGGCCCACCACGCGCAAGACCTGAATAAATTTCATCCCATGAATTCGGGCAGCCTTGCTAAGTCATCAAACGTAACGAACCACTTGGGGTGAATAACTTCAAAGGTTTAGGTTTATTTATTTGTATTATTTATTTATTTGATTTGACATAATATCTAACATTTTTAAATATAATTCAGCAATGTCGGCCTCACTGGGTAGCTCACCTGTGCTGAGGCCTCCATTTTATAAAACAAAAATTTATACATAATACATTAAAAATAATATAAAAATAATGCTGCATAAAAAAAAGCTAAAATTAAACTAAAAAAAAAAATTTATGATTAAGGTAAAATTATAGGCAAAATATTTTTTTATGATGTGTTTTGTATTTGTTTTTGTGTGTTGCGTGTATGTGTTTTATTCTTATCATGTAATGATTTTGGTAATATTATCTTTTTTTTCTTTAATCCATTTTTTAAATTTTGAGTATGGATTTATTTTTGTTTTCTTCTATTTTATTTTCAAGGGTAAGACTGTTGAATGCTTTTATAGCATGATATTTATAGTGCCTTTGTCCAAAGCTTGTATTTACTGTCGGAGTTTTTATGTTATTTTTGTACGATTATCTTACTGCTCTGTTAGTGATATTTTGAGATTGTTGAAATTTGTTTTTTTGGTCGTAAATGTAGTTTAGTAAAGTTTTAACGTATAATTGGCGTATATCAAGTACGTCACAACTGTTGAATATTTGGTCTGTATCAGTTAGTCTGTTTTTTTTAAGTATTACTTTTAAGATCGTTTTCTGCGCGATTTCTAAGTGATCGATAGCCGAGTTCATTGCTCCTCCCCAGACAATTATTCCATATTCTATTATTGATTGACAAAGTGCAAAATATATTGTTTTATTTTATATATGTTCCTTATGTTTAGGAAAATGTGTATTGTTTTGAGAAGTTTATTTGTGATTTGTTTGATATGATGTGTCCATCTTAGGTTATGGCAAAGAGATATGCTATGATGTCCGCGCTACTGTCGGCGGACTATGACGTAATTAGAGTAGTTTGCATACAAAAATAATTTGTTAATTTCGTTGATTTTTTGAAGGTGTGAATTAATATTGGTTAACAATATAGTTTGAATACGGAAAGAATTCGTTCATTTAGTTTAACGTTCGTTTGGTTTATTCGTTAATTATTCATTCATTTAGTTTATTTGTTAATTGGTAAACAATATCGGCGACACCCGGAAGCGCAGTCCCACCTAGTAAAAACTGCAGATGCACATCTACTTATATTTCAATATCTTTGGGTTATGGTCAATTACGATTCCTAGATACCTTATTTGTTCTGTTTTTTCTAGAGAAGGGCAATTGCAGATGTTGCAAACATTCGTGTATTTTTATGGTGTTTGTGTTGTTTTATTATTGTCCCGTGCTGTTTATACTGTACGTTGTAAATTTTGTTTTCGATGTGTTTAGTGTAAGTATGTTTGAGTATAGCCATGTTTTCACTCGCGTGATTTCTAAATTTGCTATGTTAAATACATTTTTCCAATCCTTAGATTTAAAGAGTAAAACTGTGTCGTCTGCATAACTAACTACTTCATCGTTTATTTCCATGCTGCAAAGTTCATTTATGTAAATAGTGAAAAGAACGGGCCCTAGTATGCTTCCTTGTGGAACTCCGTATGTAATCGGAAGTGGATTGCTAATATCCAATAAATGGTTCCCGGGGCGGCGGTACCCACCCCCACCCCCGAAATTGATGACCAATGTGTATTAAATATAATATTTTGTAAAATGTGTATGAATAAATAATGTGCCCACATTCTTTATATTACAATTTAAAAAAATAAAATATTCAAAATAAGTAACATTAGATACTAAACATGACTTCCATAAAAATAAAGTAGATAAAGGTAGAGGTACCTAGATATTTTTTTTATAAAATTGTGAATAAAACAGTATCTAATACTTTAAAAAAGACAGTAATCAGAATTAGTAAATATTGGAGTTTGAAAATAGACTCTTAAAGCTTGTTCGGACTAGGCTAGTAGTTTCGTCGAGTGGCCAGTAGCTCGCCACTTGACTGGCCGAAAAGCACTCACATTACGGTCGAGTAGAGTACATTAGTGAGTGGCGCATTGCAAGATGAACGGGCTGCGACGCGATTAACTAAATAGGCTAATTAATTAACCTGATTGTAATGTACATTTTAGAAGAGGTGGAAGAAGAAATTAGTAAGAAGAAAGTAAAGAAACTATGGATACCAAAATGGATTAATAATAGAAAAAATGAAATTATTTTAGAGTAGCATCTTCGCTCCAACGAGATGACATTTCTGCGGCTACCAATGAACTCTCTAAAACAACGGGTTCGGATTTGTTTAGTGGTTGAACCGGTGAGCTATGTAGCTATGTATGACACATGGTGGGGAGCGCTACTCGACTAAAAAAATAGAACAAAATGAATTGACTCTACTTTTTTTGTACATCAGCTCCACACAGGAGACCTTGAGGAAAATTACCCTTAGAGCCATGTCATCTTTGGAGATGTTGTCTGGGGAGTTTTTTTAGAGAAAGGAAGGTGGGGAAGTTTTGGGAATGAAAAAGGTTAAGGGGTGGAATTTGAGGGTTAATGTGTTAACGTATGAATCCATCCCTTCCTCTGCGGTGCAAGCCAATGGTTTAACATTCCGTTTGAGTCCGGCTGGAGAGATCTGGGTGAGGTTATTATCAACTCTAATAACCTCACCTCAAAAATTATCAAAATAAATGGTTCCCAGGGTGAGAGTACCCATACCCACCTTTAAAAATTATAAAATACTAAACCACCGACTAAACTATTCAACTAAATTTATGGTGTTCTGACACGTTTAGTTACTAAAAACTTGGCTGTTCTGAAGGAGCCTTTACGCTAATTAACAAGTAGTGGGTGCCTTTTAGTGGCAAAGGTCGGCCGTGACAAATGTGATTTATACTCGTATAGTACCTTAATATAATCTGGGTTCCATTGTACCGAAGATAAGCTTCTATCCAGGTCACAGCCATTTACAAGCGGCGTCTACCCCGCCACTAGCCACTAGCCACTAGCCACTGCCCACTGAACAGCCTAAACAGACATATGTGGGTTATGGGCCTTTCCGTGAACCCGTTTTTTTCTTTCTTTTTGAAGTAAAACTTCTTTATGCACGCTCGACTTGGGGGGTAAGCTGGTGAATGCGTTACGAAAAGTGGTGATTGTTACGAAAAGTGTGATGTGAACGGTAATTGATGCGAACGGTAATCGAAGGCGATGCGATCGGTCGGGCCTTTTCGCACGCTTGACTTGGGGAGTGATAAGGATAAGAATAAAGATAAGGATGGTCACCCCAAGGTCGTAGGTCACCCCAAGGTCGTTGGTCACCCCAAGGTCGAAGGTTACCCCATGGTCATATTTCACCCCAATGTCATACGTCACCCCTAGGTCATAGGTCACCCTGTTCGCTACGTTTGGTAACTTAGCAGAGATACCTGGGTTCAAGGGGTGAGGTTTGTCTTGTAGTTTTACTTCAGTCGTGTGGTCTAAAGCACACTCGTTTTTTTTTCTTTATTTTTTCTACATTACCTCCACACTAAAGAAAATGTGTCCCTCGGAGCCCTGTGTCTTCTCAGGGGAAACTGCGTGAAGGGTCCTTTTAACCCTCCCGCAGCCAACTGGGGCCGAAGGTAGACCCCAAAATAACTATCCTTCTTATATCTACTTAAATACATGAAATATATTTTTAGTATTTTAGGTATTCCTGCGCAAAGGATTAATACATAATATGCCATTTAAAAAAAATGTGAAAAAATCGTTGATCGCATGAAAAAATATTTTGTTAAATATAGGTAGGTAATGCCTAAAATCATAAAAAAAAAAAACAAAAAAAAATATATCAAAAAAAGAAAAAGTGTTTTCTTTGGTTTAAAAGTTTAGAAAAAAAAAATGGGGTCATCAGCCGACCCCCACGGTTACGGACGTCCTGTTTGGCATCTTGGCCTGTCGAGAGTAAGGAAAGTAAAGAAAGGAAGTTCTGAGAAGGATAAAGGTATGAGGGATGTTCGCGCATAATATATTGGGATTGGTTAGATAAGCATTCGAAAACTTTATGGGTAGCAAATATCAAAATTGAAATGTGAAATTATCCCACCTACCTATTGTTCCCATCCTAAATGTCACCATGAAAAAAGGCAATTGTTACAAGAGAGTACTCAACTTTGGAAATGTGACAGTACGCTTATTGGAGCTCAGTGCAAATTAACATCTCAGACAGGGCGCATATAACATAACATTTTTCTATAAGAAATATTACGATTTCAAAATTTTTATTTAAGTTTGTGTACGCCACAACTTGGAGACCAGTGAGGCTCCATCTGCAACGGTGAGTCCTTTTTCCTTTATCCAATCAGGGCTTATCTTATTTTCCAGAAGCCCACATTTGAACCATCGACAGACACTATCCATCGGGTTTGCGAGTGTGTGCATATCATCCCACATAACATAGCGAGCAATGTAGTTTCGGGACTGGTCTTTCGGGGGTTGCATAGGTTGCATAGCTCTGCAGCACTTAACCGCCAATTTATACAGTGGAATCGCAGATTCGCGACACCAAGGAGTGTGAAGGAATCTGGGGGTTAGTGTGTCCAGGAGTGACGGTCATATGAATTCATCCCTCCAACCGTGGTGCAAGGTACAAGGTGGGTCGAGGACCAAAGACCTCCCTCAAACAGTATATCTCAATCCTACTGACAGTAGATAGGCAGACGCATCTGCATAAGTCAAACCTCACTCCATGAACCCTTGCAACCCTGCTAAGTCACCAAACATAGCGAACCACTTAGGTGGACCTATGACAGAGGTGTTGATTATCCCGAGAGGTTGATTACCCCAGTAAATGGTTCCCGGGACGGTGGTACCCATAATCTCCTCCCAAATTTAATATTCAAGTAGTTAATTTTTAGTTTATCAGAAATTCTCGTAAATGACCGTTCTGTTACAGGTCAAAAGTCAAAAGGTCCGAAAGGTCTTAGGTAAATATGATTTGGTGACAACAACTTTCTGTTAAATCAGTTCGAATCACACTTCTATTGGTTTTGTATTCAGTGTACCCGACTTTTGTAAGTAAGGGAAAAGGTTACGTTTTTCGTACTCGACACAGAGGGTGAGTTTTTACATGATTCTACGGAAAGAAGCCTATTTACGTACTTAGGGTAATGTTTTCATGTAAATATAAATGTTCAGTATTTAATCTATCTTCTTCTTCTATCTTCTATCTTCTATCTTCTATCTTCTTCTTCTATATAAATAAAAATGAATCGCCGAAATGTATGTACGCGCATAACTTACGAACGACTGCACCAAATTGGATAATTCTTTTTTTGATAGGTTTTAAGATTTTCACGGCCAAAAGCATTTTCGTTATTTGTTTTTGGGGTGTTGTGCCGTGTTGCGCTACCTCCTTCTTTAGCCAACGTTTCGGACATCGTTGCAGTGTCCATCGTCAGGGCAGATCCGGCAGATCCGGTAGATGTGACATCCGGTAGATCACACATCTACCGGATCTGCCGGATCTGCCCTGATGATGGACACTGCAACGATGTCCGAAACGTTGGCTAAAGAAGGAGGTATCGCAACACGGCACAACACCCCAAAAACAAATAACGAAAATGCTTTTTTTGTTGTGTTCCTTATTGTCAGGAGAAGGTTTGTATGAAAGAAAAAAAAATAATTTTAAAAAAAAAATTCTAAATGTAAAACTTCTGGTAAGCTCAGGCATTGTGAAATTTGAATATAAAAATAGCTGTTTGAAAACTGAATGTATGGAATGCGGGCGGGGGGAAGGGGGAGGGGAACTTGGGAGGGGGGTTCGGGACGGGGAAAGAGGGGGAGTGGAGTGGGGAGAGGGAAGGTGGAGGAGACGGAGTGGGAACGCGAGAGGGGAATGGGACGCAGGAGAAGAAGGGGAAGCGGAAGGGTAACGGGACGAATGGGAAAGGATGTTATGAAGCAGTGCTGAAATCATTACCTTTTCTCATTTTAAAATATGAACACTGCTTTATAACGTCGAACCTAGCGGCACGAACTATTGAGTTAATTAATTGTTGATAGTTACAACGGGAGGACTGGCAACACAAGTCGTTATGGAAGGGGTTAGCTTTTTTCTTTTCCGGGTCCGGGAATGGAATCCACTCTCGCCGGCATGATCTTTTGGGCTAGATCATGGCTGTGACAGTCGTGTAGTATTAATTTATTATAAGGGACGAAGTTTTAAAATTCAGTCGATTGGCGCGTGAAATTAATGTGGAACGATCTTTGATACGTGATGCGAAAGTGCACCAAAGATTTCAATCAATAATGTCGCGTGATTGGTCTCCGCGGTAGTTCGTATTATTCGAGAAGTTTACCGAAAATCATCGAGGCGATCGGTAATAGTATTTACGCTGCACGAGACGCGCCGGAATGTACTTGTCGGGTGCCGACAATAAGAATGCCTCATTAATCGCGTGGAGAAAAATAATTCCGCTCACCGGCTTGTGTTAAAAATTACACGTACGGTAATACTAACGGTCCCGCTTGCTTTTTTTTTTTTTTTTTTACAGTGAATACCGCACAAGAATCTCAACTGCTCCCGTCTGGAGCCAGTGAGACTATGGCATCCCCAATTGGGGTATGTTGTGAGGCTGAAGGTAGTGGGGAGGGGAAGGAGGTGGGGAAGAGGAAGGTTGGGAAGTACCTGGCTATTCAGATCTGGTCACTAAACACGGCTAAAGCCATTTTCAAGCAACGTTTCAATTCTGAATGGTGGTCTTACACCAGGGCGATACTAATAGTATCTTCCACTCTGAAACATGCCGCAAATATACTATATATTATTTTAAATGAATTAATTGTGAAATAACACAAATTAATCAAATAAAATTTAATTGCGCATGCCGGGTTCGAACCCGCGACCTCCGGAATGTGAGTCAAGAGTCTTAGCCACTGGACTACGGAGGTCGTCAAAAGTCGTTGCTTGCTATGTAAGCCCCGTAACATCGCCCCTTGGAGTTCCACTTCCCTTGGAGCCCTGCTTTGCTGCGAAGGTGTCAGGAGGTCTTGCTGGTCCTCCTGTTGCGAACTGGCCGATTATCCTGTTGCGATATGTTGAGATGAGGATCGGCCGGAGGTCCTGCCGATTATCCTGTTGCGAACTGGCCGAGATGAGGATCGGCTGGAGGTCCTGCCAATCATCCTGAGGCGAACTACGAGTCGCGGTTCTGTTAGGAATATTGTGAATTTAGCTAGTTAGTATAACATCAATCGGTCCCTGAGGGTGAGTAGATTCTGTTTCGTTTATTGTACCTGACACTATTGAAATAATATACGTTCTTTTACATTTAAATTGGAAATGAGATACTTGTTGTTATTTAATTCCCTAACACGCTGGAGATCACATACATATGCTCACTCCTGAGATGAAGTTTCATGTTTTTATTCCCCACGGGCATAATTCTGCACAAAAGCAGTATTTTGGCGCTCAGTTTAACCGAAAAGTTGGTGGTGAAACCATAGTACATACAGTATTATCCCTACTATACTCAACCCTTAATTTCAGCGTAACAAGGACACGCAGATAGAAACAATTTATTAAATGGCATAGCAACGCATACCGCAACGGTACCAGCTAGTGATAAATAATTGTACTTAATCATCGAAGACAATATTAGGACTGCATTAGTCGCTCTAGGACCGTATCTTTTTTCTTATTTTTCTATTTCTAATTTTCGTTTGGCAGTCGCTAAAATTGTCATCTCATTCAGTTATTCCAAAAATGAAATAAAAAATATATTCTTTGGCCCTCCTTTCATGGAGATACTTACAAACAACATGATTGCGACGCATCCACAACTACCCTGCAGATATACTACTCTTTAATGCTGAACACGGTGCTACCCGAAATATACAGAACTTGATCATTTTTCACGTGCAGCAGTGGAGTTAACACGATGTCAAGCGATGTCAAATGACTTTTTTTCCAACATCAATCCATGCCTTCTCCACTAAATCTTTTCTTACATTTTCTGGTTAAATAATTCTAGTAAACACACATTTTTTTCCACTTTCAGAACAAATCTAACAATACTTTCATGTTCCGACGCCATTTCTGTCAAACGTCAAACGAATAAGTAGCAGACACAATGCGACGCGTCGCGTGCGATCAGCACCGTCGGTAGCGTGCAACAAAATTGAAACCGACAGCCGTCGCGTAGCGCCGTGTACGAGCACCGGCAAAATCGTACGGGGGGGTAATTACGGGGGGGATCGGCGCGCATGATACGCGCACGAGGATCGAGTAATGTAGCGTTATGTACCGAGGCACTTTGTCTACAATCGATAAACATCGTCCAGGCGCGCGGGACACCCATTATGAAATGAGTTTTTTTTTTTTTTTTTTTTATTATATTTATTTGGGAGACCAACAGTTTACATTAACAACAAAGTATATAATAATTGAGTACAATAATTGAACCAATTAGAGGTTTCCACATGGGTATTGTATACAAGTGTGTAGTTATTTCAGAGATATTTACTCATAAAAAATTACATTTCAAGAGACGAATTACGAGTTATTTAGGTGGGGATAGGAAAGGGGTAGGATGGAGGGGATCGGTTAAGTTGAGGTATAGTAATAAAAATATGCGTGACAAAAAATTAAAAGAGAGAGAAAAAAAGGAAGTTTATAGAGTGATGGTTGTATTAGAGGGTATCTATAAGTATTGTTATTGTAGAGTATCGAGAGAGTGTCTGTATGATTTTAAGGAGTGTGGTGCAGAGTTAAAAATGTCAAATTGTGTATAGTGTGTGTTGAAAGTGTTGGATGCACGATAGATGAAAGAGTTCTGTTTAGAATTAGTGTTGCACCGAGGGAGGCTAAGAATCATGTCTGATCTAGTTCGTCTGTTTGGAACTCGTATCTGTATTCGTTCTAGGAGTGCTGGACAATCTACGACGGATCTGGCTATTTTTTGAAGAAAAAGTACATCGGCCGAGCTTCTTCGAGCTTCTAATGGTAGTATATTGTTGAGTTCCTTAAGATATAATATTTCATCTTTGGGGATGCTGTGAAATTGTTAGAACACAGGACTCGGAAAATAATTTTTCAAATTTTTCGTAGAACCCCAACTTCGGAAGGGCCCCGGATATGTTCTAAAATGGCATACATTGAGGACACAGGACTTGGAAAAATATTTTTTATCGGTAATGATGCTTGTGCAATGATGGAGCCTATATCATCTTAGGGAATGCTGTGTGGAGGGTCTTTTTAAGGAAACGGAAGAGAAAGAAAAGAGGTTTGGAGGGTAGTTAGGAATCTTGAGGTCAGAGTAACCGGGAGTGATGGACATACGAATCCATTCCTGCAACTGTGTTGCAAGAGGACTAAGAGGATCCGGCTGGAGAGGTCAAAAGGCCTCCCTCAACCAATCTCTCTCGATCCGGCCCGCCACGCAGAAAGTAGACGCATCCGCTGCCAAAACCTAGGCAAACCTCACCCCATGAAGAGTGTGGGAATCCAAGGCAAATTCTCATCTGGATCGGGTTATAAGGCTGAATGTGGTGGGGAAAGGAAGAGGAATATTGCGAAGTGCCTGACTAATCAGATCTGGTCACAAAACCCGGGTAAAGCCATTTCACGCAACATTTCGGTTCTGAATGGTGAAAAGGGCGATACTGAGAGCTTGGCAGAATCGATAGGTATAACATGTTGTATTCAAGCAAGTATATATATTTGCGGCCAACTTTCGAACAATAATCATTCCAAAAATAGAAATGCACGACACCAACATGGCCGAGCGTTAAATTGGCGGGAGATTTAAATTTGATAGGAATATTATTGTCGTGGTGAGGAGGGGGGGGGCGGAGGTTGTATCGTCCCCCGTTTCCGGTTCAAACGATCCGGTTCTACTTAACAGGATTAACTCGGGCGGTTCGGCGGGGGGCGGACTGACAAATTACTGCCTATATAATATATATATACATTCATATAGCCAGTAATATAACTGAACACGGTTTTAAAAACGGATATTTTTTCATTTAAACTTCTCTGACATAATTTTTGGAAGTCTCTAATCCCATCCGCTCATTGGGCAACTGAAAAAAAACCAGTTGGCAAGTCAATCGCTTTCGATGGGAAAGCCACGCACACAGGCAACTTCTCAAAGACCAGTTGCCAAGGGCGATGCAACCAGTCACTCGCAACTCGTAGTGATAGTTGCCGCGGCCGGCGCATTTCAGTTGACAGGTTGCCTTGGTTGCGCCTCACAACCTGTCACGTTTTCGAGTAATTTGCGATATATCAGAGCAGGAAACTGTCGATTTTGTTCAGGAGGTTGATAAATTATTATTATATTAGGCGTAACTATCGACGATTTTAACCCGTTTTCCCGAGAACGGCCGCGCTGTTGATAGCCAGACCGATATTGACGGGTAGTTCCTAAATAAGACATCGATACACAATTTTTTTTTTTTAAATAAAACTTCTTTTCGCACGCTTGACTTGGGGAGTAAGCTGGTGAATGCGTGACGAGAGCGTTACGAAAAGTGTGATCGGGCGAGGTGAACGCTCGGGGCTTTACGCACGCTTGACTTAGGGAGTAAGCTGGTGAATGCGTGACGAGAGCGTTATGAAAAGTGTGATCGGGCGAGACGAACGATTGTTGGAAGTTGAGTTGGAGATATAATTTAGTGAAGTTTTACTTCAGTCGCGCGGTCAAAAGCACACTCGTTTTTTTTTGTTTTAAGTCACTTTATCGAACTCTTATAGTCTACCGGTTTCGGTACCTCCGTACCATCATCAGGACTGTTATAAAAATACTCTAAAGTACGTATTTTATAACGTGACTATATATTTTTATTTGTATAATAATATATACAATATAATAAAATATTACATTGGCCCTTCTTATGGTACTTGTTGTCTTGTTGAGACTTATGGAAGTTAATCAGTTAATGCGGTTTTTAGACATATTTCAACCACTTTCGTTCCTCGAATTGATCACCTACACGATTTCTTTAAATTCTAAGAGCTTCGTTAGTTCACCTTCAGTCATTAATAAGCCAGTTATATTGCATAACGAACGATATCATTCAAAATGTTTTGTTCCTTGACAGCTTTTCCGACGCTCAGTAAGGCCGGAAATTTTAATTTTTTCGTTCGGAATATTTTATCAATATTGTTGAACGTGCTCCCAAATATTGATGACTGACTATAGATGACGGATTTAGTCAATATCGTATTGATATACGGTTTTATCGGTCGTCCGTACTAGACTTCCTGGACCGTAGAAAACTAAAATTTGGTTCAAAATTTATATTTATTTTTTTTAAATTTCGTACATGCAGAATTTGTGATGCCAATCCGGTCCTATGGTTAGTTAAAGTGATTTGATTTATGGTACGCTAGAAATAGCAACTCCACTGAATAATTACGCCACATAGCCACCAGGTACACGGGGATAACATCAGCAAATCAATTAGTTGGCAAACCTGGAACGAATGTTTCTTTCAACTGTAAAAGTGTCTGAAGATCTAGTGCGATAGAAGAGTATCATGGAATCCACATTAGCCACATAGCCACCAGGTACACGGGGATAACATCAGCAAATCAATTAGTTGGCAAACCTGGAACGAATGTTTCTTTCAACTGTAAAAGTGTCTGAAGATCTAGTGCGATAGAAGAGTATCATGGAATCCACATTAGCCACATAGCCACCAGGTACACGGGGATAACATCAGCAAATCAATTAGTTGGCAAACCTGGAACGAATGTTTCTTTCAACTGTAAAAGTGTCTGAAGATCTAGTGCGATAGAAGAGTATCATGGAATCCACATTAGCCACATAGCCACCAGGTACACGGGGATAACATCAGCAAATCAATTAGTTGGCAAACCTGGAACGAATGTTTCTTTCAACTGTAAAAGTGTCTGAAGATCTAGTGCGATAGAAGAGTATCATGGAATCCACATTAGCCACATAGCCACCAGGTACACGGGGATAACATCAGCAAATCAATTAGTTGGCAAACCTGGAACGAATGTTTCTTTCAACTGTAAAAGTGTCTGAAGATCTAGTGCGATAGAAGAGTATCATGGAATCCACATTAGCCACATAGCCACCAGGTACACGGGGATAACATCAGCAAATCAATTAGTTGGCAAACCTGGAACGAATGTTTCTTTCAACTGTAAAAATGTCTGAAGATCTAATGCGATAGAAGAGTATCATGGAATCCACATTAGCCACATAGCCACCAGGTACACGGGGATAACATCAGCAAATCAATTAGTTGGCAAACCTGGAACGAATGTTTCTTTCAACTGTAAAAATGTCTGAAGATCTAATGCGATAGAAGAGTATCATGGAATCCACATTAGCCACATAGCCACCAGGTACACGGGGATAACATCAGCAAATCAATTAGTTGGCAAACCTGGAACGAATGTTTCTTTCAACTGTAAAAGTGTCTGAAGATCTAGTGCGATAGAAGAGTATTATGGAATCCACATTAGCCACATAGCCACCAGGTACACGGGGATAACATCAGCAAATCAATTAGTTGGCAAACCTGGAACGAATGTTTCTTTCAACTGTAAAAATGTCTGAAGATCTAATGCGATAGAAGAGTATCATGGAATCCACATTAGCCACATAGCCACCAGGTACACGGGGATAACATCAGCAAATCAATTAGTTGGCAAACCTGGAACGAATGTTTCTTTCAACTGTAAAAATGTCTGAAGATCTAATGCGATAGAAGAGTATCATGGAATCCACATTAGCCACATAGCCACCAGGTACACGGGGATAACATCAGCAAATCAATTAGTTGGCAAACCTGGAACGAATGTTTCTTTCAACTGTAAAAGTGTCTGAAGATCTAATGCGATAGAAGAGTATCATGGAATCCACATTACATGATTCATGTACAAGCTGTTGAAATAGTAGGAAATAAATTCTTACTTTTTCTAAGTTTAAGATGAAGTCATAGTAAATAATGCAAAATCATATGTTTTTGTTTTGAAAATTTGATCGCTTAGAAGTATTGTAGATGCTTCAATTAAATACTGCGTGTAGAACATACCTTGGCGCTTAAAAATATCGGTAATTTTTTTTATAAGTCTTTTAATAAGCCTATAAAAAAATAAAGTATAAGGTCTAAAAAACACACTTACAAGTCCAAACTCTCCTATTTATAAATCCCTTTTCGGATATGGTTTTATTGTGTAATGTGGCAAATTCAGTTTATTTTATAATAATCGCAAAAAAGTTGATATTTACACCCAATCTTCCCAAAATAAAATAAAATATGCATTTTCGCGTTGATATTTTACAATACGGCCGCTAGTCAACGAATTCGGTTATTCAAAGTGACCCCTATGGCGTCCACCGAAGAACTACTGTCCACGGCACAGTAGTGAACTAGTGGATCGCCTTAAGATGGGTAATTATTATTTTTAATTGATAAACTAATGTTTAAGAAAAGATTTTTATGCATAGCACAAAGGGTAACAATTATTATAAGCAACAATTATCAGCCTCATCTAATTATTATTAAACAATTTTATTGTTTACAAAAACCAACACGTTTCATGAGCAACGCTCACTTCTTCAGAATTTTTATTGAATAATAATAAAAACCCTGAAGAAGTGAGCGTTGCACACGAAACATGTTGGTTTTTGTAAACAATAAAAGTGGTAAAAACTAAGTATTTTATTAATTTGAATTAAAATGGTGCCTCAAAATAAGTTTGCTGTGTTAGAAGAAATGTTTTTTGATTTGTAACAATCTTACCAATATTATTTTAATCACATGGGTATCTGTTTTCCTTAAAATGTATTTTTGTATAGTAATCTTTTTTTTCCTCGTTTAACCAGCCAGCGGACGAAAATCCACATTTCGTCGAAAGTTGTTCTTACGATCGTGCAGGGCGGTTACAATAAGAAAGATTAATTATTATTCTCCGCGTTTTTAAATTATAACTCAATATCGAATTTATTTCAATTCAAATTAGCTTTAATTTATACCTTCATCCAAAAATGCTGAAAGGCGTGATGATAAAACTATTAAAATAATGTACTTTTTGTAGTTATTTTTTGATTATAAGTATTTATCATTTTTCAATAATGTCTAAATTTAATAAGAATGTAAAAAAAATCTGAAATATATTAGTTTGTAAGTGCGCAAATAAATACACAAACGGACCAATTTTCGCCAAGAAACACATGTACGTACATATTTTTTAATGATTTTATTGAAACTAAAATTAAAATTCTAAAACATGTGTTTGCTAGATAATGTATTGATTTATTTTACTGCATAATTTTATTATTTGAAATGGGTGTGGTATAATACAAAAACTTTTTTGAAAATTGAACAAATCTGCCAACGACGTATGGAATAACCTCATTACACTAAAAATTAAAAAAATTTCGCAAAATTTATTACATACGAATGCTAGATAAAAGAACAATCTTTCGAACTCCATTTATAATTTTTTGTGGAAAAGAGTCAATACGTCTAAAAACTTTTTTGAAAATGACTATATTTCCGGTTTTCTCTGGTAATGCCCTCTTAAAATGTGTTTGTAAAAATGTAACTCTATAATATCTAAATTGTATTTGTACATATTTTCTTACCAGATGTATGAAAAAATTTTGCATGCATCTAAATAAATATTCAAAAACAAACAAAAACAAAATAAACAATTCATATATATTTATTTGTTCATTCTTTTTATGGCAATATACAATATCAGACAAGTGTTAGAGAGACATAGCATGAATCTATTACCATAATATACTAATTCAGTGACAACTTTTGTTTCCATTCAAATTTGTACGATAGTCAAAACTAGTGATTTTCTTTATTATAATATATACAATAGTCTCAAGCTCAATTAGATTTTCGAGATCATGGTTCATTTAAATTCTGTATTATTCATTTTCTGATTAATTTAATTTCTTCATTTTAGGTTAGGCGCCATAAATCTACAATCCTAGGCAACTTTTACAGATTTCCAAAGCTGTGGAAATCTCTCCCCAAAATGATGATTCTTCGTTTATTGTGTATTGCCCCCTTCATCAAAAATTTGCTTTGCTCACAATGAAATACGTACAATGGGATGATTAATCGTACAGCATTAAGTAGCGGCAGAGGATAGGCAGCATCCTTACATCCTTACATGGCTTCCCTTTCTGCAGAATGGGAAAACGTTTTCAAAGGGAAGAAAATAATTACTTTGTGTTTTGTACTGACTAGAAGATAAAGAGCGGATCAGCTGGCATTATGAAGGATTATCTCAAAGAAATGATTTAATAACTTGTGTGCCGCATAACTGAAATTCCATACAAATGCGATCTACACCGATGTTAAAGAAAACTGATGTCGTGATTTACTGACTCCAAGTCCCAGAAAGTACAAAGAAGTTGGTTTTCTGTACAATTTTGTATTTGAAAATGTTTTTGTTTGATGGCACCACAAGTGATGAGTATTTTTAGATTCGGGCACGTATGCACGCCGGTTCTGTGTTTCTAGTTAACAATGTCCCCTGTCAAAATGTTCCTGGTCAAAATGTTCCCAGTAAAAATGTCCCCAGAAATAATGTTCTTAGTCAAAACGTTCCGAATTAAAAATATGTACTTGACATACTTTAACCAGTGATTCCTGACCAAAATTTCTTTTACTTTTTTTACTCCGAATAATGTCGGGAATCACTAGTTAAAGTAAGTCAAGTACGTCCCTCAACATCCTGAATTGGCACAATCAGTCAACAGACTCAGCATTTCCTAAACCAAACCTAACCGACTATTAACTAGGAAAATTTTGGTAGGTAACTTTTTCCGGGGATATTTTCTTAGGAAACATTTTAACTGGGGACATTTATTTGGAATATTTTTACCGGTCACGGTACACGCCTACAATATTTGTATCGGAGACCCAACTCTTGATCCCTGACTGTTGTTCCGACAGACAGATGATCCCCGGATAGTTTATCCCTCGAACACACGTGATCACTTGATGTTCCTCAAAGGATTATTTACATTGTTCTTCCTCCCTGGTAACGTATGCGGAGAGGATATACGGCTAAATAACAAAAGTCGATATACTTATATCTGCAGTAATCTTGAGTAAAAATCCCGACGTGTCCCCGAGTTTACGTTTTCGTTTTTAGTAATATAAGAGGAAGTTCTGGAAAAGAAAAAGATGTGAGGTGTGGGTAGGAATCTGGGAATCGAAATTTTCAGGAGTGACGGATTTATGAATCCACCCCTCCCAAGGCGGTTTAAGGCGATGGGTCGAGAGATTCCGGCTGGAGAGGTGTAGGTTAGGTCTCCCTCGACCAGTCTCAGGGTGTGCAAATGCATTCGCCACATAAAAAACCTCACCCCGTGTGCCGGGCTAAGTCGAACCGTTTGAGGTGACCTACGGCAGCGTTGTTGGTTAACCAATAAATGGTTCGCGGGGCGGCGGCGTGCCCGCCTTCCAAATTATAATTATTACAATACATTACAAAACAAAACAAAAAGAAATAATAGACCGATGTAAGTGCAATTTACGCATCACATAACAAATCTATCCAGTTTAACATAATATTTTTACAAGGTAGGTACAGCTGAAAGTGTCATATTTTAGTATGGTAGATGATATTTTCAAGGTTCGTAAGGTATTGTGTATTTTCCAAATAGGTCCATCAATGAATTTTGCACATATATATTTTTTGTGTTTGAGCAACCCAAAAAAACTTTTTTCTTGCTTAATCTCTGCCCACCGGGACCGGAATAATGCATTTTGGTTCTGATGCACGTTCCGGCACCGTTCGTAACTTCAACAAATCAAATTTAAAAAAAAACAGATTGTGTAATTCACCTGCGGTAGAAGTAAAACTAAAGTAGAAAATTAAAGTAGACACGAGTGGGGAGACTATGAACCACCGCATAAAGAGGAGACCGATAGGCTACGGAGCACCACACAAAAAAAAGATCGAGTATCTCATTCTCTCACAGCCTAAATTCTATAGATGTTTGTTTTTTAATCATTTTAGTCTCGCTATTTTTCATTTCATCTAGTTTCAAAATTATATCACAACGGTGCTAAATAAGTTTTTACTTTAAAAATTAGAAGTTTGCAGTTCACACGGGGTAGAAGTTAAACCTTCAGAAAACTAAACTAAAACTAAAGTAATAGGAGGGAGGCTATGAAGCACCGCACAAAGAGGAGACCGTTTATTCTATCTCACTCTCGCGCAGACTAAATCCTATAGATGTATGTGTTTGTCGCTTTTTCGTTTCATCGAGTTTCAAATCACAACGGTACTAAATAAGTTTTCATTTCAAAAAAGCCTTAGCCTACGCCGGGATTTGAACCCGCGACATCTAAATTCAAAATCGAGAATTTTAACCGTTCATTCAAGGAGGTTTTGGTGAAGCATTCAGATTTTTGCTGATTAAATAAAAGTACCTCCACTTACCAGTCTATTTGGCGTCGTTTGCTAAAGCAAGTTTAGAATTAGCCGATCGTTAGCGCCAACAGCCCCGCTACAAACTGAGCCCCCACGCTCGTTATGAGCTCACTTTAAAGCTCGTAAAAAGCTTCGTGTGGGAAAAACGCCCGATATCACTCTTCAGTACTTTCATTTTATTTGTTTGATGCATACTTCGTGGCTTTTTGTTTTATACTTCTAGAATTTTTGTAACAAGATAAATTAAATGAACACGATTTTTTTTTAATTACTATATACTATGCAAATACCAATATAAACGACCGTGAATGTGAAAACATTACTAATTAAAAAATGACAAATAATTGGTCATGGAAATATAAACAAAAAAAACGAAATATAAATCGCTTCCACAGCCAGAGTGGGTTGTATAGCTATTTGTATGCTAGTTTTATTTATAACTAGCTTTTTCCCGTGGCTTCGCTCGCATGGTGTAAGGGGGGTTCTCACTCCACCTCCTCCACCTCCCCCCCTTCCCCCTCCCTCTCACCACCAACCCTCCCCCCCCCCCTTTCCCCCCCCCCCCTCCATCCATCTCTCCCTCCCTCCCATACATTCCGTTTTCAAACCACACGTGCCACCAATAGCAATTTTTTATACAAATTTCATAATGCCAAAGCTCACCGAAAGTTTTATAAAAACCTTGTCCTGACAATAACGAACACACAAAAAAAGAATTATCCAATTTGGTGCAGTCGTTCGAAACTTGTGCGCTTAGCAACACATTCAGCGATTCATTTTTATATATAAGATTTCTGGACGAATTTTGGAACTTTTGCAACGAATTTTGAATGTCTTGTATATTTCTTATTTTTGATTTTGTCGTAAAAAAACAAATACCTTTATAGAAACTATATAAAATTACCTTTTAATTTTTTGAATTTCAAATATACTTAAGCGTTTAAAAATTACTATCTTTTAAGTTTTAAACACGAACAAATTTAAAAAAAAAACATACCACGTAATTTTATTTAATTAATATGTAGAAAATTTAAAAAAAAAATTGAAAAAACAGTCATTTTATTCAATAAATTTGGAAGGAAACTGTCGCCCTACTTTTTCTCGTTCATACAATAAAAAAAATTAAGTTTACTTTTAATGCCCAAAAAATAACCTAAAAATAAACCGACATTTCGAACGGAAATCTTCACCTCTAAAGACCAACCAACCAACACATGCATTTGATACTTATGTATGTTATAAAAAAACATCACTTTCAAGAAATAAATTGATAAATAGCTCAAATTTTGAAAGTTTCAAACATTTTCTATGCTTAATATAGCAATACATAGATAATTCATATACTTACTCATATATACATATATATATATATATGTACTCCCAAGCAAGTATATTTTGATTTTTATACATATAGATTACTTCGAGACCAAACATAAAGTACATATATTATTATGATGCTTAAACACTATCAAAGATCGGGTAAGTACATTTAGTTAGCACACTTGTTAGTCAGTATACAAATTAGTAAGAATTAAAGTCATATAACTTACATCCTTCATAAATGTTATACCTTAACAGAACTGTAAATCTATAGGCAGTTTGCTCAGATAATTAATTAATTTCATTTGATTAAGCGATGTTGATTTCCAAGAAGAGAATTTGCTTGACGGGATTTGCGTTCACCGACTGAGGGTATAAGTTACTTCCACCAATTAGTGTCGCATTACGCCCTCAAAAATTACAGATTTATAAACATTATACCTTGCCGCGAAATTACCGTATTGGAAAATGACAAGATTTAGCATTTAAATGAAAATAATTGAAGTAATAAATCGAAAAGCAAATAACGATAGTGGTGTTTTGTTGATTTCTCTGATTAATAATGGAATTCTGTACTAAGTCTGAGTTCAAATTTTCCTCCAAGTCAGGAGAATCATATTTTCTAATTTATATAAAACACTTCGGCTCCCAGGCCCCAGCGGCACGGCAACAGCAATGTTTCGCGGGATCTTATTTCTTTAATATGAGTGTGGGAGATTCAAGAAAACGATTACTTTTTATGATTACAAGAAAATGATATACGTATCGTTTGTCTCATTATTATGTAGTAAACGTATGGTGATTGCCCTTTATGTCGTCTGTGAGTAGTTTTATTATTTCCGTGACGATCCCCGAGTACGGCACCGTGACGGCATAAAAAAGGCAATAAACATACTTTCCTTATCACAATAATGCCGCAGCTCTTTCAAAAGATGAAGTATGCAATGTACGTAAGTCTATTTCCTCCAAAGAAAAAAGTAATCATTTTCTTACATCTCTCTCACACACTGCACCGTGACATCTCCGTAGACCCCTACAATAATAAAAGCCGTGACGATAATTTTAAAGGTTTGGGATATAGCTACAAGGATAATATTGAAGTGTGAGTGCATTCCGAAAATTCTAAAACGTCAAATGTCAATGCGCTGATGGTTTTGCTTTTGTTCTTAAACGTTCAATGCTGCAGCTTTTTCTTACACACTTAATAACAACCGTCAAAAATCAGACAAACGGTGAACATTTATCTGCATCTCCAAAGGAAACAAACAATCATTGTCATACAGCAACATTGTCACACGTATAAATAAAATGAAACGCAATTTCGTCGCCGTAGCTGAGCTGTAAGAAGTTGTAGGAAAGAGTCACACATATTTTGTGTGTCTCATATTTTGTCTCGCTATTATTTAACGTGTAAGAATGACCCGAAGCATCATAGCGATAAGTGACGTAAATTTATTGCCTTTTTTGCCATCACGGTGCCGTGATAGTGAATCGTCATGGTACTAATAAGAGTGCCCAGACTCTTTCCAATTGAGGATGCCATAGTACCACTTGCCCCAAACGATTGGAAGCAATTGATACGTACATACCTATTCAAATAATTTTTATGTTTTTTTAAAACATTGCTTGTATTTTGAACACTTTTATAATAAGTTTTAATCCAGAAAAAACATTATTTCTCATAATATAATGCTCCTTCTTTCGTTTGCTTCTCCTATCTCGGTGTCAAAGAACACAATAATTTGGTCAACAAAACTCAGCGAGTCAAAAGTAACGTGGAATCTGTTGGCAAGATAATTAGGTTTGAAGTTCTTCCCACCGCCCCTCTCCCTCCTACCCTCCCCCGACACCACCCCCAGTCTCTACCTCCTTCCCTTTCACCAACGACTCACACAAGTTTTCCGGTTATTAAGTAATCTCAATTAATCCGGTATTGCGAAAAGTTCTTTGCTTTTTGTACAGGGGTGGATTACAAACTACCTCAGAACAGGTTGCACATAGTTGTGTAGGTAATATTAACCATACAATTAAATTACGTAGAAAATTAATTATTGAAGTAAAACTTTTTACGCGCGCTCGACTTGGGGGATAAACTGGTGAATGCGTTACGATAAATTTTACATGTTACCATCAACAGATGGCAATGCATGCGTAATTTGCAAAAGAAAATATTTTAATACAACTATTGCCCAATAGATGGTGATAGTTATAAAAATTAAAATAATATTTATTTTTTAATAAATAAAAGTAAATAATTTAAAATGACTTCCCTAACTCCAGAAGAGAGGTTGAAAAATTCAAAAAATTTAATGAAAAATTTTAATAAGACATTAACATCTAACACAAGGGTGGCCAAACCGCGGCCCGCGGGCCGCATGCGGCCCGCTGGGTGTCTACTTGTGGCCCGCGGAGCATATGCATACTTTTTTCTTTCAATGTACATAAAACCACCACAAGAACATTCCAACGTGCGTAGTTCGTATCATATCTCATTTATTTATTTATTTATTGTAAGAAACAAACAGCAGTTTTATACAGGATGTTAAAAATGAAGCTGTTAAAAATGAGGTAAGCCAAAACAGTTTCTTATGCTAATGGTTATTATGATATAATGCAAAATTTTAATTGGTTATAACCATTACATGAAAATGAAATTAACAAAAATATATAAATGAAAGTATATTAGAAGGAAGAAGGAATAGGAAAGGGCAAGAGGCAGAGGAAGATGGGATGGGGACAGGAGATGCTCATGCTGTACCTTTTCTATAGCTGTGCATTAATTTAATTCACATCTCATAAATGGAAGTATCTCAGTACATTGATTCGACTATCGTGACAATTTCTTCTATGGTATATACGTGTTAACAAACAATCACAATTAAAGGAGAAATTCAATCAGGTTGGTTTGGAAGAGTTATACAAAACGTATTTGGACAAGGAGAAATATGTTATACAAAACATATTTGGACAAGGAGAAATATCCTGCATTTTACAAACATGCACTCTATCGATGATTTCGCTATTTGAAGACTACGTGTGAACAGATTTTTAGTCGAATGAAGCATATTAAATTTCAAATGAGAATACGATCACTGATGAGCATTTGGAAAACTGTTTGCGTACTGTAGCAACAACATCAATGGTTATCAACATTGATGTACTTAGTTCTGACAAACAAAATCACACGTCTCACTAAAATATATTATATTTTGTTTTTTTTTATTATTTTTTTTTGTATTGCCCAACTCTAATCCAATAAATATATTTGATTCTCATTTTGGTTATATCATCTTAAAAAAACAATATATATCTTGTTATTTTTGATTAATCAAAGAAATTTTGTTGTGCGGCCCGGTAGGAAATCTAATTTCTAAAATCTGGCCCGACTGCTGAAAAGGTTGGCCACCCATGATCTAACATCTTGTCAAAGGATCAAAAAACCTCATTAACTGAGGCAATGTGTGAAATGTTGAACCACATTGAAGCCATGGTCCAGGAATACAAGGCACCAACTACCAAAGAAGGGGAGGGACTCGACAGATTGTATCAGTCATTATTCAAAATTGATAAGAACATTGAAGATTTAAAATTAAATATTGAGTCTAAATCGTATGCTGAAATTACGAAATATGGTAAATCTATTGAAGAACCAAGTAAATGTAAAAAACATGAACCTGTCATCATTATTAAGCCGAAAGATAAAGATCAAAAAAATATGGTAACAAAGGATGAAATAAAACAAAACATAGATCCTGTTAATTTTGGTGTTACTGGAATTAGAAATTTTAAACAAGGGGCAGTAATATTGGAGTGCAAGAACGTAGCTGCAATACAAAAGATGGAGGAGCAAATAATTTCAAAGATAGGTGACAAATATGATGTAAAAATCCCCGAAGAAAAAAATCCATCTGTCAAAATTATAGGCTTAACCGAAAAATATTCTTTTGAAGAAATGGAAAGGACAATTAAGTGTCAAAATGAGTTTATTTTTGAACAGCACTCAAAAATAAAAGTAACATTTGTAAAAGAAACAAAAAATCTACGAAATCAAACAAGCTACACCATACATGCTGACGTTGACGGAAAGACATGCCACAAGATGTTAAAGGAAGAAAAAATAAATATTGGATGGGACAGATGCAGGGTCTTTGATAATTTAAATATCATGAGATGTTTTAAATGTAATGGGTTTAATCACAAGGCTATAGATTGCAGAAACCTAAAATCTTGTCCAAAATGCGCAAAACATCATGATGTTAAAGATTGCACCGAGGAGGATATTCAGTGCATCAATTGTATAATGACTAGCAATAGATTAGGACTGAAACTAAATAGCGGTCACTCAGCCATGAGCAAGGAATGCCCAATTTATAAAAGAAAATTAGAAGCAAAAATGAGCAGAATCTCTTTTTTATAAAAAAAAGTTACGAGAAAGATGAAATTATATACCTGAATATACAAAGCATCATGGCACATTACGAAGAGGTAAAAATACTTTTAGAGGAGAAGAAACCTTTTATGCTTATGATGAGTGAAACACATGTTACTGAAGATATTCAAGATAGTGAAATTAAATTTGAACATTATAATACCATCCGTTGCGACTCACATAGTCGACATACAGGAGGAGTGATGATTCTCTTAAGCAATAAAATTCCATATGAAGTAATATCGAACAATCAATTTGAAAAACATTGTTGGATCTTAGCCATCACCATTAAATCAGGAAACAAGAAAGGTGTATATACTGTAATGTATAGATCGCCAAACACAAGCAAGTGCGACTTCTTAACATATTTTCAAAGATGGTGGATGGAAAATTTACAAGACGAAAATATAAACGTTATAGCTGGAGATTTTAATATAAATGTTAAAGCAAATGCAGACATATACACAAAAAAACTGAAATCTATTATACAAGCTACAGGGATGAAACAATTAGTCAAAGATTTTACACGAATTACAAATATCTCAAAAACGACGATTGATCTGGTAATCTCTAATAAATTCAACTTAAATATTAAAGTACTAGATAATCCTAAAATTACCAACCATAACATCATTCAAATTCTAATAAATGACAGAGAAAAATGCAACTCCAGTAAGGAAACACAAATAACAACATTTAAAAATTACAAAAAATACAATAAGGAAATTTTCATTCAATCCTTAGAGACTATTAATTGGAATGGAATAAATCAAATGGAATATAACCAAAAAGCTGACCAGATGATATTAAACTTAAAAAAATCTATTGATTAAGTTGTTCCAGAACAGAAGATACATAAAAGAAACAATAATAAATGGTACACAAGCGAACTACGTACGATGCAGCACGATAGAGATGCATTTTACAAAAGAGCATGCCTTACTAATAGTATTACGGATTGGGATAACTACAAAAAAGCGAGAAACAAATACTCCAAAGACATAAAAAGAACGCATAATGAGTAGATAAAAAATAAAATAAACTCAGAAGAAGAGGATCCCAAAAAAAATTTGGAAAAGCATAAAAGAATTAGTACATGGCGAAAACAAAGACGACATAAAAATTGTAAACTTTCCAAAAGAGATAAACGAAGAAAACATGGCTAATAACTTTAATAAATATTTTATTGAAAGTATCATTCAAATTAACAAATTAATACCCAACATTGTTGTTAACCCCACAAGTGATAATATCGACCCAAACAAAGAATCATTGGTCTTCAGAAAAATAAATGCAGAATATTTATTTAACATTTTAAACAAAATAAAATCAAAGAATAGTTCAGATGGATTAACTATTAGTAAAATAAGAGATGCTTTTCCAGTAATTGGATCTACTCTATTAAATATTATCAATGAGACGATTGAAGAAGGAAAATTTCCACAGTCATGGAAAATATCTACTATTATACCGGTTCCAAAGGTAAAAAATACCAGAAAATGTGAAGAATTTCGACCAATCAACACCTTACCAAAATATGAGCAGATTCTTGAAGTTATAATAAAAGAACAAATTTTGCAATATCTAGATAAACACGATATTTTATACCAAGAGCAATCAGGGTTCAGATCTAATAACTCATGTGAAACAGCATTAAACGTAATTGTCGAAGAATGGAAGGAAGGAATGAATAATAATAAATTTATCTTAGCAATATTTTTGGATTTTCAAAGGGCATTCGAAACTATAGACCGAGACATACTAATAAGAAAGCTTAAAGAAATTGGTTTCTCATCTGTAGCCATTAAATTAATACAAGAGTATTTGAGAGACAGAAAGCAGGTAACAAAAATAAATAATCAATTTTCAAAACCAATGGAAAATAAGTTAGGAGTACCACAGGGATCGGTCCTTGGACCTCTATTGTTCATACTCTATATTAATGACATGGTGAAAATATTTTCAAAATGCAAAGTACGACTTTATGCCGATGATACACTAATATACTTAATTGGAGATAACTATGAAGAACTCATACACATTTTAAATAATGAACTAAATGATGTATCAAGATGGCTAAAAATAAATAAGCTTAAATTAAATACAAAAAAAAACAAAATGTATGGTGATCGGATACAAGAAGACATCCAGTGAAATCAAAATTAAAATTGATGGTGAAATTATTGAAAATGTTACTGAAATGAAATACTTAGGAGTTATATTAGATTCCAAACTAAACTTCAATAGACATGCTGAATACACCCAAAAGAAAATTGGCAAAGAGATATCTTTTTTTGGAAGAATTCGACCAAAAATTTTGTTACGATACACAAATACGCCACTGCGCAAACTACAGTTTCACTCCCCCGCCGCTAGCTTACCGTCGCGCTACGGGCGGCGGAACCCAGCAAAGCCACCGTCGACAGCGAGCCGCCAACCGCCTTTCTTCTCCAGCGCCTGGCTTGAGCGCCCGTGTTGTCGTAAACCGTTCCGCACAGTTCCGGAACATTCTGCAAGCCACGATGCAGCGTGTTTTGCATAGTGACTTGCGGGAACTCCAAGAATGGCTATATTCTTTCCCGTCACTGAATCTACAAGAGTTCAGCCCCCAGCTGTAAGTACCCAAGCTGTTTTCCCCCCTTATTTGCGTGTGTTCGCAGTAAATTCACCGCGGAGATAAATAGCCCTACCAGAGAGATTATAGAGACACATTCCTCCTTTTTAGATATAACTGTTGTTGCTATCCTGAATTACTATGTATGCATTATTGTGATATTGCGTTTAAGCAGGTGTTTTACCCAATATAACTGATGTTTACCCTGATTACTGGTTTCACTGCCTTCTCCCAGCCTGTAGAAATTTGAGCTTTATTTCAGGAAAGACCCACACACGCCTCACAGATCCTACCACCCTGGTGGTGAGGGCCTCTCCCGCTCTGCTGACTAAAACCTGAGCTAGTCTGTCGGCAGAATGTAGAGACCCCCATTTAGGTCCGCTAACACTGGCGTTCCCAACGTGAGGCAATTTTTTTCCTCACCTCCGCCGCTAACACTGGCATTCCGTCTTAGAGGCAATTTTTTTCCTCATTTCCCCACGTGTTGACGCTAGAATGTGGGGCATTTTTTTTTCTCTCTTGTCCTCAACCTCCTGAGCTCAAATCTTTACAGGCCGGCGAAGGATAAATGTATTTTTTGTTCCTTTGTCTTCTCAGCTATACTAGTCCAGAATAATACCTAACTATCACTTATTGTAAACGATATTCGTATGTACCTTGTTCCCGCGCATAATAATTCTAGAAGGTTCGTCGATTACGTCATTTCAACGACGCGACAGTTTTGGCGCGGGAATGATCTATTATTACGTAAGCCGTAACTACGACATGCGCGCGAAAATTAACAACGCGGTTTGCCTCCAAATATACCTTCCAGTTATCAGGCGGGAATACTTCTTATAAATAACAATGTTGATTTACTATTCTTTCCCATGAATATCTAGGTACATTGTGTCTTATTTACACAAGTGTTGTTATGTTTTCGCGCGTCAAGTGAAGCGAAATGCTCATAATGTAAAATACCTAAGCGGGAGCCGTCGGCAAATCTTTTTCATCAAAATAGGTTTGTGCCCCGTGTTTGTTTTCTTTCTCAGGAAGTGTGAAACTCTTAAATAGTAAACAGTGAAATCAAACAGTGTTTTTTTTCTAAAGGCCTCCTTTGGCAATTTTTTTCCAAATAAGTGAAATCTTTTAGAAGTGAAATTGTGAAGTTTGCAAAAGTGCTTTGTGAAAACCAAACTAGCTGACCCTACAGGGAAATCTATGGCCAATTTTTTCTTTTCTGCCTAGTGTTTTTGCGTCTCAAAAGTGTTGATGCTCCTACAAAAGTGCTACTTTTTCAAAAGTGTCTAAGTGAAACCAAGAATATACACCCTAGAAGGAGACCCCTGGCCAAATTCTGCAAGAATTGATATACTTTGAAGAATTTTAACAAATTTTCAAAAAGTGCTTATTTTAAACACAAAAGAGCAACTTCGTAAGGATCCCCCTTGGCAAAATTTTTCAAAATTTAAAAAAAAAGTTCCCTCTTGTTTTTTTATTTTCTCTACTCATCGACCAGCGAAAGAATTTAAGCCGTCACGCCGTCCATCACCTGCACCAAAATGGAATCACAAAGAGTGATTATCAAAGTTTTCGTACATACATAATCACGAACATTTTCAACTCACAAAGGCATCGACAAAATCATGCACGATGCACTGTCAACATGAAAACCATCATCAAGTACATTGGCCGCAAGCTATAGGAGCTGTCGAACACATAAATATGTACTCAAGAAATGGACACCCCTCACAGGTCGTGCCATCCAGGAGGATAGAGGCCGATAATAAAAAAAAGAGGCTTTTAATTGAAAAGTTCAAGATGGATTGTAGGAGCTACATAAAACAAAACCAAAAAATTTTGTGATTTCAAAAATTTTGTGAATTTAAAATATTATAATTAAAAAAAAAAAAAAAAAAAAAAAACTGCAATATGAAATATTATAATCAATTAGAAATTTGTAAACTTAAATGTACAAATTACTAAAATAAAATTCAAATAAAAAAAAAATTAAAAAAAAATAATAATAATGCCTCTCCTGGCGAGATTATCCACTGCCGGAGTCGCGCATAGCAACAAAAATTTGCGCGCGACATTCTCATTTGCACACACTGGCCGCAAGCTTGTACCACGGCGCTGTTTGCAGCTGTTAACCCCTTGGAAGCCGATACGATTATTATGTGTGAAATACATCGTGAACGAAACAATGGCGTCGTTCACACAAGGAATTTCAATTCACAGAATTATTTCCGCAATACCTACCTCCCTCGCAGCGTGCATACCCTACAAGAGTACACCCCGAGTTATGGAATTGTGGCTTAAGTCCTCAAGCGTGAGGCAGGTCTCGAGTCAGCTTTCAAGCGATCTCTTGACAATGTTTTGTAAATAAATAAATATGCATATAACTGGCGTGTAAGGTGTCAATTACACGACCAGACCCCCATAAATAAAGCAAGTCCTTTATTTATACTTGTTTGTAAATAAATGTACATTCACAATAGGTACATCCAAATGTCACGGTTGTACCAATTTCTCTTTTCTCCATCACGGAAAATTGCCAGCATTGTTTCTTTGTATATATATATATTTTTTTTTTCTTTTTTTCTCTCACCTGTTCTGAGGCTGATTACTTCGGAGCAGAGACACCTTGAGTCACGATATTTTGGGAAGTCATGATCCCAATTGTCGTTTCTCAACCCCACACTATGCAATGTTCATGTCATGTCACTTGTTTTGTTTCGTTTTTTTTTGTTTTTGTTTTTGTTTTGTTTTGTCTATGGCCTCAGTTTCGGCTGCCCTTGTACATTTTTTTACCTCATTCTCACGTTCATCGCATTTTACCTGCCAGGGTAAAACCATTTTCTTACCTCTCGATTTTCAGCTCACCTTGAGTACGTAAAACCCAATAGTGGTCTCAAGCACGAAAGTCAAAAAAAATGGTTACTTCACCTTTTTTCTTGTACATATAAGTCTTTTTCAATTTTTTACTTAAATCAAAAATTGATGGCGTCCTTTTCACCCGTGCTCAATTTTTTTCTCTCCCCAAAATTGGATATTGACACGTCCATTTTGGAAATTGTATTTAATATAAAAAACCTACAAGTTGGCTTTTTATAAGTAATACACAAATCCGTTGGCTCGTTCGACTAAAGTATGTAAAACCGAATCACCAGGTCTTTAGTTGCTACAACGAAACCACTGATTTGTTTCTTCTCTACTGTTGCGTCACGTATGTTTTGTATTACACGCTTTAATACGAGACAGGTTAGTAAAACCAAACGGTCATCCTGATTCTCGAATCCAAATAATTGTAATTTTTAACGTAAATCAGCATTGATTTGTTCGATCATCGTTTTGCAATTATCACCTTTTTTTTCTTTTCTAAAAAATGGTTACTCGGACAGTATGTAAAACCCCTCCAGGTCTGTCTCTTTTATTGCTCGGTGTAAGCAGAATATACCCTGCCATCACTTTATGTCATTCTATCGTACGCCCCCGGGCTACGGGGTTAGTTAAATCTAACGAATCTTTATAAACAACATTAAAACGAATGTTGTCATCATTTATTTTGCTGTACTTATGCACAACCTGTACGCGATAGGAGAGATCCTTAAAACATCCGCCACGATACGAGAAGTTCGTTATAATTACTTTATACTCTTAACTAAACGTTATTGAGTTGGTCGTGTGTCTTTTGACATGAGTACCGCCCCTTTTGGTCGTGTGTCTTTAATTGGACATGAGTACCGCCCCTTTTTGGTCGTGTGTCATTAATTTGGCATGAGAACCGCGTTGTATTTATAATTGTGTACTTGTATAATCTGTACACGAGACGTGAAGACGTAATAATACTTACCGTGATTCGTGTGAACGACATAATATCGGCCTTGCTATCTTCTTTAAGATGCATTGTATAACACTCTTTGACTTCTGTCTGTAATTGAGCTGTACCTTGTTTATAATTGTGTACTTATATAATTTGTGAACCAAACGTGAAGACGTTACAATACTCACCATGAATCGTGCGAACGAAATAATATCAACCCTATTTGTGCGCACTACACAAAGTAGTCCACAACCTTTTTGCAAATTGTTCAACGACAATGCCCGTGGACTTCCTGTTTTGCCACTTCTTTCTCTAAAGGAAAGAAGCCCAGGAATATCTACTATCTCAAAAGGACTAGCTTGTCAGCTTCACTGTCAGCTATGGGGCATAGTGCCGTGGGAGTTAATCGAATGGGCACAAAATCCACCAAACTCGTCGTCTGGGAAGCGAATAAAAGAAATCCCAGGATTGTGAAATTGGAGCGAGGGTCTATCTTTTCTCACAATCAAGGAGAAGTTTTAAGTGACCCCTAATCTTTCGTCAAATACACGCGAAGGACTAGTCTCTTTGGCGTAATGTGTATTCTTTTTCATATCATTTTTTTTCTTATGTAAAGAGTCAGAGAGCATGCTGGTAGATTACGTTTCATACTCACATAGAGTTTGAATTGGAAAATAGTCCAGTCCCTAGCAAGTTTCGTCACTCAACTCCCCTCCATCCATTTTCCCCTTCCCTCCCTCATGTTCTCATCATGCATGAAGTGGAAGATCCGTTGTTGTCCATATTTCGCCCTCACTTGGAGTTCGAATCGGTACCTAACCAGGCATAACGGGCCTTCTATTTCACTCTTGTCATATGTTTCATCTGTTCTTCATCCTGGTTTCAATGAGGCAGATTCATGAATATTGGACACGTATGTTATGCACTTGGCGTATCATCTGTCTCTTATCGACAACCTTTATCCATGAATCAGTTTCGCTGCCTTGCCGTGACTCGTTCACGACTTTGTGTCTTGTTGTTTGAAATTCTTCAAAAATGTTACCATTTTATGTTAACATAGGCCATGGAAGGCCGGTTGCTTTTCAACCAAGGTATTTTGTCACCCGGCAAAGCCAGGTTATCCTAACAAAGGATACCTTTGTATTCATTTTCAAAAATGTAATTGTACACTAGCTAGGAATCTCTCTCTCTCTCTCAATCTCTCTGGGTCACCGGGTTAAAACACACTTTGTTTCTCTCCAAACTTTTCTTCATTGGTCTCTAGGCAGGTAAACTTCAAGAATTTTGCTTTAATAATAATTCCTCCCGGATTTAAAAAGAAGCCCAGAAGGATGTCTCCATCGGCAGCCAAGCTGAGCTTCACTTCCTAGCAGCCTTCGCTGTGGTTACAACGTCCCCCGCCGCCATTTTCTACATATTTGTTCCTGAAAGCACAGACCATACCGCCCCTATGTATGTTGTCTTGTTGCGCCATAGCGAGCCGAGTTGTCCCGCTATATATAATGACACTCTGGACTACCTTTGGGCACGCTAGCCCCTGGGTTTTGTTCCTGCTCTCGCTACCAAGCCAGTTTTGCCGTCTCTTGCTCTGTCATGCAGTGACGCACACCATGTCATGTGTAAACCATTATTACCTTGACTCTCCAGTATTCGCTGAATGCGCACTCTCACAAGTTATTCCGAGCTACATTATGCTTCGATAACCATTATACACGATCCGTGCCCACCATAATGGCACATTAGGATTCGTACTGGCATGTCTGTAGATTCTGGATTCTTCTCCTCAACGACCTTTGTAACCATAGCCCTCCGCACTGCAACCACAGTCTCCACTTCGTAACCTTCGACGTCTACGACAAAAACAAGTGTTTTTTTTCTCCAAGGCCCTAGTGTACTCTTGAGTGTTATCTCAAATGGGTCAGATTACAGTGATAATGTAATCCCTTTAGAGTCTGTGAAATCACGTCTCTTCGCAATTCTTCGAAACTCTTCGAACCCCGTCAAAAACACAAACAAATCTACGCACCGCAAATTCAGCTTCCAGACCAATGAAACCCTAGAGTCACATTTTTTGTTCATAATTTTGTCTTTGTTTTCACATTTTCATAATTTTGTCCTTGTTTTCACATTTTCATAATTTTGTCTTTGTTTTCACATTTTCATAACCTTGTTTTTGTTCCTTCAATTGCATAAATATGTATGTTATTACGGAACATTCTGCAAGCCACGATGCAGCGTGTTTTGCATAGTGACTTGCGGGAACTCCAAGAATGGCTATATTCTTTCCCGTCACTGAATCTACAAGAGTTCAGCCCCCAGCTGTAAGTACCCAAGCTGTTTTCCCCCCTTATTTGCGTGTGTTCGCAGTAAATTCACCGCGGAGATAAATAGCCCTACCAGAGAGATTATAGAGACAGATTCCTCCTTTTTAGATATAACTGTTGTTGCTACCCTGAATTACTATGTATGCATTATTGTGATATTGTGTTTACGCAGGTGTTTTACCCAATATAACTGATGTTTACCCTGATTACTGGTTTCACTGCCTTCTCCCAGCCTGTAGAAATTTGAGCTTTATTTCAGGAAAGACCACACACGCCTCACAGATCCTACCACCCTGGTGGTGAGGGCCTCTCCCGCTCTGCTGACTAAAACCTGAGCTAGTCTGTCGGCTGAATGTAGGGACCCCCATTTAGGTCCGCTAACAATTTCTAGAAAAACTGCAATCACCATATACAATTCAATTATTGCTCCACACTTCAACTACTCCTCAAGTATACTTTTCCTATGTAACGAAAGAGAACAAAATAAGTTACAAATTCTCCAAAACAGGGCTATGAGAATAATTCTTCGACGAAACAGATTTTCAAAAATAATTAAAATGTTAAAGGAACTAAATTGGTTGACCGTGAAACAGATGCTGACCTTGAACACGATGGTATTTATCCACAAAATATTGAACAACACGTTACCAAAATACTTCTCAAATAAAATTGTATACAATAAAGACATTCACAGATATAACACAAGGACGTGCAAGGAAATTAGGCTACAAAAAAAGGACAAAGCGAATACGCAGAACAGTCTACTGTACAAGGGAATGAAGTTGTATAACACACTACCAGAAACTTTAAAGTCCACACCAATTGGAAAGTTCAAGATGTATTGTAGGAGTTACATAAAACTTGAAAAAATATAGTGAATATGAAATATTTTAATCAATTAGAAATTTGTAAACTTCAATGTACAAATTACATTAATCAAATAAAAATTATTATTATTATTATTATTATAAAGTGTGATGTGAACGGTAATCGATGCGAACGGTAATCAATGCGAACGGAGATCGATGCGAACGGTGATCGGGTGAGGCTAACGTTCGGGCATTTACGCACGCTTGAAGTTGAGAGGGAGATATAAGTTAGTGAAGATAGAAAGAGAGAGAGTTACGTTTCGTATATTACTGTAGTGCAAGAAAGAGAGGTGTGAGCACAAGGAATCATTTATTGAATAACCATGCCATAGGTCACCCCAAGGTCGTAGGTCACCCCAAGGTCATAGGTCACCCCAAGATCGTAGGTAGCCTCAAGGTCGTAGGTCACCCCAAGGTCGTAGGTCACCCCAAGGTCGTAGATCACCCCAAGGTCGTAGGTCACCCCAAAGTCGTAGGTCACCCCAAGGCCGTAGGTCAACACCAAGGTCATAGGTCACCCCAGGGTAATAGGTCACCCCATGGTCATATGTAACCCCAATATCATATGTCACCCCAATGTCATATGTTCTTTTATAAGTTAGTGAAGTCTTACTTCAGTCCTGTGGTCTAAAGCACACTCGTTTTTTTTTAAATATCTGCTCTAGAACACACTTTTTTTTACATTAGTTCCGCACAGGAGGCCCTGAGGAAAATAATTTCCCTCAAAGCCTATGTCATCTAAGGTTATTCTGTAGGGAGGGTTATTTTAGGGTGGCTAGTTTCGCTCATTTTCTAGAGAATTTAATTTGACGCATTATGCAATAAACCTATATTCGAAAACAGGTACTTTTGTACTTTAAAGATGATTTTACAGGCCGGATAATTTTTTTCTGGGCTTATTATATAAAGTCATCATAAAAATGCTCGATTATTTCAAAGGCAAAAATGTATTCTACACACGGTATTTAATTAAAGCATCTGTAATTTTTCTAACCGATTAAATTTTCAAACCAAAAACATGATTTTTCATAACTTGTGCAGTGTGTCATCCTGTGTGTCACGTTTTATCGACGATCAATACAAATTTGAGTTGTTGTAATTTGAACTGCCCGCCATTCGTCGTTTCAATGATTTATCATTTTTTTATCAACCGCTGAAGATAACAGCGTGGTTGTTATGCTTGAGTGCTGATCACAATATGAGCAAATACTGAAACTGATCAAGAATTGGCGTTTAGATAAGATCATCCATCGTCTATTTGATCAACATTGAAATTTCTCAATCTAAAACCTTCAATGTTTTCTAACAATTAAACAAGAAATTATTGATTGAAATAGAAATACAATTTAAAATATATCCAAATTGAAAGAAAACAACATTGACTGAGCGTGGCGAAGCAATTTTGCTTTTCGTCTGTCGTGTAAAATTTTGTTTGCATGTACCATTTCCAGTTCAAAATGGTTGCGACATGAACATTTTTATTCGTAATTTTTTCAATATTATGATACGAGTACCTGCATAGTGCATACCTGCCTAAAGATTTTTTTTTTTAAAACTACCTTTTTATCCTGCCAGAGTTTGCATAAGCAACCTATCACACCAAAATAATCAGTATAACACAGAACTGTGTTATACTTTTAAAAAATTACGATTCAATGTCATATATTTTATTGCATGTTTATGCATTGTTTAGCTAAAAAAACTTTACTCACAAACCGCTTCACAAAACCTCCGCCCTATGCAAAGATCTTTCCAGTTTCCTCCCAATCCGGCCCTGCCCGGCTATGAGTACATTATTAACATGACTGTGCGTGGAAAGGGAGTTATTGGCTAAACGAGATTACTGCGAAAAGTTTTCCCGAGTTGGGAAATTTCCCACGAGTTGGGAAATGTTCCCGATATAGTCGCTAGCTCGCCAATTTTATACTTTTGCTAATTATGGGGCTCTGATATTGCGGTTTTGTTAATTTGTGCGTTTTTCTTAACGTTGTTGTTCGCTTTTGTATCATGTTGTGTCAAATTAAAAAATGTCAAATCATGAGTTTCTTTAGAATTAAAAACCCTATCAAATATAACTATTCACTTAACAATCACATTTTATTGTCAGTACCTGTAATAAGGGACCTCGGAATAACCTTCGACACTAAACTACTATTTACCAACCATATTGATATCGTAACTAATAAAGCTATGAAAATGCTGGGTTTTATTCTAAGGTTATGTAAGGATTTCAAAAATATCCATACATTTAAAATACTATACACAACTCTGGTTAGGAGTCATTTGGAATATAATTCCCCCATATGGAATCCTTTCTACAAAAGCCACGCAAACTCCATTGAAAGAATCCAACGCAAATTTCTGAGATCAATTAATTTTAAATTAGGAATTCCCGCGGATGACATAAACTATAATTCTCTTTTACAAAAAATGCGACTCTTATCGTTAAAAGATAGAAGAATAATTAATGATCTTATATTTTTATTTAAAATACAGAATAACTGGTTTGACTCCCCTGAATTGGTATCGTTAATAAATTATCATGTACCTTGCAGACCAACTCGATTCAAAACACCTTTTCACTGCAAGAATAATAACACCAATGCAGGACAAAATTCAATCATAAATCGCCTGCATACTTTAGGCAATGCATACGCTAATATCGATCACGCCGCCGGTAACCTGGCCTCATACAAAAGATGCATCAAACTAAATTTGTCTGCTAGAACCACGTAAACACAATACATCAGGTAAACATAATATGCCTACCAAGTTAATGAATACCCTAGAAATCACAGGTACCTACTTGTAAAATTTATCATATTGGCGTCGTTGACATCAAGTTGACATAATCCATGATACCTACCTATTAATTATTTTACTTTTTATAAAAAAAATTTTCATGCTTCTAAGAGGATTTCTTACTTTTATAACTTTTTTATATTTTATAACTTTAATTTTTATAATTTATATTTAAAACTTTCTACCTTTCAAAGATATCTTATATTTCTAAAATTAATGAATACCTTAAAAATCACAGGCACCTACTTGTAAAATTTATCATATCGGTTCACATATACTTGGTCAAAGGTTCACATCGTTGACATCAAGTTGACATAACCCATAATATCTACCTATTAATTATTTTTACTTTTTATATTTTTTTGTTTTGCTCCTAAAAGGATTTCTTACTTTTATAACTTTTTGTATTTTATAACTTTTTATATTTATTAATTTTTATAATTTATATATAAAACCTTGTACCTTTTAAGGATATCTATATTTCTATATTTTACTTTTTACTATAATATTTTTAACTTTTGTTTTTACTCTTTTCTTAAAACTTTATACTTTGTACTCTTTACTTTATATTTTATACCTACTATACTTTATATATACATGTATGTTAATGGCACATGTTGTGCCGTGTATTTCAAAATAAATAAATAAATAAATAAATAAAAATCACAGAGATATTGCGATCATCCTGTTATTTAGTCAGACGTCTCCAAATACTAATATTTTATCAAATTTCCCCTATGCCCCTTTCCCACCCCTTAAAACTGTATTTTGATACCTCGTAACGAATTTTTTAACATTTCAAAATAACGGAAAAATTTGCTATCTACATCTGAATTTGCAAAACTCTGTGTACATCCCGGACAACGCCGGTGACTTCAGCTAGTGTTCGGATATATACAAGAGAAGGCACCAGGAAAATAGGCACCTTAAATATTTATTATTACTTAAATTTCTTATTTGTTTTGCATAATTATTTTAAAACATGCAAATCTATATTACGTTGTTTTGGAAACGAGTACGAAATTTTATTACAATGCTTTTAAAATGTTGTCCTTCTCGGAAAAAGCATAATGATTATTACGTTCGGGTGTATTCAGTGAACGCATAATTCCTAGAAATGTGATCTTTTATTTTTACAGTAGCCTCCGTGGTCGAGGGGTAAGGTTCTTGACTCGCAATCCGAAGGTCGTGGGATCGAATCCCGGCGCGCGCAAATGTATGTTTTTTTTTGTGTTATTTCACAATTTTTTCATTAAAAATAATATTTAGCATATTTGCGGCACGTTCCAGAGTGGAAGATACTCTCAGTATAGCCCTAGCAAGACCACCATTCAGAATTGATTGTTGCTTGGAATGAGTTTAGCCGTGTTTGGTGACCAGATCTGAATAGCCAGGTACTTTCCCATCTTCCTCTTTCCCATCTCCTTCCCTTCTTAACTTCCTCCAATTTGGGGATGCTCCAGACGGGAGCAGTTGATACTCTTGTGACGTAATCAGATTTTTTTCCATTCAGCTGGCAGGCTGCCACTGACTCAGCACAGTCCGCATACTATAAGACATTTCAATGTCTAAGCTTCAGAGAGGCCAATGAAAGTGTTTATCTGTCTAAGAAAAAATCGGCATTACAAAATGTTTGACGAAATTAAGCAAGGAAAAGAAGTAAGGAAAAATTTAGCTTACTTTGAGGGCACACGGACACGCCCGCAAAATACTTCTATCGGTTTATCTCTGTCAGTGGTCTGTCAAGTAACGCAAGGAAGTGCTACTGAAATATGATATTATTCAAACAAAAAGTAACAACTCATTTCAGAATTACTGTAATACAGTGTCCCAAAAAGCTTTACATATTATTTTTTTTTTACATTAACTCCACACGGGATGCCCTAGAGAAAATAATTTTCCTCAGTGTCTACATCACCTTTGTGGAGCGTCTTTTGAGGAGAGGAAGGGGTGAACATGGGTCTTGACGAGACCCGTATTTTAAGAGGGAAGAAATGGGAGGCCGGAAAATCGTTCCACAGCCGAGCTGTTAAACTCAAGAACAATCAAAATGTATGTCAGCAATAAGCTGTATTTTTCATGTTGGGAACCTCCACAAAATGCGGTGTTGCCAGCTTTTTTCAGCCAGACGTTTATTTAATAGTGAAAGTTCGAACGAGAAATTTTTCAGTCCTTATTAGGCTGATTATACTTAAGAGGGTATTACCAGAGAAAACCAGAAATATGTCATTTTTAAATCAGATTTTAGACGTATTGACTCTTTTCCACAAAAAATCAAAATAGATTGTGAATGAATGGGTATTGACTCTTTTATGCATTCACATGTTTTAAATTTTGAGAAAAAATGTTTATTTTTAGTATAATAAGGTTATAATACCATGGGTCGTTGGCAAATTTGTTAAATTTTAACTAAAAAGATTTTGTATTATACCACACCCATTTCAAATCATGTATCGTATGTTTTAGAATTTTAATTTTAGTTTAAATAAAATCATTAAAAAATATATACGTAAATGTGTTTCTTGACGAAAATTGGTCCATTTATTTGCGCACTTACAAACTAATATATTTCAAATTTTTTTAACATTCTTATTTAACTTAGACATTATTGAAAAATGATAAATACTTATAATTAAAAATTAATTACAAAAAGTACATTATTTTAATAGTTTTATCATCACGCCTTTCAGCATTTTTGGATGTAGGTATAAATTAAAGCAAATTTGGAATGAAATAAAATCGATATTCAGTTATAATATTAAAAAGCTGGTACGGAGAATAATTAATCTTTCTCATTGTAACCACCCTGCACGATCGTAAAAACAACTTTCGACGAACTGTGGATTTTCTGGCTGGTTATACGCTCTTAACGACATAAATGTTAACCGTACACAAATGTTGGATTGGGCATGTTTTTTGGCTTGATATCAATAATATAAGACTATATGTCTTTGGAAAGCATAGCTAATCCAAGGATTTCTACATCGTTTTATCCAACGAGTTACAAAGAGGCTTAATATGTTTTCTTGTGGTGTTGAAGGCTTTCAAGAATATTTAATACGAAATTGAGTTTGATATTAAACAACTTATGCGAGGTTTTATGTCCTAATTTATTCGAAGATTTGCGCTTAGAATTTGTGTCGACATGTACGCTGAATATTTCAAAGTTAAATTTAATGAAAATGTGTTTTAAGTTGACAAAATTCTTATCGAGAAAAGTTTTTCTTTATTTATTCAAATTGTTCATGTATTTTGTAACCACAATAAATTTAATTTGCGGAAATAAGTTAAGATAATATCACATTTGTTGTAAAATACCGAACCTCGCTCCACACAAATAACGCGAATTTCTCACGGCCCTACTTGATTAGTTAGTTTTATTTTTTGTTTTTAAAGCCAGATTTTAGAAAAAGAACCAATAGAAATTGCTTCTTATTAAGTATTCTAGCAGGTACCTACTCTTCTATCTCGTAGGTATTTACCGTAATCAAAGCGATTCTCGTCCTGAACACAGCTACGAGTATGTTCCAGTCTTTCGCAAACAACTTCACAAGTAGATACACAAAATTATCCCCCGCTCCAAGGATTCAGAGTTCATAACTTTAACTTTATTACAATACATTGTTTTTTTTATATTTTTTTAAATAACATCCAGTAAAATATATCTCAACAGATGTCGTTAGTATAGGTAGTTCTATGTACTTTTATTGAGTTTTATTGTATTGTCTAAACAGAGGTCAGTAAGTTGTACTATATGCGAGAGACAACTGTCGCCCGTTCGGCCCTTCGTTCATGGAGATACTTACAAACTACATGATTGTGACAAAACCACAAGTACCCTGCAGATATACCACTCTTCAATGCTGGTCATTTTTCACGTGCAGCCGTGGAGTAACAACGCTGTCAAGCGATATCATATGACTTATTTCCAACATCAATCCATGCCTTCTCCACTAAATCCTTTCTTACGTATTCTGGTAAAGTCATAGAGATATACAATAGAGGCGCCATGCCTTACAAATATTTTCAAGATTCGTGTTCATCTCAGGCTTGCGTAGGCATGCGGGAGGGGTAGTTCGACACTTTCCGTTATCTACCGAACTGAAACATGTGGTACTGAAACGGCACGAATGCGATTGCAAAGCAGGGGTTTACAGACTTTTCAAGTAGAGGGCCGCATACAACGACATCAAAGTTCATCAATTATTTTAATCAACCTAGTTATTTTTTACTGTTGCAGCGCCTATTTTTGGTAAACTTTCGAAATCACTGGTTACGCTTAATACAAATATTTTTTTAGAAAAATCTTTATATTCACCTTAATTACTATAAAAGAAAAAAAATGAGATGGAAAATATTGCATTCAAAGTTTCAATTACGAGTATGACATCGCGCCATTCGCCTGGAACGAGTTGAACAACTGAGCTCTGAAGCCGGGTATTGAAACATTTAATAAAGGGACTTACAATAGACTCCACACCGAGCGCGAGCCGCCATGTAAATATACCTGCAAAAATGTACAAGAATGCAGGTGTCCTTAGACTGAGGGCACAGCGTAGTAAGGACTCGAACGTTCAACAGTCTGAATAGTCCGTTCCATACATTGCACGAACGCCTTTTACACATACGCTTGCCAGATGTATTTCAAATGACCAACACAACACGATGGTTTTTGGTCCACTAAATGCGTGAAATAGAGAATTGGAGGTACTACCTTCAAATCCGTCGAACCAATTTATTCGCTTATTGTCTCATCTATTTATATATATCAATGGGTAAAGTATAGTTATATAATCATGCATTTTTTCCACTTCCAGAACAAATCTAATATTACTTTCATGTTCCAACGCCATTTCTGTCAAACGTCAAACGAAAGAGTATCAGACACAAATGATGCGACGCGTCGCGTGCGATCAGCACCGCCGGTTGCGTGGAACTGATTTGAAACCGACAGACGTCGCGTAGCGCCGTGTACGGGCACCAGCCAAATCGTACTGGGGGTACTTTTTGCTACTTGTGTGAGGTTTTTATCTAGTAAAGACTTTTTCCTCACGATGAAATTAATGTAACGTAAATTCAGCCAATTAAATAACACCTTCCGAAGGTAATAGTAAAAAGGCCGAATGAGCCGTAGTACTAGTTAGTTAGAACATGAAAGGGCATTGCAAAGCCCTAGCTACGAAAGAATTACGAAAGAATCCGTAGAATCAAAAAAAAGGTAACTACGATCGGCGCGTATGATACGTTCACGAGGATTGAGTAGCTCGTAAGTAGCGTCATGTACGGAGGCACTTCGGGTCCAAGATAGTCGATCGTATCCGATTTGCAGTTGGGCACACTCAGTGATCGTTTCCCCTGTTCCAGATTAACGCAAAGCATCCTTTTAGAACGGTCCTTAAGTCCAGTTAAATATTCACTGTAAATAAGACTATATCAAAAACTAATCGTAATCTAGAAGAACAAAAATATAATTGAACCTCCTGTTTATCTAAAACAACAGTACAACACAGTGGCAGTACATAAATTGCGTCTGATTTCTATCCAGACGTCGTGGGTTCAATTCATCTGCTAGTTAAGTTTTTACGGCGCGGTTAAAACTATCCATTTTTAATGATGTTCATAGGAGTCTTTAACAATATTGTTAAGTATTTCGTAATGTGAGAAATTTCGTCTTTCTTTAAAAAAAAAATCTAATGGTGGGTTTACACTTGTCTGACATGTCGAGTCGCTTACTGTCGCTTTCTGACGATACTATGAATCTTTACAGTCACTAATATAAACCTCACAATACTACAACTTCATGGGTGATTGCAAGATTCTTCCCGAACTAAATGCAAACTAGATAGCATCTTGGATAAATACAAATATTTTAATTTTATGATAATATAAATATGTAATATTTTCAATTTATAAAGTATTTAATTAAAACATTATATTTTAAACTTGTAATTAATATATATTTTGAATTTATAAGAAAAAGAATCTTGCAATCTGTCGCTGTTACACGTTCGAATACTGGGCGAATAGGGTAAAATGGTATAGTTATACTTGTCTGTCGTGTCGTGTCATGATAAGCTGTGTCATGATGAGCTCTGTCGTGATGGCTAGCTTTCACATCTATAAGTCGTGTTCTGACGCCTTATGACGATATTTTAAATCAAAATAGTCGTCGATATGCCAAGACGCGGCCGTCCCCGCGCCCCTCACCTTCGCCGCTGTGTCGAAAATCGAGATAACTTCTGTCGCGACACGACAGAACGCATCATGACACGACGCGACAGACTAATAATATCGTCACCATACTAATTGTATGAAACCGATACCGTTATGACGCGTCACGACACAACACGACAGAAAAATGTAATTCCGCCTTAATTGTACCTCGGGCTGATGTTATCTAAATAAAAACGTCGAGCTCGAAGTTTCGTATTTCCCATTTTCTCCTTAAAAACTGGACCGATTTTTAGTACCAACTCTATTTTAAAAAAATACCTTTTCTGTGTCGGTACATTTTTTTTAATGCATTGGGAGGCGGGTGTGGGTACCGCCGCCTGGAAACCATTTATTGGATAACCAACACCCTTGCCATAGTGGTTCTCTTTGATGACTTAACAGCGTTGCCGGAATGCGTTTGCTCATCTACTGCGTGGCAGGCCGGATTGGGAGACTGGTTGAGGGAGACCTAACCTAGATCTCGCCAACCGGACTCTCTCAACCCATCGCATTGCACCCCAGTGGGAGGGATGGATTAATTTCGGTTACATGATAGTCCGTTACTCCTGGACATACTGACCCTCAGGTTTTTGCACCCTCCCCCTTCCCTCATACCTTTTTCCTTCCCAGAACTTTCTTTCCCTAAATACTACACAACATCCCCAAAAATGACATAAGCCGTGAAGATTTTTTTTTCCTCAGGGCCTCCTGTGTGGAGCTAATGAAATAAATATCTAGTTTTTATACTGAACGTCTGTTGATGGCACACAAACCAGGCAATTTTAACCATTTTTGGAGGGTTCTATTCTAACATAAGAAGAAATATTTTTTTTTAAATCTAAACGTATAGTTTGTCAAATAAGAGTAGAAAACGTGGGAGGGCGCCAGTGTAGTCAAATGGCAATACTAAAAATATAATCATGGTGGTAATCTAAAGCTGTGTAGCCTACATTTTTATTAAAAATTAAAAAGGCATAAAAGTGAAAAAAAAACCATTCTCATTCCACTGATCTCAAAATTAGAATTGCATATAGGTATATTATTATTATACGAGTATCTTTGCAATGTTGTGTTAACGTATTTAGAAATTGCTCACATTTATTTAATATTGGCTCTTAAAGTAGTGTAACTAAACTCACCATTCCACCTACTGTTAATTTCAAATTTATGTTAAATTAAATGAAAGCCAATCACTTTGTAAAACACGATTTAATCAAATTTATGTCATTAAGTAGGTAACTTAACAACAGTGCTTCTTCGATTTAATTTCTTTTTTAAGAACAAAAAATGTATTTTTAAATGTGTAACAGTGTTCTGTATTTTCAGTGATATTGCACTTTAAAAGAATATTTGACAGGTAAATTGGCGTTGCCAGACTACAAATTTTGTAGTTCCATTTTTTTATATTTTTTACTCTTATTTGACAGACTCTATCAACAAGCTTAAAGTTAATATCTAAATAATATTTAAAAATATTTTAACGAGTGTCAAAATCCAGAGAGAAAATTGGAGAATACGTGAATTGTGTGGATAAAAATTGCTGCCCATATTTCACTTAATCAACCGATATTTTATTAGACGCATCGCTTAGGACTTATAGTCCAGGACTATAAGCCAGGAGTGTGTCAACCTTATCTACGTAACCCTGTGAAAAATGACTCAATGGTTAGTTTCAAGTGCTTGATTTAATAAATCAAGTAAAAATTTTTTTTTAAATATTCCATCTAATTTTCTCTGGAAGGAAATGAAGTTTCGAACGAAATACCAATTTCTTTGAGGCTTGCCGGGGCATTTCCAAAATCAATTATTATATTTTCTTTGTTCGAGGACATCCATTGTACCAAGGAGCAGGCTGTTCGAGGGAAAAGATTATACGATTCGCTGAAATTTGCGGTGGCTCCTTTGAAACTGATTATAGGCAAAATACACAGCACCGAAATTCATCGATTTCAAGCAGCGACATTCAAAACACTAGATTGGTGGAATGACAATTTACTGTCCGGAACTAGTGAGTTTGTGAAAACGATAGTTTGTGGAATGCTATATGAATGAGTGAGTGGAAAGAGAAGGCGGGAGAAAAGGTTTTAAATACATTGCTATTTGGGAGGCGGATTTGGATATCGTCGCCCCGAGAACCATTTATTGGATATCCAACACCCCTGCCATAAGTCACCCAAAGTGGTTCGCTACGTTTGGTGACTTAGCGGGGGGTGCGGGTTTCTGTGGTGGGGTTTGTCTAGGTCTTGGCAGCGAATGCGTTTGTACACCTATTGCATGGCGGGCTGGATTGAGAGAGATAAGGGAGACCTCACCTAGACCCCTCCAGCTGTTCTCTGAAGAGACCTCACCTAGACCCCACCAGCTATTCTATCTGAAGGGGTGGATTCATCGGTTCGTCACTGCTAGACACATTGACTCCCAGATTCCTACAAATCCCTCATACATTTTCGTTCTCAGAACTTCCTCTCTTTCCTTTTCCTAAAAAGACCCTCCACACAGCAACCCCAAAGATGACATAGGCACTAAAGCCTTGAAGGATTTTTTTCCTCAGGGTCTTCTGTGTGGAGCTAATATAAAAAAAATTAAATAAATAACCTGGCTGTTCAGATCTGAAAGTTTTTTTATTTTGAAAATGTGTGGTTTTCAACCATATGAACTTTGGTATAAAAATGTACTTTTGTTGCTATAATGAAAAGGTCTTTGTCACATTTTTTAAGTAATTCAAGTTCAAATTTGATTGGGGGTACGATCTGAGAAGGTTTTATGTCACTGAACACAAACTATTTAGAATTTGATTGGGGGTACGATCAGAGAAGGCTATATGTCACTGAACACAAACTATCTAGAATTTGATCGGGGGTACGATCTGAGAAGGTTATATGTCACTGAACACAAACTATCTAGAATTTGATTGGGGATACGATCTGAGAAGGTTATATGTCACTGAACACAAACTATCTAGAATTTGATTGGGGATACGATCTGAGAAGGTTTTATGTCACTGAACACAAACTATTTAGAATTTGATTGGGGGTACGATCTGAGAAGGTTATATGTCACTGAACACAAACTACCTAGAATTTGGGAGGCGGGTATGGGTGGTGCTGCCCCCGGAACCATTTATTGGATAACCAACACCTCTGCCATAGGTCACTCTAAGTAGTTCGCTACATTTGGTAGGGGTGTCCGGATTCATCGGTTGCGGTGTGTAAAGGTCTTGGCGGCGGATGCGTCTGCCCATAAGCTGCGAGGTGAGAGGCCGGTTTGTGAGAACCATTGACCTCTCCGGCTTGTCTCTCTTGACCCATCGTCTTGCACCGCAGCGGGAGGGATGGATTCATACGTTCATCATTCCTGGACACAATGACTCACCCTTTTTAACTTTTCCTTCCCAGAACTTCCTCTCCTTCTTTTCATTAAAAAGACCCTTCTCGTATCATCCCCAAATATGACATAGGCCCTGAGGGAAACTATTTTCCAGATGAGCCTCCTGTGTGCTGCCAATATAAAAAAGGTGACCGGACAACTCAGAATCAACCCTGTTTGAAAAATCATTAAAAGTGATGAAAAAAATGGTAAAATCGTTAACGTTGGGTTAGGTTATGATATATATATTTTTTTAAATAGCTTTTAATGACTGAGGCTGAGTTAGAAACGTAACAACAAGAGGAAAGGTAAAGCAGGCGAACTGTGCCAACGCGGGAACCTGTGGGAACCGGAATAAATTGCATTATCATGCACTGAGCCGAAGAGCGACTCTAAGTGATACCAGTCGATAAAATTTAACTGTGGTAATATTTTAAGGTTGTTCAGCCATAAGGTGTTTAGAGAAGTTGAATCTGAGTTGGCATGAAACCCAAAAAATACAACAATAATTTACAACTGTAAAAATATAAAAAGTTTTCTAGATTGACTACGTGATAAAAACCTAAGCCCCCCGTTCCCATTGTGACCAAGCGTGGTATTTTGAAGATCTCCCCCCCCCCCTAAACGAGTCACGTAGTATGGGTACGTTCTCTAATCAATGGCTCTAATTTTTTTATAGGAATACCGAAGAGTCCCAAGTGCTCCCGTCTGAATCCAGTAAGACTATGGCATCCCCAATCGGGGTATTTTGGGAGGCTGAAGGAAGTGGGGAGGGGAAGGAAATAGGAGAGAGGAAGGTGGGGAAGTACCTGGCTATTCAGATCTGGTCACCAAACACGGCTAATGCCATTTCAATCAACGTTTCTTGCATCTGAATGGTGGTCTTACACCAGGGCGATACTGAGAGTATCTTCCACTCTGGAACGTGCCGCAAATATACTAAATAGAATTTTAAATTAATAAATTGTGAAATTACACAAATTAATCAAATAAGATTTATTCGCCACGCCGGGATTCGATCCCGCGACCTTCGGTATGCTAGTCAAGAGCCTTGCCACTGGTCTACGCCGGCCTGAATGAATTATTTTAGTTCTTGATCAACCCGCCTAGCGTGTTTTAAATCAGAGACGTGTTTGTAACACTACACAATGAGCGACCAAAGCACTCCCCGCGGCCATTTAGTGAACTAATCATCCCCCGCCGGGAATCAAACCAAAGCCTTAATTATCCCACGAAGGTAGTTCCACATAATTGATTTATGGCTTGGCTTCACCTAAAATGCGTAATTCTTGAGGTTTATGATTTAATGCCCTGAAAACGTAAAAAATTCTTCAAATTTAACAAAGGTTTTTAACCCTTAGATCTTGGGTCAGCTGAAATGGCGATTGGCCTGCCATTCGCTGGCTGACACTATTTTCGCAATAACTTAGAATATTTTTGTCATTTTTATCGTGTTTACCAGATAATGTGTTTATCTTTGTGCGTTATCTTTCATGCGTTTATTATCTATATATGAGGGAATATATGTACTACCCTTTCTTGTATCCATCTTTATTCTTAGCAGGAATGCTCGATCTTAATACATTAGAAGCCCGCCGAAAAATATTTTTAGGAAAACATTTTTTTAAGATAATCTCTGGAACTATACATAATCCACCTATTTTGAAAGAGATTAACTTATATGTCCCAGACAAGTATACTCGTGGAAGGTCCCATACCCTTTTTTATGCTCCAAAAGCGAGGACTTCTGCCTATCAGAACGCGCCAGTCAACAGAGCGACTGAACTGCTCAACGAGTCTGCATTGACCATCGACATTTTTAACGTAACCTACAGGTAGTTTAACAATTATCTTTTGACGTATGTCACAAAGTAGTGAAACTGACCTTTTTATGTGTTTTGCTAGGTATACTTTTTGTCTAATTTGTAATCTTCTCCATAATGTATTGGTGAATAACCGTTTTACGGAGAACATGGAAAATAAATAAATAAATATGCATTATAAAAAATCTCGCGTCACGATGCTTGTTCGAGACAAACTCCGAAACTACTACGACGACCTCCGTAGTCCAGTGGCTAAGACTCTTGACTCACATTCCGGAGGTCGCGGGTTCGAACCCGGCATGCGCAAATAAATTTTATTTAATTAATTTGTGTTATTTCACAATTAATTCATTTAAAAATAATATATAGTATATTTGCGGCATGTTCCAGAGTGGAAGATACTATCAGTATCGCCCTGGTGTAAGACCACCATTCAGAATTGAAACGTTGCTTGAAAATGGCTTTAGCCGTGTTTAGTGACCAGATCTGAATAGCCAGGTACTTCCCAACCTTCCTCTTCCCCACCTCCTTCCCCTACCCGCTACCTTCAGCCTCACAACCATACCCCAATTGGGGATGCCATAGTCTCACTGGCTCCAGACGGGAGCAGTTGAGATTCTTGTGCGGTATTCACTGTAAAAAAAAAAAAAAAAAAAAACTCAACCGATTTTGATGAAATTTGGCTTCCTGTGTGTAATTTGGTCAACTTAAAAGATAGGAAAGTTTTTATCTCAATATTATTATTGACCTCATTATTTATTATTCGGAATAAAATGTTTAATTAATGTTTGTTATAGGACAATGTTTTGTAATTATATGTAATTACCATAAGTTTCTAACAGATGGCGGTGTGAGTTAATTTATCGACACAACACTGGTTATCTAGGTTGGGTAACCATCCAGTAGATAGCGTTGTATTTCATTAGTCACAGGTGGAAAGTAGTCACGTTCATGGATCCCCATGTTGTTAATTACGACGGCAAATGTCTTGCGTGATTTTTCGTGTTTATGAAACCGAACAAAATAATGATTAATAGGCATTATTTATCATTTCCGAAGATTGCAATTTGTACTTATTATTGTCTAACTGACAGAAAGTGATTTTTTCTTTTAAAAGTGCGTATTTCATTGTCGTAGTTAATATGGCGGTCCTTGAAAAGTGACATTTCGCGTTTTTAAAAATAAAATAAAAACATTAAAACTGAATATTTTTCATTTCCCGTTACTGAATTACTTATTACTAATCATTATCCTACCTAGTACAATTTGTTTTAATTTTTTAAAGTGTGTTTTGAGCGTGGACTCGATAGGGAAATATTTACCACAATTTTAACTTATTCAACTTTAGTTATTTGATTGAAAGTGAATCTTTCCAAAGTTCTTAGTAAGATATCGTGTATCATCGGAAGGATCTCGAGAGGTTTCTGGAAACCATAACAAAAACGTTTTAGATTAATAATATGTTATATTAATTTTTGTATCTTAAGAATATTGAGGGTAAGCTAAAAATCCGTTCTGATAATTAAATAAAAAATAATTTGTTCGTTCATTACGAGAAGTGTGTTTTTCATGTTACACCTCACAAGAGAGCCCTTGTCTGTACGTAGTAAATACAGGGGTACCATGTCGCCACCAGGTTTTTTTTTCTTTCTTTTTTTTAAAGAAATAAAATGTGTCTCGTTTCGTCTAAAGTACTTACAATCCATTACATTTGCATCCAGGGCCGGGCAGTATTTGAATTACTTGTAATTGAAATACGTATTTGAAATACAAATACGTATTTGAAATCTTCCTAAAAATGTATTTTGTAATTGGTATTTCAATTACTTGATGCTGGGGTGTTTTGTAATTTGTACTTCAAATACTTATGGCTTCAAAATACATTTTCAGATACTTTTAGCGACCTTTATAATGATAATGGAAAATAAACTGACATAGATAATACGTAGACTAAAAACGCTAGAATCCAGAGCAATATATTATGTATGATAATATTTAGGGTTGACAACACGTCCTGTGCTAGCACTGTTATTGTTCTGTCTTATTTGTATCCTTTTATATTATACTTTTGTCATTGTTTTGTATTGTATTGTTTTGTGTTGTTTTTTTGTGTCATAGTATTAGATCAAGCACTACAGGAATAATTTGACTGAATACTAGACAATTTTTAAGTTAACTACAGTAGAGTGCACTTGAAGTGAAATAACACAAAACTGCGCTTTACAAAAATCGTGTTATTATAATATTTATTATTATTATCTAACACCTGGGACCTAAACCACAAAACTTTACAAGTAGAGCGGAGATGAGATGTGTCTTTTGATAAATATGATAGGTCAATTTTTGCATATCTCTATTTCACTCTGCTCAACTTTGCTTCTATGGAAACGCACCCTTAGGACCCTTAAGACAATTTATTGCAACCAAAGGTTCTACCAAAACCAAATGTATTTTGTAATTTGTATTTTGTATTTGAAATAAAAAATGGTTAAAATACTGTATTTTGTATTTTTTATTTCAAATACACGACTTAAATGTATTTTGTATTTCGTATTTTAAATACATGCGAAAAAGTATTTTGTAATTTGTATTTTAATTACAGCAAAGCATGTATTTTGCCCAGCTCTGATTGCATCTGAAGCTAAAATTCTTTATTAGTTTTGGATCCGACATTTATATATTTTTTATGATTCATGGAGATGGAAACATTTAAATGAAGGTGGCCGAATCCATGTATACATTAGTCAGCGTTTATGAACTTGGAACAGAAGTTGACTTACCTAAATACATTTGGGACATAAAATTCAAATTTAAAAAATATGTATACATATATTAAAAAATTAAATATGTTATACTCTTACCTTAGTCCTTTTGATCTTCAAAACAATACCTGCATTAATTCACTTCACTTTGTTTTAGTAAAAAAATATATTTAAAGTTTTATTCTGTAAAATAAATTGAAGAATTTATTTAATTTAATTATTTTAGAAACGCGCAAAATGTATGCATATTATATTTTAGCTCTTTATTGCATGTAAAATAGCATTAATTATTATTAATTCTTAACGCGTTAAACGAATAATTTAAATACCAAGAAAAACACGAATTATCTCGAAAAGGACAGGTCAGATAGAATATCTTTCAAGTGAAGGTCGCGGGATCGAATCCCGGTGTCCGCAAATAAATTGTATACGATTAATTTGTGTTATTTCACAATTAATCCAATAAAAATAATACTCGTATATAGTATAATATTTGCTGCACGTTCCAGATACTCTCAATATCGCCCTGGTGTAAGACCACCATTCAGAATTGCAACGTTGATTGATATGGCTTTAGCCGTGTTTGGTGACCAGCCTTCCTCTTACCCATTTCCTTCCCTTTCCCACTACCTTCTGCCTCACAACTTACTCCATTAGGGGATGCCATAGTCTCACTGGCTCCAGACGAGAGCAGCTGGAACTCTTGTGAAATAGTCACATTAAAATAATATATTTAAAAAATATATATGAAATATCCCTACCTTCCACTACCTCATCTCCTTCCCTTTACTACTCCTTTCAACCTACCAACATACCCCGATTGGGGATGCCGTGGTCCCCCGGACCCCAGACAGTATGAAGCAGTTGGAGTGCTATAAGAAGAAGATGGATAAAGACAAGAGGAAGTACCGAGCTGTTCAGTTCTGATCACCAAACACTGCTAAAGCCATTTCAAGCAACGTTTCGATTCTGAATAGTGCTCTTTCGCCAGGGCGTTAAGTATTTTCCACTTTATATTAAAATCATTCTTAACAAATTTAAAAGTTTTAAAAATACGTATTTAAAAAAAATAGCCGAAACCTGTTTGATTTCCAATAAAAATAGGTCGAATTAAAAATATATATTCGAACTATTTGATCCCCAAGTGGTTCGCTACGTTTGATGATTTAGCAGAGGTGCCTAAGTTCATTTTGTCTAGGTCTTGGCAGCGACCTTTCTTTAGTCTGGACACACCGAACCCCAGATTCTTCCACCCCTAAAACTTTTCACCCCTCGAACATTCCTCTCCTTCCTTTCCTAAAAAAACTATCCACACAGCATCCCCAAAGATGATATGTGCCCTGAGGGATATTATTTTCCTCAGGGCCTCGTGTGTGAAGTTCACGTAAAATAAAAAAACAGTAAAAATATTTTTAAAAACACTTATTAACTGAATATTCAAATTTGAAAAACACCTTTTTGTGATGTGTTCAAATCAACCACACTATTAATTAGCACAAAACAATCGTTAAAAGCACTTTGCCTAACATAAAAATTATCCACGAATTATTTTTTTTTCTACCAGGATTTCAGAACATGTGACGGATAACGGTGTAAAGTATGATGGGTCCGATTCAACAGGTAATATATTGTTGCTTGCTCGCTAAGGGTAGTTTCACGGAGGCCCCAGCGACGAAGCGGGTGGGTGAAGCGAGACTGGAAACTGACTGAGGCTTTCAGGCAATGGCTGACTAAAGGATACACAGCCTTGAAAGCGGAGCCTCTCAAAACGTGGGGTGTTGTGACATCAAAAAATAAATCTATATATATAAAAATTTAGGTTCCGTATGTTTGCGTTCGCTAATTTCGGAAAGTAATCGATGGATTGACTCAAAATTTTTTGCATTTTAGCAGAAGAGCGTTTCTACATACTTTTTATTTGGAAGTTCCAAAGGAAAAGGATAATTTTATGTGTTTTAAATTGACTCATAATTTGTCATAGTAAACAACGGAATGACAGTTCTAGACAGTGTTGCCATTTTATTAAAAGTTACAAAAATTTATGATACCTACAATTAGGAATTAAAATAATGTAATCGGATTTAAAAGTAGAATTATATCTAACAAATCATATTACTATTTTCACTCATTTGTTTTCTCTGTGCGTTTTAAATTTACTCATAATTGTACTGAATGTCAGTTTGTAACTTTGCAAAACCTAAAAAAAATCTGATTAACAAATCGAATTATGACAAATTTTCAAAGGGTCAAAAAAGTGTAACTGTGACCAGTTGATTGATGTGTAAGTTTTTTCAAAGTTGATCACCATTCGTGGGATGCCTCGCTCACGTTCAAACATAGGCTGTCGTACTCGACACGCAAACGCAGATCGCAGATCGCAGATTCTTGGAAAATGCACAGTTGCTAGACAATTTTTGTTAACTCCTCTAATAATTAAAATCAGACAAAGCCACAGCGAAGCGTGGTCGGGTTCAGCTAGTGAAAAATAAAATTCTTAAATTTTGTCACTTGTCATTATTACCATATTGTTTGAAACTAGTTATTAATTGAACGTAGTGAAGTCTTGTTTTATTTCGGCCGTTTTGCATTTCATCTGTCTGTAATTTTGTTTTTGTGTTCCGTTTCCGTTTACGGCGACCATTTAAATGGTTCAGTGAAAAGTGCATTACTCACATTTTTCCAATATCATGCTAGGTTAGGTTAGGTTAGGTTAACCTATACTCGTTCTTACAATCTATGTTTTTAAAATTGGATCCACACTGGAGGCTCTGAAGATAACAATTTTCTTCGGGGCCTATGTTATCTTTGGGGATGCTGTGTGGATGGTCTTTTTAGGGAAAGGAGGCAAAGTTCTCGAAGGAAAGGGTATGCGGAGTGGGTAGGAATTTGGGGGTCAAGGTGTCCAGGACTGCCGGAATGAGTGAATTGTGTTGTGTGGAGGGTGGAGGGTCCTTTTAGGGGAAAGAAGGACAGGAAGTTCTGGGAGAGAAAAAGGTATGATGGATAAAAAGGTATAAGAGACAAAGTTCTCGAAGGAAAGGGTATGCGGGGTGGGTAGGAATTTGGGGGTCAGGGTGTCCAGGACTGCCGGAATGAGTGAATTCTGTTGTGTGGAGGGTCCTTTTAGGGGAAAGAAGGACAGGAAGTTCTGGGAAAGAAAAAGGTATGATGGATGGGTAGGAATCTGGGGATCAGTGTGTCTAGGAGTGACTACATGAATTAATCCATTTGCGATGCAAAACTTCAAGACCTTTAAGGAGCTGAAGATCTAGGAAGGAAAGTTATATGAGGGTGGGTAGGAATCTGGCAATCATAGAGTCCAGGAGTAACGGAGAATTCCTCCCACTGCAGTGCAAGGCGATAGGCAGAGAGAGCCCTTCTGGTGAGGTCGAAAGGTCTCCCTTAACCAAAGATATTCAAATACAGAAGAGATATGCTATGTTGTCCGCGCAACTACCGCCGGACTACGCGCTAATTAGCGTAGTTTTCATACAAAATGAATTTGTTCATTTCGTTGATTTTTTGAAAATGTGCATTAATATTGGTTAACAATATATTTTGAATAAGGAAAGAATTCGTTCGTTTAGTTTAACGTTCGTTTGGTTTATTCGTTAATTATTTGTTCTTTTAGTTTATTTGTTAATTGGTAAATAATATCGGCGACACCCGGAAGCGCAGGCCCACATAGTAAAAACAGCAGATAGCACATCTACTTATATTTCAATATCTTTGCCCTTAACCAATCTCTTCCTACCCAGCCCACCACGCAGTAGGTGGCATACATATACAGTACAGTAGTAGCATACATGTCCATATCGGTAAACGCATCCGCCACCAAGACCTAGACAAACCTCACTAATGAATTCGGGCACCCCTGCTAAGTCACCAAATATAGCGAACCACTTAGGGTCACCTATGGCAGGTTATCCTAAAATGGTCTCCAGGGCGGCACTCGCCTCCCAAATTACAGCATTAAATATCGCACATCACAGATAGCCGAAATTAGTACGTTTGATTTCCAGGTTTCGTTGGGGACATTCAACAGATGTCTTGCTTGCCTTGCGGGCTACAGTTTGTGGGCCACTGGGAGAACATCCGGACCTGCGCACTAGACTACTAGGAGCCAGGGACGTCGTATTATAACATCCCTCTGCCGTACGATCCTCTGTATAATGTTCTACTGGCCTACTCTCATAATTGTCTACTGGTCTACTATCCCACTGTTCTACTGAAATGAGGCTTGGAAATATTCAGGACAAACTTGTACCCCAAATCTGGATTTTTGTTATTGTGTTTAATTCGTTGACCTCCATTAATTTTAACTTAATAAAACATTTTTTATGAGGCCCTGAGGAAAATAATTCCACTCAGCCCCTATGTCATATTTGGGGTTGATGTCTGGGGGGTCTTTTTAGAAAAGGAAGGAGAGGAAGTTCTGGGAAGGAAAAGGGTATGAGGGCTGTTTAGGTATCTGGGGGTCAGTGTGTCACTGCGGTGTAAGGCGATGTTCCGAGAGAGTACAGCTGGAGACGTCAAAAGGACTCCCTCAACCATTCTCTCCCGATCCGTACCACTTGAGGTGACCTATGGCAGAGGTGTTGGTTATCCAAAAATTGGTTCCCGGGGTGGCGGTACCCATACCCACCTACGAAATTGAAAATAAATCAAATTTATTAATATTATTTTTTATGTGTATGTCTCGAAAGAGTCCCAGCTGCTCCCGTCTAGAGCCAGTGAGACTATGGCATCCCCAATTGGGGTATGTTTTGAGGCTGAAGGTAGTAGGGAGGGGAAAGAGATTGGAAAGAGGAGGGTGGGGAAGTCATTTCAAGCAACGTTTAAATTCTGAGTCGCAGTCTTAAACCAGGGAGATACTGAGAGTATCTTCCACAAATACCATAAATATATGTTTTAAATGAAGAATCATTAAATCAAATAAAATGTATTTGCGCCGAATCACGCCGGGATTCAACCCGCAACCTTCGGATTGTGAGTTAAGGGCCTTGCCCCTCGACCAAGGCAGGCTGTTTAAAATATATTTGACTTTTTATTTACATGCCATTAAACATTTTCAACGTGCCTCATCTTGATAATTTTGTAATATGGAATACTACCTACTGCGTAGGTAATATCAAGCATTACTTACAACCGGCCAGTTCCGGAATAAATATCCTTGCGACCAGATGTGTGTTTATTTTACATCCATTACAGATTTATTTATAGAAAAAAATATAAATTTAATTTTGGACTCCAGTGACATTTTCGATGCTTTTTTTTCAACAAAAAACATAAAAATCAGTGTTCATTGGATAGTTCGGGCCGGGGTGATGGTTTGCTCGTTTACTTGGCTGTGTGACGAGTGACGACACGCATAAAACAAAATTGTTTGCAATATTAGCGAAACTCAATCGAAAATCTGGAGACATAAAAATCAGTGGGCATTGGATAGTTCGGGCCGGGGTGATGGTTTGCTCGTTTACTTGGCTGTGTGACGAGTGACGACACGCATAAAACAAAATTGTTTGCAATATTAGCGAAACTCAATCGAAAATCTGGAGACATAAAAATCAGTGTTCATTGGATAGTTCGGGCCGGGGTGATGGTTTGCTCGTTTACTTGGCTGTGTGACGAGTGACGACACGCATAAAACAAAATTGTTTGCAATATTAGCGAAACTCAATCGAAAATCTGGAGACATAAAAATCAATGGGCATTGGATAGTTCGGGCCGGGGTGATGGTTTGCTCGTTTACTTGGCTGTGTGACGAGTGACGACACGCATAAAACAAAATTGTTTGCAATATTAGCGAAACTCAATCGAAAATCTGGAGACATAAAAATCAATGGGCATTGGATAGTTCGGGCCGGGGTGATGGTTTGCTCGTTTACTTGGCTGTGTGACGAGTGACGACACGCATAAAACAAAATTGTTTGCAATATTAGCGAAACTCAATCGAAAATCTGGAGACATAAAAATCAATGGGCATTGGATAGTTCGGGCCGGGGTGATGGTTTGCTCGTTTACTTGGCTGTGTGACGAGTGACGACACGCATAAAACAAAATTGTTTGCAATATTAGCGAAACACAATCGAAAATCTGGAGACATAAAAATCATAAAAAGATATTGGCACCTCTGGGACTCGAACCCTGGACCCTTTGCTTACCACCACTTACCCAGTGCTCTACCACCTGAGCTAAAGTGTCTATATCCAATTCAGTCACTTTTAACTCTATCATGCTTTGACTAAGAACTACCAACATTATCTTCATTTTCTTAACGCACATGTAATATGTATATTGAAATTAATAGATTACTTCGTTTTTACCACTTTTATTGTTTATAAAACCGACATGTTTCGTCAGCAAAGCTGACTTCTTCAGGGTTTTGACAGAACTATCAAAACTAATGCTAACTAATATGTATATTATTGGCTGCTATCTTTTTATATGGTTGCAAGATTCAACCCGAACTAAATACTATCCAGACAATGATTGGATAAATTTTTATCGACTTAATTTTTAATATGCGACATCTTTTGACTTTTTTGCAAGTCTAAGTAAGATGAATATTTATTTTTATTTTTAACTTTATGAGTAAAAACTCAAATTATAATATTTAATATAAAGACAATAGCGAAACGCGACATAAAAATCAGAAAAATATATTGGCACCTCTGGGACTCAAACCCTGGACCCTTTGCTTACATGGCAAGTGCTTTACCAACTGAACTAAGGTGTCTATATCCAATTCGGTCACTTTTAACTGTAAGAAAATGACGATAATGTTGGTAGTTTTTAGTAGAAGTATGATACAGTTAAAAGTGACCGAATTGGATATCGCACCCGGGGAATAACAATGGCACAAGTCCAAAAATGGCGTTTTTGAGTTAAGTATGCAGAAATGTTCCTGGACATCTTTTTTCACTTGAATAAAAAACGGCATAATTCTTAAAAATATTTTAGTGGCTTTAAAAGCGAAAATGTCATTATTATATTATAACAATTTACTCAAATTTAAGCGAAAAAAGTGGCACAATGATCATTGTGCCATTGTTACTGCGGAACAATTTAAACATTTGAAGGCATAAGTGAGCGAATTTCACGTCGATGTCGAGTTCTGCCTCTGTTTTTGAGAATGTCTTTGGGATGCTATGATCTTAATTCATAGATTCAGTTCAATTCAGTTCGACTAGCTTTCTGACAGCGCGGTTGTTTTTGGGCGATTGCATTTTACTAGGACAAAAAGCTATTTTTGTGGTGTTTTCAGATACATTAAGACAATAAATAACATATAATGAATATGATTTTAGATTTTCACGGCCAAAACTATTTTTGTTATTTGTTTTTGGGGTGTTATGCCGTGTTCCGCTACCTTTTCCTTTAGCCAACGTTTCGGACAGCGTTACAGTGTCCATCATCAGGGCAGATGTGGACACTGTAACGCTGGTTAAAGGAGGAGGTAGCGCAACACGGCATAACACCCCAAAAATAAATAACAAAAATATGCAGTCGGTTTAGGGAAAATACGGTACACCTAATTACACTAAATATAACTAAGTCACGCTGAAGGGATGTGCAGAGAGGATGTACCGCCGAGTAACAAACGTATGAAACATATTTTCTTTAAGGACGGGTTGTTTCAAAAAAATTGAAGAATTCATCAAATATTTGAAGTTAATTTTCAGGTTGTGTGCAGATTCTATTCAAGTTCTATTATTGCGTAATTAAACGCCGGTTGCTGCCTGGATCTGAAATAATCACAGAAATTGGATAGAACTTACACAGATTTTTTTATTTTTTTAAACAACACATCTCTCATGGGTTGAGGTTTGTCTTGGTCTTGCTGGCGGATGACCAGGTCACAATGAACCCCAGATTCCTACCCACCCCGTAAATCCTTATCTTTCCCAGAACTCTCCTCTCCTTCCTTTCCTTAAAAAAACACTTCACATAGCATCCCCCAAGATAACATAGGCCCTGAGGGAAATTATTTTCCTCAGGGCCTCCGGCCAGGTCAGCGTTTACATACAAAAAAAATTGACACTGTAAATAAATTCATTTGATATTCGTACCAACTTATTATTAAGGGTATTTTTGAAGTAGATTTTGCGTTTGAATTTGGTAAATAATGCACAAACAATTATAATATTTTATATAAAAATCTCATGTCACGGTATTTGTGGTCGCACTCCTCCGATTTTTATCAATTTTTTTATGTATATTTGGTAGTTATGAGAATAGGTTTTAAAGTATATTTCATACCCTTCGACCAAGGATATCATACGTCAATGTTCATACCGCTAGGTAATTAAGGCGTTCCTATCCAGAAAAAAAATCGATTTTTGAGATAAATTATTTTTTGTTTTTTTTTTGTTTTTATTTGGCATTAAAAATACCTATAACCCCAAATTTTAAACAATCGCGATTTTTGTATGAACAAATTTAACCGTCTTTCGTATATCAAAGAGAATAAAATTATTTATGTTGTTTAAGGATAGATGGCGCTACGCTACGCCTCATCAAACTTTCATCCACACATGCGCAAGACATTCACCGGAAGCATCGCGTCATTTTGATATTTCATTCAGCATCATGTTCTCGTGTGGGCAAACTTTCGAGTTTATTTGTGTTGGCTAAAGACCGACTGACAAAAAATATCGTACACTTAATTGCTCTTCGAAATTCATGTTGATTTTCTTTATTTCATTTTCCTACTTTAGTTGGTGTTTTTTGGTGTTATCGGCGGTCATCGTCTACAGCGGTCCATTCCTCTTTCTGTCATGGATCCCATCCCCATACACTTACAATACATTGGTTATTTTTTAATTCACTAAAAATAATTTATATGGCACAATAACATTTGTCGGGTCAGCTAGTAATTTTATAATAAAAACCTTTCTCGGGGGCCAATTCTCGGTGGAGCAACTGTTGGGTCACCACCTAAACTAATGTAACCTATTTAACCATTTTTTATCTACTTTTTCATCACTTTTAATAACTTTTCAGAGGAGGTTTTGAGTCGATTTCATTCCGAGTTGTCCGACCACCAGCACTTTCCTGTAGTAAAACTCTCCAATGCCACCTACAGAGAGTTCAGTAAATATCTTTTGACATACAACATAGTAAAACTGCCCCCCCGTGTACTTTTTTTCTCTTTAATTTTGTAGTCTTCTCCATAATATTTTAGTGTTTAACTTTTTTATAGAAAACCTGAAAAAATAAATAAATAAATATCAGGACATTCAATGAATCCATACGGGAAAATGCTTTGATAATGAAAACCATTAGTTAAATGAACAATAAACCTCGTTTGCAAAAAAGGATGTTTCCAATTTTCTTTTATCTAATAAATAAATTTAAAAAAAAAACGAGTGAAGTTTACATGCGGTAGAAGCGAAACTTCACCAAAACAATCTCAACCAATAGGAGCCTTGAAAAGTGAGATCATAATCAAAGCGGCCAATGAGCGCAATTTGACGCTTCGTAGGGAGTGTAAGTGTGCCTTGAAAAGTGAGATCATAATCAAAGCGACCAATGAACGCAGTTTGACGCTTCGTAGGCACTATAATGCGTCATTTCGGTTTCATATCTCAACCAATAGGAGCCTTGAAAAGTAAGATCATAATCAAAGCGGTCAATAAGCGCAGTTTGATGCTTTGTAGGTACTGTAATGCGGAAATTTTACTTCAAAGAACAAAATTTCATCTAAAATCATAAGATTTATAAGAAGGTACTTAAGGGGGGAGCCCACGCACACGTGGGCGGTAATAGGGGGTATTTTTCGTAATTATTTTCAAGCAAACAATGAATGGAATGTTTTTTATTAAAACTCATAGTCAATATGTACATATAGAAGACTGTATGCAAATTTTTGTACTAGAATCTAAAGCACGGTTTGCGGTGTACGCCGCTTTCAACAGGACACGTACTTTTCGGTGGTTGACAGAGATTAAGCCATACCATCAGAAAAATAAAATAAATATATGTTTTTTTTTATATGAGTATCTCACAAGAGTTCCAGCTGCTCCCGTCTGGAGTCAGTGAGTCGATTGCATCCCCAATTGGGGTATGTTGTGAGGCTGAAGATAGTGAGGAAGGGAAGGAGATGGGGAAGAGGAAGGTAGGGAAATACCTGGCTATTCAGATCTGGTCATCAAACACGGCTAAAGCCATTTCAAGCAACATTTCAATTCTGAATGGTGGTCTTAAACCAGGGCGATACTAAGCGTATCTTCCACTCTGGAACGTGCCGCAATTACATATTATACTATATATTATTTAGCCGCAATTACATAGCATACTATACATTATTTTCATTTAATTAATCGTAAAATAACACGAATTAATCAAATAAAATTTATTTGCCCACGCGCGCCGGGATTCGATCCTGCAACCTTCGAGTTGCGAGGCGAAAGCCTTACCGCCATACCACGCCGGCCGTCATATAAACTAGACATATGGGTTTATGGCACCACGTAGGGGAATTTTGATATCTAGAAAGAAAAGTAAAGTAGTTCGTTTTTTTGTAAAATTTTCACAGTTATTAAAAAAAAATAGAATGGGACCTTTTATAAAAAAATCCCCAAGTGCTGTCATAGAGACTGGATTTTTTAACAGTTAAAAACTTGGTCTGTGTAAATCGGATGTATAGTTTTTTTTGATATGCTGCCAACCGTATTGAAAAAAATCGTTTCGAGAACAACGCATTCAAAGTTTTGTTGAAGGATAAATTTCAACATACAAACTATTTCAAACGGTTTCATATAAAATGCTGTATCTCTGTCAATTTTATGAATTTCTTTAAAACGTTTGGTGAGAGCATTCTTAACAAATGCATCTTTCAAAAAATGAAATAAAAAAATGACAATCTTTTGTTTTTGTCACAGTAAGCTCCCCCTTATTTTTTTTCTTTGTTTTACAGTTTTTTAGCGAAAAATGTGTCCGTACTGGGGTACCCCCTTCTAGGGGAACATTGTACAAGTTTTCTTGTTTGAAATATAAGTAAATATATATGTTCAAATATTACAAAGGAAAATTACGAGTAGGTATAAAGTTAAATCTAAAAGAAAGTACAGTACAAACATTAATCTTTGTTAGTTTGCAAAATTGTTTCTATATTCTTCCTTCCCATGTCCATAATCCATATCTTAATGCTTCTTATGAAGTCGGTTATTTTTTAAATGGTTTTTATTGCAAGAGTGAGTAAATAAAATATTTTTATAGAGAAGTATTGCATATTTCTTTGTCGAAAAGTCGTTTTAGTTGTAGGTTAGTGGAATGTGTGTTGTAATGTAGATCGTATGAATCGGCCCGAGTTTGCTGCGTAAATTTATCCTGGTTTTTTAATGCGTAGGTACATTAGAATATATTTTGTGTATAGCATTTCCAGATATATGGAAAAGAGCCTACATCACGCCAATTCATAAATCGGGAAAAAAGTGTGAAGCAGATAATTATAGACCCATTTCCAAGCTCTGCATTTTTTCAAAGGTGTTCGAAAACATAGTCTATGACCAGTTATTCCCTGTGGTAAAGAATTCGATCAATGAATTTCAGCACGGATTCTTTGCAGGTCGCTCTGTTGCTACAAATCTTATAACATTTATAAATTTCTTGTCTGCCTCTATGGATAAACGTGTGCAAGTTGATACAATCTACACCGACTATAGCAAAGCCTTTGATAAGATCAACCACAGCGTCCTGCTTAGAAAACTTGCTAATCATGGTATTCATGGAGATCTCCTTCGTTGGTTATCTTCATATGTAACAAACAGGTCTCAGGCTGTGATAGTGGGTGGATTTTCCTCCATCTGGAAAATTATCACTTCCGGTGTGCCTCAGGGGTCCATTTTGGGTCCTTTGCTTTTCTCTATCTATATAAATGATATTACGACATGTTTTCACAACGCTCAAATTTTACTATTTGCCGACGATATGAAGATATACCTTCCTATTAGCTCCCCAGACTGTTCTGTGCGTTTACAAGAAGATCTTGACCGACTGACGGATTACTGTCTTAGAAATAAGCTTTTTATCAATATTTCTAAATGTTGCAAAGTCACATTCACACGTAACCGTGTGAAAATACTGCATGATTACACCATTTCTGGATTGCTGTTAACAAATAAAGATCATATACGTGACCTCGGGGTTCTTTTGGACTCTAAACTTACCTTTGAAAAACACGTCGATAACATTGTCACCAAAGCAACAAAGAGTCTAGGCTTTGTACTAAGAACATGCAAATTTTTCAAAAATACTAAGACTTATCTGATTCTCTACAATTCACATGTTCGTCCTCACCTGGAATACTGTTCACAGGTTTGGAACCCGCGCTATATTGTTTATGTCAACAGGTTAGAAAGAGTTCAGGAGCGATTTCTCAAATTCCTCAATTTTAAATCATTCAATGTATACAACTCTTACGATGAAATCGAGAACCATTTTCGAATCACGAAACTGCTCGACAGCAGGAGGCTTGTCGCTGATCAGATGCTCCTGTACAAAATTATTAACTCGAAAGTTGACTGCCCGGAGTTGCTACATAAAATAAATTTCCACGCGCCGACTCGATATAGCAGACAAAATACCCTTTTCTACATTGATAGATGCAACACGAATTCCAACCAAAATGAATTTATGCAAAGGACATGTAACTACTATAACATTAAATTTGCATGTTTAGAAACACTTGCTGACATATTCACTGCTAGTTACTTTCGCTATAGAATTTCTTTGTATAACATTCTAAGTGCGAATAATTCATAACACATATTCATGATGATTAAATTAATGGTACCTAATATTTTTAAATTACCTGCGTAGCAACTTTCCTTTATCCCTGTCCTCCCCTTACCCGTCCCAATCCAAATACTTGTTTCGCACCCTATTTTCTTCACAGTTATAATCGCATTTATTTTATTGCTGTGTTTTTATATTTAGGTTTATCACTTGTTGTTTTTTTTAATTGCTGCTTTGTCCTGTTTTTTTTTTCTTTTCTTAAATATTCTAGTTTTCATTCAGTTACTTTTATGTTTCTAAATACCTATCTGTGAACATTAATAATTGGTCTTTTTTTTGTTATCCTCTTATGTATATTATGTTATTAAGACTGTTTATGTTCCTTAAATAAATAAATAAATAAATAATTGTTTCAATAACATTAAATTCAGTGCTTTAAAAACAGAGTCTGAGGGAGTTCTGATGGGGTATCATTTTTAAAATTGCCCTTTTCCTATGAGGGCTGGTTTTATGGTGGAATCGCATGAGCTTCCCCATCCGATAAGACCATATTGTAGATGAGTTTGACAATAGATTTTAATTAGCTGTTCTTAATCTAAAAAAAATTATTGTTTTGAAAAAATAGATTAGTTTATTTTATAATTTTTTGCTCAGATTTTCCACTTGGGGGTTCCAATTTAAGCTTTGATCAATAAATTATTCCAAGGTATTTTATTGTTTGTATTTCCTTCAATTTTGGGCAGTTGCAAGGATTTTCTCGGTTCACGTTTAAACAGTCTTTATGATTTTTTTATGTTAAGGTTTGTATTGAGGTTATCTGTCTGTTTGTTGTGGATTTTGAATTTAATATATTTAGAAAAATGAAACAATACAACTTTGTATAAACCACTTTATATAATGCGTAAATCCTGCCGGTTTCGGAACAAACGTTCCTTCTTCAGGGAAAGAAACTTCTTTATTTTAGAACGTTTGTTCCCAACCGCTTTACGCATTATATAAGTGGTTTATACAAAGTTGTATTGTTTCATTGTTCTATAATGGATAACCACAAAGTCATAGCTACATTAAAAAATATTAATATATTTAGTTTTTTAATCATTTAATGTTAGTGGATTGAATGAAGGCTTTTTTACCCGATTCGTCCCTTTTTCAGCTTTTTCGAATACAGTCACCCACGACTTTCCATGGAAGAGAAGGACTGTGTCATCTGCAAAACTAATGACTGAGCCGTGACTGTTTAGTTCACATAAATCATTTATACATATCAGGAATAAAATCGGGCCTAAGACACTGCCTTGCGGGACTTCATATTGGTTTCGTTTTGGTTGACTTGATTCATTTTGAATCCTGACGAACGACCTTTCTGATATGTAGCTTTTAATGAGGTTCAGTTCACGACCTGAGATTCCAATCTTTTTTAGTTTTTCTAGAAGATATGTGTGATCAGTTGTATTGAAGGCTTTACTTAGGATCTAAAAATATTCCGATACACTTATTTCCATTATCGAGACTATGTTTTATACTTTTTACAATATAGGCGATGGCATCGGAGGTTCCTATATTTTTTTTCTAAATCCGTATTGATTTTCAGATAGTATGAGGTTTGTTTCAAGAAATTGAGTGAGCTGCTTCTGTATAACTTTCTCTACTATTTTATTCAATATTGTTATCGGTTATATATATCCGCTGTATTGCCGGTTTAAAGATGGTATAACAGAACCCATTTTAAGCGATGTAGGAAAGATACCATCCATGATACATCTGTTCACAAGGTGGAGGAGTGGTTGAATTATTTCATCTCTAGTTGATTTAATTATTCTCATTGGGATGCCATCTGATCCTGAAGTGAAGGTTGGTTTCATTGAATCTATAATACTTTTAATGTCATCTGCCGTAACTGTATTTAATTTAAAGGTGACATTATTAGTAAGTGTGTTGTTGATCTCATTATCAGTATAAGGAGGTTTAATGATTTTTTTGGCTAAATTAGAAACCACGTTCATTGGGGAAATATTCATTCACAAATTGAACTATTTCCTTTGCACTTTCTTTCATATTTAATTTTTGATTTGGTGAATCAAGTTTGGTAATATCACTGCTTTTATTGTTGTTTGTGTATGTCATCTCCTTAATAATTTTCCAGACAAGTTTAGGGTAGTTATTTCAGTTTTGAATCTGACGTTTGTAAATCTCTGGCAAATTTTAAAAGTTTGAAAGGCATGTTTCTATGTTTGTAAAGATTTAGCAACGAAAGAGCAAATGGTTTTTTTTTAGTTTAGTGTAATTTTTCTCTGACTTTTATAATTTTTAGAAGTCCTTGAGTAATATCCAAGGTTTTTATTTTACGTTTGTGTGGAGTTTGTATAGTGAATGATTCTGAGCATTTATAAATATATGTTTGAACAATGCTTGTAAATGAGTGCCAGCAATTAGAAAATCATTAATTTTAAATAGTTCTCCCCAATCTTCCAATTTTAATAAATCATTTAACCCGTTAATATTAATTCTATTTTTGACCATTGTGTTTTTAATATATCGATCGTCCAATTGATTTTTTTACAAGAAAGACTAACATTCCTGGGTTACGAATAATCCAAAAATGTTTGAAAATCTCCTACCACCAAAGAGCGGTAAATAAGGCTTGTGGCGAGATGGAGGACCTAGCCAGCAGATGAATCGAACACGCGACGCTTGGGTGCGACCCAAACGCGATGTCAACTTAGCCACTGACCGGTCAACAACCACTGATTAGTTAGACATCTCCGAAAAAAATTAATTTGAGTTAAGTATGCAGTTATATGTAAAAGTATATTTATGAGTAATCTGGTACAATTCTCGAAACTTGTGGTACTCGTAAATTTAACCAAATTTTGATACTTTCTGGGTCACTAGTAGGATATTTCAAAACTTCATATTAATGTACCGGACCGTTATTAATTTATAGCATATATAATATGTAAAACACAGACACATGTAAAAATAATATTTGATTTATTTATCTCAAAACTTAGTATTTGGAGATATCTGACTAATCAACTGGACGATCGACATATCTACTTAATTATTAACTACATCATATTTATTGTAGCTTTAAAAACATTACGGAATTATACAATGTTTCTATAGAAACGTAATATTTCAATGACGATTCCTTTTTCAAACGTTCTTCAGGAGGTAGGTACCATAATCAATATATTATAAAAGAAAGTGTATTCCAACGTGAGTGCCGCTAAAACTCAGAAACGAACCCCGGTGCGATCAAGGAAGTTATATGGTGTGGTATCCCTCTATCGATGATATCGATGTGTTTAACACAAACCTTGATAAATTCACAGCATGCATATAAAAAATAACACTATTGAATGCCACATGTTTAACTAATAACTTAATATTTTATTGATTTCTGTATTTCTCTTTTTTATTTTTAGTATCACCACATTTATTTTTAGTATCTCTCCTACTTTTAGCAGTTCGAATTCAAATAAAATCACTTCCTGAAAGTTATTATTGATATCCATCAAAATTTAAATGTAAACCCTTGAAAAATTTCATTTATCACTTTTTGTAGATTTAAGTAAGAAGATGCACTTTATCAGAATTGTTTATATCAGGTATAGGTATTGTTGTGTATTTTTGTATTATAGTTCTCAACTTCAGTTTGTCGTTATTTTATTGGTCAATGACATACATATTATTATCACTGTCATTTATGAATTTATACAGATTGTTTATAACGCTAATATATAAAATAAAATAAAATATCCCCCATGTAACAGACGGATCAGCGTCTTCACAAGAACTGAAAAATAGTACCGGGTCTCAGTGCACGAACAGGATGATGATGGTAAAAATAATAAGAAACTGACCTCCCGTGCACCCAGTGCCTGATGAGTGAAGGACACTGGATGTGCCTGTCCTTCTGTCTGATCCTGGCACCTGGCGGTTTGCCTAGAGTAGGGCCGGCTCGTCTGGAGGAGGTAGGCACCAGGACTGAAGACAGGCAGAAGTCGGCGGGAGGCAGTAGTTGGGTGATGAAAAACTTCCGAAGAATAATAACACGAGTTGTCAAGTAGAGATGAACTGATTTATTATTGGAAAAGTGGCTCCTTTTACACCCTAATTTAGGGCAAAAGGCGGTCACGTGGTATAAATTTGGGGTGGGGGTTTGACCACGCCTGCCAGTATATAAGGGCAGTTTTTCTGCGGGCCACCTATTTTGCCAACTGTTTCTCTAAAACTGGTCGCTTAAATTGCATTTTAAAAATAATTATATAGGTTACAATGAGTGTTTACAATAAAATGTCTTAAGTCTAACATGGTTACATAAGTGTGGTTTATCATTAGATTTTTGTTCCGGTGAGTTTAAGTGGATTTTAAGATGATTTTACAAGTTGGTGGTAGGTATTTAGCGTTTGGCTAATTGTGGAAAGTTAAATTGAGAATCTAGTATTTTTCCCAGGTTCCTCGCAAGACTAGCTACTGAAACCTGTTTGTCTCATCGTCTTGCGAGGTCCCTGGAATTTTAAAATGGGAAAAAACGGATTCTAATAAGAAATTTTTCTAAGTCCTTTTTTTTTGACAAAAACGCATATGGCGTTGGTAGTTTACGGGTCAGAGGCTTAAGCTCTATTTCCCTGAATGCCCGGCAGGACTCTGCAATGAAATGTGTTTATTTCATCGTCCTGCCGGGTGTGTAAGTTGAATAAATTGAAAATATACATTTTTGTATAGGAGGCACGGTTGCCTTGATGGTGGGATAAATATTGGTCTGCTTCCCTGTTGGGGCTAAACAGCGAAGCGGCAGCCTGCTACTCTCTTCCTAGGAGCCGGAATAATTGCTCTTCCTAGTGGAAAGGGAGGAAAAGCAGTTTTTCTCTTCCTTGGAGCCGGAATATTGGCCCTTGCTTGGGGCTAAATAATAAAAAGTAATAAGTTGTTTAAATAATGAGTTTAGAATGTCTCCCGGTGGCAACCTGGCACGCAAGCTTTATTTGTGGCACCGGGGCATTGTACATAAAAAAGGCATGAAAATGATAAAATATATAAGAATAAAACGAGGGTGCGTAATACGTCGGTTACACCCCATCTGCGAAGGACATTACCGTTTTTACCAGAAGGGCATGCTTTTGAAGATATAAGGGCTGGAAGTTTCACACTCTAGAAATTTCTCGAACAATCCAGAACATTCGAGAGCATTCTAAGACATTCCCAAACATCCCGAAACATTCTAAATGTTGGGGAAAGTTCTGAAACAGTCTGGAACGTTCTGGAACATCTCGGAACATCGCAGATCATTGTGGAACATTCCAGTACACTCCAATGTTTGAGTAAATGCGAATAACAATCACTCAAAAACCACGAAGATTTCATATTTTGAAATAGATTTTATGAACCATTAAAACAGCCACCATCTTTTGTAACCGAACAAATTTATAGACAGGTGAAATGCAAAACAATCGCGTTAAAACAAATAAAAAGCACAGGGAAGTCCTTTGTTGCGCTCTTAAAGCTATCTCCACACGCAGCTATAAAAGAAGTAGCTTGGCCTATTTCAGCATATCGCTTGCCATATATTCCCATTGGGAATGTACGGCGAGCGATATGCCAAAATACACCAAGCTACATCTTTTAGCTGCGTGTGGCGATAGCTTTATTTGTTAGATTAATCTACAATATTTGTTGTAACTGTAGGTAATATAAATTTTTAAGGTGATAAAATGTTTAAAAGATACATTTGTAATCGAAGTACATTATTATTATGTCTTTTAATAAAGGTAATGCCCTCGAGAATGATATCAGGGATTAATATGATCAGTGTTATCGCACTAATCACACAATCTTATCTGTGGAATGTTCGACTAACCAAATGATAGCAGTGTTGTGCTTCTCAGAAAGTGGGTCGCCCGGCTAAAAAATAAAAAGAATGTAAAAATCTATTTGGACTTTTTAATAAATAATTCAATTAATCGAGATGAACAACGCACTTTGTGCACATGAGAACCTTCCATTTTTTAATAGTTTTTTTATTACTTTATCCAAGTGTCACTCGATTACGTTTACTAGAAATAAAAATAAAATAACCTATCCTTACAACTTGAATAACAAACCTTTAAAATATTTGTCTACATGTAAAGATCTAGGTGTTCACTTGGATAGCAAACTAATATTTGATAAGCACATCGAATACATTATATCAAAATCTTATAAGATGCTAGGTTTTCTTTTAAGAGTATGTAAAGTTTTTAAAAGTGCTAAGACTCTGGAAATATTATTCTGTTCATTGGTCAGAAGTCCACTGGAGTATGCTTCCACCATATCGAATCCTCAATATAAGGTATACATAGATTTAATAGAGAGTATACAGAATAAATTTTCGAAATATTTACTCAAGAAATACAACAAAACTTCAAATAATATGTTATCTTTACAAAAAAAGACGCACACTGTCAGATCTGATGTTTCTACATAACCTGCTTAACCCGTCTAATCACAGGAGACCCAAGTTGTCCCAAAACATCATATGCCGTTATAATAACAGGAGACCTAGATTGTCCCAGAGCGACAGTGCATTATTAAAAGTTAGATATCTCTCTTCCTGTCATGCGAATATTTGTGATTTCTTTTATGTTAGAAACGGAATGAAATAATACTTCTCATTGTCTTAGAATTATATATGCTAGGTTTTTCAGATATTTTACAAGCCCGATCAAAAGTGACAGTTTAATTTTTCGCCAATTTGTGACGTATCACACATTTAATTTTAAAATAAAATTGTATGAAAGTGATAAAAAGTGAGGTGACAGTTTTATTACAAATTTTATTTAGAAAAGGAGTCTGTATTTTAAATTTTAAGCTTATTCTATTTTATTTACTTTAATTCGAATATTCGCAGGAATGCATTTTTTAGCCAATTTAAATTTCCAATATTAAAATTATAATATTTAGAAACAAAAATGTTGATTTCTAATAAACACACCGGAAAGATTATTTTATCTAAATTTTAGAACAATTTTTGTTTTTGCAAAAACGTTAAAAAAAAAAACAATAAATAAGAACATTTAAAATGCATGGGAAGAACCAGGAATTTTGCGCGCAACCCTTGATAGGCAAAAGTTGACAGAAAATTATTTTCTTATTATTCGAAGGGTTAATAATAAAATAGATAGTCCCGAATTGCTATCTGTCATTGGTTTAAATGTTCCAATGAGGCGTCAGGCGTACCAGGCACACTTCACTTTTTCACATAGGATCCAATAATACTAATGCTGCACAAAACTCACCAATCTCTCGCGCAATCACATCTTATACACACTATGAAAAATTATTACACTTAGACATTTTCCACAACTCCCTGCAAACATACAAAACTAATTTACTAAATTTGTTGGCGTGATATAATTAATTTTAAAACTTCTTATTTACACTTATATTTTCATTAGACTTTAATTACTACTCATGAGCATGTATTTATTGCTATAAAAATACTCATCTTTTCACTAAACTAATTACAATTTGTTAGCATGTAATTCTTGTTCTAAAAAAAAAATCTCTTTTATCTTTGTATACAATTTTCCTTTATATTATTCTTCTCTTTCATTCATTAGTTAAGTTTTAAGAACTGTTCAAATCCCAGGCGTATTATCCCAGATATTATACGGATTTACGTAATAGGTACTAAATCATGTAATTACTTTATTTAACATTCCTTATAACTTGTAAACTTATGTACTGTGTATGTCCTAATAAACAAATAAACAAACCTGCCATCGGTGACGTGAATTTGACTTACATCCCCGATGACCCCGGTCTCACGCACCGGGGTTTTTGACTACCAGTTTTTCAATAATTTACTGTTCATGCTACTTTTCATTGGAAAGTTTATAAAATGATATCTTTTTCTTTCAATAAAACATAGGTATTCCTTAAATCAATTCTTTTTTATTAACATAACACAATATCTTTAGATGCATTAAAATTATAAGATATTTTAACAATATTTGTTTAAACCTAACAATCTTAAATATTTAACGACAAAATCAGTATTCGTCAGTCTTATGACAGTTGAAACATAAATGATAATGCTTATGTTTTTTTATTTTATCTTATAAAATTACCAATAACCATTTATTTGACTTACTTAGTTGGTGATGCCGGTCTAACGCACCGGGTTGACGCCAAAACTCTATAACGTGCGTCCACATCGCTGTCACGGGGTAGAATGGCGGTAGGGGGCATGGAATAAGGCAGCTACTCGAAATCGCAGTGTGATTCGATGAACGGTAAAAAAAATATTACACTTTTTCGAATTACCCGGTCTCACAGACATATACGTCACCAATGGCGTGAATAAAAACTTCCAATTTCAAATCTGTTTTTTCTTCACATGTAAAGGTGTCCCAAAACTCAAAGTTATCCTTTGGAGGGCTGAACTTTATCGGTACTTTAAGATTTAGAGTATAATAGTGAAAACCAACACCTTGACCTTAGATCAGTTTTTCAAGTGCCACAGACACAAAATTTCATATTAAAAAGTCGGATTTACATTATAAAACCACCCATATTAACTAGTTGCATGCGTGTTGTCAATTGTTTGTGTAAATTGCGCAAATGTAGTGTTGTGCAACCTTCTGTACAAGGGCGGATCCAGCTTTGGTGCCAGGGGGGGTCATATAGCGCCAGGGGGGGTCACATAGCGCCAGGGGGGGGGCCACATAGTCGTGGTCAAGTCACAAGAAGTTATAATTTAATTTTGATAATAATAGATACATGTAAAAATCAGGTAGGTAATTTTGATAATAATAGATTCAATAAATATATAAAAACATTATGTTTAACAATTGTAATTACTGGTCCACCTAGGTCCTGGACCCAGCCCAGGGGGGGTCATGACCCCCCCCTCCCCCTGGATCCGCCCTTGCTTCAGTATCTCAGCAACCATGTCACTATCAACATGGAAGCTTTTTATTGCAATACATAATGTTGTTGTACACAACTCTCACGGAATTACAAGGAACACACACATCCGCTCTGCTGAAATGGTTTCGCGAAACGTTTTTACACTACGCAATAAGGTGCATACCACTATTGCTTCTAATTTTGTGGTATACAACTAATGCTTGAAACTATATGTTCACACGTGAAACAAGCAATGCAACTAATGTTATGAAACAACTTGTGCATATTTAGTTGCGTAATGTTAATTTGGCTTTAGATTCTAATTTTCACTACAAAACTCTGATTAGCTACTTGTAGCAACTATTTGAGCAAGCGTTAGCTACTTGTAGCAACTATTTGTAGAAACTATTTGCTATTTGTAGCGACTATTTGACGGCATCCGGGATCAAGGAGTAAGCCTCTCGACTAGCAATCAAGAGGTTGCGGGTTCAAATCCCGACGTGCTATATAAATTAAATAAATTTGATTAAAAGATTAAATAAATTAGATTAATTAATTAATTAAAAGAGCAGGTGGAACTCTTGCTAGGTATTCACATTAAAAAAAACTTGCTTTGCTCACATCCAAGATAAAACTAATCGCACCTTAAAAGAATGTACCACGCTAACAAGGCAAGTTTTGTAAAAAAATTTGTCATTATGTCTAGTTTTTCAAAATGTTAAAATGACAAAACATATCTGATGATTTTGTTATTTAAAAATTTGAGTGCGCAGGTAACATGAGAGAAGTGTAAGAATAACCGAGGCGGCAGTTTGGGAATCGCTGGTCTTATCTAATCGATATTCAATACAATAAAAATATTATGATAAAAACCTTATATTTTCAGACTCAGCGCAAATCTCGGTGCCTCATTTATTATGATTAAAAACGTAACGAATACGGCCACTGGAGGCTGCCAGTAATTTGTGTGTCAGTGTAACATTGTGTTGTGTGGTTGTTGGTTGCAGTTGAAGGCAGCAGCAACAGTAGCCTATGTAGTGTAGTTTAGTGTTATTGAAGTGCCACTGACAATGGAAGCAGATAAGACCAGTCAGTGTCCAATTAAGAGAGTGGACTTATGGCGGCTCTTATTGAAGGATACCTCCGATGGGGCAGCTGTTGTTGTTCCCCGCTGGTGTTCATTGAAGCAAATAGATAAAAGGTACGATGACGTATATTGCGCCATCCGCTGCAGCAATGTGGAGCTCCTGCGCACACTCCTGGGATCAGTAAGCCCTGAACTCTCGGAGCAACTCGTCTCCGAGTCTTACGAGGAATTACTCGTGAACAATGTCCTCATGGCAGAAGAAATGCATTTATTTGTACAATGCACATTGCTTGATATGCGTTTCTTCTCCAAAGACAACAGAGCGTTTCCTGTTACTCCCTTCGCAAAGAATAATATCCAAGAACGCATCCAAATGCTTGTGGAAAATGTAGCACAAATTAATACTTACAAGGAAGTTAATAGTCACTTTTTATACACGGCCAGGTTTATAGCTCAAAATATCCACATTCTGAAACAACTATTGATGTCGACCTACGACAGGTTGCCCTGGGAAGAAATGGAGTTCTGCTTGGTAAGCTTTGTGTCCGCCCACATTCGACGAGAAGAACTGAATATATTCTATCTGTCTGTACTGAGGAAAGACAGGTTACTTAAAGAATTGGACAAGTTTATGTCTAATCTGCAAGAGTTGGAAAAACACATCGAGTCAACAGACATCCAAAAACTTCGGAAACCAATAAAATTAGGCCGCGAAGACATTGCTGCTACTATCAGTATCAGATACCCGCACTTGTATGCTGACTATAAGGAGGTGAGAGATATTTCCTCGCTTCACATCATGAAGACATACCTAGATGTGGCCTTGCTGACAGACTCCGCTACTAGAGTCGGCCAGTTGACTATCAAGAGAGCCCTCCAGGTTACAGGAGAGCATCTGAAGAACACATTGGACAGCCCCAACCTCTCCCCAGCCGTGAGTGAACTTCTCCTCCTCTCTGCACCCAAAGAAACCAGAAAGGTCCTGCGCGAATTACGCGACTCTCTCTCCAAACCACACATAGAGTCAGGGGACTCTGTACTAGATTCTAACGTTAAAAATGACATTAAAAAAATAGCATCTGTCATAAGTGACATAACATACTTTAAAAAAGTGAACAAAATACAGGACATGTTGAAGGCATTCATCGACAGTGATAGTGTAGTTGAATATCGCGAAATTATAAATGTTTTTAAAAATGTTCATTACGGTATGGATGTCCAAAAATCAGATACGTATACAAAAGACCACAAAAATATTGAAGACCTTTTTAGTAAAATCGAAGATCAATCTCCGTACGAGAAGATATTGGTTGCTGAAATAAAACATGTTCTCGACCAAATAAAATTCCAATATCATTTAACAAGCTTCGACTATAGCCTGTTAAAAAATATGTACACTTGTTCAGTTTATGACCTCAGTACCGATAGTGTTGGCATCAGGGACATGAAAAACATGGCTCGTAGAATCTTAAAAAACTTTCCAGCGCCAAAAAATCAATTAGAATTTGAAAAACACATATTAGAGCTAGGTAGCCTGTTATCAAAATTTTACAACAGTGTATATCTGAGAATTAAAACGGAGATTGCTGACAAAATAACACTTGCGATAGTTAGAATAAATTATGCTCGATCAATTGACAAGGATATTAACTGTATTGATGATTATAGTAGACAATTAGAAGAAATTTTACCAAAGAAAAGGAAAGGAAAGAGTGCTCTAACGAGCGAAGAGATGATAAAAATTGACAAGCAACTCGATATGAATTTTACTGAACTGGAAAGCATCCTAGGACCTGGTGGAAAGAGTTGTCAATTATATAAACCTAATATTTTATCACTCAAAGAAGATATTAACAATAGATTTGTAGTAGAAGCCCTTGTGCTGGATATCATGACCCTATTAGACAGTTCCAACTGTGTTCCCAACAATGTGCTGTATCTAGATGGAGACACGCCTCTGTTGAACGGCAAGTGCTTGCGCAACCACTTGGCTCACGGGAACGCCTTGGTAGACATTCTGCCAACTGATGAATGGTCTGCCGTGTTATTAAATGCCGTGAAACTAACTGAAAGCAAAGACGATTTACTGAAGTGTAAGATCGGGAACATTTTAAAACACAATATCAAACAATTGAGATGGAGATATGAGCGGGGCTCATCTATTCTTGACAAACAGAAGGAAATGTGGAAGTCTCTGCTTGATGGTAACTTTGAGAATTTTGCAATGGCTATCGCGGGAGGAGCTGATATATATTCAAGAAAGGTAGATTTGTCTTCTACACTGCACCATGCTGCGCGAGGACACAATATTGAGACTATCATATTCTTGACTAAACAAAAAATGATTAGCACCGAAGTGAGAGACGTCAATGGTCAAACAGCCCTCCACGTAGCCGCAGCTTTTGGATGTGATGTCATTGTGAAATTCTTAGTAGTAGAAATAGAAAATTCAATTGATCAAGTTGATAATGATGGAAAGACACCGTTACATCTGGCTTGCCAAAATGGCCACACGACAACTGTTTTAACTTTGCTTTTACTGGGAGCCAAAACAAATTTAACTGATAAATTTGAATATTCTCCTTTGCGTTATGCCGTGCAGGGGAATTATTTAGAAATAATCAAAATCTTCTTGGAAAAACTTGCTACTGTGAATGAAAATGCTATTACTGAAAATTTTACTCCCCTTCACACAGCCGGGGGATTCGGTCACTTAGAATTAGTGCGTTACTTGCTGCTGAACGAAGCCGATGTCAATGCTAAGACTCACCAAGGCACCTTTCCATTACACCTGGCAACACAAAATGGGCATCTTTATATTGTCAACACTCTGTTAGAGAAGGGAGCTCATGTAAACCTTAGAGACTACAGAGGAGTTTCTTCATTATTAGTCGCAGTGCAAAACAGTCATGAAGAGATCGTCAAGACCCTCTTGGTAAAAGGTGCATTTGTTAATAACGCAGATTACAAAACAAATAGCACCCCTCTTCACATAGCTGCTTCTATAGGGAATATATTTATCGTAAATCTGCTATTACAACACAATGCCAATGTTAATGCTTTAAGAAAGGATGGCTTAACACCACTTCTTATTGCGGCCATGGGTGGACACGCAGATTTAGTTGACCTCCTGTTGCAAAAAGGCGCATTGGCGGATTCCAGAGACAGCACGGACTTCACAGCATTACATATTGCTGCTTGCTTTGGACATACTTCTGTTGTAGAGACTTTAATAAATGAATGGCGGGCTGACATCCATATCCAAAATAAAGATAAATGGACTCCATTGCATCTGGCTGCACAAGAAGGTCACCTAGGAGTGGTAGATATTTTGCTAGATCATGGAGCTAATGTTCATTTTGTAAACATTAAAGGTTACACAGCCCTGCATATCAGTGCCGGAAACGGTTGTGATGCAATTTCAGAGGCTTTGATTAAGAAAGGAGCTAAAGTGAACTGTACAGACGAAATTCATAATACACCATTACATGCTGCTGCTACTAAAACTTGCAATGATAAAACTATCCAAATATTGCTAAAGCACGGCGCCAACGTTAATGAGACAGGAGAGTTTAAAAGAACAGCGTTGCATATTGCATCATTAATTGGTGATGTTCCAATGATTGAAGCATTGCTCCAGAAAGGTGCTGATGTGAATGCTGAAGACAAAGAAGGTTCCACCGCATTGCACCTGGCTGTCTATGGGAATCACAAGGCGGCTGTTGAGGTTTTGTTGGACAATGAGTACAAAGCCAAAGTTAACCTATTAGATAATACCAATTCTTCCGCATTATGTTACGCAGCAAGAAATAACAATAAAGATCTTTTGGATAAATTGATTAAAAAAGGAGCAGATGTTAATGTTGGCGGAGGTAAACTTTTGTTAATTGCAGTTAAAGCAGGGCATAGACTTATAGTTGAAGCTTTGTTGAAGAATAAAGATGTTTACATCAATATTAAAGATCAAAACGGATTAAACCTTTTATACGTGGCTGCTGAAAGTGGTGATGGGCTAATAGCCAGGGCGCTGATAAAGAGAGGAATCAAAGTTGTAGATTGCATGCAAAACCCTTCGCCCTTATTCATTGCAATAAAGTATGGACACACGGAGTTTGTAGAAGTTTTGCTCGAAAATGGAGCCAACCTCAATTCCACAAATCCAAATTTCTCACCGCTACATTACGCAGTATTCATGAACAAGCCCGATATTGTGAAAATGTTGCTGCTCCGGGAAGCAAACTTTAATAACAAAGATACATTGCCATTAGAGCTGGCAGTTACTAATACCCAAATGAAAAATACCTCATTACTGTTGCAACAAGAAGGTTGGATTAATGAGAGAGGGAATGAAAACTGGACATTACTGCATACTGCGGCAAAAGCGGGTAATCTTGAGGTAACAACACTCTTGGTAGACCGAGGAGCTGACATAAATGCTAGAGACAGTCTAGGTTTCAAACCAATCCACATAGCCGCTAGACACGGCCACCAAAACATATTGGCCTTCTTCTTGGAGCGTGAGATGTGCATTGATGATCGAGGATGCAATGGATGTACCCTGATGCATTGTGCTGCGGTGGGCCGGCAACTAGGAGTGGCTCAATACTTGATAGACAAACATGTTGATATTAATTCCATTGATTTAGAAGGCTTCATGCCTATTCACTGTTCTGCTGAAAAGGGACACATAGACTTGGTCAAATTGTTATTAAAGAGCGGTGCAGTGTATGACGCCCGAAACAAACTTGGCAGAACTCCTTCAGATTTGACTAGTAGTCCAGATATTAAAGAACTGTTAGAGTCAATTGGAAAACTATTTAAGGCCCTCAAAAAAAATGATGATGAGATGGTTTGCACTTTGGTTGAAGACTTGACAAATTATTTAGATGTGAAAAATTCTCACAATTCGACACTTTTACACTTTGCTTCCTGGAAAGGCTTTCAGCAAGTTTGTGATATTTTATTAAAGAGCAAAGCCAATTCCAATATTGTTGGAAAAGGCGGAAATGCTCCTTTACATTACGCAGCCAAATACTCTCATCCAGGAATAGTAGAATCTTTATTGAAAAACGGTGCAGCACATAACCTCAAAGCGGACAATACAAAGACTCCGTTGGATTTTGCTACACAAAAAGATATAAAATCCTTACTGCAATTAGTTGCACGCTGTTTCCAGAAAGTACGATCCTGCAATCTTACATTAATTGAAGATATAAACACAATAAGCAATGTAGAAATCATAAAGGCAGTGATGAAGGCTCGTGACACCGATGGTAACACGCTTGTGGTTGTTGCTATGAAAAATAAATTCCCCGACATAGAAAAGTTAAAGCAGATTTCACAGCCCAATGTTCTTGAAAATTTATCACTGGTAGATTCAAAGATTACATCTGAAAGATTCACAGAAGCCCTGGATATTTTAGAACAGCTGCTGGATAAAAGAATTGAAATATTGGGAGAGGATAATCCAGGAACGTTGGACTTTCGTTTCATAATAGCGAAAATATTGTTAAAACAGTCTAAATATCTCAAAGCCATACCCATGTTGGAAGATATCTCGAAGAGAATGGAAAAAAATTGTCCTGACCACTCCCTGGAGGTCAGGGGTGTTTTGGCTATGTGTTTACGACAGCATGAAAGGATCAATGAAGCATGGGATATTCTCCAGGAAGTTATGTTGAGGCAACAAGAGCTACTGGGCAAAGGGCATGAGCTACTAATGCAAACTAAATCCCACGCAGGTCTTGTGCTCAAGGACCTGGGGAAGTATGAAGAAGCCTTGCGCTTGTCCACGCAAGCTTACACAGGTTTTAATAAGAAGTTTGGTGCCTGTGACCCAGGTACCCTTTCTACACAATATAACATTGCCGAGATTTTTGTTGCTCAAGAGAAGCACCATGAAGCTTTAGCTATGTTTCAAATTGTTTACAAAACCTATGAAAATACTTTCGGACCAAATAACTCTGAAACTCTCAAAGCCAGACGCGCTATAGCAAATGTTCTTATGAACCTAAACCAACTTGATGAAGCAAAGCTAATCTTTCAAGATGTATTAGCCATTCAAAAGAATGTGCTGGGACTCAATCATGAGGACACTGCTAATACTCAAATACTTATGACGGAACTATATAAACGTCAGCATAACCTTTATGATTGTGTGAAGATTCACAAAGAGGGGTTGGTTGCGAGGAATGCCATCTTTGGTCCCAACCAACCAGATTGCTTCCTACATCTGGATAGATGTTACGATAATTATAAAAATCAATTAAAATCAAAAGCGGGTATAGACTTCATCTTTGGTCCTCCTTCTAATGCTGATTTTCTAATAGCAGCCAGAAAAGGGGATACGGGTGAAGTTTGTAAATTAATAGAGAAAGGATCAGACGTGTTCGCTGTGGATGACAAGGGAAGAACGGCGCTGCACTTTGCCGCCACAGTGGAGGTTATGGAGCTGTTGCTGGATAGCGGAGCTGACGCTACTGCCGTGTCACAGAAGGGGAACACCCCCTTACACGTCGCCACACGTAGAATTTGCGGACAAATGGTTCGTCTCTTGCTGCAGAACGTAAAGAAAACCAAACCTAAAGGTTACCATAAGTTTATTAACGCTAAAACTGTAGTGGGAGGTTCCACAGCTTTGCACGTTGCCGTTAAGAAGGGAGCCGCCGATATTGTGAGTTGCCTATTGGAGCACGGTGCGTGCTACAATAGTCGAGACAGAAGCAAGAATCGCACGCCTCTGCAGCGTTCGGGCAATCCCTCTATCACCCGACTGCTGCGTTTAGCCGAGAAAGTGTTTAAGATGGCGAGGCGGGGCGGCACTGTGCTTCCTCAGGGAGACGAGAGGCATTTGGTGGCGGTGTTGAACTCAAGAGATACAGAACACAGGACACCCTTGCAGCTGGCTGCAATTAATGGCCACACCGCCACTGCCAGAATTTTTGCCGCACTTTTACAAAAACACTGGATTAATCTACAGCAGGACTGGCCAAACTCCCCGTGGCTCACAGGGTATATGGTGCCTTTTGGGCTCTTTGCATTTCTGTCAGCAGTACTTTTATTCACTTTGTACGTAACTTATGATTGATTATTTTAGCGCCCTTGAGGTGATTTTTCACAAAAACGGCGCTGTACAAATCATGCAAATATTAATATTAACTTTTAACATGAACTAAACATTGTTCAGAAGAGGGGGAGGGGAGAGCGAGAGGGGGAAGAGGGGAGGAGTGGTGGGGGGAGTGAGAGGGGGGAGGTGGAGGAGGTGGAGGAGGCGGAGTGGGAACCCCCTAATACCATGCGGATGAAGCCGCGGGAAAAAGCTAGTACTAGCATATAAGTACAAAAAATACGCTTTAAAAAAAATTGTTTTATCTCCATACTAACTTATTAAGCTATTTTGAACTTAATTTTATGTTTTAAATTGGCAAAGCACAAAATATTGTAATCTTATAATAAATATCATTTCGGGGGACCAACTGTCGGGTCACCATATTTAAAAGTAAAATAATAATGTGTCTTTCAAATATTAAATACATTTTTTTTTTTTTTTTTATTAAAGCGACTATATAAAAAAATTTACATACAAAATATAATGGTAAAATTAAGATATATATATAAGTACATGTAGGATTACAAAAGATTTTTTAAATATTTATATTGAGGGATCAGTAGGATTTATAGGTTCAATTAGAAATGCCACAGAGCCGAACCCTCTGATATGAAAATATCTGGAGTCAGTGAATTATATTCCCATTTGGTCTCTAGTAGGTTGACATGTTGTTCTTGTATTGTTTTGTATTTATAATACTTATATAGTGCAATTGCATAGCGTGGATTCACTAGATGATCATCTGGGGAAGTGTAAGTGGAAGTGGAAGGGTTTAGTTTTTCCTTCTTTTTTTTTTTTTTTTTGAAACATGTTTTATAAACTTTCATTCGCTTTTAATTTAACGATAATATTATATGCTACCATTAATTTATAAATTGTAATATTCAGAGTTCACTCCTAAACTAGTCCCAGCGAAAGCTCGTTCGGACATCATCGACATTCTTCCTCTTCCTTTTCATGCGTCTTGTTGGAAAACGAAAAAAAAAACAGAAGATACTAGAACGATGAGTTCACATACAATCTCTCGCTGGGAGAGAGAATCGATAGTAAAATTATATAAATTGAACAATTGAACTCATCTGTGTACCGACTCCAGCTGGAGAAGTAATTTATTATTAAATTTGATATTTTTTCTTATAACACTGAAAAGTACGTAAACTTAATTGTTTTTTTTTTTCATTTCTTTGTCTATAAAATTTAATTTTGTTACTCAATAAACTTGATAAATAATGCTGTTATTTTTGCTAGTACATATTCCTTTTTGAATTTGTTTAAATTGTATTTGTAGTTGAAACATGTGTGTGTGGTTCTCCGCCTCACTGGGGTCACTAGACCATATCTGTTCTGAGACGGAGAGCAATACATGCATACTATTTTATATACAAAATGGTGTAAATATCGTTACACTTTACTAAATGAGTTCTATAATTTCAATACCCGCTATATCCGATTTTTTGACAAAATGATCATGACATCTTGTTCACATTTTTGCGAGGAACAAGACTAACCTAAAATTGAGTTTCAAAACCTCCCTTACGACGACTAAAAACCATGTTAAAACTGCGAGTGAGAAACAAAACCCGCTACATCGGAATTCAACAAATCATGAGCAGTTATTTTGCCAAGATGGCGGGTGTAGAAAAACGCCCCTCAGGTCAGTTGAGTTTCAAAACCCTCTATATTCCATATAAATCACGAAGTGAGTATCAAAATCCGTTATATCCATTTTATTTATCCAAATTATAGAAATATTTCTAGACATACATTGACAAATGAACACTTTTCGAATGTATATTACTCCAATTCATTATATAAAAATGAAAAATGCAATTTTTTATTTACGCTACAGATGTGACAGTTTTTTGCAGTTTTCTCCGAAACAGTGAAAGTTGATATAGCGGATATTGAAATTGAACGACTGAAATAAAAAATTATAGCCAAAAAACTTTCAAAACTATGCAATATCTTTTCCATTGTTTTTATTATTTTGGTAAACCTTCGAAATCGCTGGACATATTTTTGATTTAATTTCCAGAATTCCGCCCAAACTAGTGCCTTTTTTTTTTATTGTACGACAGACAGGTGAGTCCAATTACGGTACAAGCCTTACTAATAAGCATAGATTAAATGGTATAGTATACGCCAAACTTTAACACCAACTTTTTTTTTTTTTTTACATTAACACCACACAGGAGGCCCTGAGGAAAATAATTTCCCTCAGGGCCTATGTCATCATTGTTGATGCTGTGTGGAGGGTCTTTTCGAGGAAAGGAAGGAGTGAACATGGGTCTTGAAGAGACCCATGTTGTAGGAGGGAGGAAACACAGAGGCCGGCAAATCGTTCCACAGCCGAGCCGTTGAACTCAAGAACGAGTCATAGAAAAGACCCGTTCTCATGTGAGTAATGTCAACCGTGTACAAATGTTGGGCGCGTGTTTGGCGTGTTTCCCGACTATGCACCGGTGCCGAGGGGATCAATGATGCTAGTTCCTCGGAGCATCTTCCATTGTAATACCGGTAGAACAAGGACAGCATTCCCACCTGACGCCTATGCTCTAAAGATTGCAGTCTGTCTGTTAAGATGGGAGAATCTATCAAACGGACCGCCCGTTTCTGCACAGAGTCAAGGGTTTTTTTAAGGTATTTTGGAGCTCCAGACCAGAGGTGGCTGCCAAATTCAACCGTGGGGCGCACTTGCGATTTATACAGGGTTAGCAGTTGGGTACTATTAAAGAATCTGCGGGCCCTGTACAGTACGCCCAGTTTCTGAGAGGCTAACTTAACTCTGGTTTCGATGGAGCCCCCGTACCTGAGCTGGTCACTTAGAGTTACACCAAGCATATCAATGGAGGTCCTGTTCGGAAGGTTGCTTCCGTTGAAGGAGACTAGATTTTCATTTCGATCCCTTTTAGACGTTATCAGACATGATTGGGTCTTTGAAACATTAAATTCGACGAGGTTATTCTTACCCCAAGAGAAAATACTCTCGAGGTAACCGTCCATTCTTTGCTTCAAAGCCCTCCGAGCTATTGGAGTTTGTGTGCCCTTTGGGGGCTTGTCAAACAAAAAGCTATCATGGACTGTACTGTCATCCGCGTAACAATGAATCGGTGCACATGACAAGAGGTCATTGATGTGCAACAGAAACAAAGTCGGTGACAGAACTGATCCCTGTGGGACGCCAGCATTTATCGAATGCGAAGAAGAGGTGAAACCGTCAGCAACCACCTGAATCGACCTCTCCCTCAAAAAGTCGGCAATCCACTTACACAAGGATGCGGGAAGTCCGTAAGAAAGCAGTTTGTTGACAAGCCCTCTGTGCCAAACCCGGTCAAAGGCCTTGGAAATATCCAGTGTAACCGTTTGGGTCTCACCAAAACGTTCCAGGCACCGCCCCCAAACATGCGTCACATACGCGAGAAGATCACCGCACGAGCGGTTCCGCCGGAATCCGTATTGACGGTCGTTAATAATTTTGTTCTTCTCGAGGTATGTGAGCAGTTTGTCGTTGATCACACATTCCATTACCTTAGACAGAACTGATGTGATCGCTATGGGGCGGTAGTTGGCTGGGTTGGAGCGGTCACCCTTCTTTGGAATAGGGAACTTGACTTTGATAGAGAAATCATCGCAATAGGCGAGGATAAGTTCAGAAATGCAGCATGCCTCCCCACCGACGCCTTTCTCTGTCGCACATATCTTTTACGCTTCTTTCTCTTTCGCTTACAGTCATTGTCAAGTCATATACCTGCGCGATAATGTACCAAGTTCAGGGCGGTGTTAAAGTTTGGCGTGTACTACAATAACGTCTCTTCTAGACCTTTCTTGTGTTAAAGTATCAGATATACCAACATAACAAAATGACAGAAATTGTTGGAAATGGCCGCCTTCTCATATGACGAAAGCAAATTTTCATTTTACGTATTTAAAATTTTAAATGTAGTATTTTCCATCTCCCTGGATGCAAATAGTTGTATTTTATAGTAATTTAAAGGTGAATCAAAGGTTATTTCTAAAAAACATTTTTATTAAGCGTGTCCAGCAATTTCTAAAGTATAAGTAGGTACCATTATTTTTTCCTGCCTTACTAAACATATTTTACACATTTTTTACTTAATTTTTACTATTTTATTATTACTTTGTTATTTTTCTTACATTATAAGTATATAATATGTAGTAACTTCATTACAGCCCATCTAACAATGTGTAGAATTATACCAAACCCTCTTTGTTCTCATATTGTAATATTGTTCTATAACATGCTCTCTCTTTTCATGTAAAAGTCTCATGGGTATATTTAGCCACTAATTAATGGAATAAAAAAAAATGTTGTTGAAAACATGGTTACAGTATCATTTAATATAAAATTAAATTATTTTTTTTTATAATTTAACTGTCTTTACACATTGTCAAATTGCTTTTATACAAAATTTTAAATAATAAATTCACTTACTTACGTTTATTCAAACCTGTGTTTAATTATTTTATTAATAGATCATAATACAACTATAGTATATAATACAAGTAACATAAGACAAGTATTTCTATTCCTCTATCACTGTCTCACTCCCTCGCACATTCCTGTCGCCTCACAACATCAGACAGAGTCACTGAATTAGAAGGTGACTTCCGTAGCAGAGAGGTAAGAAAGCTCCTTGGCTCTGGAACCAGAGAGTTTAAAACCTGACATGGACAAGACAATTTTATTCAATTTTACACTTTTTATTAAAATTTTCTTCTTTCTGGACTAGAATCACCACCTCCTGGCAGTAAGTGAGTGACTGTGCTCCTCCATGGGATGGTGGTTACAGCTCTTGGTGATTGGTCTAATTGTCCGTGATCTAATGGTCCGGTGATTGTCTGCAGTTCCCTTTGATAGCTGCTCTTGCGCTGCGATCTTCAGAAAACGCGAATCCTTCGCCTTTCCTTTTTCTCTGTGGTGATGATGGTCCTGTTCTTCCTTCTCGTGGCTATAGAATATGCAAGTCACCCGCCTTGTTACGGTGACTTAGCCCGCCGTCGCCTTGTAAATATTATTGTTGTCCTCGTTGATAAACAATAACAAAATATTATATCAGTGAAACTTGTAAACGACTTTGGCTGCGCCAGATGTAATGTACTTCAAAATCTCTAAGATGGGGATAACTTGCTGTGTGTTCAGGAGTCTTCAATTAAGCTTGTAGTTCGTCAGGAGTACAAGTGTATTACTGTGGTATTGTGTTTACAATGAATATCTACTCTGACTATCTAGGTTCGGCTAACTTTGTAATAGTTCGGGGCTGGACCCAAATGAGTGACATCTGTTGCAACAAGTCTCAACTATAAACACTACTCTCGATCTTACACGGCAGTGGGAGTATTCACATAAAAAAAAAATTTAAATCACGGTTTAAGTGGGGAAGAGGAAAGGCTATTCAGGCCTGGTCGCTAAACAGAGCTAAAGCCATTGCAAGCAACGTTTTGATTCTGAATGGTGGCCTTTCATCAGGGCGATACTGAGAGTCCAAATCAGTTGAAGAAATAATAAAAACAAATTAAATAAATTCAATTATAAAACCATTTATTGTGGCTAACAAGAAATAATGACAAAGAAAAGAAATCAACTCTTTACACAAGCAATACATTTCAAATCCTTAAGATGTAAAATAAGTTATAAATTATTTATTTATTTATTCAATAATAACATAGATATTATCAAACATTTATAGTTATTTGTGACAATCAACATTATAACAACTAGCTTCGTGCTTTAAATATAAGTAAAGGTTACCTAGAGTCAGTGGCGTAGCTAGGGGGAGGGGGAGCGGCCCGCCCCGGGTGCCACCCATGCTAGCTACACCACTGACTAGAGTGAATGAATTCCAGAAAGAACAACGTACAACGTATATAATATTCTAATTGTTTTCAAAATATCAAAGTTTCCCTCTGCTAACACCTAAAGCGGTACAACTTTCTTGTGATAATTCATTGTACGTTTTCCAGAACTCTTTCTAGAAGTCATTTTTATCATAATGCAACCATATCATAATTGAGGTTGGGTAAAAAATCTAAATACAAATTTTATATTTATTTTTTAAGAAGAAAAACACTGATTTACATCGACGCTCCCGAAGAACAATGTCGCAACTGTTCAAAATAGAAAATCGTTTTGTTGGCTTATTTTAATTTCCTTTTGATGATTTAAAGTCTGTATTTTCGGAATTTTGAATGAAATTAAATGATTTGCAAAATTATCAAAACAACACAATATTTCTCGATGTCATAAACAGTAAAAATGCAAAAACGAAACTTTAAACAACTCTACTGCAAAACTACAAAATAGCTTATCTGACATTGTTTTCAGGACTGTCGACATGTAAGGAAAATATTTTTGAAAAACTCCTACAACCATCATTGTATGTGGGAAATGTTGCTTGAGCAATGATGGAGGACTTTGTTACCAGAACAACCACTAACCGGATATAGTTATTTAATGATCAATTGAAATGCAAACTTGTTCTGAACTCATCAAAATGCCAACCCTAGTTTTGTATGGGTCCTCTTCTAAATGGTACTGGGTCGATTTTTGATAGGGTCGAGAGTACCCGCTCCTGGATCAGGTCGAGAGGACCGTTTTTTGATTGGGTACTTTCGATTGATGTAGGTAAGAAGTATTTAAATGAAAGGCTATTTTACAATCCAGGTATCTACCATCTCTATTTCTCTGTGACGAAAACGAGATTCGAGATGTCCGATCTACAAAATTCATACATCCATGGTGGCTCGCCACAACAGACCCATCACAGGGCAAGAGTGCTGACGATTGAATCTTTGTGAAAAAATAACCCGATTACTCATTGGTGGTTCGTGAGCAGTTTACAATGGAAAATTAGTTCGCGATCGAACCAGAACTATTTTTTAGATGCCTTTACATTATTTGGTCCAAACATTAGTGTTTAGTGACAAGATCTGGATAGCAAGGAACTTCTCAATCATCTTTTCTCACCCCCTTCAGAATAATGTGAATTTGTCATATATTACACCTGTAATAAAACACCAAGCAATTTTTTAAGGGGAAAAACATTTCATTACAGTTCTGGCAACAACTGCTATTTCTATTTAGAGGAAAATGCCTTCGCAGTAAGTAGAAAAATACCTCAAAACATTTTGATTTTATTGTTTTTATCTATTTTTATTCTAGAAGATTTGGTGCAGCTATAATGTAAATCTTGAAGGTGCTAAAATATGAAAAAGAATATATTATACATTACGAGGGCCATCTGTTTCAACGCCTGCTAAAGTTAAAGAAATTGCTAAAATTAAATTTCACAAAAATATGTTTTTCAATCAATTTGATGATTGCTTTACATCTCTTTTAACTTTTGCTTTTATTTTTGGAAAACCGATAGTTACTGCGCCATTTTGAAAGATTTGACAATTCTGTTATAGATCAGGTACAAAATTGCACGATTCAACATTGATTATTATTAATCATAACTAATATTATAGAAGATCATGATGACCAAAAGTATACTTGAAACGGCACATGGTCGTGTTTAACATCCTTGTTACTTTAACTGACGGTAAAATTTTTAATTTAGCTCATGATTTAGCTTTCTGTTGAAACAAACGGTCCTCAAATAGTTTAAATTAATCATCAAAATATATTATTATTATGCATTTTACTTGAAGTATCAGCTTTTAAGCGTGATAATGTAAAAATTAATAATTTAAATAAAATGTTGTAATTTATAATAATATGTGAAAACATAAGTAGAAGTAATATGTAACATTAAATTCATCATCATCATCATCTGTGGCTCTACAACCCAGGTCGGGTCTTGGCCTCCAGCAGAGCCTGCCTCCATGACTATCGGTGTTGTGCTGCGTTGCGCCAGTTTCGGATGCCGATGGTGCTTGCATCCTTCACCACTCCATCCAGCCATCGAAGCTTTGGTCTTCCAACTCTTCTCCGACCCCCAGGTGCACCATCCATAATTCGCTTTGGAATATCTCCTTCGCTCATTCTCTGGATATGTCCAGCCCACCTGAGTCTTCCAGTTTTGATTTCCTTGGAGATATTAGGGTCCTCGTAAAGATCGTATAGCTCCTGGTTGTATCTGATACGCCATTCTCCATTATCACAGACTGGGCCGTAAATCCTTCGCAGCACCTTCCTTTCAAAACTTTCTAGGGCTCCTTCATCACCCTTACTGATTGTCCAGCATTCCGAACCATACATAAGAACAGGTCGTATAAGGGTCTTGTAAAGCAGGACTTTAGTTCTTCTGGTAAGGTGGCGAGATTTCATATGCTTCTGTAGCCCAAAGTAGTATCGATTTGCAGCTACTATTCTTCTTTTGATTTCGCTGGATACATTGTTGTCATTTGTCACCATAGTACCGAGATATACAAACTCGTTGACAGTTTCAAATGTATAATTATCTATCTGTATACTTGGTGGTTTCTGGCGTCCATGTACGGGCATATATTTTGTCTTCCCCTCGTTGATGACCAATCCCATGTTCCTTGCCGACGTAGCTAAGCTTTTAAACGCCGATTTTAGTTCATATTCTGAGCGTTCGATGATATCTATATCGTCAGCATAAGCAAGGAGCTGAACAGACTTGTTAAAAATATGGCCTGTGGTTTGTATACCTGCATTTCGGATGGCCTTTTCCAGCGCTAAATTGAATAAAATGCAGGCAAGTGCATCTCCTTGTCTTAGTCCATTGAAGGTCTTTAGGGTGTCTGACAGATCCTGTTGTATTCTGACTCGGCACTCAACATTAGACATTGTGAGCCTTACTAAGTTTACCAGTTTTCTTGGGATATTAAATTCATCCAAGGCTCTGTACAGTCTTTCTCTATTTACCGTGTCATAGGCAGCCTTAAAATCTATGAAGAGATGGTATGTATCAACATTAAATTCTATTGTTTTTTCCAGTATCTGTCTCAGTGAAAAGATTTGATCAGTTGTAGATTTCCCCTTACGGAACCCAGTTTGATATTGGCCAATTATGCCATCCGAATATTTCATAAGCCTACCACACAGTACATTTGATAGGATCTTGTATGAGATATTCAGCAGCGTTATGCCCCTATAGTTAGAGCAGTTCATAGGGTCTCCTTTCTTGTGAAGAGGGCAAATTATTCCACAGTTCCATTCACTTGGCAGAGTCTCAGAGCACCAGATGGATTTAATGATATTATATATATGGACTTGAAGGTTCTCTCCGCCATATTTGAATAACTCTGCAGAGATGTTGTCAGTTCCAGGTGATTTATTGTTATGTAGACTTTTAATGGCACCCACTACTTCTTGTAATGTTGGTGGCGGCTCAACATTGTCATCATCATTAGTACCACCATCAGTGATGTTTCCATCCCTTGTCAAATTTTCACCCACACTCTCATCTACACTTCCGTTTAGCAGAGCATCAAAATATTCCACCCATCTATTCAGAATTCTTGACTTTTCATTCAAAATATTTCCCTCACTGTCGTAGCACATTGTAATTCTGGGCTTGTATTCTTTTCTTTGATGGTTTACCTTCTGATAGAAAAGTCGACTTCTGTTTTGGGCCTTGGCTAGTTCCACTTCCTTGATTTGGTTCTCGAGAAATACTCGTTTCTTCCTTCTGTGCAGTTTTTTCTCATGCTTTCTTAGTTCTCTGTATTCCATCTCTGCTTGCCGTGTACGATGTCGCTGTTGCATTCTTAGATATGCGTCATTCTTCACATTGGTTGCTTGTTGGCATTCTGCATCGAACCATAATTCTCTTGGTTGTGTTTGCCTGCTTCCCAGAACTTCGTCAGCTGCATTGGTAATCACAGACTTAACACCATCCCAGTATGAGTTAATATCATGTTGTTCCACATGGTCGCTGATGTCATCCAGCTTATGATTTATGGTTGTAATGAACTTTTCTGCTGTTTCTGGTACTTTTAGGCTTTCAATATCAAATTTATTTGTGCGTGATCCCCTCTGTTTCTTCACGTTTGATATTCTACTCCGTATTTTGGAGATAACAAGGTAATGATCCGAGTCAACATTTGCTCCACGGTATGTTCGTATGCTCATTAAATCAGATTTATGCCTTGCCTCAACAAGTAGGTGGTCTATCTGGTTAACATTTCTACCATCTGGTGTTCTCCATGTTCCTTTATATATATCTTTTCTTGGGAAACATGTGCTACTCACAATCATATTGTGGGACGTTGCAAAATCAATTAATTTTGTACCATTATCATTAGATTCTGCGTGCAGGCTATGTGCTCCAACTGTAGGTCTATACACTGATTCCCTTCCTATCTTTGCATTAAAATCCCCTATCACTATCTTGACATCATGGTTTGGGCAGTCCTGATAGGTTTTCGAGAGCTTTGCGTAGAAGGTGTCTTTTTCTGTATCACTTTTGTCTTCTGTGGGTGCGTGGACATTAATAATACTATAATTAAAGAATTTTCCAGATATACGAATAAGTGATATTCTATGATCAACCGCGGTAAAGCCTTTGACCAAATGCTTTACCCTTTTTGAGACAATAAAACCTGTTCCAAATGCATGATCCTTCTCGTGACAGCTGTAGAAGATGGTACAGTCACGCTTTTCGATTGTTCCCTTTCCTATCCATCTAATCTCCTGGATTGCTGTTATGTCAGTTTTATATTTAGCAAGTTCGTCTAAGAGAATTCTTAAACTTCCTGCGCGATACAGAGATAGTACATTCCAAGTAGCAAGTTTAAAATCGTTATCCTTTATCCGTTTGCCGGGTCTTTTCCGAGGTCCAGTAGTTGTTGTCCGAGGCTCTGTGTTTGGCTTCGTAATATAGGTTTTTTTTACGAGAAGAGGTTATTGGCCTCTTGCTCAACCCCCTACCAGGAGGACCAGGGTTTTTCTGTAGGGGTTTTCCTTCCCTTAGTTGGGGGGGCCCGATTTTATGGCGTCGGACATTCGCCATTCATCCTCTCCTATCTGCTATGGCTGCTGGCATTGCCAGTGGCCACATTGCCCAGGGCTCGCGGACGTGGACGCTAGGAGTAGGACTATTGGTAGTGTTGCTAGTGGAATGGAATGCAACTATGGCATTGCACGGTATTTAACTGATGCATACTTCCCAACACAATATGCATCCCCGTGACCCTACCAAAATTTTGAGCCCTAGCTTTTAAGCGTGATAATGTAAAAATTAATAATTTAAATAAAATGTTGTAATTTATAATAATATGTGAAAACATAAGTAGAAGTAATATGTAACATTAAATTAACAGGTCTTAACAATAATAACTTATTAATACATAAAAATATAAATTTAAAAAAACAAACAAACAAAATACATTGGAAACGTACAAAATCTAAAAACATGCAGTCCGTGATAAATTTGCATGCTAAACTTAAAAATATATTTTTTATATTTTTATTTAAAATAATTTTAGTTTTTATATATATGATTTAATTAATTAACAACCAAAAAAATTATCACAATATCATGTTGATAAAATAAACAGTTTGACAGAAACTTATTAGTTTCACAGCTACCACTGTTAAGTCTGTATTTATAGCATGGTGCTACTTGTGCACAACTGCTCAACGCACACAAAATGAGATAAAGAATATGGTTACCCGGCAGTTGATCCCCCTACGATTGGTCTCCGAAATTAAATTTTTTTGTGTATTATTTACCAATTTCATGAACTTGGGCACCCTTGCTAAGTCACAAAATATAACTTGCCTCTTGAGATGATCTACAGCAATAGTGTTGGTTATCAAATTAATGGTTCCCGAGGCGGCGGCACACATACCCGCTTCACAAATAACTGCGTAATCCATGATAACATGTTAAAAATGTATTAAATTGTCTCCTGCAAACAATGTGTTAACATTCATGACTTGGTAAGTGTGAAACCAATAAGTTAATGTTAATGTTAAAAAAAACGCCACGTAAAAGAAATATATGTAAAGTTATTATATTACTATTTCTGATTGCACATTTAATAAATAAAAGTTATTCGATTATCAACAATATTAAAACAACTTAGTGAAAACGTTTTATTTTAAATAAATATTTTTCTAACGAATTATAGATTCTGCTGTAGATTCCTTTAGCAAAGTCTTATTCTCATTTAGCGAGAAAGGATGAAAAAAATTATAGTCAGAAAAAGAGATTAAATAACATCTAAATTATTCTGTTAATAATTAATATAAAAATTAAATAATATCTTTTTATAAACATTAATTTAAAGTGAACTTATTTAAAAACATCAAGATTTTGTTTAATTTTCTACTTACAAAAATATAATGAATACAAAAAAATGGGCAATTCTTCAAAGATTTTTGCAATGTTTAAATAAAAAATTTTAAATAAACTCACATTTTTTAAAATAGTATTTTACTTAAATAATGGCAATATCATCAACTAGGAAATGTTTAAAAATTTATAACTAAGTATCAATGGTTATTTTTAAAATTAATTCTTTGAAATAACCAGATCAAATTTATTTATTTTTATAAACATAAATATGATGTAACTCTAAGTGACCAGCTCAGGTACGGGGGCTCCATCGAAACCAGAGTTAAGTTAGCCTCTCAGAAACTGGGCGTACTGTACAGGGCCCGCAGATACTTTAATAGTACCCAACTGCTAACCCTGTAAAAATCGCAAGTGCGCCCCACGGTTGAATTTGGCAGCCACCTCTGGTCTGGAGCTCCAAAATACCTAAAAAAAACCCTTGACTCTGTGCAGAAACGGGCGGTCCGTTTGATAGATTCTCCCATCTTAACAGACGGACTGCAATCTTTAGAGCATGGGTTCCCAACCCTGTGCCGTTCGCATGCGCCCGCCACTATTCGACAGAGACAGAGTTTTTGAACTCCGAGGCGCCAAACAAAACACACGGCATGCGACTCAGTGAAAGCAATGAGCCCGCGGGCGCCGCGGCCGACAGCCAAACTAACAATAGTCACGTGCTCGTAGTGCTCTTACCGTCCCGATTGCTTCGGCGATCATCGGCTTACTTCGGGTTTTCGTGGAGAAAGTACACTACCGGAGGCGTATATCTTGTCACTTGACCTTGAAACTGTCAACACCGGACCAAATTCTTATAGATAAAGCTGAATTATAGATAGGGTTTTCGTGGAGAAAGTAGACACTACCGGGGGCGTATATCTTGTGACTTGACCTTGAAACTGCCAAAACCGGACCAAATTACTATGTTTACTATGTTTTACGACGTTTACGTTTTGTAACTCTGTGAGTATGCAATTTGAATAATAATAATAATAATTTTATTATTTTGAAACATTTTTGTGTATTATTTATTAAATTATGAATATAAGAAAATATTATGGGAAAATGAGAAGTTATGGAAGTTTGTCGGTTAAAAAGAGGTGGCGCCCGCCACCCTACCGATATTTTAGAATGTGCTCTAGAGTACAAAAACGTTGGGAACCCCTGCTTTAGAGCATAGGCGTCAGGTGGGAATGCTGTCCTTGTTTTACCGGTATTACAATGGAAGATGCTCCGAGGAACTAGCATCATTGATCCCCTCAGCACCGGTGCATAGTCGGGAAACACGCCAAACACGCGCCCAACATTTGTACACGGTTGACATTACTCACATGAGAACGGGTCGTTTCTATGACTCGTTCTTGAGTTCAACGGCTCGGCTGTGGAACGATTTGCCAGCCTCTGTGTTTCCTCCCTCCTACAACATGGGTCTCTTCAAGACCCATGTTCACTCCTTCCTTTCCTCAAAAAGACCCTCCACACAGCATCTACAAGGATGACATAGGCCCTGAGGGAAATTATTTTCCTCAGGGCCTCCTGTGTGGTGTTAATGTAAAAAAAAAAAAAAAAAAATATGAAATTATTATGTATATTTTAATAATTAAAAACTTCTGTGATTTCAAAATTAAATTATAGTAAAAATAGCAATAATCTAATGTTGACGATCCAATTAATTTGTCAAACATCTCTGAAAAACTTAAATCTGAATTAAGTATGCATTTTTTTTAATGAGTTCCACACAGGAGGCCCTGAGGAAAATAATTTCCCTCGGGACCTATGTCATCTTTGGAGATGCTGTGTGGAGGGTTTTTTTAAGGAAAGGAGGGAGAGGAGAGTTCTGGGAAGGAAAAGGGTTTAAGCAGTGGATAGGAATCTGGGGTTCTGTGTCCTGGTCATCCGCCTCCAAGACCTAGACAAACCTCACCCCATGAACCCGGGCACCCCTGCTAAATCACCAAACGTAGTGAACCACCTATGGCAGAGGAGTTAATTATCCAATAAAGGTAAATACTATAAAAGTGTACCTTTTATCTGGTACAATACTCAGATTACTCATAAACACCACCAACATCTATTATAATGCACTAAAACTTGTAGTGAAAAAAACACAAATGTTTTCTGGGTCAATAGTAGGAAATTTAAAAATGTCATATCAATATATTGGACCGTTATGCCTCCCGCTGTTATTTTATAGCATAATTAATATGTAAAACACAGACAAGTGTAAATAATATTTGATTTATGGTGAGCATTTGAATATTGCTTTCCTCGTTATCTAAAAACTTAGTATTTGGAGATGTCTGACTAATCAACTGGACGATCTGTGTATTGGAGCAGGTAAAATAAAACCTAAATATGCGGTGTCTTTAGTGTTAAAGGTTGAAACATTGTCAATTTATTTTCTCGTTTTCTGTATTCTTTAATGATGCAGAAAAAATTATTTCTATCTCTTTCAAAAGAAATCGTACAATATTATTAGTATTTCCACAATCTTGTGCGATGATGGAGTACACAGCTTTGAGAAACTCGGCCACTAAACACTACATTTGCGCAATTTAAACCAACTTTTTGGTGTTTTGTGATTATTTGAAACACGCATGCAATGAGTGGCGTAATGTTAATTCGATTTTAGAATACGAAATTTTATGTCTGTGGCACTTGAAAAACTGATCTAAGGTCAAGGTGTTGGTTTTCTTTTGTTTTAAATTTTGAGATAATATATTTATTTTTAGTACAATAAGGTTTTACCGTAGGTCGTTCGCAGATGTGTTAAATTTTCAAACAAATGTTTTTATTATACGACATACATTTCAAATCATATACTTAATTATGCAGTAAAATAAATCAAAAATTACTCGGAAAACCTAATTTTCAGAATTTTAATTTTATTTGAAATAAAATCACAAAAAAAGATTTACGCCATTGTTTTTTTTGACGAAAATACTTTAGTTTGTTTGTTTATTTGCGGTCTAACATATTTTAAAAAAAAAAAAAATATTTTGCTTAGATATTACGGAAAAATTTAAAATATTCATAATCAAAAAATAATAACAAAAGTACCTACGTAATTTTAATAGTTTTATCATCAGGAGTTTGAGCATTTTTGAATGTAGGCATTTATAAAAGCAAATTTTGAATGAAATAAATTCAATATTGAGTTATTATGTTAAAATGCTGGTGTGAAGAATAATTAAATCTTTCTCATCGGAACTGGCCTGTACAGTTGCAAGGGTATGATCGCAAGACCATCGTTAGACGAAATTTGATTTCTCGGCCGCTGGTTAATGGCTCTTAAATAATTCAACATTCGACAAAAAATGTTCAGTATAATTTAAATTAATCAACAATAAATCTTAATTTACAATCTCAAGTAGAATTGAGTTCTGTAGAATTATTTCATTTACCCAAATCATAATCTATCCATAATCCAAAGATATCCCAAATAGAGCACCAAATTAAAATTGCACTTCAATGTTGAACCATTTAGACTAGGTTGTATCACAGTTTATCACATTTGACATCGTCACAACTTGAGATCAACGCCATTTTGAATTTTTTACATTTGAATAGTTTTGGTTAAAATAGTGATCAGTAGTTAGGCATGACAGCATGACCGATAAGCTTTGCCACTTCTCACTATTTCTTCGAAAGCTGAAACGGGCAGAAAATGTTGGTTTAACGGGGATCGCTCAAATGTCAACCATACAAAATGTCGCTGATCGTCCATTTGTTGATTCCGAGCTAAGTTGAGTTAAGTATGAAAAGTTTCACATCTGTATTTTGCTGTTTTTGTATTTGGTAGTCAATTAAAATAAACATCGATCATCCTGTTGATTAGTCAGACAGATCTGAAATTATCGAAATTTGAGTTGAGTATGCAGTTATATGTAAAAGTGTATCATAAACACCCCCAAACCAATTATAATGCACAAAAACTTGTAGTGAATTAAACAAAATATTGATATTTTCTGGGTCACCAGTAGGATATTTAAAATTGTCGTATTAATGCACCGGACTGTTATGCCTCCCGGTATTGTTTTATAGCATATTTAATATGTAAAACACAGACACTTATAATAATAATCGTAATAATTTTTGAAAAATATTATGTCCTTTTGGAATACAGATTTACTAGTAAATTTAAAAGGTAAGAAAATAGTAGTACCGGGCATTTCAATAAAAAGAGGGATTTTTCAAGGAGACTCATTGAGTCCTCTTTGGTTTTGCTTAGCATTGAATCCTCTGTCTAAAATGTTAATTAAAACCTTTGGGCGGGCGCGGCTAATCTGTGAGATTAAGTGATCTGTTATTTTTGTGCCAAAGGTTAAATATCGCCGATCTTGGAGCGTGACCTCGTGACTTTTTCTCTTTCATCACTACTAACATTTTAGAAAAAAAAAAATTTTTGAAAAATTCAAGAGAAAAATCTATTTTAATTTGTTTTTCTATGATGTAATCTCACAGATGAATTGCGCCCGATGTTGTTAGGATTTGCATTGCGCCCGACGGAGGGTTAAAAGCAAGTTTGGAATAAAAATTAAGGATAATACAAGAGAGAGTAGTATAGTTTCACATCTATTATATATGGATGATATAAAATTATTTTCAAATTCTGAATCAAATTTAGATAAAATGATTAAGGTAGTTAAAATTTTTTCAGATGATATTAAAATGACTTTTGGTTTAGATAAATGTAAAACGATCCATGTAGAGAAAGGCAAAATTATAGATGGAGAAGAGGGTATATTTAGAAATTTCAAAATTAAAAGTTTGAAAGGGGATGAGGTTTATAAATATTTAGGATACCCGCAATCGAATAGATTAGATCACACTAGTATTAAAAATGATATTAGGATTAAATTTCTAACTAGGATCAGAAAAATTTTAAATGCAATCTATCTGCTAAAAATTTAGTAAAAGCAATAAATACTTGGGCAATACCTCTATTAACGTACTCATTTGGCATAATTAAATGGTCCAATACAGATTTAGATAGTTTAGAACGATTAATTAGAACTACGTTAACAAAGTTTAATTGCCATCATCCAAATTCAGCTATAGAAAGAATGAATTTACCTAGAAATTTAGGAGGTAGAGGTGTAGTCAAAATAACATCTTTGAAACACAATCAGGTAGAAATGCTTAGAAATTTTTTCCATAGGAAAGCTAATAGCTCAGAAATGCATAAAATAATTTGCAAGGCAGATATAAACATTACACCTTTAAATTTATATGACGAGAATGCCAACATTCTTATAAATACTAACCAGCAGAGCCGGATTAACCATGTCAGGGCCCCTAGGCAATGCACGTCGCGGGGCCCCTTTACCAATGGCGGACTAACGGGGGGGGGGTGGGGGTTGAAGGGGCCTCCGAACTTGTTCCCTTTTTTATTTTTATTCTGAATGTAAAACATGTCAGTATATTGAATACTGTGTCAAAATTTCAAGTAAATCGGAGCAAAACTGACGAAGGTACAGCGTTTCAAACGGCGACCGGCCCTCATGCTCGATTCAAGTATATTTCGAGTATAAAAAATTTTAAATCGGTTTTCTCGCAAAACAACATTTCTGAAGTTTGTGAACATCATAACTCAAAATCTTGACTTGACTTGACCGATGCTTTTGAAATTTTGTACACTATTTGTACACATAAATCAACAGGTAGTCAGAGGGATTTTTTTTACCATTTTATAATAACTAATTCACCAAATTTTTTTAGCAAAACTAGTTTTTCACTTCAAAATGCTGCCAAAAATTAAAAAAAAAAACTCCTTCTGACTACCTAGGAAAACATATTACCTTTTAAACGTATTTTGATTTTGTTATTTCAAATGATCCGGTGACGATTCAAATCCCGGTGACTATGGAGCTCACCGCATAACACCTTTTTTTCGAGGCGCCTCCGGAGATTCGCTCTCACGGACTTATTTAATAATATTTTTAATTGAAATTTTTTTCAAAGATACTTCAGATGTTATACTATAAAGTGTGTATGAAATAAATAAAACCAACATTATTCATATCTCAAAACTAATCATGACAATATGCCTTTATTTCGCCTTTAAAACCTTACCCCCCCCCCCCCCCCCCCCCCCTTAAGGCACCAGGACACTAAAAATACTTTTGTAATTTTTTATTTATTTCATTTTCTTATTTTCTTAAAGATGCATTTGTTAAAAATGCTCTCACCAAATGTTTTAAAGAAATTCGAAAAATTGACGGAGATACAGCATTTTATGTGAAATCATTGGAAACAGTTTGTACTCGTATGTTGAAATATCCTTCAGCAAAACATTGAATGCGTTTTTCTTGAAACTTTTTTTAAAATATTTACAAAGATAATATCATCAAAAAATTTGAAACTCACCAATCAAAAAGATATGAAGACAACGTCAAAATACCAAAATTTAATACCAAACTAATGCAAAACAATTATATCTATTTAAGAATGAAGTTTTACAACAACCTTCCCATTGAAATAAAAAAAAAACCAAAGACATCTATGAACTGAAAGTCAAACTGAAGCTACACTTCATCAGGAATAATTAACTAAATAATTACCTGTTTTTCTCTTTCTTTCTATTTATTATTAATCTATATTCATCTCTATTTTATTTAGATTTTTCGAATTTCTCCCAAGTGCACAATATTTTAGTATGTAACCGTATCCTATGTATGTACACCAACACATATAGATTAGGGATGTTACGAATGTGATATTTTTTACATTCGCGAATTCGAATGTTCAGAGTGCAAATGTGCGAATGCGAATGCGAATGTTAAGGAATCACATTAAATAAAACTTTAGTCAACATTAATCATCGTTTTAATAAAAAAATAAAAACAATAAATCAATTCTTATACAGTAAGTTATAATCGTAATTAAGCAATTTAATAATTGAAGTTCAAAAGAGGCATATCATATTTCAGAAAACGAAATTTTTCAGCCTTTTCTACCATGAGGCGATTTCTAAGGGGCTCGTATGTAAGGCCGGCTGCACTGAACAATTGTTCACTCGGAACGCTGGTCGGTGGAGCGCTCAGATATTTAGGAGCCAGATCTGTCAAATTGTCGTATTTCAATTTAGTCTTCCACCAGTCCAAAGGGTTTTCATCAAGAGAGGCTCGTTTTTCTTTAAGATATGCCTTCAATTGAGCTTTGATTTCACAGCTTATAGTGTCTCCAGATTCTGCACCGTCGGAGTTTTGGAGATCACGACATGATCTGCACACATTCGCATTCGCTAAATATTCGCAACTATTGTTGCGAATGCGAATGTCGATGCGAATGTTTAAAATGATGCGAATACGAATGTTCGTAACATCCCTAATATAGATGATCCAGAAGTCTCAATTGATCCTATTATATATTTACCTATTGCATAATGTTATTCTATTTCAGTTATAATTAGTGTAACTCGCTCATCAAGCACAAGAACTAGCTTCTTCCTTGGTGAGATTGCAATTTTTAAATAATTCTGTACCGATATGTAATTTATATAACTCCACTGTACAATTATATATCTATATTAAAAAAAAAAATAAAAAAACATTTTTCAACCTGGTTGACAACATATTTAAAAAAACTGTACATTCAATTTGCATGCACCAAGTCTTAATCTGTTCGAAAATCTACTGTCTGTGGCATAGGGGAATTTTGATATAAAAAAAAGTAAAAAATGGCGGACCAGCGAATTTTATTTTCGATTTTTTATGGAAAATTTTCAATGTTCATAAAAAAAATAGACCTTCATAAAAAAATCCCGAAGGGGTGCAATAGTGACTGGATTTTTTTACTTTTATGCATGCAAATCGGATATATAGTTTTTCTAATATGTTGTCAACCAGGTTGAAAAACGTAGTTTAGAGAAAAACGCTTCCAAAGTTTTGCTGCGGATAATTCAACATACAAACTGTTTAAAACGGTTTCATATAAAATGCTGTATCTCCATCAATTTTACCAATTTCCTCAAATGGTGAGAGCATTATTAACAGCATCTTTCAGAAAATGAATTAAAAATAACAATATTTTTTTTGCAGTGTCCTTAAAGCCTTGTTTAGGATTTGATCAAGGTAAAACGGAGGCGTTTGGAGCCCCCCTAGAGTCAGAGGCCCGTCCGAACTGAATAAAAAACTTGTAAAATTACATCAACTTCATTAAGGGGGGGGGGGTTCATTCAACTTTGCCGCCCCGGGCTTCTGACGAGCTTAGTCCGCCACTGCACTTTACCCTTTTCTAACTTCCAAAATTATTTTTTTCTACCAAAACGTAATTTTATTCATAATTAATTTGTTCTTTTACTACAGTACGAAAGCTATGCCATCACCCCATTCAATAAAAGCAAATGCAATACAATAAAATACAATGACTCTTTATTGCACATAAAAGGACACATACATAGAAACAAATATATTATTTAAAAAAAAAACATTACAATGAGCCGTCTTGTCATTAAAGTGATTTCTTCCAGACAACCTTTCCCAAAGTTAGTGAATACTGAAGCTTGTACAACATTTATATTTTAAGCATATAATTAGAAATAAAACAAAACAAATGCCAATATAAACCACACGCGGCCCCCACTTCAGATACAGTAATGTTGCAACAAATAGAAGGAAAGAAAAGTAAAATACAACTATGTTTATATATTTGCTTTAATTATAGACTTTTTATTTATTATTTGTGCATAATGTGAACATTAGTTATTTATTGGGTTATAACCTAATTATTACAATTGGTTGTTTTCTTTAATGCGCGTACCTAATGTTATTAACCTGTAAATGTTCCTAATAAAAAAAATTAAAACATCTTGAAAGCTGACTTTTTCACTAATTGAAGTAAGACATTTTTTTTCGGGACGCGGGGCCCCTAGCCGATGCGGGGCCCCTAGGCAGTTGCCTTAGGGTTAATCCGGTACTGCTAACCAGGAATTATTAGATTCCTGGTCAAATAAAATTATTCATGCAAAACACTTCAATTATCTCAACCAAACGTATGTTGACAAACTTTCGTCAAACAAATGGTTAAGTATTGGAGAGTTGAGCGCAGAAATAGTAGGATTTATGCTTGCCATTCAAGATAGAGTCATTAATACTAAAAATTATACGAAGCATATAATCAAAGATATAAATCAAATTGATGATTTATGTAGAAAATGTTTGGCTTTTCCGGAAACTATAGAACATATTATATCGGGATGTTCTATATTAGCGCCGTCCGAGTATACATTTAGGCACAATCAGGTTTAAAAAATAATTCACCAAAGTTTGGTAATTTAACATAACTTGATTGACTGCCGTAATATTTTTTTTTTTTTTAAATACATAAACGGCTATACTGCCTTTTATAAATAAACATATAATAGAGTACAAAAGTAAGAAAAATAATATCATTACATAATAGTAGTTTTAAACTTAAAAATAACATACAATTATTTTATATTACCATATTATGAATATGAACCAAATTCATTTTTAGAAAATGAATTTTATAAAATATATTATGATAAAACTGTACTAACAGACAGAACAATTAGTCATAATAGACCTGATATAGTTTTACATGACAAAATTAAAAAAAATAACTTATATCATTGATGTAGCTATTCCAAATTCTTGTAATATTCAAAAAACTGTTTCTGAAAAAATAAGAAAATAGGTACACAGATTTAGGAAATGAGATTAAAAGAATTTGGCATTCTCGGACTATAAAAATATTACCATTTGTTATTTCGGCTACTGGCATTATACCTAAGTCTCTCATTCAAAATTTAGGCATATTAGATTTGTCAAAGAATTTACATATAAAAATGCAAAAATCAGTCATTTTGAATACATGTAGGCAGGGCTGGGCAGTATTTGAATTACTTGTATTTGAAATACAAATACGTATTTTGTATTTGTATTTCAATTACTTCCTAAAAATGTATTTTGTAATTGGTATTTCAATTACCTGCTGCTGAGGTATTTTGTAATTTGTATTTCAAATACTCATGGCTTCAAAATACATTTTCAAATACATTAAGCGATCTTAATAATGATAATGAAAAATAAATTAACATAGATAATACGTAGAGTAAAAACGCTAGAATCCTGTACTATTGTCCTATTGTCCTGTGCTATAGCACTCTTACTAATGATTATTTGTAGTTTTCTTATCATTGCTTTATAATGTACTGTACACAAGGGCGGATCCAGGAGGGGGGGGTCATGGGGGTCATGACCTCCCCTGGGCTGGGTCCAGGACCTAGGTGGACCTACTTTTAACTTGTATCTATTATTATCAAAATTAAATTATAACTTCTTGTGACTTCACCACGACTATGTGCCCCCCCCCTGGCGCCTAAGCTGAATCCGCCCTTGACTGTACATTTTTTTTAATGTCATGCTAGTCATTATTTTTGTCTTGTGCTATAATAGCACTGTTATTGTACATTTTGTATCAAATTACATTAAACTTATCATTGGTTTGTATTGTACATTTTTGTATCATAGTAATAGATCAAGCACTATAGGAATAATTTGACTAATCACTAGATTATTTTTAAGTTCATTACTGTAGAGCCCACTTGAAGTGAAATAACACAAAACTGCGCTATACAAATGTCATCTATGTACATAAAAATGAATTCTTGTTTCCCTTGGTCATGCCATAACTTTAGAATGACTTTACCTATTTCATTCATCTTTTTTAAAGTTTTCTAATACTTTTTAAGGTTCTGACGGAAAGAAAAATTAAGAAAATTAATTAATTGAATAATTTCAGAAAACCTGATGACTGTTTTAACTTCGCACATTTGACAGTTCGCGCGTTTTATGAAATTAAATTTAGCAGGCAGCTGTTTTTTTTGTAGCAAAAGAATTGTCTATGGTTTTTTTATTATAGATATTTTAAATAGGTACCTACGTTAGGTACCAGATTTGATTGCTTGTTCTTATAATATACAAAAATTAATATTTGTAATATGTGAAAAATTAATATTTGTAATATGTGAAAAATTAAAATTTTAATAAAAAATTGTAATAGCTGGCACGCGAGTTGTTTGGAAACTGAATGTACTGGGACTGAATATGTGGAAAGCGGGAGGGGAGTTGGTGGGGAGTGGGAGAGGGGAAAGAGTAGGCGGGGAAGGTGGCAAGGGAACGCGGGAGGGGAATGGGATGTGGGAGGGGAACGGGGACGCACGGGAAAGGACATGCAGGGATATAAAAATATTTCTTTGAATGTGGCATTACAACGCATGCCGGAAACCAGCTAGTGTTATTATTATAATAATTATTATTATCTAACACCTAAGTCCTGTACCACAAAACTTTACAAGTGGAGCGGAGACGAGATGTGTCTTCTGAGCAATATGATTGGTCAATTTTTGCACGTCTCTGTTTCAATCTGCTCAGTTTTGCTTCTACGGAAATGCACCCTTAGATAAGGGCACTTACGACAATTTATCAATCAAAGGTTCTACCAAAACCAAATGTATTTTGTAATTTGTATTTTGTATTTTGAATTTGAAATTAAAAAATGGTTAAAATACTGTATTTTGTATTTTGTATTTCAAATACACGACTTGAAAGTATTTTGTATTTCGTATTTTAAATACATGCGTAAAAGTATTTTGTAATTTGTATTTCAATTACAGCAAAGCATGTATTTTGCCCAGCCCTGCATGTAGGATTACAAAAGATTTTTTAAATATTTATATTGAGGGATCAGTAGGATTTATAGGTTCAATTAGGAATTCCACAGAGCCGAACCCTCTGATATGAAAATATCTCGAGTCGGTGAATTATTTTCCCATTTGGTCTCTAGTAGGTTGACATGTTGTTCTTGTATTGTTTTGTATTTATAATACTTATACATATAGTGCAATTGCATAGCGTGGGTTGACCAGTTGAACATTTGGGAAGTGTATGAAAGGGTTTAGTTTTTCCTGTGTGGAAAATTAAACCCGGACATTTAAATCTGGTGCGTTTATAAATTTGATTTATGGCGAGTATTCGAATATTGCTTTAATCATTATCTCAAAACATAGTATTTGGAGATGTCTGACTAATCAACTGGATGATAGACATGCCTAATACATTAGCGTTCCAGCACCAAACGCCACTCCTAAGTCAGCGCTGGGCCCGATCTCACCCCAGACCACGCTCTACATACGTTTGATTATTTATTTATTTTTTTATTTTTTGCTATTTTTTTCCTATTCTCTTTATTTTAAAAATTTGTTGTGTAAATATGTATAATTATACGGGACATGTGGGATTGCACTATCCTCCTCGCATCCTGGAATAAAAAACATTATTATCTTAATATATAAAACAATGTCGGGTTAGTTACACTATTTATAACTGGAGATCGGCTGGACCCATTTTGATGATCTTTGATTTGTTGGATTTGTCTCCGCCCCGGATAACAGAATAACTATTAAAACAGCAAAAATTCACCAAAAAGAAAGTTATGAAGAGAAATCTTTTCTTCATACATTTTGTGTGGAACGAATTCTCATATTTTGAAAGAACTGCAGCAGTATTGTGATAGGTATAATATTTAACTGTGCGTGAACTCCAAAAATTCAAAAACGCCAAATTAATGTCAATGTGATGATTGTTTTGCTTTTGTTCTTAATCATATAATGCTGCCCCTCTTTCTTACACACTAACAGCCTTACTAAAAAACCCAGTGAAAATTTTATTTAATTGACAAACGACCGCGGATGTGAAAACATTACTAATTAAAAAATTGTTCATTGAAAAAAATACACTTGGTTTACACGGCCTGAGAGGGTAGTTTATCTCTGTTTTGTAATGATATCCTAACGAAATTTGAAATTTTTCCAAAATATTTTGAATGTTCTATATATTTCTTATTTTTGAAGGTGTCGTAAAAACAAATACCATTTATGAAAACTAGATAAAATTACCTTTTAGATTTGTGTATTTAAAATACACTTTAGTTTTCAAAAACTGCCATATTTTAAGATCCAAACTCGGAAAAAAATGGAAAAAAATTTCTTACCCAAATATTAAAAAAAAATCAAAATTTCAAAAACACAGTCCTTTTATGTAATAAATTTGGAAGGAAACTATCACCTCACTTTTTCCTCGTGCAAACAATAAAAAAATAATAAAAAATTTCAAAGTTTTTTTTATTGCCAAAAAAATAACTTAGAAATAATAACGGCATTTCAAACAGATTTCTTGCATCTCTAAAGACGTTACTTTCTTTGATAGGTTTACGAACACATGTATTAGATATTAATATTATTAAAAAATATCACTTTTAAGAAATTCTCTTAAAATAAAGATCTTAAAATGTTAATTTTATCTTTTAAGTAACCTATCTATAGTTCTATAGAACAATATTCTGACAGTCCAACTTTGAAAGTACTGCGTTTGTACAATAACTTGATTAAACTGATACACACACATAACATAGTAAATGTATCAATTATGTGAATAGAAGAGTAAATTCGTCACTACAATAGAAATTATTAAGTAAAATCACAACATTTAGGCACTAACAAAATTTTTTGACATTCCGCCATAAAAACACACCGGGCTGTCTTCATCGCGGTGCCGTTGAGAATTAATGCATAGGCGCGCCAATAATGGGCCCTGGCGGAGAAAAATTAAAACAACATTCTTTCCTAGTAAATTAATACCATTTACAATGTTGTCAGATCTTCAATGCGTTTTTACAGCGCGGCCGCGGATGCAACGTTATTAGTAACAAATTGGGATCTAGCGTCTACAGGGTTTATTTATGTTATTGCAATAATACAGGTTATCGGTGTTGCTGTGGTTTTTTTTTAGTAAGGCTGTAAATGTAAATTGTCGAAAATGAGACAAAAGGTGAACGTATGTCTCTGCACCCCTCCAAAGGAAAAATACGATAATAATAAATCTCTGAAATGAAACCCATTTTTTTTACGTAAGCTCCACTCAGGACCTACGTCATCTTAGGGGATGCTGTGTGGAGGGTCTTTTTGAGGAAGGGTAGGATAGGAAGTTCTGGGAAGGAAAAAGGCATGAGGGTTGGGTAGGAGTCTGGAGGTTAGTGTATCTGGGAGTGAATCCATCCCTCCAACTGCGGTGCAAGGCCATTGCCTTGACCGGAATCGACCTTTTACCTTGACCTTTTCAGCCGGGCTCTTTCGACCCATTGATCGAGAGAATCCGGTTGGAAATGTTAAAAGGCCTCCCTCAACCAGTCTCTCTCGATCCGACCCGCCACGCAGCAGGTTGGCAGACGCATCCGCCGCCAAGACCCGCACAAAAGGCACCTCATGAACCCGGGCACCCCTGCTAAATCACCAAACGTAGCGAACCACTTGGGGTGACCTATGGCATAGGTGTTGGTTATCCAATAAATGGTTCTCGGAGCGGCGGCACCCGTAGCCGCTTCCTTTTAAAAATTCCTGTAAGTAAGTGGAAAAGTAAGAAAATTACAAAAAATATAAATCCGTATACTGATACTGACAAAAAAAAACACGGACATTTGGGCATCGATAATTGCTTCATTGTGTAATTTTTAACTTAATAAAAAACTTAATTTAATTCAACAGTTATTGATTCTGAGGCGGTACGAAGTTCCTCGGGTCAGCTAGTTATTATAACGAATTATAAATAATAATTAAACGAACTAATTATAAATAACATAATATTTGTTGTAACTTTGTTTAATCTTTCAAATACGGTATCATTATACTATTTTTTTTCCAAAGAAACGTCACTATCTCAATGACAAAATATGTTCTTCAGGCAGGTAGGTAACATAATATTGAAGAAATGCGAATAACAAAAACCAAAAAATCACGACGATTTCATATTTTAAAATAGATTTTATGAACCATTAAAATGGCCACTATCTATTGTAACCATCGATATATTAACTTATTAGATTATCCCTCCCATACCATAGATGTTAATAAAGCTAGTGGGCCTGACGGAATACCTGCCCTGGTACTGCAAAGGTGCGCTGCAGAAATAGCTCCAATTTTGACGAAGCTTTTTAAACTGTCCCTGAAGACTGGCTCTGTGCCCTCTGGTTGGAAAAAAGCGGTTATCCATCCTATTCCAAAGAAGGGGGACCGCTCCAACCCGGCCAACTACCGCCCCATAGCGATCACATCAGTTCTGTCTAAGGTGATGGAACGTGTGATCAACGACAAACTGCTCACATACTTCGAGAAGAACAAAATTATTAACGACCGTCAATACGGATTCCGGCGGAACCGCTCGTGCGGTGATCTTCTCGCGTATGTGACGCATGTTTGAGGGCGATGCCTGGAACGTTTCGGTGAGACCCAAACGGTTGCACTGGACATCTCCAAGGCCTTTGACCGGGTTTGGCACCGAGGACTTGTCAACAAACTGCATTCTTACGGACTTCCCGCATCCTTGTGTACGTAGATTGCCGACTTCTTGAGGGAGAGGTCGATTCAGACGGTAGTCGATGGTTTCATCTCTTCCTCAAACTCAATAATTGCTGGCGTCCCACAGGGATCGGTTCTGTCTCCGACTTTGTTTTTGTTGCACATCAACGACCTTTTGTCATGTGCACCAATTCATTGTTACGCGGATGACAGTACAGTTCATGATAGCTTTTTGTTTGACAAGCCCCCAAAGGGCTCACAAACTCCAACAGCTCGTAAGGCTTTGAAGCAAAGAATGGACGGTTACCTCGAGAGTGTTTTCTCTTGGGGTAAAAATAATCTCGTTGAATTTAATGTTTCTGTAGTGTTGGTAATATGTTAATCTGTCGGGTAGGTTCGGAAATACCGAACCTAGCCGAAGCGACCTAACATCGGTACGATATAATAGCGAGCGGAGATCTCGCGCGCCCTCTTTCTCGTCAGACGGCTTACAGCCAACATTGTACTATTATATTCTATTAAACAATTTCCGTGTATCAAAGTACTACGTGTTTAAATAATATCCTTGAAAACATCCTAGAGGAATACTGGAGATAAAGGGCCCAGTATTGCCTGCAAACATTGGACATTACAAGTGGCGCAGCTGAAAAGGAATACACGGTTGACTGTTTATCAGATTGCGGCAAGTCGATTGGGTTCAGGGATCGTGACTTGCAAAAATCTCCCGAAGGTGACAATAAATCACTTGGGGCATCGCTGAAGTGCCATCCATCAGGAGATTCTCAGGGCATAATAGGAGACAGTGGAGAAGAGGAAATTACGGGACCCTGGGTAACTACATAGGTCCAGCCCGGTAATACAGTGGAGAAGAGGAAATTACGGGACCCTGAGTAACTAGGTCCAGCCCGGTAATACAGTGGAGAAGAGGAAATAACGGGACCCTGGGTAACTAGGGCCAGCCCGGTATTCAGTCAGGAGCGAAGAAGCATTGATATTCCTGGAAGCGGCTGGGCGCCTGGACTGCATAGGCGCCGGTTCCTGGTGTCAGGTTGTTTTGTTTCTTGTTTTTTTCTGGAAGGTGTTATTGTTGCCGGGTGTGTTTTTTTTTTGGTGTGTGCGATCATGGAATCGGGCGGAATTTCCAGGTTCTCTCACGTTAATAGGGATTGGAGTTTGTTTCGCCTGAGGTTAGAACAGTTCCTACTAATTCGTGATGACACAAAAACGATTAAGTTAGATGCTTCACAGAAACGCGCATATTTGCTAAATCTTCTAGAAGCGGAGACGTTAACTCTTTTGATCAACTTATGTTTTCCTTCTAAAGTTACAGACGTGGCATTCGATCAGTTAATAGAATTAATTGAGAAACATTGTTCCAGACCGCGATCGGTGTTCAAGGAACGAGAAAAATTTTATCAGGCCAAGCAATCACATGGTGAATCAGTCAGGGATTTTGCAGTGCGTTTACGGGGATTATCATCGTTTTGCGAGTTCGGAACGCGATTACCGGAATGTTTAGCTGATGTTTTCGCAATCGGCATTTTGCCGGGCCGAGCCAAGGAGAAATTTTTTCTCGAGGGGAATAAATTAACGTTTAACAAAATGGAAGAATTACCAATAACGGTTTCAGCTTTAGACAATCTGGTTTCGGAAATTAAATCAGAAGTTTCCGTAGGGACGTCGGGCGGCGAATTCCATTAAACGCTCGAATTCGCCGGGAAGACTCAAGATAAAACTCAAGGTTTCCGAAGGTCACCTTCGCGGTCAAAAAGCCCCGAGCCGAGGGGTTTCTCGAGTAATAAAAAATGTACCATTTGCGGTGAAACACATTTAGAAAAATATTGTAAATTTAAGAATGCAAAATGTTTTAATTGTCACAAAGTAGGGCATTTGAAGAAATTCTGTAGGAATCACAATGTTTATCCGATTTTTGAACAATCCCGGGATAAGGTTATTAATAGTATTTCTTACATTAATCCGTTTAGGGCTAATGTAATAATTAATAAATTAAAATGTTCCGCTATGATTGATTCAGGCGCAAGTATGTCGGTCATGCCTGATTTTATTTTCAACCGTTATTTTAGGGATGTAACATTGTCACCTGATAAGCGTACTTTATCTGGATACGATGGTAAACCACTTAATCTTGTAGGCAGTGCTTGTTTTACCGTAGAATACAATAATATTAAAAATAATTTATTATTTACTGTTGTGATTAATGGCTCGGAATTGATAGTGGGTAGGGATTTCATGGAGGCTTCTAATCTGAAGATAGTTCCAGTGATGGATAATTCGGTTTCAACAATCAAAGACAAAATTGAAATGATTTACAACGAGTTTCCAGACGTGTTTTCGCCGGGGCTGGGAAAATTCAGTAAACATAAAGTGAGTTTCAAAGTGAACAAGGAAGCTCGTCCTGTTTTTTTTAATGCGAGGCCGGTTCCGTTCGCTATTAAGGAAAAAATTGAGAGAGAATTAGAAACTATGGTAGCTGATGGTATCATTTCTCCGGTAACCAGCAGTGAATACGCGTCTCCAATTATACCGGTAATTAAAAAGAACGGGAATGTTAGGATTTGCGTGGACTACAAGAGATCTTTAAATCTCATGACGGACTTGGAAAGGTACCCACTTCCCTCCATAAATGAAGTTGTTCACAAAGTAAGTTCGGGTAAAGTGTTCGCTAAACTAGATTTAAGACAGGCTTACTCACAATTAGAATTAGCTGACTTTTGCAAAAAGTATACTACAATAAATACGCATTTAGGGTTATTTCAATATAACAGACTAGTTTTTGGCTTTAAGTCAGCGCCAGCGATCTTCGCTAGGACTATAGCAAGCTGTCTTCAGGGGTTGAAGGAAGTGGCATTCTATTTAGACGATATCATCATTTCGGGGGTCAACGAACTGGATTTAGTGAATAATATACAGGCAGTGTGCGCGCGTTTACGAGAGTGCGGGTTAAGGGTCAACACGGATAAATGCGATTTTTTTGTAGAATCGGTTGAATTTTTGGGGTATGTAATTTCAGGGAGCGGAATCCAACCACAGCCAAACAAACTTGAAGCTATAAAAAACGCTCCGTATCCTACGGACGTACAGAAATTGAAAAGTTTATTGGGTTTTCTAAATTTTTATCGGAATTTCATTCCTAGGATGTCATCGATACTGGAACCCCTACATTACCTTTTGAAAAAAGGGGTAGAGTGGAATTTCTCAGTCACCGCGGTTGAATTATGTGTATCTTAAAATTATATTTATGAAGTATTATAATTTATGTTAATTGTTATTTAAGTGTGAAATATTTAAATAAGTAGCTTCAGAGTTGAAGGAGGGAGAGATGTAGTGTTGGTAATATGTTAATCTGTCGGGTAGGTTCGGAAATACCGAACCTAGCCGAAGCGACCTAACATCGGTACGATATAATAGCGAGCGGAGATCTCGCGCGCCCTCTTTCTCGTCAGACGGCTTACAGCCAACATTGTACTATTATATTCTATTAAACAGTTTCCGTGTATAAAAGTACTACGTGTTTAAATAATAACCTTGAAAAAATCCTAGAGGAATACTGGAGATAAAGGGCCCAGTATTGCCTGCAAACATTGGACATTACAGTTTCAATGACCCAATCTTGTCTGATTACGTCTAAAAGGGATCGAAATGAAAATCTTGTCTCTTTCAACGGAAGCAATCTTCCGAACAGGCCCTCCATCGATATGCTTGGTGTAACCCTAAGTGACCAGCTCAGGTATGGGGGCTCCATCGAAGCCAGAGTAAAGTTAGCCTCCCAAAAACTGGGCGTACTGTACGGGGCCCGCAGATACTTTAATAGTACACAACTGCTAACCCTGTACAAATCGCAAGTGCGCCCCACGGTTGAATTTGGCAGCCACCTCTGGTCTGGAGCTCCAAAATAGCTGAAAAATACCCTCGACTCTGTGCAGAAACGGGCGGTCCGTTTGATAGATTCTCCCATCTTAACAGACGGATTGCAATCTTTAGAGCACAGGCGTCGGGTGGGAATGCTATCCTTGTTCTACCGGTATTACAATGGAAGATGCTCCGAGGAACTAGCATCATTGATCCCTTCGGCACCGGTGCATAGTCGGGAAACACGCCAAACGCGAGCCCAACATTTGTACACAGTTGACATTTGTCACATGAGAACGGGTCGTTTCTTCGACTCGTTCTTGTGTTCAACAGCTCGGCTGTGGAATGATTTGCCGGCCTCTGTGTTTCCTCCTTCCTACAACATGGGTCTCTTCAAGACCAATGTTCATTCCTTCCTCTCCTCAAAAAGACCCTCCACACAGCATCCCAGATGACATAGGCCCTGAGGTAAATTATTTTCCTCAGGGCCTCCTGTGTGGAGTTAATGTAAAAAAATTTAAAAAATACCCAATTCCAATCCCAAAGTGTCACCACCTACGAGAAATTTCATAATACAACTACCCATCGAATTCCGTTGCATCTCTTGCTTGACGTAGTTGTTTTATTAGGAAAATTCAATACGTTTACAAATATTACATTTATTTGGATTTTATTGCAAAGCGGAAACATTTTTAAATTAAAGCAAAAGCTCAAGGCCTAAAGGTCAAAGCTTAAGTTCAAAGCATAAAGCTCAACGCTTAAAGCTCAAAGTTAAAGCTGAAAGCTCCAAAAGTAATCTATTAAATCAAATTAAATCTATTAAATCAGTCACGTATTATTTCCGTCCACAAAATATCCTACTAATATTATAAAGGCGAAAGTTTGTATGGATGTATGTTTGTTACTCTTTCACGCGAAAACCACTGAATGGATTTGAATGAAACTTTACAATAATATAGCTCATACGTCAGAATAGGCTATAGGCTATAGCTTAGAGCTCTGGCATTATGAAATTTATATACAAAAATTGCAATAGGTGGAACGCGAGCTGTCTGAAAAATGAATGTAACGGGTATGGAGGGGTGGTGAGGGGGGGATAGGATGTGGAAGCAGGGCGGAGGAGGTGAGGGAAGGGGGGTGGGGGACGGTGGAGGGTTGTGGGTTGTGGGGGAGGGTGAGGGGTGAGGGGAGTTTTAGGGTGGTGGGGGGAGAGGGTTGAGGGGCAGGGGAGGGGAGGAGGGGGGATTGGAGTGGGTATAGGGAAGGTGGAGGTGGCGCTGTGGGTACCCCCTTAATACTGTGCGAGCGAAGCCGGGGGCAAAAGCTAGTTTAAAATAAAGCTTAAAACACACTATTCTTGTGCCATTGTGTTCCAGTGCGAAAGTTGTGAATCTGATAATTTCTTAGTGTTATCAACAATAAATCAGTAGCCTGAAGTTTTAATAACAAATAATAATAATAACTTTACTCACATCCAGTATTTAATATTATTGTTACACCAAAGGCAGATAACCTGCATTTCCGCACGCCTAGTAATTGAAGTACTGATACTGATACTTACTCACTACTACTTGAAAGCGAACATTATTCCTGACTGCTAGCTAGTAATCGGGGGAGTTCAACCTACTATTAATTTTTATTTACCTAAATTCTAACTAAATATGGATGCACAGACATACATATCCCTAGCACAAGACGCAATTAATGCACTAACTAATATTGTTATGGATCCCAATAACAAATTCACAAAGGAGCAAATTGCAAAAATAATGCCCAAAACTAATAATATCCTAGGGTCCATAGGCCAAATGGCACCAAGAATGGCTACACTAGAAGGTGAATTATCAGTGTACAAAAATATCCCTCCTGCTGTAACCACTACTAATTTGCAACCAAATAACGTCTGTGAGATTATTGCTGAAATGAATGACCAAAATTTAAGGGAAAAAAATATTATAATCTGTAACATTCCCGAAAGCGAAGCAATAACCCAGACTGATATTATGAAAGACGACACAACCAGTATTTAAAAAATCATTTCGACCTGGATAACCCCACCAATTCTCTTGACCTGAAAGTTTACAGAATCGGGAAAAGGGATAACAACAAACCAAGGGGTGTAAAAGTCGAGTTCCCGGAATCTAAATGGCCGAAAATCCTACTTGGCAAAAAACATGCGCTGAAGAATAACATCCGCATGTGCCCTGACCAATCAGTTGCTCAAAGGAACTATCTAAATAATTTAAGAATCGAATTAAAAAATAGGCAATCACCAGGTGAGCAAGATATTACAATCAAGTATTTCATTAATCACCCAACAATTGTAAGATTAAATCCAAAAAACTGACCAACAAACTTAAAATATACTATCAAAATGTAAGAGGACTGAGAACGAAACTTCAAGACCTAAGATCTACAATACCAACAATGAATTACGAAATTTATGCCCTTACTAAAACATGGCTGAATGCTGATATAAACGAACAAGAACTGGGTTTTTTTTATCATTTCATTTACAGAAACGACAGATATCAAAGTTCCGGCAATAAAACAAGAGGTGGCGGCGTACTATTGTCTGTGTCAACTAAACTGAATTCGAGGAAACTGAAATGCCTTCACAAACATCTTGAACAAGTATTTGTAATGGTTTCCTTAAAAAAACAAAAACTTATAATCGGTTGCACATATATACCACCATCCTCCGGCCTGCAAACATATAAAGATCACCACCTTGAAGTTGAAACTATGCGAAGAAAATTTCCTGATGCTACGTTTATTCTGATGGGTGACTACAACCTTCCAAATATTAGATGGGACATTGAGAATATCGCCTCCTCGAGCCCGGACAACATCAATCATGGCTCCCATGAAATTATAGAAATGTCCAACTTTTTAAATTTGCATCAGAAAAACCATGTGTATAACATCAATTCTCGTCTTCTCGATCTTGTCTTTACAGATTCTTCTAGTGTTAATGTTTATGCCTCTGATGAAATGATTCTTCCAATCGATAAATACCACCCCCCTCTAACAATCATTTACCTCAATACTTATGTTAAGGTAATTGACTCCACGATTGTCAAACGAAATTTTGAAAAAGAGATTACCCAAAGATTATCGAATTTTTATCTACTAATAATTGGGTTTATGATCTCACTTGTAAAAGCACTAGCTTAAATGAGGCCTTAGAATATTTTTACATTGTAATTTATCAAGCAATCGAGAGCTTTGTTCCCCTACAAAAATATTACACTTCTAAATTCCCTAAATGGTTCAATTCTGAACTAATTAATCTAACATATGATAAAAAAAATTGCCCACAAACGTTATAAAATAAATAGAACGCTAGATAATTATATTGCATTCTCTGTTTTGCGCAAAGATTGTACTAGGAAATCGAAAGTATGTTTTAAGAAATACACCAACAATGTTGAAAATTCTATTTAAACAAATATTAATAAATTTTGGAATTACGCTAACTCCTTTCGGAAAAATAACTCTAACTTTCCCGGTACAATGTTTTTCGGGAAAAAAGTGGGTCATGTCAAAAACGATATTGTAAATTTATTTGCAGATTTCTTTAAGAGTGTATACGTTGAAGACAGTGAAAACATTTTATCTGATAAACCCCAATTTACCGAAAGCTCACTCAACTTGCATAGCATCCATGTGGAAGCAAATGATGTTGTGACTTTTATCAAACAGCTAGATATCAGGTCGAATTCGGGGCCAGATATGATTCCCTCAATATTACTTCAAAAACTGTGTTCATGTTCTAGCTCTTCCTATTACTATAATTTTCAATTTATCTTTTTCTACAGGTTGTTTTCCTGAAATTTGGAAAAGTAGCTTTATAACACCTATTTTTAAAAAAGGAGATAAAAGTCAAATTGAAAATTATAGACCCATAGGTATGTATTATGTCATCACTCAGTGGCGGCCGCTGCCCTGAAAACGTGGTGGTTCACTGATAATCCGTAACTATGAGATAACGATTACTAAGCAACATTAGCTAAAAATGATTCCACTAATCTTATTTGGAGAGAAGATCTATTTTAAGCTGTTTTCGAAGTGCGAAAACTTCTGCATATCGCCTTTTAATTAAAATTTTTATTTTTCGGTACTAAGAAAATAAAAACACAATACAATTTTTTCGTAAATAAATCTTAAATTTCAACCCAAAAAACTCTTTTGTTGTACAATGTTTAATTTATTTTATTTTCATAAAAGTAGTTTTTTTAGTTTCATAAAATAAAATAAATTTGAAAGTAGTGTAAGAAGAATATACGACGCAAATGTGAATGGTAGAAGAAGTCAGGGACGCCCGAGGAAGACATGGCACGAGCAAGTGAATAAGATACTTGAGTCGGGCCATGTCGAAAGTCGAAATAATAGAAGAGAATGTATGATTGTGAGTGAGGCAACGAATGTGTGCCAAGACCGAGTTATTTGGCGGTCCGTCCTCTCTGCCTACCCCTGTGGGGAAACGGCGTGATGGTTGGTTAGTTAGTTTTATATTTCATTTTAAACAGGATACAAACAGTATTTATAAACAATGTATAAACAGCACGAGGGCAAAATTGTCAAAGTTACCTATGAAAAAATTGTATTCCTTAATGATCTGCGTTTTATAATTTAAAACATCAATCAATAAAAAAGCAAATATATGTAAAATTTAGGTATTTGCTGTACCTTTTGATTAAAAAAAGAATTTTTTTTTTTTTTTTTTGTAACTATATAATATTTTTTACATTTTTATATGAAACATGTTAGTTAGATGTATATGTAAAATAGAAATATATTCGAAGTCCTCCTCACTAGGAGATCCTGTGCTGAGGGGGACTACGCTTTGGATAAGTTTTTCAGCGACTTCTATGGTTTAACTTGTTTGGATAGAGTTTTCCAGAAACTTCTATGATGTTTTAAGTATACTAGTAAGGTCATTTTCCGGTAGTTCCTTCAGCCAACATTTAATGTCCATAATGTAGCTATTTTTTGTTTTAAATTGTTTGATACTAAGTGGGAGTTTGTTATATAACTTTACTGCTAAAAATTCAGAACTTCTTTGACCAAATGAGGAGTTACACTTTGGTATATTAAGTGTGTCTGTTTGTTTGGCTCTGGTTTTATGAGCATGTGAGGTTTCTTTCTCTGGGTCGTTTTTGTGGTGATGTACTAGAATGTTTTTGGCATAGATTTTCTGTATGCTTGGAACATCAAACTGTTTAAAAATTTCTGTTGTTGACGTCCTTATAGGGACCTTTAGAATGGTCTTTATGATGCAATTCTGAGTTATCTTAAGTTGTTTTAAGTGATTTGATGCTGCTGAGCCCCATCCTATTACTCCATATTCCAATCGAGAGTGGCATAAAGCATAATATACTCTCTTTAGATCCCTCATCGACAAGATGTTTCTTAATTTTTTGAAGAAGTAGATGAGTTTTGTTAGCTTTTTTGAGGTAAGATCAATGTGTGAATTCCACTGTAGATTTTCATCAATTTCAATCCCAAGATATTTAATACTTTTTGTTTGGGATATAGACGGGCAGGAACATTGTGGAAAAGTATTTTGACATTCATGTAATTTGAGGGTATGCACATTCATTGGTTGTCCTCTTTTGTTTTTGGAGAAAGTGAGATATTTAGTTTTATTTACATTTAATGTAAGGGAGTTTACTTTTAGCCAGTTTTGAAGTACAGCCAGGCCATGTTCCGCCTCTTTGTAAGTTCTTGTCCAATCTTGTTCGTGGAATATAATAACAGTGTCATCTGCAAAGCTCATTATGTTTCCATTTATGGGAAGATTCATAAGGTCATTTATATATATGAGAAATAGTATTGGTCCTAATACGCTTCCCTGGGGGACCCCGAATTTAATTGGAAGAGATTTGCTCTTTCTTTTACCAATTTGTACAATTTGTTCTCTTCCAGTTAAATAACTTCTAAGTAGGTTTAGAGTTGTTTCAGTTATTCCATTTTTTTTAGTTTTAAGTACAGTATTTTATGATCAATTGTATCGAAAGCTTTTTGAAGATCAATGAAAACTGCTAAGCATTTTTTGCCTTCATCCAGCTTTCTAATAATTGTATTAGTTACATTAGCTATAGCATCACCAGTACCCAGGTTTTTCCTAAAACCATACTGCGTAGGTAATAATACTTTATTGGTATCCAAAAATGTAAGAACTTGTTTTTTTATTACTTTTTCCAATATTTTCGATAGAGGAGTTAAAATACTAATTGGTCGATAATTTGAAATATCATTTTTGGGACCATTTTTATATAATGGTATGATCGTAGCAATTTTAAGACAAGCGGGAAAAACACCTTTAGATATTGATAGATTTACAAGGTATGTCAGTGGTTGAATTAACTCATTTTGTAGGTATTTAATTGATTTGCTTGATATCAGTTCATTTCCCGATGAGGTATTTGTGTTTAAGGAGGTTATAATATTTCTTATTTCGTCACTTGTTATCTTGACTATATTGAGGCTGTTTTCATGATTTACATCATCATTTCTCATTGTGTTTTCAACAGTAGTAGAATTTTGTTTAATTTTATTTGCAAGGTTAGAGCCTATATTGCAAAAGTAGTTGTTTATAAAGTCAAGAAGTTTGTCTGGGTGTTTCGTAAAAGATGTGGGAATCTCATCAATGTTTAATTCTTTGATGTTTTTGTCTTTATGCGATGCTTTAGTATTTGTAATTTCATTAATGATCTGCCAGAGTTTACGGGAATCATTATTGCATTCATCGATTTTGTTTTTATAGAATGTTTCTTTAGCATAACGAATTACATTTTTACATGTATTACGATATCTTTTGTAGAATCGAAGTGTATGGACATCATAAGGGTTGATTTTTACTTTTCTGTGCAGTTCATCTCTTTTTCTGATTGAGTTTATAATATTTTGACTGATCCATGGTTTAATGTGAATATTTTTATGAGATACCTTTTTATCTGTGGTTTTGGTGTTAGATAGAATACTGTGCTGTATAATTTCTACAAAATAACTCCAAGCAGTATCAGTATCATCTTTTTCCAGAAGGGCGGTCCAGTCATTCATTGATAACTCCCTTTTGACGTTTTCCCAATTTGTTTCAGACTTCGTTAGGAGTGATTTCGTATTTTGGTTTACATAAGAGTTATTTTTTGTTATAGATAGAATTATTGTGTAATGGTCTGTCAATGTGGTAGTATAAATAATGGCTTGAGTTTTTTTATTAGTTTTACTAAAGATATGATCAATGCAAGTTTTGCTATCATTAAATACACGTGTAGGTTCCTCAATTAGGCTTTCAAATCCATGGTATGCAAGTGTCTGCATGTAATCATATTTTTTTGGGTGGCCATTTTCATTATTGGCCAATTATTCAGTTTGGTTAAGTATTTTGGCCTTAAATCCAAATTTAAGTTTGTATGATAAAGGCCTCTGGGTGGCACACCGATATAACTTAATTTATCATACATATGGCCGGCGTTGCGCGCTGGCGATGTTTGGGATATTCGATACAAAAACATAATTCGTTCCGCTTGCAAACGGCCTGCACACCGGACAGGGTGAATTCACGTGGAACTTTGAGAATTTACTCTCCCTGATTCATATTATATTATGCATTATATTGGTAGGTGATATTTTTAATGAAATTCATAGATTTTATATTTTTCGGTAAGATATTATAAAGTAATTTTAGACGATATAATTTACCAGTGCTGCACACAAACACACTGTTCAACCAGCCGCCCTTGAATCACTACCTAAACTTTTTGAAAAGGTAAAATCATGCATCAAATTAAACCACTTATATCAATATTTCAACATGGTTTCATGCCAGGCAGATCTACGTCATTTAATTTATTGCTTTATGAAAATTTTATTTCTAATGCACTTTCCAAGGGTCATCAAGTTGACACTATTTATACTGATTTTAGCAAAGCCTTTGATACTGTTTCTCATCGCATTTTAATGGAAAAATTAAAACACTTGGGAATAAGCGGCAACTTTCTCGAATGGCTTAGAAGCTACTTATCAAACAGAAAACTATCTGTAAAAATTAACTCCACAACTTCATACACTTTTGTTGCCTTTAGTGGGGTCCCCCAAGGTTCCCACCTAGGACCAATTCTTTTCCTACTATTTATTAACGACATTTCATTAATTTTCGATAATATTCACTTTCTTCTATTTGCCGACGAACTAAAGATATTTAAATCGATCGAAAATTCTTCTGATTGCTTAACTCTACAAATGAACTTAAATAAACTTTATGATTGGTGCATCGCAAACAAATTATATCTTAATATCAACAAATGCCAAACGATCAGTTTTCATAGATCTAAAATCCCTTTATTATTTGACTATACAATTAACAATGCCACTCTAAAAAGAGTCTTTGAATTCAACGACTTTGGCGTTATCTTTGACTCCAAATTACGCTTCTTGAATCACATTATTAGCATTACCAGCATGGGCGCCCGCAGGGGGGGGCAAGGGGGGGGCACTTGCCCCCCCCTGGATTGATTGAAAATAGTCAAATGGTGTCAGGTATGCCTTACTAGTTTTGCTCACATTACCAGCAACAACATGTACGGTGGAGCGATCGTTCAGCACATTACGTCGTGTAAAAACATGGCTTAGATCTACAATGTCAGATGAACGTCTGTTTGGATTGTGCATGTTAAGGACGTTTAACCAGGCAGCGGCCGAAAATCCACATTTGGTAGAAAGATGTTCTTACGATCGTACAGGGCGGTTCCAAGGAGAAACATTAATTATTCTCCGTACCAGCGTTTCAAAATTATAACTCAATATCGATTTTATTTCATTCCAAATTTGCTTTAATTTATACCTACATCCAAAAATGCTGAAAGGCGTGATGATAAAACTATTAAAATTATGTACTTTTTGTAATTATTTTTTGATCATCAGTATTAACCATTTTTCAATAATGTCTAAGCAAAATAAGAATGTTAAAAAAATCTGAAATATATTAGTTCGTAAGTGCGCAAATAAATACACAAACGGACTAATTTTCGCCAAGAAACACATGTACGTATATATTAATTAATGATTTTATTTAAACAAAAATTAAAAATCTGAAACATACGTTTACCAGATAATGTATTGATTTATTTTGCTGAATGATTTATATGATTTGAAATGGGTGTTTTATAATACAAAATCTTTTTTGACAATTTAACAAATCTGTCAACGACCTATGGTATAACCATTTTTATACTAAAAATAAACATTTTTTTCCTAAAAACATACATTTAATAGATAAAATAACAGTCTTTCGAAATCAATTTGTATTTTTGTGGAAAAGAGTTAAGGGCCCGCAACCCGAATTTCTACCGATTTCTTGCATATCCCTCTTAAATATTTGAAGTTTTTAAGCTCTTAAAAAAATATATGTTCAATTTAAATATAAATTCAAATTGAACAGTTCTGAACTCCTGCAACTTACGAACCTACATCTATCTACACATAGCGGTTTCACGCTTTGAGAAATCAATAAGTACTTAGGTGTTTGGTGTTTGTTACTCATGATTATTGCTGTAAATTTGGAAACACATCTGATCACCGTCCTTAAAAATTTTTGTTCCTTGTATATTTATATCATGCATATATATTTTTTTTATTTTTTTATCGCAACTTTATTGTTTTTGTTTCTCACTGTACTTTTAAATTTTTGTTGCTTTTATTTTTATTTCATGTTTGTATTTTTGTTTTCTATCGTAACTTTTTTTATATTATATTTTTCTTTCTCGTGTTAAAATTGTGCTGTCTTTATATATTTATGTAAAAGCCCTCCGGGCGTAAATTAATTAAATAAATAAATATGTTATTTTAGAAAATAATATCTATACATTCCCCACGCCGAAACGCAAATTATATGAAATTCCCTCGATAGAAAAAAATCGCAAACGCATACGCTCCGAAAATGATTTTTTTCAAGTCTGTTTCGGATATTTTAAAAGTTACATGAATGAAAAAATTCACAATGTTTCTTTAAATTGTACTTGACACAGCCCCCACGTGATTTTTGCTATATTTTGAACGAGTCGTATTTTATGAAACATTTTCGCAATTTTCGCATCGATTTTGTCGCTGAAAATGTTAGCGCTCTCCTCTAACATTCGTAATTTCGTATCTATGCATCTTCTTCTTTTCGATCCCGGTTGCGGGAACGTATGCGCGGCTCATTTCTGCCCGTTTCACACAAAACTTAGATTTGGATTTGAGATCGAAATACCTAACCAAACTGAAAAATTATTTTTGTAATCAAAAGGTTTATTAAATATCTAGTCAGGATGTGAGCTACTTTATTTATTTTTGCTTTAAATTATATAGGCCATTAAATATTTTGATGTTTCTGGATTTTAGAGGTGATTTGGGCAATTATTTGTGAGTAAATAAAAGACTTAAAAAAATATATTTTACTGTATTTATCATGTAAATATGATGAAATATAAAAATAAAATTAAAAAAATAATAATAATAAAAAAAATTGATGGGTGTAAATTAAAAATACAAATTACCTATTTACGGCGGAATAAAAAAAGGTCGTTTACATATCAAAATTATTACCCGAAAAATGCATTTTTTGAATTTTGAATTTTTTTTTCTTTATATTTTTAAAATAAATATAGTAAAATTATCTTTTAAAGTTTTTCTTTTACTTACAAATAATTGCCTAATTTGCCTTCAAAATCAATTAGTGGCCTATATCTTATAATTTAAAGCAAAAATAATTGCCTAATTTGCCTTCAAAATCAATTAGTGGCCTATATCTTATAATTTAAAGCAAAAATAAATAAATTAGCTCACTTCTTTATTAGATATTTGATATACCTTTTGATTACAAAAATAATTTTTCAGTTTGGCTGGGTATTTTGATCTCAAATCCAAATCTAAGATTTATGTATGAAACGGGCAGAAATGGGCCGTGAATACGTTCCCCTTAAGCCCTTAATACGTTTAAAATCTGATTTAAAAATGACATATTTCTGGTTTTCTCTGGTTATACCCTCTTAAGCTTACACAGAGACAAAATGAACTGCAACAAAATAAACTTTATGGACAAAATTGTAGATATGTTTGGTAGTGATAACAGACAACTCCAATTCTTGTTTAAAGAATAAATTTTATTTTAAATTTATGTTGTATTATTTTTTTGTTATACTCATATATATTGTGTTAATAAAAAAATTGTTGCTACAGTACGCCCTTCATTACTATAGTGTACGGTCCGTTCGTTCATCATACAAATACGCTACAGTAAATTAAAACTACATTAAAACATTACAAAAAATATTTTGCCCCCCCCTAGAAAATTTTCTGCGGGCGCCCATGATTACCAGTAAGGGATTACAAATGCTTGGATTTATTCTCAGAATCGCTAAAGACTTTAATAACATAAAAAATCATAAAATTACTATACCTACACGTCTTTGGTTAGAAGTCAGGTTGAATACAATTCAAGCATTTGGAGTCCTCATTTCAACTCTCATTGTTCACAAATTGAAAAAATTCAAAATAAATTTTTACGTTTTATTAATTTCAAAATTGGTATTCCTATTATTGAAATCAATTATGTCAATTTACGCAGTAAACTTAACTTATGGAAATTATCTGAAAGGCGAAAAATATTTGATCTCCTTTTATTATATAAAATTGTTCATTCAAGGTTGGACTGCCCTGGCGCTATAAACTTGTTATCCTTAAATATACCTCAAAAATATGTTATTTTACACAAGACGAAATATTTTATTTTACAACAATAACTTCGCTACGAATTCTGTAATGGAAAGACTACACAGGTTGGGCAATGGACTAACTGATATCGCTGACATTTTTAATTTAAATTTCGATACATTTAAAGCCAAATCAGTCCACCACTTTATAGATGTAAATAATGAATGAGAAATCATTTTATTTTTTTCGATATTCTTTTGTTTTTTTTTTTTTTTTGGTCTTATTCCAAATACTAATGTGTAATGTGTTTTATGTAATGTAATGTGTAATGTCGTAATGTGTTTTGATTATTTTTAATGTTTTTGTTGCTTGTAGGTATATGAATTGTTATAACCACGAGTTCTCTAAAGTCATCCATGTGGAAATAGCATTAGATGTATTCCTATTTTTTTACTTTGAGTTTATGCTTTATTTGTATGTTTTGTAATCTTTTTTATTTATGTTATACTGTTGTTATAAATGAAATTTGTATTTGTTATATAAAAGCCCAATAGGGCGTCAATAAATAAATAAATAAATCTAATTAAATCTCAAAGCTCAAAGCTAAAAGCTTAAAGCTCAAATCTTAAAACTCAAAGCTTAAAGCTCAAAGCTTAAATCTCAAAACTTAAAACTAAAAAAATTAAAGCTCACAGCACAAAGTTTAAAGCTCAAAGGTTAAAGTTCAAAGATTGCGATGAGACTTAGGTGAATTTATATTTGGGAGGCGTGAATGGGTACCACCGCCCGGGGAACCTTTATTGGATAACCAACACCTCTGCCATAGGTCACCCCAAGTGGTTCGCTACGTTTGGTGATTTAGCAGGGGTGCCCGGGTTCATGGGGTGAGGTTTGTCTAGGTCTTGGAGGCTGATGATCAGGACATACTGAACCCCAGATACCTACCCACCCCTTAAACCCTTTTCCTTCCCAGAACTCTCCTCATTCCTTTCCTAAAAAAAACCCTCCACACAGCATCCCCAAAGATGACATAGGCCCTGAGGGAAATTATTTTCCTCAGGGCCTCCTGTGTGGAGCTCATGTAAAAAAAAAAAAAGGTGATTTGTTGTGCACACGCCCGCGAAGATTATAGGCTATTTATATTGGTAAGCTCTGGCGTTATGAAATTTGTATAGACACATCTGCCCTGATGATGGACACTGTAACGCTGTCCGAAACGTTGGCTAAAGAAGGAGGTAGCGTAACACGGCATAACACCCCAAAAACAAGTAACAAAAATACTTTTGGCCGTGAAAATCTAAAATCATATCACACTCATTTTCATTTTTACAAATTTTATAACGCTAGAGCTTACCAATATAAATAGCCTATAACCTTCGCGGGCGTGCGCACAACAAATCACCTAAGTCTCATCGCAATCGGATGAACGGTGTAGCAGCGCATAACATACGAGCAAACAAATAAACAAACAAACAAAAATTGATTTTTATATATTAGAAGATATTGATTATTATTATTCTGTACGAGACATGGCACTGTAACCGCCACCCGCACAGACGATGTAGTGGGAAGTTGCCGGCTGGCCGTTCCGACACCTGGGGAGAAAGGGAGAAAAAGTGAGAGAGAGAAGGGAAAAATGGGGTAAATGTAGGGAGAAAGGGAGAAATGGGGAGAAGGCGAGGGAAAATGGGGAGAAATTGCAGGGAGAAACGGATCGAAGGCGAGGGGAAGAAGGGAGATAGAGCGGAGTAGAGGGGTAACCTGCGCCTTGATAAAGGCGTTTCGAAAATGTATGCGGAGTCTTCTTGGTGAGCGGTGCGGCCAGGGCCAAGAAGAAGTCCAACTTGTCCAGTAGATTCGATCGGAGAAGGCAGAAGAGAAGGCAAGATGCTGATGTGATGTTGAGATCTGGAGCTCTGCCGATCTAGCGCAATATCGGCCGTATTTAAAGGGCTCTGAGCCGGGAGTCTGCCCATACTAGGCCCTTTTTTCGTCTCAATTCTCCGAACTGAGATGAGTTCTTAGAAATCTCATTGTCTAGAGTTAAAACGCCACTGCGTTCGTTCCGCTGTTGCGTAACAAAGCAAAAAACGCCACAGCGTTCAATCTCGCCCTACACTCTACGCTTCTCCGATATTTTGTTTATTATGAGTTTTGCACAATTTCAGGACAATTTAGAAGAATGCAGCCAATTTGTGCAAATTATAATGAAACAATGTTGCACAAATTGGATACATAGAAATAGGCTTTGCATAAAATTGAATTTGCACAAATGTTGTAAGTAAGTACAACAGCTCAAGAAGGCTTTGCACAAATGTTGTAAGTAAGTACAACAGCTCAAGAAGGCTTTGCACAAATGTTGTAAGTAAGTACAACAGCTCAAGAAGGCTTTGCACAAATGTTGTAAGTAAGTACAACAGCTCAAGAAGGCTTTGCACAAATGTTGTAAGTAAGTACAACAGCTCAAGAAGGCTTTGCACAAATCACAATTTTATGCAAAGTTGTAAGATAAGTAATGTGTAGGTACATACACATGAGATAAATTTTAAGTAACAACGATATTTTAGTTGTATGTAAATGACAGAGCTTTGCGTAAATTGGATCTGCGCGAAGGTTTGTATAGGAACGGATTCGCACAGATCGAATTCACGCAAAGGCAAAAAGGTTAAAAATAAAGAAGAGGTGTGTAGGTATGTACACAGAGATGAAGGTGGGGTCAAGCGTTGTTCTTTTGTCTTTAAACCGACTGCTAGGACCCCTGATTAATTTTATTATTTGTAAAACATGAAAACATTATAAATTTTAAACGATATTATAATCTTAAATATAATCTTAAATCTACGTCCGGTACATATTCCTTTTAATAAAAGTAAAGTTAGTAAAGCCCTGAAGAATGGGAATAAGTTCGACCAAATATGTTCAATCGTGTGGTTGGATGAGTGATTCACACAATCTTATCTTATCTGTGGAATATTCAACGAGCCAAATGATAGCAGTGCTGTGCTTCTAAGAAAGTGGGTCGCATGGGGTTTTTACACTGTGCAATCAATGGCGTACTACTAGGGCTTCTAATTTTGTGGCATACAACTAACTAGTGCTTGAAACTATGTGTTCACACATGAAACTAGCAGTGCAACTAATGTCATGAAACAACTTCTGTGCAATTACGTGCGTAATGTAAATTCGGCTTTAGATTCAATTTTTTTTCTGAAAGCTGTAACTATTTGACGGCATCTGGGATCGAGGGGTAAGGCTTTCGACTAGTGATCATCTATATAGTATTATCACACCAGCGAAATTTAAGAATCCGACTCTGAATACAAGTCTGACGCCATTTACTGAAAACCATTTTATGGTGTTTGTTACAAAGCTACTACTGTCGTGTAGGCCCGCAGGGCCTAACCGTTAAAATTAATATTACAGCCATCATCTATATACATATTTACATACATACATGTATATTTACATACATATTTTTTTATTATTGTTTTTGTGTTTGAAAACATTAGTTATGCAAATATCTCTGGTTATTACCGGAAAATTTTATTATTGTCAAACTTTAAATGATTACGATAACTGAAAGCTATCTAATATTAACTAAACTATGCAATTTGACTGTCATAAAACGGTAAATCTCCTAGTTGGACAGTCAAAATTTTCTTATAATGTATCTGTATTTTTTTATGTTCTAATAAAATAAAATAATTTAATAAATGTATGTTTCTTACGTATTGCTAAACCATTCATCCAATTGTGATGAAACTTTGGGGATTTGATGTGCGCATGCCCGTGATGTTTTCTATATATAATAGTAAGCTCTGGCATTATGAAATTATTTCCTAAACTATTCATCCAATAGTGATAAATCTTTAGTGAGTTGTTGTGACCATGCCCTCGAAGGTTTCTATATATACTGATGAGCTCCGTCATTATGAAATTTGTATAAAAAAACTTGCAATAGGGTGCACACAGTTCAAAATAAAACTAACAATACCGTAAAAAATGTACCAAGCTTACCATGCAAGTTATTAAAAAATTGGTCATTTTATACCGCACGGGCCGTCGAACACGACACGCCAAATATTAAAACGCAAAAACGCACAGAAATCGGCAGTAGAGAGGCGGCTAGCAGGCGGCAGGCAGACCCGGGCAGGGTTCGTCGCCTAGGACGCCTAGGCAGATCCGATGAGAAAGGGGATGGAAAGGGGGGTTGGACGTTGGACGGTGAAAGCTTGCCTTTTTGTTAATTTAGGTACTTAGTGGCCAAGGGAAATACAGTTAGACCCCTAGCCCGCAGCCTCTGATTGGTCAAGCCTCTTTCACCGTCGGTACGTACGGATATGCCCGGGTTTTAAGTTCCTACTACCTCCTAGTGCCCATTTTTTTATTTTAAAAAGGTTTACTTACAGTTAGGTACACAATGCAAAAGACATACGAAATACAGACAAATAATACACATTAAAATTAGTTAAGTTATTCTGGCATAAGCACGTCTGATACAAGTGTTTTACAAAATTTTAAAATGACAACATTTGTCAAGATTTTCTTACTTAAAAATTTGAGTGGGCAGGTAATATAAGAGATGTGTAAGAACAACCTGGGTGGGTATTAACGTTTTGGAAACGCTGGTCTTATCTAATCGATATTCAATTCAGTAAAAAAATTATGATAAAAACATTATATTTTCAAACTCGGCACAAAATTTGGTGCCACGCTTTTTTCGTTGGTAAAAATTATAAATGTAACGAATACGGCCATTGGAGGCTGCCAGTAAATCCAGTAATTAGTGTGTCAGTGTTATGAACATTGTGTTGTGTGGTTGTTGGTTGCAGTTGAAGGCAGCAGCAACAGTAGCCTATGTAGTGTAGTTTAGTGTCATTGAAGTGTCACTGACAATGGAAGCAGATAAGACCAGTCAGTGTCCAATTAAGAGAGTGGACTTATGGCGGCTCTTATTGAAGGATTCCTCCGATGGGGCAGCTGTTGTTGTTCCCCGCTGGTGCTCATGGAAGCAGAAAAGGTATGATGTATATTGCGCCATCCGCTCCAGCAATGTGAAGCTCCTGCGCACACTCCTTGAACCTCCAGTGAGCTCAGAACTCTCGGAGCTACTTGTCTCTGAGTCTTATGAAAAATTACTGTTGAACAATGTCCTCGTGTCAGGAGAAATGCATTTGTTCATCCAATACACGTTGCACGATCTACGTTTCTTCTTAAAAGAAGATGAAGCGATTCCTGTCACTTCCTCTGCTAATAATATCCTAGAACGCATCCAGATGCTTGTGGAAAATGTAGCACAAATTAATACTTACGAGGAAGTTGACAGTCACTTTTTATACACGGCCAGGTTTATAGCTCAGAATATCCACATACTAAAACAGCAACTAAAGTCGACATACAATATTTTGCCCTGGGAAGAAATTGAGTTCTGCTTGGTGTGCTTTGTGTCTGCCCACATTAAGCGACAAGAATTGAATATATTTTATCTGTCCGTACTGAAGAAAGAGAAGTTACTGAAGGAATTGGACAAGTTTGCCTCTGCCCTGCAAGAATTGGAAGAACACATCAGTTCTATAGATATCCATACTCTTCGGAAACCGGTGAAATTAAACCGCGAAGATGTTACTGATGCCATCATCACCAGATATCCAGACTTATATGCTGATTATAAGGAGGTGAGAGACGTATCCTCACTCCAAATAATTGAGAAATATCTAGAAGCGGCCTTGCTGGCAGACCCTGCTACTCGATCTGGGCAGTTAACTATCAAAAGAGCCCTCCAGGTGACGGGAGAGCATCTGAAGAACACACTGGACAGCCCCAACCTCTCCCCAGCCGTGAGTGAACTTCTCCTCCTCTCTGCACCCAAAGAAACCAGAAAGGTCCTGCGCGAATTACGCGACTCTCTTTCCCACCCTCACCTAGAATCAGGAGACCCTCTACTTTATTCAAACATTCAAAATGACATTAAAAAGATAGCGTCTATCATAAATGACATAACATACTTTAAAAAAGTGAACAAAATACAGGACATCTTGAAGGCGTTCATTGACAGTGATAGTGTAGTTGAATATCGCGAAATTATAAATGTTTTTAAAAATGTTAATTGTGATAAGGATGTCCAAAAATCAGATATGGATACAAAAGACCGCAAAAATATTGAAGACCTTTTTAGTAAAATAGAAGATCAAACTCCGTACGAGAAGAAATTGGTTGCTGAAATAAAAGATGTTCTCGACCAAACAAAATTCCAATATCATTTAACGAGATTCGACTATTGCATCTTAAATACAATATACATTCATTCCGTTTATGACCTCAATACCGTTAGCATCAGGGACGTGAAAAACATTGCTAATAGAATATTAGAAAACTTTCCATCGCAGAAAAATCAATTAGATTTTGAAAAACAAATATTAGCGCTAGGTAGCCTGTTATCCAAATTTTATAACAGCGTGAATCTGAGAATCAAACCGGAAATTGCAAACGAAATCACTTTTGTGATAGCTAGAATAAATTATGCTGGATCAATTGACAAGGACATCAACTGTATTGATAGTTATAGTAGAAAAATAGAAAACATTTTACAAAAAAATAGAAAAGGAAAGAATGCTCTAACAAGCGAAGAGATGATAAAAATTGACGAACAACTCAAAAAGAATTTTACTGAACTGGAGAGCATCGGAAAGAGTTGTCAATTATATAAACCTAATATTTTATCACTCAAAGATCATATTAACAATAGATTTGTAGTAGAAGCCCTTGTGCTGGATATCATGACCCTCTTAGACAGTTCAAACCGTGTTTCCAACAATGTGCTGTATCTAGATGGAGTAGCGCCTCTGTTGAACGGTAAGTGCTTGCGCAACCACTTGGCTCACGGGAACGCCTTGGTAGACATTCTGCCTACTGATGCTGGGTCTGCCGTGTTATTAAATGCCGTGAAACTAACTGAAAGCAAAGACAAGTTACTGAAGTGTAAGATCGGGTATATTTTAAAACACGATATCAAACAATTGAGACGGAGATATGAGCGGGGCTTATCTATTCTTGACAAACAGAAGGAAATGTGGAAGTCTCTTATTGACGGTAACTTTGAGAATTTTTCAATGGCTATCGCGGGAGGAGCTGATATATATGCAAGAAAGGCAGATTTGTCTTCTACATTGCACCATGCTGCGCGAGGACACAATATTGAGACTATCATATTCTTGACTAAACAGAAAATGATTAGCACCGTAGTGAGAGACGTCAATGGTCAAACACCCCTCCACGTAGCCGCAGCCTTAGGATGTGATGTCATTGTGAAATTCTTAGTGGTAGAAATGAAAAATTCAATTGATCAAGTTGATGATGATGGAAAAACACCATTACATCTGGCTTCCCAAAATGGCCACACGACAACTGTTTTAACTTTGCTTTTACTGGAAGCCAAAACAACTTTAATAGATAAATTTGAATATTCTCCTTTGCATTATGCTGTGCAGGGTAATTATTTAGAAGTGGTTAAAATCCTCTCGGAGAAACAGGCCACTGGTAATGAAAATACTATTACCGAAAGTTTAACCCCCCTTCACATAGCTGCAGGATTCGGACATTTAAAATTGGTGAGTCACTTGCTGCTGAACGAAGCTGATGTCAATGCTGCTCACCGAGGCACCTTTCCATTACACCTGGCAGCACGAAATGGACATCTTGAGATTGTCAATACTCTGCTAGAGAAGGGAGCTCATGTGAACCTCAGAGACTACAGGGGACGTTCTTCCTTATTATTCGCAGTGGAAAACAGTCATAAAGATATCGTCAAGACCCTCTTGTTAAACGGTGCGTTTGTTAATAACGGAGATTACGAAACCAATATCACCCCGCTTCACATAGCTGCCTACAAAGGCAATAGAATTATCGTACAACGACTGTTGCAACACAATGCGAATGTTAATGATGAAACTAAGGATGGCTTGACACCACTTCTCATCGCGGCCAACGGTGGAAATGCGGATGTAGTTGACCTCCTGTTGCAAAAAGGCGCATCGGCGGATTCCAGAGACACGGAGCACTTCACAGCATTACATATTGCTGCTTACTTTGGACGTACTTCTGTTGTAGAGTTTTTAATACATGAATGTCCGGCACACATCCATATCGAAAATAAAAATAAATGCACTCCATTGCATCTGGCCGCACAAGAAGGTCACCTACAAGTGGTAAACATTTTACTAGATCATGGAGCTAATGTTCATTCTGTGAACATTGAAGGTTCCACAGCTCTGCATATCAGTGCCGGAAACGGTTGTGATGCAATTTCAGAGGCTTTGATTCAGAAAGGAGCTAAAGTGAACTGTACAGACGAAAGTCATAATACACCATTACATGCTGCTGCTACTAAAACTTGCAATGAGAAAACTATCCAAATATTGCTAAAGCACGGCGTCAATGTTAATGAGACAGGAAAGAATAACAAAACAGCATTGCATATTGTGTCATTCGTTGGTGATGGTCCAATGATAAAAGCATTGCTCCAGGAAGGGGCCGATATTAATGCTAAAAACGATGAAGGTTCCACCGCATTGCACCTGGCTGTCTGTGGTAATCACAAGGCGGCTGTTAAGATCTTGTTGGAAGATGAGTACAAAGCCAAAGTAAATCTATTAGATAATACCAATTCTTCAGCATTATGTTACGCAGCAAGAAATAACAATAAAGATCTGTTGGACATATTGATTAAAAAAGAAGCGGATGTTAATGTTGGCGAAGGTAAACTGTTGTTAACTGCAGTTATGGCAGGGCATCGACTTATAGTTGAAGCTTTGTTAAAGAATAAAAAGGTTGACATCAATATTAAAGATCAAAATGGATTAAACCTCCTATACACGGCTGCTTTAGGTGGTGATGGGCTGATAGCCAGGGCGCTGATAAAGGGAGGTATAAAAGTTGCAGATTGCATACAAAACCCTTCGCCCTTATTCATTGCAATAGATTATGGACACACGAAGTTTGTCGAAATTTTGCTCAAAAATGAAACCGACCTCAATCCCACGGATCCAAATTTATCGCCGCTACATTACGCAGTACTTATGAATAAGCCCGATATTGTGGAAATGTTGCTGCTCCAGGGTGCAAACTCCAATAACAGAGATACAAATAATGGAACACCTTTAGAACTGGCAGTTACTAATGGCCAAATAAAAAATACCTCATTACTGTTGCAACAAGCAGGTGTTAGGATTAATGGGAGAGGGAATGATAATCAGACGTTACTGCATATTGCGGCTAAAGCGGGTAATCTAGAAGTAACAACACTCTTGGTAGACCGAGGAGCTGACATAAATGCCAAAGACAGACTAGGTTTTAAACCAATCCACATAGCCGCTAGGCACGGCCATCACAACATCTTGGCATTCTTCTTGGACCTTGGGATTAGCATTGATTATCCAGGATCCAATGGATATACCCTGATGCATTGCGCCGCGGTGGGCCGGCAACTAGAAGTGGCTCAATACTTGATAGACAAACATGCTAAAATTAATCCCACTAATTTAAATGGCTCCATGCCTATTTACTGTTCTACTGAACAGGGACACATAGAGATGGTGAAATTATTATTACACAGCGGTGCAATGTATGATGCCAGGGACAACCTTGGTAGAACGCCTGCAGAATTGACTGAAAATCAAGATATTAAAGAAGTGTTAAATTCGATAGGAAAACTCTTTAATGCTCTAAAACATAATAATGTTTTGATGGTTCCCGCTATGGTTGAAGACTTGGCAAATTATTTAGATGTAAAAAGTTCTGTCAATACAACACTTTTACACATCGCCTCCTGGAAGGGTTTCCAACAAGTTTGTGATACTTTGTTGAAGAACAAAGCCAATCCCAATGTGGTTGGAAAAGGCGGCAAAGCTCCTTTACATTACGCAGCCGAATGCTCTCATCCCGGAATAGTAGAGTCTTTGTTGAAAAACGGCGCTGTACATAACCTCAAAGCGGACAATACAAAGACTCCGTTGGGTTTTGCTAAACAAAAAGATATAAAATCTTTACTGCAATTAGTTGCACGCTGTTTCCAGAAAGTACGATCCTGCAATGTTAGAGTAATTAAAGATATAAACACAATAAGCAACGTAGAAATTATAAAGGCGGTGATGAAGGCTCGTGACACCGATGGTAACACGCTTGTGGTAGTTGCTATAAAAAATAATTTCCCCGACATAGATAAGTTAAAGCAGGTTTCTCAGCCCAATGTTCTTGAAAACTTGACAATGGCGTATTCAATGTCAGATTGTGAAAGATACACAGAAGCCCTGGATATTTTAAAACAGCTGTTGGATAAAAGAATTGAAATTTTGGGAGAGGATAATCCAGGAACTCTGGACTTTCGTTTCATATTAGCGAAAATATTGTTGAAACAAACTAAATATTCCGAAGCCATACCCATCTTGGAAGATATCTCGAAGAGAATGGAACAAATTGGTCCTGACCACTCCCTGGAGGTCAGGGGTGTTTTGGCTATGTGGTGTTTACGAAAGCAAGGAAGGATCGAAGAGGCATGGGATATTCTCCAGAAAGTTATGTTGAGGCAACAGGAGCTGCTGGGCAAAGGACATGTGCTACTAATGCATACTAAATACTACGCAGGGGCTGTGCTCTGTGACCTGGGAAAGTACGAAGAGGCCTTGTGCTTGTCCACACAAGCTTACACAGGTTTTAAAAAGACATTGGGGGCCCATCATCCTGACACCCTTTCTGCACAAAATAATATTGCCGGGATTTTTCTGGCTCAAGAGAAGTACCATGAAGCTTTAACTATATTTCAAGCCATTTATGAAGAAAGAGAAAAGGCTTTAGGACCAAAGATTTCTGAGGTTCTCAACGCCAGGAGCGATGTAGCAAATGTTCTTATGTTACTTAACAAACTCGATGAAGCAATGTCAGTCGCTCAAGATATATTATCTATTCAAAAGAATGTGCTGGGACCCAATCACGAACACACTACTCACACTCAAATACTTATGAGGGAAATATATAAACATCAAAATAACCATTACGATTCCATGAAGGTTCACAAGGCGGGGTTGGTTGCGAGGAATGCCACCTTTGATCCTAACCAACCAGAATGCTTGCTAGATCTAGACAGATATTACGATGATTTTGAAAACCAATTAAAATCAAAAGTGGGTATGGACGTCATTTTTAGTCCTCCTTCTGATGCTAGTTTTCTAAAAGCAGCCAGTGAAGGGGATATGAACATGGTTTGTAGATTGATAGAGAATGGATCAGACGTGTTCACTGTGGATGAAGAGGGAAGAACGGCGCTGCACTTTGCCGCCACAGTGAAGGTGATGGAGCAGTTGCTGAAGAGCGGAGCTGACGCTACTGCCGTGTCACAAAAGGGGAACACCCCCTTACACGTTGCCACACGTAGAATTTGCAGACAAATGGTTCGTCTCTTGTTGCAGAACGTAAAGAAAACCAAACCCAAAGCTTACCATAAGTTTATTAACGCTAAAACTGTAGTGGGAGGTTCCACAGCTCTGCACATTGCCGTTAAGAAAGGAGCCGCCGATATCGTGAAATGTCTGTTGGAGCATGGTGCGTGCTACAATAGTCGAGACAGAAGTGACAATCATACGCCTCTGCAATGTTCCAGCAGTCTCTCTGTCACCCGACTGCTGCGTTTAGCCGAGGAAGTGTTTGAGATGGCGGAGCGGGGCGGCACTGAGCTTCCTCCAGGAGACGAGAGGCATTTAGTGGTAGTGTTGAACTCGAGAGATACAGAACACAGGACACCCTTGCAGTTGGCCTTAGTTAATGGTCACATCGCCACTGCCAGAATTTTTGCTGAACTTTTACAAAAACACTGGATTAATCTACAGCAGGGCTGGCCAAACTCCCCGTGGCTCACAATGTGTATGGTGCCTTTTGGGCTCTTTGCATTTCTGTCAGCAGTACTTTTATTCACTTTGTACGTTAACTTTTGATTGATTATTTTAACACCTTTGAGGTGATTTTTCACAAAAACGGCGCTGTACTAATCATGCAAATATTAATATTAACTTTTATCATGAACTAAACGTTGTTCAGAAGAAACCCATTTTTTTAATACGCTAACCTCTTTTGTTATTCCTGTTCCGAGGTGGCCAATAGTTTTAATTAAATATTTTTTGTATTCAGTTTCTCGGTATCTTTACACTGTCTTCACGACGTTAGAAAGTTGATTAATAATCTGTTCTCTCAGCAATGTTTTTACTTTAGTTTTAAATTTATTTGTTTGCGTTATTTTTTGTTTGATTTGATAGAACATTGTATAGTTTAGTAATATGGAATTTAATATTAATTTCTCTATCCAAAAGAATGTATTCAAACTGGGAGTATCCATTATATTTCGGCTTATTGCCCTGGTTGAATAATTATGTTGGGTAGTGGAGTATTCAGATACGTTTTGTTTTTTTTTTTTTGTTTAAATAGAACATTTTTTTAATAAAGTTTTTGTACATTGTAGACATGAAAGTTTACAAATATTTCTTCAGTCAGAGTTCTAACTGGCACTTTCAGAATTGTTTTTGGTACTTCTTTTTAGGTTATGTTGAGCCGCTCTGTGTGAGTGTTCAAGGCAGACCCCCATCCTGTTATTCCGTACTTTATTTGTAGTGATGCGTAGTACTTTAATGTCGTTTATGTTAAGAATATTGCAGATGTCGATCGTCAAGTTGATTAGCCAGACATCTCCGAAAAATCGAAATTCACGTTGAGTATGCAGAAAATACACATTTGCAGTATTTGTAAATGTTACATTTCATCGTCATGCTTGCAAAAACGGCAATGAGCAGATTTCAGCAAAACCTTTTTTTACACCAAAGTTTTTATTTTAAATCAAGGAATCGCACCCAATCTGGGCGAAGTGCATAAGTTTAACCATATCACAGAAAGCTCATTCAGCAGTTGTTGGTTCATGTATCTGAATACAAATCTGGGAAGTTTTTTGCTTCCACTGGAAAATTGGATAAAACTCACACAGCCAGCTTTACAAGCGCTACGATGATTTGAATTTCAATAAAACACGTTATGATTTAAAAGGTTCCATGACAGTTTATACCCCGACAGTTGGCCCCCCCGGCAAACTTACATACAATGTGCAGTATAACTGCTTACACAAAATATAACTGAGTGTCTCCGAAGGGGTGTGCAGAGAGGATGTACAAAAAGGAAAAGTTTGTTGTCTATATACTGTATATACAAGCATATAAGTACAAAAAAGACACTTTAAAAAAATTTGTTTGATATCCATACCAACTTATTAAGCTGTTTTGAACTTGATTTTATGTTTTAAATTGGTAAAGCACAAAAAATTATAATTTTATATTAAACATCATTTCGTGGCGCCAACTGTGAGGTCACCATGTTTAAAAGTAAAAGAATAATGTATCTTCCAAATATTAACTATACAGTAATTACTGATATAGTAATATGAAGTCCTACAGAAAATTTTCTAAAGTAATATAGTAATTATTTAACTTTCAGTCTAGTATTAAGTACAGGAATTCATTTATTGGAATATTATGTACCTAATATTAAAAATATATGAAATCCTTCGAAATTGAAACATATTTTATAAACTTTCATTCACTCTTGTTTAATTTAACGATAATATCATATGCTACCATTATTTTAAAAATTGTAATAATCAGAGTTCACTTCTAAACTAGTCCCAGCGATAGCTCGTACGGACGTCATCGACATTCATCCTCTTCCTTCTCACGCGTTTTATTTGAAAACGATAAAAAAACAGAAGATACTAGAACGATGACTTCACATACAATCTCTCGCTTTGAGTAGTATAGTAGAGAATCAATAGTAAAATTATATATATATTGAACAATTGAACTCATCTGTGTACCGACTCCAGCTGGAGAAGTAATTTAATATTAAATTTGATATTTTTTTCTTATAACACTGAAAAGTATTTAAACTTAATTGTTTTTTTTCCATTTCTTTGTCTATAAAATTTAATTTAATTATTTTTTTAAATGAAACAATTAAACTTTGCATAAACCACTTATATAATGCGTAAATCCGAGAACGTTTGTTCTGAAACCGGTCGGATTTACGGATTATATAAGTGGTTTATACAAAGTTTCATTGTTTCATTTATCTATAATGGATAACCACAAAGTTATAGCTACATTCAAAAATATTATTATTTTATTATTTTTTATTGGATATTTATCTACTTACAACAATGCTGTGATTTTTGTTAGTATTCCTTTTTGAATTTGTTTAAATTGTATTTGTAGTAACTACGTAGTAATTAAAACATGTGTGTGTGGTTCCCCGCCTCACTGGGGTCACTAGACCACATCTGTTCTGAGACGGAGAGCAATGCATGCATACTATTTTATATACAAAAAGGTGTAAATATCGTTATACTTTAATAAATAAAAAAAATTCAACAAAAAAACTTTTAAAACTTTGCAAAAAAATGTATTACTAAGTATACACGGTGTCCGGAAACTCGTAGTACAAGCAGGAAACTGGTAAATCTACATCACATTCGGATTCGATTTGTGATACAAGTTTTTTGAGCCTTCGTTTTCTAGTAAATCGGGTCCGAAGTTGGAATTTTTTGGTTAAATTAGAAAAAAAATTTCACTAGGGGGTTGATTTCAGCTGTGTAATGTCTTATAAAATGCATCGAAGGGTAAACCGGAATCAAATTTTTTTTTAACCCTTTAGTTGCCGAAAAATGGAAAAATAGAAAAAAAATAATATTAAAATCGAAATGCTCAGATCGAAAAAAATAAGTTTTTTGGGTTCTCTACGTGATGTAGATTCACCAGTTTCCCGCTTGTACTACGAGTTTCCGGACACGTTGTATACAGGATGTAACAGGACGTACCCGAGGGATTTTAACCATAGATTCCTGACATTGTTTGGAGTAGAAAATGTAAAAGAAATTTTGGTCTCCGGTGACATTTTTGATGTTTTTTTTATTTATTTTTTCTACAAAAATATTAAAAAATGGTAGGTGTTGGACGGTTGGAGGCGGGATGAGGGGTTGGTTGATTACTCGGCTGAGTGACCAATGACAACAAGTGGAAGAAATTTTTTTTTGTTTGAATTTGAAGAAAAAAAAAATTAAAAAATAAAAAAAAAATCATAAAAAAAGTCACCGGAGACCAAAATTTCATTTACATTTTTTACTCCAAATATGCTCAGGAATCACTGGTTAAAATCCCTCGGGTACGTTCTGTTACAGCCTGTATAACTCACTCTTTAAACTTAGTTTAGTTTTTTTTACTCTTTTTGGTAATTAAAGTGAATCAAAAGGTTGTTTCTATAAAATATTTGTATTGAGTGTGTCCAGCAATTTCGAAAGTTTATCATTATTTTTTTCCTGCTTTACTAAATATATTTCACCTTTATTATTATTAAATTGTTATTTTTCTTACATTATAAATATTAGGTCCTTACATATGAAATTGGCGTTTTGTGTGGGAGGAACATAAAGTCGATTTTTTTAAATATAGTATATTTATTTAATCAAAGTATGTACCATTGCTATCTATGCACTTTTGCCATCTCATAGGTAGTTCATCGATCCCTTTACTAAAAAACCATTCGGACGGGAATCAATAAAATCTTTGAAGGCGGTTTGGACTGCCCCATCGGAGTTGAATTTTTTCCCTTGAAAGAAGATATATTATCCAAATTTCGAAAAAAATGGTAATCTGTTGGGGCAAGGTCCGGAGAGTATGGTGGATGTCTTAGACATTCCAATTGAAGCTCCTCTAATTTGGTAGCCGTCTGTTGTGCAGTGTGTGGTCTAGCGTTGTCATGAAGCAGCAGTGGCCTAGAGCGATTAACCAGCCTCGGTTGTTTAGCAGCTAGCTTTTCCATCATGGTTTGCAGTTGCTGACAATGTGACAATAGACATCTGCCTTAATCGTCTGGCCAGATTTAAGAAAGCTGTAGTGAATGACACCAGCACTAGTCCACCAAACGCTCACAAGTAACTTTTTTGCAGTCAATTTTCGCTTGGGGCATGGTTTGGCTGGTTCGGCAGGGTTCAGCCATTGCGATGAGCGCTTCCGATTATCGTACAGGATCCACTTTTCATCACAGGTAATGATTCGATTTAAAATCCCTTCATTATTGTGCCGGTTGAGTAATGCAACGCAGCAGTCAACGCGCGTTTGTTGATTTGCTTCACTCATTTCGTGAGGTACCCACCTTTCAAGCTTTTTCACCTTCCCAATTTGCTTCAAGTGGATTAAAATAGTTTTATCACTAACATCGCAGCCTGCAGCTAACTCGGACGTGGTTTGCGATGGATCTGCTTCCACAATAGCCTTCAATTCTTCATTATCAACTTTGGTCTCGGCCGTCCACGAGGCTTGTTCTGCAGGTCGAAATTTCCAGAACGAAAACGTTGGAACCAAAAACACACTGTGTTTTCTTTTGCGGCACCGTCGCCATACATATCATTAATCCTTTGAGCCGTTTCTGCAGCACTGGTGCCACGGTGGAACTCGTACTCGTAAATAACGCAATATTTCAAGTTTTCCATTTTGTAAACTAAGTGACGCAAAGAAAAAAAACAATTTAGGAAAAAACAAATGAATTATAATTTTCGAAACACAAATACACGACAAACTGTATAAATTTGAATTTGGAATTCCTAACCAAAGAGAAGATATTTGATATCAAAGTTGCCAGTACGGCAAAACGCCAATTCCATATGTAAGGACCTAATATATAATAATATGTAGTAACTTCATTACAGCCCTTCCACCATTGTGTAGAATTATATCAAACCCTCTTTGTTCTTATATTGTAATATTGTTCTTCAATATGCTCTCTCTTTTCATGTAAAAGTCTCATGGGCGGATATACAACATTAAAAAAACACGAAATGAAACTATAACTTTATATTTAACCACTAATTAATGGAATAAAAAAAATGTTGAAAACATGATTATAGTAACAATTAATACAAATTTTATTAAAAAAAATTAACTGTTTTTACACTGTGTAAAATGTCTTTTATGCAATGTTTTAAATAATAAATTCACTTATCTACATATTATTAACAGGTTCGCTGCCGGCGACTCCGGTCGGAGCCATTCGGCGTCTTGCACTGGGTGCCGACGGCTCCGGCCGGAGCCATGAGTAGTATGTCTGCACAAACATCATTTTCCTGCCGGCACTCGCGGTGGATGGTTATTTTTGTAGCTGGCGTTGTTGTTGACAATTGTATCAACATTTTACAGCGATCGGTTTTCAAAAAAAAATTAGTTTATTGTTGTAAAGGGCCATTGAAAAAAGTACATGATAAGTGACAAAATGAGTAAAATTTACTATCCAGACAGAGAGACTTGATGAGAGTATGATATTGTGGCGTGGGCGATTGTCGTTCAGACAATACATAAATAATTAATGCCAAAAGTACGATGTGAATTTTGAAATTTCATGTGTACGGGGGATCGGCTGATGCAGATGTAGGTGGAAAGGGTCATGCAAGCAAAGTAGTCATGAAATTGATCAAAGGTTATCTGAATTGTGTTTACACGTTGCACATGGATATGTTGCTATTTTTTTTTTATTTTTATCAAAATAAAATAGTTTTACCTACCAATAAAACTTATATTATGTACCTAACCTCATTTAAAACCTATATTGAGAGAAGCATTCTCAAATCCCCTTTCGCGTGGCCTTCCCCGATCTTTTTTAGTACCTTGTGGCTGTCAAGTGGTCACCAGATGCTAAACAAAAGAATCTACATACATCTAACTTTTGTTTATGGCATTTTTTCTCATTAGTTCTCACCAGGCAGTGATTGCCTAGGTTTTAAATGAGGTTAGGTACATAATATAAGTTTTATTGGTAGGTAAAACTATTTTATTATGTATCCTGAACCGTCATTTAAAACCTATATTGAGATCTGTTTGTTATCGACTGGTGACCACTAACGCTAATGTGATGATATTAAAATACGTTAAACACTGGAATACCTACTCACGTGTTACAGTGGGTGGAATAGAGAAGTCACAGACAATCAGGGCTGGGCCAAATACATGCTTTGCTGTAATTGAAATACAAATTACAAAATACTTTCTCGCATGTATTTAAAATACAAAATACAAAATACTTTCAAGTCGTGTATTTGAAATACAAAATACAGTATTTTAACCATTTTTTAATGTCAAATACAAAATACAAATTACAAAATACGAAATACATTTGGTTTTGGTAGAACCTTTGGTTGCTATAAATATCTATGGGTGCGTTTCCATAGAAGCAAAACTGAGCAGAGTGAAACAGAGACGTGCTAAAATTGACTAATCATATTGCTCAGGAGACACATCTCGTCTCCGCTCCACTTGTAAAGTTTTGTGGTATGGGACTTAGGTGTTAGATTATAATAATTATTATTATAATAAGACTATCTGGTTCCCGGCACGCGTTGCAATGTCATATTCAAAGAAATAAATTGTTTCTCTCTGCATGTCCTTTCCCGTGCGTCCCCGTTACCCTAACGCATCCCTTTCCCCTCTTGCATTCCCTTTCCACCTTCCCTGCCTACCCACTCCCCTCTCCCGCTCCCCTCATCGCGCCAACCCGCTCCCGCGTTCCATATATTTAGTCCCAGTATCTACATTCAGTTTTCAAACAACGCGCCAGCTATTACAATTTTTTTATTAAAATTTTTATTTTTCATATATTACAAATATTAATTTTTCTATATTATAAGAACAATCAATCAACTATGGTACCTAACATAGGTACCTATTTAAAATATCAATGATTTAAAAAATCCATAGACAATTCTTTTGTTAAAAAAAAAAACAGCTGCCTGCTAAATTCAATTTCATTAATCGCGCGAACTGTCAGACGTGCGAAGTTAAAATGTAAAGTTTTCTGAAGTTATCCAATTTTCTGCGTTATTTTCTTAATTTTTCTTTCCGTAAGAACCTTCTATAAAGAATTATAAAACATAAAAAAATGAATGAAATAGGTAAAGTCATTCTGAAGTTATGGCGTGACCAAGGGAAACAAAAACTCTCCTTCCCTTCCTTAAAAAAAACCTCCACACAGCATCCCCAAAGATGACATAGGCCCTGAGGGAAATTATTTTCCTCAGAGCCTCCTCTGTGGAGCTCATGTAAAAAAAAAAAAAAACAAGAATTAATTTTAATATATAAATGGATGACATTTGTATAGTGCAATTTTGTGTTATTTCACTTCTCTGCTCTTCTCTACAGTAATTAAAAATAATCTAGTAATCAGTCAAATTATTTCTATAGTGCTTGATCTAATACTACGAGTATGATACAAAAATGTACAAAAACAGTGCTATTATAGCACAGGACAATAATAATAACTAGCATGTAACACGGAAAAATGTACAGTACATTATAAAGCAATGATAAGGGGGCATATATTAATTACTTGAGCAGTTTTTCTTCCAAACTAGACTCCCCCCGCCCCTTGGTGAGATAAATTTGGACCACTTCGTTTATTCTTTTCAAGTAACGTGAGATTTTGCTGGACCCTCCCCCTTTTTTGAGCTCACGTAATTAATGTATTCATACTACGAGACCTACAAATAATAATTAGTAAGAGTGCTATAGCAAAGGACAATAATACAGGATTCTAGCGTTTATAGTCTATGTATTATCTATGTGTGTTTATTTTTCATTATCATTATTAAGATCGCTAAATGTATTTGAAAATGTATTTTGAAGCCATAAGTATTTGAAATACAAATTACAAAATACCTCAGCAGCAGGTAATTGAAATACCAATTACAAAATACATTTTTAGGAAGTAATTGAAATACAAATACAAAATACGTATTTGTATTTCAAATACGTATTTCAATTACAAGTATTTCAAATACTGCCCAGCCCTGCAGACAATGCCCTATTTACCTCTAGAGAAGTGTTAACTTCTCTTCCGTAGAATTTGGTAAAGGTGTCCCGGCTCCTCCAGTTCCCTCGAGCCAGGATGTCATCCAGTCTAAAATTATCCAGCCAGTTAAGTGATGCCACAGCTGCCCGTACGCTTCCCGGTGCAGCTAAACGGTTGCAGCGTCCAACGGGCGATGGCTGTTCTTGAAGCTGCCTTAACTGCTCCTGATGTAGTGATGAAGAGTTCTGTTAAATTCTGCTTTGTTTCTGTCCGTTCTTTGGAGATTTCAACCAGTTCCTTAATCCAGTATGTTTGGTCTATATTTGGTTGATTGCCGTTTATCAGCCTCCAACCTGACTGTTGGTACGTAGCGGAGTCTGTTTTGGGACCGAAAACTGGCCATAACGAGACCCCTTCCTCATCTAAGGATAATTTGTCTGGTGAACTCCGTAACAAGGTCAGGTCATGCACCCTTCGTCCCGAAGCTAATAAAAGTAAAATCGCTGCCCTTTCTTGATGTTTCAAAGAGATTCAACTTTTTGGGTGGGTTAGCTTCTAACCAGGTCAACACCACTCGAGGATCCCAGATAGGAGGTTTAGCCAATTTAGCATGTTTTAATACTGCGGCTTTGAGTACTTGTCTGACTAGAGGATGTGAACTTAGGTTTCCTTCTTCAGGGCTACTGAAAGTTGTTACAACCGATTTATGAAGTCGAACTGTTCTGGAAGAGAGACTATCTTCTAGACTAAGATCTGTTAAAAATCGTGCTAGGTTGCTTCCTGTAGGGACATTCGGGTTTACCCCATGATTTAATGCCCCCTTTGTCACCTAAGGCATGCCGGTTTGTATGTTTTAAGGGTGGACTCTCTCCAACCCGACTAATAATCTTTCTGTTTGTCCGACCAATCTGTTAATGACTGACTCCACCCCGGCACTTCCACACCTCCAAAATGAAATCCTCTACTTGTGGTGGGGGTTTCAAGGTTCTCATGTCTATCAGCACTTCTATCAGTTTCAATATGGTGAACGGAGGACTCGCTGCTCGATTTTTAAGTCTGGTCTCCAGAATACCTTCTTCCATCTCGGGGCTATAATCAAGTATAGGTCTTTGGCCCGGTTCAGGTGTGCTAGAACTCTCGGCATAAGGCACGGCGGGGGGAACATCCAAGCTAGAGGAAAATCCCAATCTTGAGTCCAAGCATTGACGAATTTTGTCTCTTTGTTGAATGCATTGAGGGACACATAATCTTCTACGACGTGGGCTGTCTCTGATGCATACAGGTCTATAGTTGGCGTCCCCCATTTTGCAAAAACTAATTTTGTTGCAGTTGGTAAAAGATGCCATTTCGGAGGTTCACGTTTTCAGGAGAGTTGATCTGCTACCCCGTTGAACCTTCCCGGTAAGTAGTGGGCAGACAGTGAAATGTGATACGTGTCTGCCATTTGAAGGACTTGATGAGTCGCTTCGAGCAATGTCTTGGATCGTGTGTCGCCTTCGTTGCGAAGGTATGCGACCACCGATATGTTGTCTGACTGGGTAAGAAGACCCGAGCCTGACAGCTCTGGCCCGTGAGGAGTAAGTGCTGCCAGCACGGCGAGCATTTCCTTGACATTGCTGTGGAGTGGTTGTTGTGTTTGGGACCAAGCTCCATTCAACCTGAGGTCGTCTAGCTGCTCGCCCCATCCCCAGTCCAAGGCATCGGTCGTGAGGGTGTGGCGAATTGTTGCTTGATGCATTAGTGACCACGTCTGCAGGGACCTGCTCCATCACCTCAGCTCCTCTATCGCTGCTCGAGGTATGGGATGAAGTCGTCTGGGTATGAATGCAGGTAGCTTGCGACTGACACTGTAACATGCGAAGGTTAAGTCTGCCTCTACGAATGGCGAAACTAGCAAAATTGAGGGTACCCAAGAGGCTCTGGGCCTGCTCAAGTGACCATCTACCTAGATTAATATATTGTTTCAGTAACTTTATTATTTTCACTCTTTTATCTTGCGGGAGATCTTTAAGTCAGCCCTTGAATTCCATAAAATTCCCAGATATTCAATTTTCTGAACTGGACTTGGAGTGGATTTAATGAATTGTATTATCCGCCCCAGAGTTTGTAACATTGAAATAGTTTCAAATTTATGAATTTTCAATATATTAATATACTATCAAAAATCCTCTAAGTAGACAATTATTCTGAGACCTTTATCTCTAATTTTTGCGCTATCCAATTGGTAAGATAAGTAAAAACCTTTGGAGCAGATAATAGTCCAAAGGTAAAGGCAAACATCTCATTTGAAGTAATTCTCCTTAAAAATGAGTCTCAAGAAACGGCGATGGTTCCACTTTAACCATCCAGTCCCCCGGTTGAATAAATGGTGCAACTTATTAAATGCAGGTAGCTTGCGACTGGCACACTCCCTAAATTTGCCAATAGTTAAAAAATTGTTCAAGCGACGAAGGTTGAAAACCGGTCTAAATGACCCGTCTTGCTTCGGTATGAGAAACATCCGTGACAGAAATGAAGGAGTTATTGAAGGCGATGCCAATATCTTTTCCTTTTTCATTTTGTCAATTCATCGCGTCATTTATTTTGTGATATAAGTTTTATAAGTGGAACTTACCGTGTCTGCCAATATACTTAGCGTGGATTTCTGACGGAAGGGTAGCTTGTATCCTCGCAACATCGTTAACAGCGTCGGTGGGGCTCCTAAATCATCCCAATTGCTTAGGAACTGTCCTAACTGTCCTCCCTGAAATTCTCTCTGGATAGTCAGACTATCCTTGTTGCCAAAATTGGCCTGGTTTGTCCTCTCATTTTAGCACTTCTGGACTCCTGTTGGTTGATTCGCCCACCACGGTAGGCTTTGCTATCGCGAAACGTCCTGCCTTCCCGAAAGGGCCTGCTCTCGCGAAAAGGCTTCCTCACTGGCCCTTTATACTTGGGAAACTGCGTGCTGGTTGATGGTTGAGGGGCGAAGCTCGATTGTGGGAGGCATTTATTCAGCCCTCCCATTCGCTGAATCTGAGATTCAAATTTGCTTGGGTCAAAAAGATAACCCGCTGCTAGAGGAAATTTTTAACTGCTTCCCGTACATACTGATTCTTTACTTCATTGAGGATTGCGTCCCTGTGATGCTGGATCGCATTTGCTCTCCTTCCGCAGACCATCTACAGAACATCTGTAATCACTGCCTGCTACTCTGTATCCGGAGTCCTTCCTCTATTCTCTAGATCTCTGCAGAGATTTTCTGAGGCACTCATTCTGCAAAAGGAGCGCATGGCTCAATGCCCCACAGAATTTATCCAGGATTAACGAGACCAATCCCTAGAGAAGTTGATGCACCACTCTTCCCATGCATCTTCCGATCTTCTGAGTCAAGCTCGTATTAATTTATGAACAAGCCGCCGCACTTTTATGCACAGATTACGGAAATTATACTTCATTTCAACAATTATTACAAGAAACAACTATTTACGAACATAAAATAGGTTATTAGGTTCTTAGTTTAGGTAAATGAAGTAATTCATACGTTTTTAGTTTGAAACGAAACTTCGCAAATGTCAAATCCATACCTACAAAAAACATGGCCATCATGAAGATGGTGATTTTTTTAACTTTATGAAAATCGAATTTTGATGTATATTTTTCCGTCTATCCCGACTGAAGGCGATGGTTCTAGTGGTAATTAAGTTTAAAAGTAGTTTACTTTTCAAATTTTATGCCTATTTAAAGTGTAGCTGCATGCGGCGGCTTGTCCATACTTTACCAAGCTCGTTTTTGAAGCAAAATTGGGCTAAAAATGAGTTTATATGCTCCACTTAACCGAAAGATGATCGATGCAATATTTTTTCGCCAATTTCGGCAACTCACTTCGATTCTTTTGATCGAATCACTTTATTTATTTCCTATACCTACTGTCATCTCTACCGAATCGGATGAGGAAATTTCGGACCCGCTCAATCAAACAACACATCAATTGACATCAATCACAAATCACAACACAAGATACTGCAAGATACAAACAATGAAAACAAAGAAACAAAGGAACCAAAATGCAATCTGTGTTCACCACATATATTGTCATTTATCGGTCTGTTTTTAATTTTAAAATACTTCGAACAGCCTCGCTGTTATAACATAAAGTATGTTTTTGAAATAATTCTTGCTTTTTTGGGGAAAAATCGTTATAAATTCGGAGCTACTACAAAACGAAAATGCCAGCGACGAAATTTAATACGCTAATGAGAAAAAATGCCATAAACAAAGTTAGATGTATGTAGATTCTTTTGTTTAGCATCTGGTGACCACTTGACAGCCACAAGGTACTAAAAAAGATCGGGGAAGGCCACGCGAAAGGGGATTTGAGAATGCTTCTCTCAATATAGGTTTTAAATGACGGTTCAGGATACATAATACAGAGTAGAGAGTAAAAAGAGTGCGACTAAACGGACGAAACCGCTGGCACCTGCTAAGTAATTTTCAGCCATGGTGCCGCCGGCTCCAGCCGGAGTCGTGATTTTTTTTGCTTTTTTTTACATTTCCACTGAAAAAAAAACTTTTGCAACGATATATTATTCTTGTAAGTATAATTAAAAACTAAAAAATATTTGGCACCTAGGTTGAGTTATATTGTGCATAGGCGGCAGCGAACCTGTTAAACCCATGTTCAATTATTTTATTAGTAGATCAACATAAGACAAGTATTCCTATTCCTCTATCACTGTCTCACTCCCTCGCACATTCCTTCCGCCTCACAACTACACGGACAGAGTCACTGAATTAGATGGTGATCTCCGTAGCAGAGAGGTAAGCTCCTTGACTCTGGATCCAGAGGGTTTAAAACTCGACATGGACAAGACAATATCATTCACTTCACATGGTATTTTACACATTTTCTTTAAATTTTCTTCTTTCTGGACTAGAATCCCCACCTCCTGGCAGTAAGTGACTGTGCTCCTCCATGGGATGGTGGATTCAGCTCTTGGTGATTGGTCTAATTGTCTGTGATCTAATAATCCAGTGATTGTCTACAGTTCCCTTTGATAGCTGCTCTTTCGCTGCGATACCTGACTACTCACATCTTCCTCATTTTCTTCCCCTCCCCACATACCTTAAGCCTCACAACATATCCCTATTGTTTCACTGACTCTAGTCGTTTGAGAGCAGTTGGAACTCTTGTGCGGTGTTCACATTAAAAAAAAAAAAATTTAAATCACTGTTTTGGGTATGCCGTAAAGCTGAAGTAGGTGGGGAAGGGAAGGAAGGGGAGGCAACCGGCTATTCAGCCCAGTGGCGGCGTAAAGGGGGGGCGGAGGGGGCGGTCCGCCCCGGGTGCCAAGCACCAAGGGGTGACAACGACAACTCACTCTTTGATCATAATAAAAGCAGCTACATGATTACACTCGTTTCGATCTTGCTAGTTGGCCAATGATGATACCTGATGATTTGAGAGTAGAAATTTTTAAATCGGGAAATGAACCTTATCAAAATAGAGATGACCCATTTTAGATACCGTTGTAAGGCCAGGCGATAATGTAAAAGGAAAGAGCCGACACTTTAATCCAGAAAGGTTTCACAAAGCGTTACGAAATGGAGAAAAGATACTCAGAAAAATGGATTGTATATTCTCCAACAAAAAACTGTTTATACTGATATTGTTGTAAAAAAAACTCATCTCGAAAAAATCATCAGAGTTTCGCTAACGGGTTGAATTCGTGGTTGAAACTAAACGCTAAAGGGTCTGAACACGAGAATTCTGGAAAAAAACTTTTGGGAAATGGATTGAAGTTGCAAAAAACAATCAACCATGATCATCAAATGGTGTTTGACCAAGAAAGAAAGAAGGCTTACAATGAATATGAGAAGCTCCAATGGACTTCATAGGAGCTTCTCAGATTCATTGCAAAATGAGGCCATTCTGATTCTATTCCAAGTTTAGCACTGTGTCTTAAATTTTTTTTAATAATTTGTGTTTCGGTGGCTTCATATGAAAGAAGCTTTTCAAAGTTAAAATTAATAAAATCTTACCTTAGGTTCACAATGAGTCAAGCGCGACTAACCATTCTTTCGATTCGATCAATTGAAAGAGACAGGGAAATCAATTTTGATAATGTGATCGAATATTTTAGTAAAATAAAGTCTCTTAATAAATATTTGGTGTTTTATTTTAAGTAGAGGTGTTCAATACAAAACCGCCCCGGTTGCCAATCTACCCTACGCCGCCACCGATTCAGACTCGGTCGCCTAAAGCCATTTCAAGCAATGTTTTGATTCTGAATGGTGGTCTTTCACCAGGGCGATACTGAGAGTCTAAATCAGTTGAAGAAATAATAAAAACAAATTAAATAAATTCAATTATAAAACCATTTATTGTGGCTAACAAGAAATAATGACAAAGAAAAGAAATCAACTCTTTACACAAGCAATACATTTCAAATCCTTGAGATGTAAAATAAGTTATAAATTATTTATTTATTTATTCAAAAATAACATATATATTATAAAATATTTATAGTTATTTGTGACAATCAACATTATAACAACTAGCTTCGTGCTTTAAATATAAGTAAAGGTTACCTAGAGTCAGTGGCGTAGCAAGGGGGAGGGGGGTGGCCCGCTCCGGGTGCCACCCATGCTAGCTACGCCACTGACTAGAGTGAATAAATTCCAGAAAGAACAACGTACAATGTATATAATATTCTAATTGTTTTCAAAATATCAAAGTTTTGCTCTGCTAACAGCTAAAGCGGTACTACTTTCTTGTGATAATTCATTGTACGTTTTCCAGAACTCTTTCTAGAAGTCATTTTTATCATAATGCAACCATATCATAATTGAGGTTGTGTAAAAAATCTAATTACAAATTTTATATTTATTTTTTAAGAAGAAAAACACTGATTTACATCGACGCTCCCGAAGAACAATGTCGCAACTGTTCAAAATTGAAAATCGTTTTGTTGGCTTATTTTAATTTCCTTTTGATGATTTAAAGTCTGTATTTTCAGAATTTTGAATGAAATTAAATGATTTGCAAAATTATCAAAACAACACAATATTTCTCCATGTCATAAACAGTAAAAATGCAAAAACCAAACTTTAAACAACTCTACTGCAAAACTACAAAATAGCTTATCTGACGTTGTTTTCAGGACTGTCGACATGTAAGGAAAATATTTTTGAAAAACTCCTACAACCATCATTGTATGTGGAAAATGTTGCTTGAGCAATGATGGAGGACTTTGTTACCAGAACAACCACTGACCGGATATATTTATCTAATGACCAATTGAAATGCAAACATGTTCTGAACTCATCAAAATGCCAACCCTAGTTTTGTATGGGTCCTCTTCTAAATGGTACTGGGTCGATTTTTGATAGGGTCGAGAGTACCCGCTCCTGGATCAGGTCGAGAGTACCGTTTTTTGATTGGGTACTTTCAATTGATATAGGTAAGAAATATTTAAATGATAGGCTACAATTAGTTCACCATCGAACCAGAACTATTTCTAGATGCCTTTACATTATTTGATCAAAACATTGGTGTTTAGTGACAAGATATAGATAGCAAGAAAATTCTCAACTATCTTTTCTCATACTCTTCACAATAATGTGAATTTATCATATATTACATGTGTAAAAAAACACCAAGCAATTTTTTAAGGGTAAAAACATTTCAGTTCAGTTCTGGCAACAACTGCTCTTTCTTATTTAGAGGGAAATGCCTTCATAGTAAGTAGAAAAATATCTCAAAACATTTTGATTTTATTGTTTTTATCTATTTTTATTCTAGAGATTTGGTGCAGCTATAATGTAAATCTTGAAGGTGCTAAAATATGAAAAAGAATACATTATACATTTCGAGGGCCATCTGTTTCAACGCTTGCTAAAGTTAGAAATTGCTAAAATTAAATTTCACAAAAATATGTTTTTCAATCAATTTGATGATTGCTTTACATCACTTTTAATTTTTGCTTTTATTTTTGGACAACCGATAGTTACTGCGCCATTTTGAAAGATTTGACAATTCTGTTAGAGATCAGAGAAATTGCACGATTCAACATTGATTATTATTAATCATAACTAATATTATAGAAGATGATGATGACCAAAAGTATACTTGAAACAGCACATGGTCCTGTTTAACTTCCTTGTTACTTTAACTGACGGTAAAATTTTTAATTTAGCTCATGATTTGGCTTTCGGTTGAAACAAACGGTCCTCAAATAGTTTAAATTAATCATCAAAATATATTATTATTATGCATTTTACTTGAAGTATCAGCTTTTAAGCGTGATAATGTAAAAATTAATAATTTAAATAAAATGTTGTAATTTATAATAATATGTGAAAACATAAATAGAAGTAATATGTAACATTAAATTAACAGGTCTTAACAATAATAACTTATTAATACATAAAAATATAAATTTAAAAAAACAAACAAACAAAATACATTGGAAACGTACAAAATCTAAAAACATGCAGTCAGTGATAAATTTGCATGCTAAACTTAAAAATATATTTTTTTTATTTTTATTTAAAATAATTTTAGTTTTTATAGATATGATTTAATTAATTAACAACCAAAAAAATTATCACAATATCATGTTGATAAAATAAACAGTTTGACGGAAACTTATTGGTTTCACAGCTACCACTGTTAAGTCTGTATTTATAGCATGGTGCTACTTGCACAACTGCTCAACGCACACAAAATGAGATAAAGAATATGGTTACCCGGCAGTTGATCCCTCTACAGTTGACCCCCGAAATTAAAATTTTTTGTGCATTATTTACCAATTTTATGAACCTGGGCACCCTTGCTAAGTCATAAAATTTAACTTGCCTCTTGAGATTTTTATTTTTTTTATTTTATTATTATTGTACAACAGAATAATTCCAATTACAGTACAAATTAGTTACCCCATCAGCATATAGGCAAGTGACTCTTCAATAATATTTTTAAGGCATATAAAGAACAGTCACTTACATCCAAATGGTTTGCAATTTCATTTAACAGCACCACTCCCCTCGTCATGCTATGCTTTGCCAAGACGTCTGTTCTGCCGTTCGGTACTTTAAATAAGTCATGATGTCGACTTCGGCTGTAGTGGTCTGGTACATATAAATCATAGCATCCCAAGAGAAATGGGCTATCAATGAAATTGTTCCAAATTTTGAAAGACAGAATAGCAAGACTTGCTTTCCGTTGAGTTTCTAGACTCACAGAATCAGTTTCCTCAAGTAAGTCAATATGGTGCATGAACCTTGGATAGGTTAAAAGAGATGATCTACAGCAGAAGTGTTGATTATCAAATGAATGGTTCCCGAGGCGTCGGCACACATACCCGCTTCACAAACAACTGCGCAATCCATGATAACATGTTAAAAATGTATTAAATTGTCTCCTGCAAACAATGTGTTAACATTCATGACTTGGTAAGTGTGAAACCAATAAGTTAATGTTAATGTTAAAAAAAAACGCCACGTAAAAGAAATATATGTAAAGTTATTATATTACTGTTTCTGATTGCACATTTAATAAACAAAAGTTATTCGATTATCAACAATATTAAAACAACTTAGTGAAAACGTTTTATTTTAAGTAAATATTTTTCTAATTAATAAACTATGTAAAACAGCACCATGTTTATTTCTGATTATAGATTCTGCTGTAGATTCCTTTAGCAAAGTCTTTTTCACATTAAAAGCGAGAAAGGATGGAAAAAATTATTGTCAGAAAAAGAGATTACATAACATATAAATCATTCTGTTAGAAATTAATATAAAAATTAAATAAATAATTTTTTATAAACATTAATTTAAAATTAACTTATTTAGTTAGCAACATATTGTTTAATTTTCTACTTACAAAATTATAATAAATAGATAAAAATGGGCAAATATTCAAAGATTTTTGCAATATTTAACTAAAAAATGTTCAATAAATTCACATTTTTTCAAAATAGTATTTTACTTAAATAATGGCAATATCATCAACTAGGAAATGTTTAAAAATTTATAACTAAATATTATTAGTTATTTTTAAATTAATTCTTTTAAATGACTGTATCAAATTTATTTAATTTTAAAATATACAAATATAAAATTATTAGGTATATTTTATTAACTAAACAATTCCTGTATGTGATTTAAAAATTATATTCTAGTAAAAATAGCGAAAACGTAAGTTTGTTGATCATCCAGTTGATTAGACAGACATCTCTTTAAAATTGAAATTTGTGTTGAGTATGCAGTTATATGTAAAAGTGTGTCTTTTATCTGGTACAATACTCAGATTAATCATAAACACCTCCTAATTAATTATAATGCATAAAAACTTGTCATAAAATAAACAAAAATTGATGTTTTCTGGGTCACTAGTAGGTTATTTCAAAATGTCATACTCAAGTATTGGGCTATTGTGCCTCCCGGAGTTATTTTATAACATATTTAATGTGTAAAACATAGACTTGTACAAATAATATTTGTATTTATTATTAATTTTTTTTAACTTTATGAGTAAAATCTCAAATTATAATATTTAATTAAATGAAGACAATATTAGCGAAACTCAATCGAAATCTGGAGACAGAAAAATCAGAAAAGATATTGGCTCCGCTGGGACTCGAACCCAGGACCCTTTGCTTACATGGCAACAACTCTACCGATTGAGCTACGGAACCCATATTAATTCGGTCACTTTTAACTGTATCGTACTTCGACTAATAACTACCAACATTATCTTCATTTACTTAACGCACATGTTATTGGCTGCTATCTTTATATATTTATCCTGGGTTCGAGTCCCAGCAGAGCCAATATCTTTTCTGATTTTTCTATCTCCAGATTTCGATTGACTTTCGCTAATATTGTCTTCATTTGATTAAATTATTATAATTTGAGATTTTACTCATAAAGTTTAAAAAAATTAATAAGTAATAAATATTCATCCTAGACTTGCAGAAAAGTCAATAGATGTCGCATATTAAAAATAAAATGGATAAAAATTTATCCAAACACTATCTAGATTGCATTTAGTTCGAGTTGAATCTTGCAATCATATATAAAGATAGCAGCCAATAATATGTGCGTTAAGTAAATGAAGATAATGTTGGTAGTTATTAGTCGAAGTACGATACAGTTAAAAGTGACCGAATTAATATGGGTTCCGTAGCTCAATCGGTAGAGCTGTTGCCATGTAAGCAAAGGGTCCTGGGTTCGAGTCCCAGTGGAGCCAATATCTTTTCTGATTTTTCTGTCTCCAGATTTCGATTGAGTTTCGCTAATATTGTCTTCATTTAATTAAATAATATTTGAATTATGGTGAGCATTTGAATATTGCTTTCCTCGTTATCTAAAAACTTAGTATTTGGAGTTGACTGACTAATCACCTGGACGATCTGTGTATTGGAGTAGGCAAAATAAAACCTAAATATACAGGATGTCTTTATCGTAAAAGGTTGAAACATTGTCAATTTATTTTCTTGTTGGCTGTATTTTTTATTAATGCAGCAAAATTTTATTTATTTCTTTTTGAAAAGAAAGACAAATACTCGCGTTACGAATAACAATATTATTAGTATTTCCATAACATTGTGCGACGATGGAGTACATAACTTTTTTTTTAGCTTCTCTATTTGACGCTATCTCGTTCCACTAAATCAAATGGTGTTTTACCAATAACACAACATGTCAAATATCATCATATCTGGAGTGTTTCAATCATTTATTATTATAATTTAATATAATTTTAATATAAAAACAGTTTAGAATTATGTAACATTTTCTAACCTAGCATCACACGAATTATATAATTTTATAAAAATCATTAACAGAAAAAATCAAAAACTACGTTTCTGTCTGTATTTTTTTTTTGTATTCATTAAATATATTTCATGTTTGATCCGAGAGGTTAAAATATATCTATCTGATTGCTCAAGGGCCTGTTTTATAACCATCTGTTAGTTACGCTTGATATCATTTTTAACAATATTCGTAGAAGGTAAACTGAATATTTCTTAATAATGGTATCAATCGTAACAAACAGATGGTTGTAAAACTGGCCCTTAACTAATATGTTGCAAATATATTAATATAGTCCAAAATATTGCACCAAAATGTTAAGAATAACATGTAAATATAAAAATTCGAAAATCGGTTTGTGGATGAAAAAAACACATCTTTAAAAATAAATAAATCACTATTATATAGGAAAGAAAAATTATCTGCACATATATAAAATAATTTATTTAAATTTTCTCTAAATTCGAACTTTGAATTCGAATTTTCTCTAAAAAGGAAATAATAAAATATTAAATTTGAGTTTTGAATTCGATAAATTTTATTAACAACGTATTTAGACCTCTTTGAAAGCACAAAATTTGCAGTACGTTGTAAGATCTGAGAATCTGACGGAAAACTGCCAAGTCTTTATCATTTTGGTTTTTTTTTTAATTAGCTCCAGGAAATTAGCTTAGGAAAATAATTTCCCTCAGGGCCTATGTCATCTTAGGAGATGCTGTGTGGGTTTTTTTTAGGTAAGGAAGGAGAGGATCTGGAAGGGAATAAGTATGAGGGGTGGGTAGGAATCTGACGGCAGACACATCGGCTGCCAAGACCCAGTGGATGGATTCATGTCTGTCACTCCTGGACACTTTGACTTTCAGATTACTACCCACCACTCATATCCTTTTCCTTCCCAGAACTTCCTCTCCTTCCTTTCTCTAAAAATTCCTTCCACACAGCATCACCAAAGATGATATAGGCCTTAAGGGAATCTTTTTTCTTCAGGGCCTTTTACGTGAAACTAATTAAAAAAAAAACTACTAAAAATAACAATAACAAAAAACTGGCAGTTTGTAGAAGTCAACATACTTAATTCAGAGTCCAGAGATTTGCTCTTCCATTTTACAATGGAGGAGAAAGTTTACAATCAGTTTGCTTAAATAATAATGTTTTTTAAATTAACTACAATCACTATAAAGTAAACTAATTCCTACTTAGTGATAAACGAAAAATATAAGTAATGGAAGACATAGCAATTTTTGTTGTTTTAACATGTCTTAAACTATGTGTTTACAGCAACATACATTGAACTAAATATATATTTTTTAAATTAATAAAATAGAAAAATAAATAGTTGGTAGGTATGTAATAATAAAATTTCTAATCTGTTTTAAAAATACAAAAATTCCAATAAAAACATTCCAACAGTTACTTTATTTTATATTTTTTTATACAGGGTGTTAAAGGGATGAACTTGACTTATTTTAACCAGAGATCTTGATATTAGGTATTTGGAGTAAAAAATGTAAATGAAATTTTGATCTTTGGTGACAAAAATCAGTAGCTATTGGACAGTTAAGAGCGGGGTGAGAGGTTGGGGATTACTCAGCTGAGTGACCAGTGACAACATGTGAAAAAATGTTTTTTTTTGTATGATTTTGAAAAAAAAAAAAAAAATTTTAAAGTCACCAGATGTCAGAATTTAATTCTCATTTTTTATTACAAATAATGTCGGTAATCACTGGGTAAAGTAAATCAACCCTTATCACCATGTATACTGTATACGGGATAGTACTTTAAAGAACAATAAATATTACAAATTATGTTTTGTCTAAAATTTATCATATAAGTTAATTCCTGCTTTTAAGTTAAACTTTAGATTGCACAACTTTTTAAAAAATTTACTATAAAAAATGGCAAGTTAAAAAATTCAACATTCGACAAAAAATGTTCAGTCATTGTTTTATATTTAATTAATTATTGTTTAAAAAAAAAGTCCTTTGACTAATTGTATTTTATTAAAAAATATATATAAATATATTCTGTTTTTCAATTGCACACTCTTTTCATTGCATAATTTTACATTATCTTTGATCAAATGCATTTAAATAAATTATTTTTTTAATAATATCTTCATAATTAATAAAAAATAAAAACAATATTAAAAAATTTGTAAATAACTAAATATTTTATATTCTCAATTGCATTTTGGATAAAGAATGTTTATAGTTAAATCATAGTACAAAATCAACAATGAAATATCTTTTTTATAACTATATAAATATAACTAGTAAAACTTAAGTAGCTTGCAGTTAAAATATAATTAATATTTGCTTATAAATTAACAATAATATTTCTTATAAATCTATTCACAAATATTTTATGAGACTCAAAAACATAATAATTCAATAAAAATGTTTAAAATTATATAAGTTGTCAGTGAAAATGAAAAATATATTCATTATTATCCAGATTTATTCAAGTTCATCCAAGATATATCTGAATATTTCTATGTTTATTCGGATATATCCAAGACTCGTGCATTTTTCCATAATTTCTCTAGGTACATCCAGATTTATCCAGTATTTTCCAGGTATATCCAGAAACATCCAGACTCATCCAGCATTTCTCCAGATACATCCAGACTTATCCAGCATTTCTCCAAGTACATCCAGACTTATCCAGCATTTCTCCAGGTACACCCAGATTTATCCAGTATTTTCCAGGTTTATCCAGAAACATCCAGACTCATCCAGCATTTCTCCAGATACATCCAGACTTGTCCGGCATTTCTCCAGGTACATTCAGACTTATCCATTATTTCTCCAGGAACACCCAGATTTATCCAGTATTTTCCAGCATTTCTCCAGGTACATCCAGATTTATCTGGTATTATTCCAGGTTTATTCGCTTCATCCAATTCGCTAACACGTATTCTTGCAAGTTAGTTTAAAAATCCATTCTAATCTAAGGCCCAGTTGTTTTGCGAAAATTCACATGTGACAAAGTCATCAAATGGCCATTCAGTGCCATTTTGATTTTTTGACATTTGAAAGGTTCCCTCACTAAACGACGATTCAGTTTTCAACAATTGAATTTATGTGAAACAACCCGTCGTCCTACAATAAATATTTGTTAAAAAATAATTTTTCATTTCACCGACAAAATACATTTATTTGGACACATTTAGATGTGGTCCTACGACCACTATCAGTTATTAGTAAAAATAATTATTGGTTTTTATAACTCAGAGAGCTAAAATTATTAATTAACTATTTAATTGTTTAAATACGTTTTCTTTGATATGTGGCCTTATTAGAGATCCATAGAATATATTCTGGCAATTATAATAATATATTTAGAGAGTGCGGTGTTATATCATTAATTTAATGGTGGATTAAGGTTCATAATAATTACTTTAATATTGTATTTGACTCTAGTACGGTCATTGATTGAGCAAGACTTCTTATTGGCAAAGGAATATCATAAATCAAATAATATAGTGTGTGAAAGAATTGTAGCAATACATATTACTACACACAATCATAAATCCACACTAAATTTCTTCGTTATTGCATTTTTGGGTTTCATGTGTGCTGATCCATATTAACCCTGCTTTAGGCCAATCGAAACCAAGATCATTCTTACAGTCATAACTTGTGTCAGCAAAACAAATTGTCGTAATATTTAGGTCACAATGATCTAACTCACAATAGATAAACCCTAGTCAAAATTTACCTTAATGCGTTTAAAATTGACCTAATTCAAAAAATGACTCAATCAGAATAGATGTTAACCTAATTAATAGTGTTTAAGCAATTCCGGCATCAATCCACCTTCATTTTAAGTCAAATTGACTCAAATCCACACTGACAAATCAAATTTAACTCAAATCCACTTTGAATGCTATCAAAATTGACGCAAATCCATTTTGACTGATCAAAGCTGACACAAAACCATCTTGATTCTAATCAAAATTGACATAAATTCATCTTAATTGATGAAAATTGACCCAAATCCACCCCGATTGTGATGATAGTTGACCTGAATCCACCTCGGTTGTGATCAAAATTGACCCAAATTCTCCTCGACTGTGATCAAAATTGACTCACATCCACCTCGACTGTTATGATTGTTGACCTAAATCCAGCTTGATTGTGATCAAATTGACCCAAATCCATATTGACTGATCAAAGTCGATCTAGCGACCTAAAATCAATCAACACCCCTTTCCCTCCACCAATGAAGCGATCATTGGAATCCATCAGTTGACCATGAACAGCTCCAGGTAGCGACTGGGCATGGGTGGCTGGGTGTGGCTGGACAGGTGGTGGTGCTGGGGCAGCAGGGCGGGTGGGGGCGGCAGGGAAGTGGTGGGGGGAGCGGGGAGGGGCTCCAACTGCACCCCCAGGGGACTGCCGCCCATGGGCATCACGTCAGGCACCTACAAATAACAACACATTTACTTTACACATATCTTGTATCAGATGTTTGACATTTGAAAGATCCCCATTAAATGCCGAAATTAAGGTGATCCACTAGTCCTCTAGAAATTCGACAACGGAATCCACGCCAATTTTTGGGAGGGATTTAAAAGTACTTGCGAAAGTTTTTGGAAAGGTTGGAGAAGGCATTTGAGAGTTGTTTCTAATAGGTTGATTTCGTAAAGGCCTGCAAATTTATTATAATAACAAGGAAATTTAAAATCGGTTGCACGGAACCAATCGACGTAGTCTAAAGACGTCCACAGACCTCCACGTCTAGGAGGAGACTAAATGTGACTAAAAGATGCGCTATCAGCCCTTCTGCAGATGGCATAAGGTTGAAATTCACAGTTGGGTAATGCCTCTTTTAATCCATTGGAAAAAAATATCGCCAAAATTCATGTTTTATTTTATTTTATGAAGTTCAGGCATAAATATCATTTTTTGCGATTATTATAAAAAAAACTTAATTTGTCACATTATACAATAAAACCACATCCGAAAGGGGGTTATAAGTAGAAGAATTTGGACTTTGAAGTGTTTTTTATAGAACTAATACTTTATTTTTTTCTAGACTTATTAAATTATCGATATTCTGAAAGGTCACAATGTGTTGTTCTACTCGCAGTATTTAATTGAAGCATCTATAATACTTCTAAGCCATCAAATTTTCAAAACAAAAACACATGATTTTGTATGATTTTAAATTATTTCGCATAGCTTCATCTTAACCCGTCTGCTTCGTTCAATATATTCGCACCTCACAATCCGGAAGCCTCGGGAGGGAGGGCGTAAATTCTGAAACTGTCACTTTGGATCGAGATTGTAAAATATCTTTGCAAGATAGCTTTCATATTTCAAAGACGATGAGAAGCATTATTTTGTTCTCTTTCTGGTTAAAAGATAAATACATAGGTTTGCATGATAGGAAAAGAGATATATAGTTTTTAAAATGTAAGGTCGCTCGGGACGTTTTTGATCTCATGAAAGTATAATGCGATTAGGTGTTTTGGGATGAATTTATTCCTAAACAAGCAGACGGGTTAAGTCCTTTTCAGCTTTTGATCAAATATAACAAGGTTGGGGATGCAATAATTCCACAGGCTCCGGGCAGTTGACTCTTCTAAGGTAACTTACATAAAAAAGTGATAATATATAGAAGAAACAGATGCGCATTTGGTCATCGTTAAATCCTGCTCATGGTAATGCGCAAACATACATTCCAGCGCGTGCGCCACCAATTGCAGATAGTTCAAACCGTAGTCTCAAAAACCAAGCTTACAAGTAAATATAATTATGCTTTGTTTCATAAAGGATGAATATATCAATTTTGTCTTAAAAAAAAACTAAAAATGTATTAGCTCAACCTACCATGTGACCTGGAGTCTGATACATGTGTGTGGGGGACACGGGGGGGCTGGGATAGCCCCAGTAGAAAAGGGGCGCCATGGGCGGAGGGTAGAAAGCCCTCACGCCACCCCCAAAGGGACTGCCGGGGGCGGGGTACACCCCCCCGGGCATCAGGCCCCCGTGCGGTGGAACTGAAAACCATACGAGTGACAAGTCAGTACCTAAATTAAGACAAATTCAACAATTTAATAACAAAATATTATGACTAACCAATCGAGTGATAGCTGTCCAAATTTGGGTAGGTGATTTTTATGAATTACAAGTTTTAACAATTTTTTTTTTAATTTATAAAATGTAAAAATATGCGATAAATGGTGATATCTGAGTGGATTCATTGGCTTTAAATCACAGTAAACATATGTTTCCATATATGTTAATAATAGCGCGGCGGAAATACCTATCACTTGAGTGGTTAAGTTCTATTGTTTGTAGATTGGTTCTTATTAGTTCAAGCACTGCAAGGACCGGTATTTCAGTATGTCTTAGGAATCTGATAGCAACTTGACAAACATAGTTACCCGCCCTAAGTCAGAGAGTTTAACTAATTTTTTAACATGTTCCAAATTTGTACTGTTTTGTACATATCGATCATCCAGTTGATTAGTCAGACATCTCCAAATAGTAAGTTTTGAGATAATTAGCAAAGCAATATTCGAATGCTCACTATAAATCAAGATTTACGTAAGTCATGTTTTACATGTTAAATATGCTATAAAATAATAAAGTCCGGTACATTAGTATGACATTTTGAAATATCCAGTAGGATATTTATAATATATATATATATATATAAATATATATATCACTAGTAAGTGACCCAGACAACATCAACATTTTGTTTATTTCACTAAAAAATTTTCTGCATCATAATTAATTAGGAGGTGTTTATGAGTTATCTGAGTATTGTACCAGATAAAAGGTACACGCCTACATATAACTGCATAATCAACACAAATTTCAATTTTTCAGAGATGTCTGCATAATCAACTGGAGATGGATATGTACTTATGACTGTCGATTGTGATGAAAACATAGGCTGGTGTTACGTCACAGTACTGATATGTAGAAACCTGAAAATTTTATATTCGCGATATTTTTCCGTGGATGCGAATTTTTATGCAAATAATGCGAATTTTCATATTTATCATGATATTTTCTGGTATTTTAAAATAAATAATATTAAATTAAAAATATTTCTTTGAAAAGCTATAAAATGTACAACATCTGCTATTGTCATCAAATTTTTTGATTTTGAAAAATCTTTTTTGAAAAAAATATAAACACGTTCGCAAACTTTTTTTCAGAAAAATACTATAAATTTAACGTAACATCACATTCGTTAAAAAAAAAATGCAAAATTTTCAGTTCCCTACTTCTAAAAAAAAATAATTAATAATTTTAGATGAATTTGGCTGCCAGTATCGATTGACGTTCAACCAAGCATTATAATTTTAAAACATTACTTTATTGACAAATGTTCTAAACCATTTTGTACACTGAGAAGAAATCAATTTTCGAACAAATAATTAAAAAGGCAAAGATAAAGTAATTTAAACCTTATGCATGATAATTGCAATGGAAATAATTTTAAAATACTTTGCATTGATTTTTCATCACTTGTGTCGTACTGGAATTAAATAATGTTTTATAAGATTAACTTACTTGTATAAATAACAAGTGCCAATGAATATTGCAAGGTAAAATGAATCTTACATAGTACTAGACACTTGCAAAAAAAATTCAAAATTGTTTGCACATCAAATTATTAAGCAGCTGCACAACCTGTTTCGTAGAAATCTTAATTTTGGATTTGAGATCAAAATAACTAACCAAACAGAAAAATTATTTTTGTAATCAAAAGGCATATATCAAATATCTAGTACGGATGTGAGCTACTTTATTTATTTATGATTTAAATAATTAAATATAGGCCATTAAAATTTTTAATATTTCATGATTTTAGAAGCGACTTGGCAAAAAAATAATTTTACTTTATTATAAAAAATAATTAAATATTTAATAAAAAAAGTATTTTGATGGCTGTAAATTTAAATTATAAATGACCTCTTTATGTCGGAATATAAATTCATCGCATATAAATTAAAATTACTACTCAAGAGATGCACTTTTTATGATGTTTTATTTTATTTTTAATTTTATTAACAAGGTAGAGAACACGGCAAGATATATTTTTAAATAATTATAATTAACTCATAAAAACTTCCAAAGTTACCTCCAAAATGAAGCAAAATTGAATTCTTTAATGGCCAATATTTTTAAATTTAAATCATAAATAAATCAAGTAGCACATATCGATACTAGATATTGGCCTTTGATTCAAAATAATATTATTTATCATTGAAGAAAAGGATAATGTAAACAAAAATATGAAAGAGAACAAGAGAAAATAAAAAGATAACTTTGTCCCGGTAATACGAGAGGTTCTGGGCTTGAGTCCCAGTTGCGACCGTTATCTTTTTATTATTCTCTGCCTTGTTCTTTTTTATATTTTCGTTTAGATTATTAGTGTCATCTTCTTCTTTAACCTTCAAAAGTTATGAAAAGAGAGTTGTTCTTATAAAAATTGAAAAATTATTTAGTTTGGTTTGGTATTTTACATCAAATCCAAAATTACGTTTTTTATAAAAAATGCCACATTGCCATTTCTTGTAATGTGTTTTGAAATTGATTGCTTTTCAGTAGAGAACCAGAGTTTAAATTCCTTAACTAATAAGAAAAGTTTAATATCTTGTATTATAATATAAATTTCATGCATTTTATCCACCCTTTAAAGAAAATCAATCAAATAGCTAAAAATTATAGCAATATTTTAAAATATATATGTATTTATTAATTAGCATTAATAATTAACTTATCACAACTGATATAAATTTAAAAAAAAAACACCAATAAAGTATTGTGAAACATGCCCAATTTATACATTTGCAGATATTTTTTTAAAGATTTATTATCTAAAATAGCCCCAATAAATTGCATTAGTTTGTTACAAGAATTTGCAAAAAATATTTGCTCCCTCTAAATAAAGAAAATGTGATAATAATATATTCATAAAATAATTTTATAACATTTAAAAAAAAATGTCAATGAATGTGTTATTATTCGCAGCCCGAGTTGACACAAACGCAGATGCATTGCTTGCATACAGCATGTTTCAAACTTGATTGTGTATTGTGTGTATTGGGTATTGGCGCACACTTAAGTTATGTTCTTGCAAAATATCATCAATAATGTTATTAGCGAGAAAGAGACAATCTGTGTGTACGATCATCGAATTTGATATTCGTAAAGTTTTAGGCCCTCCTTCGACAGGTATACGCAAGTATTCGACACTCACATTGAAAACAACTTTTTTTATTTAATTAATTTGTACAAGGATTTTAGTTTTTTTTTATTATTGTGGCAGCTGTTTGGGCTTTCAAGGCCATTTTCAAACTTAAGGTTAGGCCACTTTAAGAAGACTTATTTATATGATTCTATTTACCCAATTTCAATATTTATGATGTCTTATTATTTATTACCCATTTACTGATAAAATAATTGTGACAATAGATTGCCTATTTTGTGGGGTACTTTGAAATCAGATTTCCCCATATTAAATGTGTTCTTAATTGTAATAATGACGTGATTCTTCGACTTATAAATGTGCTTTCATAACCAAACAGTTGATGTAGCTGTCATTTTTATATTATTTCTTCAAAATTATAATGCTTTCATAACCTCACTCATAACCAAACAGTTGATGAAGTTGTCATTTAAATATTATTTCTTAAAAATTAGAATGCTTTCATAACCAAACAGTTGATGAAGTTGTCATTTAAATATTATTTCTTAAAAATTAGAATGCTTTCATAACCAAACAGTTGATGAAGTTGTCATTTAAATATTATTTCTTAAAAATTAGAATGCTTTCATAACCAAACAGTTGATGAAGTTGTCATTTTAATATTATTTCTTAAAAATTAGAATGCTTTCATAACCGAACAGTTGATGAAGTTGTTATTTTTTATATTAAGTAGGTATGTATTTCTTCAAAATTAGAATGCTTTCATAACCAAACAGTTGATGAAGTTGTTATTTTTTATATTATGTATTTCTTCAAAATTAGAATGCTTTCATAACCAAACAGTTGATGAAGTTGTTTTTATATTATCTCTTCAAAATTAGAATGGTTTCATAAACTCACTCATAACCAAATAGTTGATGAAGCTGTCATTTTTATATTATTTCTTCAAATTTAGAATGCTTTCATAACCAAACAGTTGCTGTAGCTGTAATTTTTTATATTATTTCTTCAAAATTAGAATGCTTTCATAACCTCACTCATTACCAAACTGTTTACGTAGCTATCATTTTTATTGTTGACTGTTTAGTTTCCAGCATTGATCTAATGCACAGGCATTATTACAAAATGTCTGACACAAATGACGCCATGTTTGAAGTCTCGACGACGTAAGTGGGAACAACCTCGCGCAGCTGGTCGTGGGAGACTTGCGTTGTCAATGAGTTTACAAAATGTTAGGCCTGCGTACGAACCTCCGCGCAGATACATACTTGAATCGTCGAGTATTAGATACTTGCGTAAAGCTGTTGAAGAAGGGCCTTACAGTGTGTTCTTTTTATTGTTTAAAAAAAAATGTAAAACTTGATTTTAACAGGTTGGAGGCTTTCTGCGTAACTACGTCCAATTGAACTCACAAAGCCTGTGTGGTAACCAGACGCATCTGGCAGTAAGAGTGTTTGAGTGCATTAAGTTTGTATGTTACGGAGAAGGTGTGTAATAAGTATTAATAACAGAAAGACTCACCTGGAAGGTCCCAACACGTCCCAATTCACCACGAGGGCCGCCACCAGCACAAACCCAGCAAAACAGGTCAAGAAACCCGTCCAAATAAACAACCAACCAACCAACCAACATACATACATACCAACAAACCAACCATCTCCCTGTGTGAGAGATGCACATGGGAGACAAATACACACAGGATACAACATTGTTTAATGAGCTGCGGAAATAAATGTTATCATTTTATAGGCCCTACGCCACCGAACAGACAAACCCTAGAAATGTAATATATACCCATTTGAAAGAAAACCAATGCGACTAATTTACAATTATACACAAGGCTCTTTGACACCTAGCAACTGAAACAGCTAATCTAATTAACTGCGTTATTCTGAAAGTTTTTATCAATTTTAGCAAAATGAGGAAAAATTGATCTTACTTTGAGCACACAAACATGCCCAAACACACTTACATAAGTTGATCCCTACAGTGCCCTATATGAAATTCTGAAAATTCAACATTTCCTACCACTTTTGGTATAGACAAATATGTTTAATTTACAGACTAACAAACATTTATTTTTTCACTCTGATTTATTAAACATATTATAAACAGATGGCAGTAATACGATTATTTTTAATTATATAAAAGTTGAATTGTGGTCATATACAGGATGGTATTATTTGAGATTTTCGTGGCCAAAAGAATTATCGTAATTTTTTGGGATATTATGCCATGTCACTCGTCATCCTTCATTAGCCAATGTTTCAGACAGCGTTACAGTATCCATCTGCAGAATCTTCACATATGCCCTGATGTTGGACACTGTAATGCTGTCAAAAATGTTGGATACAGGAGGAAGGGCAACATTTCATAATACCCCAAAAATAAATCACGATAATATACAGGGTGTATCAGAAGTACCCGGCAGGTTTTAACCAGCTATTCCCGGAACTTTAGTAAAAATTGTAGATGGCATTTTGTCATGACACTAAAAATCTTTATTTCTTTTGCTTGTCCACTGGCAAGAATCTTGAAACACACCGACCTTCTCCTTCAGTATTTAGCATTAAGGAATTTTTTTTTTTTTTTTTACATTAACACCACACAGGAGACCCTGAGGAAAATAATTTCCCTGTCATCTTTGTAGATGCTGTGTGGAGGGTCTTTTTGAGGAAAGGAAGGAGTGAACATGGGTCTTGAAGAGACCCATGTTGTAGGAGGGAGGAAACACAGAGGCCGGCAAATCGTTCCACAGCCGAGCCGTTGAACTCAAGAACGAGTCATAGAAACGACCCGTTCTCATGTGAGTAATGTCAACCGTGTACAAATGTTGGGCGCGTGTTTGGCATGTTTCCCGACTATGCACCGGTGCTGAGGAGATCAATGATGCTAGTTCCTCGGAGCATCTTCCATTGTAATACCGGTAGAACAAGGACAGCATTCCCACCTGACGCCTATGCTCTAAAGATTGCAGTCCGTCTGTTAAGATGGGAGAATCTATCAAACGGACCGCCCGTTTCTGCAGAGTCAAGGGTTTTTTTTTAGGTATTTTGGAGCTCCAGACCAGAGGTGGCTGCCAAATTCAACCGTGGGGCGCACTTGCGATTTGTACAGGGTTAGCAATTGGGTACTATTAAAGTATCTGCGGGCCCCGTGCAGTACGCTCAGTTTCTGAGAGGCTAACTTAACTCTGGTTTCGATGGAGCCCCCGTACCTGAGCTGGTCACTTAGAGTTACACCAAGCATATCAATGGAGGTCCTGTTCGGAAGGTTGCTTCCGTTGAAGGAGACTAGATTTTCATTTCGATCCCTTTTAGACGTTATCAAACATGATTGGGAATGAAGGAGTACATGAAGGAATGGTGCATATCTACAAGTTTAAGAAGCGCGCTGGCATTAGGTCAAAAAATTAAGAATGCAACCTCACAAGATTGCAACTTCATAAGATTGCAATATCATAAAATTCCAACCCCATAAGATTGCTATTTTAAAACATTGAAACTTTTGCCTCATAAGATTCCAACTTCATAAGAATGCAATTTTACAAGATGTCATGTATGTTTTTACTCCAAATATGTCCAGGAATCACTGGTTATTGTCTGTCGGATACTTCTTGGTACACCTTGTATACCATATTAACTAAATTGAAAATGTACAAAATTTACTTACCTATAAATCTTTTCTTGGCATAATTAATATAGCATGGTAGGTTTTTAATGTTATTTTTGATGAATGTATGAAAGTGCCCACATTTTGAGAGCCAGTGTGTTTTGTATCTTTGATTATTTTGAATACTTACCATTTTTTACTTTGTAGTAAAATTTTATTTAACATATTAATCACCAGGATGTTTTTTGTGTCAGTTGTCTCAAGCAGTTTTTTCCCGGAGTGATATTGGAAGAGTAGGAGAAACCTGACCACCCGCATCTAGTCACCAAGCACTGCCTACCCACGGCCGGATACAGGACAGGGTTATTACAGGGTACACAAGTCTACCAGAGTAATGCTTCAGTTAGTAAAACCAGACATTATTACATATATGTGTTTTAAACTTTCCACATCTGCGTCATAATATAATATATATATTATTTAAAATACTTTTTAAAGATTGGTTTACATTAATAACTGCCACAAAAGATCAACAACTCATTTAGACAGTCTTTACATCAATAATATTCAGAATCATAAAATTGCATAAGAAAATCAAAAGCTTCATAAGATTGCAAAACTCGTAAGATTTCAACTTCGTAAGATTTCTACCTAGTAACCTCATATTGCCACTTCACAACTGATGAGTAAGACTGCAACCTCATAAGATTTCAGATTCATAAAAATTCAACCTCATAAGATTGCAGCTCCAATGAGGCTGTAACCTCATAAGATTGAAGCTACATAAGATTGTAACCTCATAAGATTACAACTTCATAAGATTGCAACATCATTTGACAAGATTGCAGATTCATAAAATTTCAACTTCATTGAATTGCAACTTTAAAACATTGAATTTTCACAAGACTGCTGCCTCATAAGATTCCAACTTCATAAGAATGCAATTTTACAAGATTGAAACCTCATAAGATTGCTACATCATAAGATTGCAGACTCATATAACATTTCAAACTAAAAATTAATAGGATTGCAATACCTTAAGATTGTAACTTCATACGATTGCAACTTCATAAGATTACAGACGAATAAAATGGCAATTTATAAAATATTTATATTATCAAAAATCAGTAATGTCTTAGGAGACCATAATTGAACCAGAGTGTTACAGAATGAGGTTAAAGAAAACTTGTAGATACATAAATAAACCATTTTTAAATGCGCTTCTCTAATGCCCAATCCATCTAGTGATGTATTTTTTACACGGCCAAATGTTGCACGGGCAAGAGATGTATTCCGTTCCACCAAAAGCAGGTTGTGCAAAATGTAAAAGCCCAACTGGGGTAAAATATTGCTTTCCTAATACTTAGTATTTGGAGATTCTTACTAATTAACTGCACGATCAATGTGTATTATAATTATTGTAAAATCTTATTGCAAAAGTTTAACAAAATGCACCAAGTGGAACAATTCATACAATTCTGAAAAAGGATTGTATATTCCAATCTTAACCCCTCCGAAAATCGCCATTTAAGCCCTTAAAATGTCTCAAACGAAATGACATTTTACGAAAACTTTTTGTTATTACCGCTTCACAATTAAAGCTCTATAAATGAAACATTTCTGAACGTAACCGAATAGTAAAAACTGTTTTAGAAAGATTACAAAATAAGCTTTCAAATTATTTATTATATTACAAAAATTATTAACATTTGTAAATATTAAAATTTAGAACGCAAACATTAAAAATAGGTAAAAATGACTCACATGATGTTTTTATGTGAAAATGGTACTAAAATCACAGATTATGTAAACAACAATACTTATTCTATTGTATATATGTGTAATAAACACTTTTGTCACCTCACTTTTTTATCATTTCATATAAAAATATTTAATAAAAATTAACAATGTCGAGCGCGGTCGAGCCGCCCGTAGTAAATTTGGGCGGGTAAATATTTGTGTCAACTACGCGACTGACAGCAGAATTCTTGTTATGTATTTCAATGGACAACTTGATAGGGATGTACGGCTTGATCGGCTACTATCGACCTTTTACTTTTTGTTTTAGGGATGTAACTAAAACAATAACGGAGTTAGAACGATTTCTATGGAGACACACGCGCTGACGTATAAACACGCTTATTGTACTTGACTGCTGTCGTATTTTTAACGCATATATCTGCTTAAGTTGCGGAGGGGTTAAAAAAAACAATTTTACAAACAAAATCATTAAGAATTCTACAATTCAATTGACTATCTTAGTTATAAATCGCCAAATATATAAAAGTAACCATGTTACCAAACATAGATATTGAAATACAAGAGATAATCTATGATGGCCGCCCGATCGTTGGTGGATTACTACCTTATGGACATAGTTTGAATGTGGAAAGAATTTGTTCATTTAATTGATTTTTTTAAGGTGTACAGTAGTATTGGTTAATAATATCGGCGACACCAGGAAACACAGTCCCACCAAGTAAAAGCAGCGGTTAGCACATCTCTAGTATTTCGAAATCTTTGCTACCAATCTTAATATAAATACATTTGCCCCACGATTTTCTCTTAAGTTTAATTACTCTTAAGTTTTGGATTCGGCCGTTCATTCCAAAAATAGTCTACTAGGAATATTAATATTGAAACATGTAGTGCGCGGTATTTGGTTTGACACACGGATCGGAATACTTTCTCTCTCACACGCATAGCGCCGTCTTGCTCGGCGACTTTCGGCTCACCACCCGGACAAGAAGACACCCCATTGACCGAGCTATCCCCACCCCTCCGGCATCGGCGGGCACTACCCTGCCCGAAAGGGTATATAACACCGTGCAGGCCTATATGGAGCCAGAGTATCCAGTCTCCTGGTTAACCCTCCCCAGTACCAAGTCGAGAGAGCCCTCTGGGTCCTCCTTGGGAATTCAAGTAACAGCGCCCTCGGGGACATTACTTGTCAGGAAAACCTTAACCCAACTACGAGACCACGGGTCCTCTGTTGAGGTTATTACGCTAACAGCCTTACTAAAAAAAAACCACAGCGCGACCAATTAACTGTGTTATTGCAATAACATAATTATCCCTTGTATACACTAAATCACGTTTTATTACCAATAACGTTTCTTGCGTGCTCACGCTGTTAAAATGCTTAAAGATCTGACAACGTCGCAAATGGTTATAATTTAGTAGGAAAAAATGTTGTTTTAATTATTCTCCGCCAGGAGCATTATTGGCGCGCGTGTGCATCAACGGCCCGCGATGAACACACAGCTTGCTTGAAAACCAAGCCCAGGTGTGTTTATGGCGGGATGTCGAAAATTTTGTTAGATGTTGTGATTTTACTTAATAATTTCTATTGTAGTGACGAAATAACTGTTCTATTCATATAATTAATATATATACCGTATTATTTGTGTGGTTTACATAAGTTTAATCAAGTTATTGTACAAACGCCGTACTTTCAAAGTTGAACTGTCAGAATACTGTTTTATAGGTTACATAAAAGATAAAATTAACATTTTAAGATCTTTATTTTAAGAGAATTCCTTAAAAGTGATAATTTTTTATAATATTAATATCTAATACATGTGTTCGTAAACGTATAAAAAGAAATTAACGTCTTTAGAGATGCAATAAATCTGTTTTAAAAGTCAGTATTATTTCTAAGTTATTTTTTTGGCAATAAACAAAACTTTTAAATTTTTTATTATTTTTTTATTGTATACACGATGAAAAAGTGAGGTGATAGTTTCCTTCCAAATTTATTACATAAAAGGACTGTGTTTTTTAAATTTTGATTTTATTTAAATTTCTCTACATTTTGGTCAAAAATGTTGTGGGAGGAAATTTTTTTCCATTTTTTTCCGAGTTTGAATCTTAAAATATGGCAGTTTTTGAAAGCTAAAGTGTATTTCAAATACACAAATCTAAAAGGTAATTGTATCTAGTTTTCATAAATGGTATTTGTTTTTACGACACCTTCAAAAATAAGAAATATATAGAACATTCAAAATACTATGGAAAAATTACAAATATCGTTCGAACATCAATGGTTAAAACAGATAAACTACCCTCTCAGGCCGCGGAAACCATGTGTATTTCTTTCAAAGAACAAATTTTTAATTAGTAATGTTTTCACATCCGCGGCCGTTTGTCAATTGAATAAAATTTTCACTGGGTTTTTTAGTAAGGCTGAGAGTGTTTAGCGAGAATGTCAGTAAACATTGTTTAAACTCTAACAGCCTTACTAAAAAACCCAGTGAAAATTTTATTCAATTGACAAACGGCCGCGGATGTGAAAACATTACTAATTAAAAATTTGTTCTTTGAAAGAAATACACATGGTTTCCGCGGCCTGAGAGGGTAGTTTATCTGTTTTAACCATTGATGTTCGAACGATATTTGTAATTTTTCCATAGTATTTTGAATGTTCTATATATTTCTTATTTTTGAAGGTGTCGTAAAAACAAATACCATTTATGAAAACTAGATACAATTACCTTTTAGATTTGTGTATTTGAAATACACTTTAGCTTTCAAAAACTGCCATATTTTAAGATTCAAACTCGGAAAAAAATGGAAAAAAATTTCCTCCCACAACATTTTTGACCAAAATGTAGAGAAATTTAAATAAAATCAAAATTTAAAAAACACAGTCCTTTTATGTAATAAATTTGGAAGGAAACTATCACCTCACTTTTTCATCGTGTATACAATAAAAAAATAATAAAAAATTTAAAAGTTTTGTTTATTGCCAAAAAAATAACTTAGAAATAATACTGACTTTTAAAACAGATTTATTGCATCTCTAAAGACGTTAATTTCTTTTTATACGTTTACGAACACATGTATTAGATATTAATATTATAAAAAATTATCACTTTTAAGGAATTCTCTTAAAATAAAGATCTTAAAATGTTAATTTTATCTTTTATGTAACCTATAAAACAGTATTCTGACAGTTCAACTTTGAAAGTACGGCGTTTGTACAATAACTTGATTAAACTTATGTAAACCACACAAATAATACGGTATATATATTAATTATATGAATAGAACAGTTATTTCGTCACTACAATAGAAATTATTAAGTAAAATCACAACATCTAACAAAATTTTCGACATCCCGCCATAAACACACCTGGGCTTGGTTTTCAAGCAAGCTGTGTGTTCATCGCGGGCCGTTGATGCACACGCGCGCCAATAATGCTCCTGGCGGAGAATAATTAAAACAACATTTTTTCCTACTAAATTATAACCATTTGCGACGTTGTCAGATCTTTAAGCATTTTAACAGCGTGAGCACGCAAGAAACGTTATTGGTAATAAAACGTGATTTAGTGTATACAAGGGATAATTATGTTATTGCAATAACACAGTTAATTGGTCGCGCTGTGGTTTTTTTTTAGTAAGGCTGTTAGTGATTTTACTTTGAGCTACAACTTTCCTGTACTCTGTTTTTACTATAAGCTGTGAACCCTGTATATAAGAGAAATAAACTGACCAACGCTGAAAGACTATTTTCTTATAAATACCCTGCCACAAACATAAATTGCTTGCTGTGGTTAAAAGCCAATGAATCCACCTGTATTTCACCGCTTGTCCCATATTTAGGTTCATTAAAAAACAAAATTAAAAAATCCTCAAATTTATAAACACGTGAATTCGGTATGTTGGTTACCGAAATTGCCCTAACTTATAATTATTTGGAGCAATATTGAATGTTACTATTTCCATGGAAACGTTTACTTTGTTCGATGTTCAACTTTTATAAAAAAAATTAACCCCTCAGGCCTCGAGCATATTCCTTCAGGTCAGAGTATTTCCGCTTTGCAATAAAATCCTAATAAATGGAATGTTTCTAAACCTATCCGAAAATTAAAAACTGTTTTTGAAGTGATGAAATAAGCTTTCAAATTTTATTATTAGAAATAAACGTACGATTTTTGAAATACGATAATTTTTAATACGAGCAGAGAAAAGTTTTAAAAATAGTTCACCTTACGTTTTTTCAAATAAAAATACATGTTTTATTAGAAAAATGTATTATAAACGTTAGTGCCTCCGTACATGACGCTACTTACAAGCTATTCGATCCTCATGAGCGTATCATACGTGCCGATCGTAAGTACCCCCTGTACGATTTTGCTGGTGCCCCGTACCTGCGATGCTGATCGCACCTGACGCGTTGCATCATTTGTGTCTGATACTTTTTCGTTTGACGTTTGACAGAAATGGCGTCGAACATGAAAGTAATGTTAGATTTTTTCTGAAAGTGGAAAAAATGCATGTTTATATAACTAAACTTTACCAGAATACGTAAGAAAGGATTTAGTGGAGAAGGCATGGATTGATGTTGGAAAAAAAGTCATATGACATTGCTCGACATCGTGTTAACTCCACGGCTGCACGTGAAAAATGATCAAGTTCAGTATATTTCGGGTAGCGCCGTGTACGGAAACCAGCATTAAAGAGTGGTATATCTGCAGGGTACTTGTGGTTTCGTCACAATCACGTAGTTTGTAAGTGTTTCCATGAACGGAGGGCCTTATTCTCACCTCACTTTTTAGTAGTTTCATGTGAAAATAATTAATAAAAATTCACAAAGGTTCATATTTTTTTTTTAAAACGTAAATCGATAGAAAAATGTATTTATGTGATGGCAGAAAAGCTGTTTTTTAGATTTTTTTACTTTATCTTTGCTTTTGAGAACAACTACAACAGGCTAATTTGTTTGCTTTTGAAAACAACTCACATAGGTCTCATAGAAATCGTTGTATCTCCCTTACTAGCATTATGAGAAATATGATCTAAACAGTATTCGAAAGAGAAAGAAGCATTACATGTATTTAAAAGTAAAAGTTAACCACAAAATAATTAAAATGTACACTTTTATGAAACCAAAGTTTCCGACCTCAATTTGAAAAAAATTATAAAACTTTGGGAATCTTTTAAAATTTATTTTTGCATGAAATGATAAAAAAGTGAGGTTATCATAACGTTTATAATACATTCGTTTAATAAAATATGTTTATGTTTTTGTTTTTTCATCACAAGTAACTTCAGTTAGTTAGCTAACGTAAGGATTTCCATTTTTTTCAATTTTTTAATATTTACATCAAAAATTTTATATTTAAAAAGTTACAGTTATTTCTAATACTAAAATTTGAAAGCGTATTTCATCACCTCTCAAAAACTGTTTTTAGTTTTTGGATAAATTCACAAATATTCCATTTATTTGGATTTTAATGCAAAGCGGAAATATTCTGACCTACAGACAGAATATGGTTAAGGCCTGAGAGGTTAAGGTATGTAGAGAATATAAATTAGAAAATAAAACATGAAAATCGATAGAAAAATGTATTTATGTTATGGCAAAAGAGCTGTTTTTTTAGATTTTTTGGCTAATAACTTAAGTATACAACGTGTCCAGAAACTCGTAGTATAAGCGGGAAACTAGTGAATCTACATCACGTAGAGAACCCAAAAAACTTTTCTTTTTTTTATCTGAGTATTTCGATTTTTATATTATTTTTTAACGATTTTTCCATTTTTTCGGCAACTAAAGGGTTAATAAAAATTTCGAGTCGGGCTTACCATTCGGTGCATTTTAAAAGACATACATCTAAGGGAACGTACCCATACTACGTGACCAACTTTTTGCAATTTTTAACCCCCCCCCCCCCCCCCCCCCCCGGTGACCAAAATCCTAAGCAACCCGCCGCTCATTTGTATGGAGCGTGACATTTTGAAGACCCCCCCCCCCCCCCCTAAACGTGTCACGTAGTATGGGTACGTTCCCTAATACTAACCCTCTAGTGACCGATTTTTTCAAATTTGTCCAAAAAAATTCCAACCTCGGACCCGATTTACTCGAAAACGAAAGCTCAAATCAAAAAAATTTCTCGCTTGTACTACGAGTTTCAGGACACCGTGTTTAGTTGATTGAATCTTAGAATAGGCCATTTGCATCACATTTAAAAAAAATCCGGTTTAGGCAAATATTCAAGATTCCTTTTTTTTTTTTAATTGTACTCTTGAAATCCTGGCGATTTTTTGAAAATTTCATTCCGAAAAATCGGACCATTTTTTTATAAACCGGAAAGATGGGACATAATTTTATGGGTGCGAAAAAACAATAATTACACAGCCGAATCATTTAAAAAAAAAAGTCTTTTGTATAACATCCGTCAAAATGACGAACCAAAATATTTCAATTCGAATTCTGACGCTGCGGTAAGTTATTTAAAAATGGATTCGTGTAACCACCGTACGAAAGTACCTGTAACGAAGTTCGCAGGCAATAAAGCAAGTGAATTTTATGCTACTTCCACACCAAAGCCAACCTTGAACTCCAACTCCGAACTTTGAACTCCAAAATGGCGGACATCGAACAGCTGATTCGGCGCTGTATCTTATCAGTTGCCTACAATTGTGCTGGTGATGCTTTGGTTTCCATAATATTGATTTTGATTCGTAAAGCTAAACAAATTGTAATTTATAACAATTTTTATCCTCTACAATAATATTTTTTACCACTTCCGTAATAATATTGCGCAGAATGATGAGTCGGGCCAAATGGTCCAAACTTTTGCAGTTGGAAGTTGGCCCCAGTGTGACTGTACCATTAGCGTCAAATTCAAAAATTCGCCGGAAATCGAAGTGTTGCAATAAATAAAAAATAAAAATCAGTGTACAATTTTATAAAATTAATTGAATATTATCGGAGACGGAAAATTTTCATGTAGTGATGTCATGAGCCCGAAAAAGGATTTATTTATTTGAAAAAACTATAAATTTCTAAAAAAAATTAGTAACATATTTGTAATCCTGGTAGAAAAATCTATCCACACAATTTTTTCAAAGTCATTATGAAATCCATGCAAGTGGCCTATTCGTTATAAAAAAGTAACAAGATCGTTAAATTTGTCGACACCATTTTTGTGATACCAGTGAGATGTGTGTAATGCATAATGTTCCAGGTAGAGTTGCATAGATGAACAGGGTGATACTATTGGTTACCTCAAATACAACGCCCACCATCTGAGAGCAGTTCACATCACCACCAGGAAACAAGGAAGAATTAATAATATTGCATAGGACATACACAGTTTCCACACTAAACAACATAATTATGAAAGGAGGGGTTTTGGTTAAAACACAAGATTTTTTTAGTATTTTTGTAACATATATATTAAAAATTATTTCATTTTATTCATGTTGAGAAATAAAGAGAAAAAAAAACATAATTTTACCGAACGAAAAAAAATTAAATTAAGTTTTAAAAAATTACAAAAGTTGGGATAGATGCCATTAAAAATACTATTTATTATATAAGGCACTTTTTAATTCATAAGTATTTTCATTTTAAATATAAATTTAATAGAAATTAACACGTCTTTTAAAGGGGAACGAACTCATTCAATTTTGGTTATCTTTTTGTAATATAATTTTTTTTTTTAATTTTGAAATTTTTGTCACACGTTGAATTTAAAAATCGCTTAAATTAATGATGTCATGTTGGTATTTAAAAAAATATGTATTGGAATATATAATAATAATTTTTTTTATTTTTTTATATCACACTATTTCTGTCTTTATGCTTTAGAGATAATTATTATTCTTGTCAGAATAACTGCCCAAAATATGATTCCCTTGAAAGTGATTTTTATTTAAATTATGAGTTATATTAATTATGAAAATTGAAGGCGTAACAAACTTTTGATTATGCAAAAAAAAAAAAAAAAAGCAAATAGTCAAAAACTACTTTTTTAAAAGCCCGTGCGACTATGAGAATCTTTAAGGCTGTAAAGGTTGATTGCAAACCTATCACAAAGACAAGGAATCAAAATTTCTATAAACGACCACTAGCAATAATATATTTTCTAGTACCCCTGTACATGAAAACTATGTATTTTTAAGATGAACCGAGCATTTTTTTTTTTTTGGTATCGACGGCCGATTTGATAATTTGTTAACCACTAGAGCGTTTTTTGCCACAATATGGCATTATTTAAAATACCTTGGATTGCTTTGCTGCCAATTTTGGCAAATTTTCCCTTATTTGTAAAAAAATTAGTAGAAGTTTACGATGTTATAATATTTCTTTTATAAATCCTACGAATATATAATAATCGAAAAAAGAAAGGTGAATTCATTAGCTATATAGAACTATGATCAGTTTGTATGTCTCCATATTAAAATTCGGAGGTATGATTTTTATTTAATGTGGGCGGAAAATATTCAAAATTATCACCAAAAAATCTCGAAAAGCAATCGGAGAAAAAAGTTTTAAATTGCGCTGTCGCTCCAGTGGCTAAGGATAACGGGATTAGCGAGATCTACTGATAACAGGGATCAACAAAACATTTTTTGAAATTTGATAATTTAGAAATGATTTTTTTTTTAATGTCCCAAGAGATGGCTTATACACGTACCGAGAATGCTAAGAGACTTACAAATACTGGTGGCAACTCTAGAGAAAAAACGTTCAGTGGGCTACACCAAACAAAACTAGGGAAAGCAACTCCAGAGGCTGTGCTAGGAGAGGAGAGGCCACCAGAGAAGCTCAGAACATGTCTCTTGTCGAAGTGGATGGGTCCCCGACCCAAATAGGACAAGGGGAAGAAGATGAGATACATAAAATTTAAAAAGGGTTTATTATTTATGCTCGACTATTTCCGAATGTAAGTTAGTGTGACAATGCCCATACACCAAATTAAAACTAATTGAAGCGGATTTCAACAACACAGAGGAATATATATAGTGAAGCCTACCTTGTGCTGCAAAAGCAGTGTTATTTTAGTCCAGTTACATCAAATAGAAATGAATAAATCTATAAATAAGATCTTTATATTGCTGGAACAAAACTAGAGAAAGCACAGAGTATTGTATACTTGGGCTGCAATGTAAATGATAGATGGGATCCTTCAGTTGAAATCAAATGCCGCATTGAGCAAGCTCGTGCAACCTTTATCCGCATGAAAAAAATGTTCTGCAGTCATGATCTCAACCTTGGAGTACGAATGCGAATGGTCAAATGCTACATGTTTTCGATATTATTTTATGGCATGGAAGCATGGACGCTTACTGAAGAACTAATTAGGCGACTTGAGGCATTCGAGATGTGGATCTACAGGATTACAAATGAAGATGTTATGGTTCGGATGAATAAAGAAAAGGAAGTAATTAAAACTATAAAAATCCGAAAACTTCAATATCTTGGACATGTGATTAGACATCCAGAGAAGTGTGAAATCCTGCATCTCATAATGCAGGGAAAGATTGCCGGAAGACGGGGCCCTGGAAGAAGGAGAACCTCATGGCTGAAAAACCTGAGAGAGTGGTTTGGCCAGTCTACCGTGGAGCTGTTCCGGGCCGCAGTAAACAAAGTCCGCATAGCCAACATGATAGCCAACGTCCGTTGAACGGGCAGGGCACAAGAAGAAGAAGATAAATAAGATTGTCACAATAAAAAATTATAATAATAAACTGAGTTGTATGAATTTGATGAATTAATACAGATAAACCTAGAAGTTTGATCTACACTGATTTGAAAGAAAACTGATAAATGTAACAGATTTACACCAGATCTTTAGACTCCTAGGCCACAGACAGGTCAGGCCACACACAGAATTGTCTATCTGCTCAAGAAAGAATTCGATATTTTTAAAACTCTTTCCACATAACGGCATCACCCATTGTCAGGAAAATCAAAATTTTATTTTGACTCCCGCTTTTTATTTTTCGTCGAACGTGAAAGTTCGTAAAAGTCACAAGCTATCTATTAAATGAAAGAACACACTTTGTAAAACACCACTTTTTTAATAAAAAGTGGTGTTTTACAAAGTGTGTTCTTTCATTTAATATATAATGTCACACCACAAAGTGTTTGCTTCCTTCGATAAAATCACAAGCTATCCTTCACAAATTTTTCGTTTGATGTCCACTGCCCCTTTTACAAAATTCAGCCTTAGAGGTTTACCAGGTTCTAACTTCAGAAAGAAAGAAAAAATTGGTTAACTTCTTTTATCAGTGATGAAACTCTGTTATCATGATTTTATCACTGATAAAATTCTGTTAACATTATTTTCTGTTATCATGATTTTATCAGTGATAAAATTTTGTTAACATTCTTTTATCAGTGATGAAACTCTGTTACCATGATTTCGTCAGCTATATAATTCTGTTAACATTCTTTTATCAGAGATGAAACTCCGTTATCACAATTTAATCAGTGATAAAATTCTGTTAACATTCTTTTATAAGTGATGAAACTCCGTTACCATGTGATAAAATTCTGTTAACATTCTTTTCTGTTATCATGATTTTATCAGTGATAAAATTCTGTTAACATTCTTTTATCAGTGATGAAACTCTGTTAACATTCTTTTATCAGTGATAATGAATGTCTATGATTTTAATACTGTTTCGCCGCTACATATAGTGTTTAAAGATCAATTTATTATGTTAGTAGTAGTGCTGAGACACCCGACAATATTGTATTAAAATTGTACATTGAGACGTGAATCCATGTTGGATAAAATTGACAAAAAGCATACAAAACCAGACCCAAGAAATGAATAAGTAATACGAAAGTATTAAAGAAGGCAAACCAGTTATTATCAAGGTTCGTACTCACTGCGTAAGTCAATCCATTCCATAGATTAAATAATGTCTTCTCGTTGGTGATTTAATGAGTCACAAACATGCAATCACTTTGATATCAGAATACTCCTCTCAAACAAAGAACAAAGCGACTATTCCATAAGTAATGAAAAATCAAACATTGCCTTTTGAAGAAGGCTGCAAGTTTCAGTCGGGTATAAATGACACTAAGTTATTTATTTATACTTGTGCCCCTAAATGCAGCAAAGCTCATCACGAGTTTATTCATCAGTGAGATAACTCTGTTAACATACTTTTATCAGTGACAAAACTCTGTTAACATGATTTTATCAGTGACAAAATGCGGTTAAAACGTTTTTACCAGTAACAAAATTCTGTTATCATGAATTTATCAGTGAAAGGCTTGTATGATTGACTCTGTTATAATGATTTTATCAGTGATCAAATTCTGTTAACATTCTTTTTTATCAGTGATGAAATTCAGTTATCATGATTTTATCAATGAGCAAATTCTGTTAACATTCTTTTATCAGGGATGAAACTATGTTATCGTTATTTTGTCAGTGAGCAAATTCTGTTATCATTCTTTTATCAGTAATGAAACTCTGTTATCATGATCTTATCAGTGAGTAAATTCTTGTTAACATTATTTTATCAGCGATGAAACTATTTTATCATGATTTGATCAGTGAGCAAATTCTGTTAACATTATTTTATCAGTGAAGAAACTATGTTATCATTATTTTGTCAAATAGAAAAATCTGTTGACATGATTTGATCAGTGAAATACTCTTTAAGCGAAATAACGCATTTACTGGGGTAGATAATAACTATGTTACAATCAAAAGTTAAACAACACGTGTACATGTATTAATAGTCGTGCCCGTAAGTGCAACCAAGCCGGCTCTCAAGTGACCAATCCTCCCCAAACAACACGTCCCAACCCAAATATTACAAGTAGAAGAAAGAATATTAAAGTGTGATATAAAAATCTAAAATAACTAGACACAAAACTAATATGAATAATCCAACCTGATCGCAAAGCTAATATACTTTATATTATATTCATGACAAAAGCGCTGAGCCTTTAAGATAATAATACTGACTCAAAAATGGACAGAGTTATGCAACCCAAGTGTAAAAAGCAATCAATAATAATTGTTGGCGGCAAATAATAATAATTATTGGCAGCAATTAATAATAATTGTTGGCAGCAACTAATATTAATTGTTGACAGCAATTAATAATAATTGTTGACAGCAATTAATAATAATTGTTGGCAGCAATTAATAATAATTGTTGACAGCAATTAATATTAATTGTTGACAGCAATTAATAATAATTGTTGGCAGCAATTAATAATAATTGTTGGCAGCAATTAATAACAATTGTTGGCAGTAATTAATAATAATTGTTGGCAGCAATTAATATAATTGTTGACAGCAATTAATAAAAATTGTTGGCAGCAATTAATAATAATTTTTGGCAGCAATTAATAATTATTGTTGGCAACAATCAATAATTGTAACTGACACTATTTAGTTGCAAAAACTCAGTCCGAATGTTTGTTAAGTTGTTAAGGTAAAAAAAAAAACACAGGGTGATAAGAAAGTACAAAAGACATCGTTTAGCGAAAGCGATTAGCGATTGTGACAGTAAATAAGGTGTTTAAATTAAATAGTATATTGTATTAGGTAACCATTGAATGAATGTGTCCTCTCCCTTATCCTAACCGGGTGGCATGCAAAAATGGATATTTTAAAAGTTGGTGAACGATCATGATCCAATGGAAATAACGGTTGTCCAAAAAGGTGTTTATACATTGATAAAAATAATCTTACCTTTTAAACTCTGCGACTATGTAAATTATTAACTTTCTATATTAGATTATTGTAAAAGATTGGGTTTGGAAAAAAGCTGAAAAAGAATTGTGTACCTTTAAACCAGAGAAAAAATAGAATCAACGAAAGTTTAAACTTTAAACCGCAACATTAATATGTTCTTCAGCAAGCTTAAAAGATATTATGTTGTTATTGGCACATAGTTTACTTCTGTGAAACAAAGTACAGTACAAAATAAATGATTTACACCTTGAAAATATTGCAATGTAACCAGTCAAAACCCAAATAAAGACGAGCGCAGTACCTGTGCTTACAGAATTTTTTCATTTTAAATTTAGGATGTCTACGAAAGCAGTTTTCTTGTAAATTCACAACTGAATTATTGCAGATCAAAACAATTCAACACAAGATATTTAAAATAAAATCATAAACAATCCCAACCATTTGTAAAAGCAAATTAAAAGGTTCTCGATGAAAACAGAACCACAACCAATAATTAAAATCCATTTTAGCATGCCACCTTGTAGTATATAATATTATAATTCAACAGAAATGATTATTGCATCATTTTACATCAAATAGGTCCTGAAAGCCTAAATATCCTCTCCACATACAAATTACAAATAAATTAAAACATTTTGTTACTAATAATCATTAGATATTGGATTAAATGGGCATTAATGACAGATTGAATGCTCAAGTATGCCAACGACCAAAAAAGGCTCAAATATCAATCGTCCAGTTGAGTAGTCAGACATCTCCAAATATAGAGTTTTGAAATAACGAGAAAAGCAATATTCGAATGCTCACAAGAAATCAAATATTATTTAAACATGTCCGTGTTTTACATTTTAAATATGCTAAAAAATAGCAGCAATCCGGTACATTAGTAAGACATTTTGAAATGTCCTACTAGTGACCCAGAAAATGTCAACGAAAATTCACTACAAGTTTTTCTGCATTATAATTGATTTGGTGGTTTTTATAAGTATTGTACCAGATAGAGGGTACACTTTTATATATAACTACGCACTCAATCAAATTTAGATTTTTCAGAGATGTCTGACTAACTGGACGATCGATGTATATAAACCAATGACTACTAATTAATATCCAAAAATGCAACAAAATGATTTAATTTATAATAGTGACAAAACATGTAACAAAAATGACATAAATTTGATGCAGACAAATAATAATGGAAAACCATTTTAATTAGCAATTGCCGTCATTTTAAAGTTATATCTGAACAAAATCAAACAAACTCATTGTACGCCAATTATTATTTCTGAATGCGTCCATTTTTTGGCAATCATGAATAATGAGTGGCGCTCGAACTGTCACCAAAAATAGTGAGTGACATTAATATTGTTGCGAAAATTTCCAAAAAATACCAATATATATATTTTTTAGTTTGATAGCTATTTATACCCGTGTGCATTTAAAAAATAGTGTCGGCCAAAGCATATGATAAGACAATCATGCTTAGATTAATTGTTTCTTGATACGCCATACTCTATCACCAAATATTTATGTAATTATAACATATAAGTAATACATATAACCAACAATAATTATTATGAAATGAAGTACATTCTGTATTTAAATGATAATAATAATAATTGTTGGTTAGAGTTATTGATAGATGGCTCCATTAGTTCCAAAAGTGTCTAACTTCACAACAAAATAATCCAAAAAGCAAAACGTTTCAACAGCTATAACTTCAAATTATCAAAAAAATAAAAAAAACTTAAAATTAATTATCATAGCCTCAGGAGTGTTAAAATATATTACTGTTTTTATCTTTTAACTTAATGCGGTCGATCTATTTCAAAAAATATACAAACTATAAACTTTACGACTCACGGTCAAAATGAATCGATAAAGAAAAGTTTTTATTTTTTTTACACAATCGAATTTTAAAAACTTTATTTTCTTGTCATGTTCGTATAGCAGATTAAATTTTTACTGCCAAATTTAAAAGAAAAGTATAAAAAAACTCTTAAATCTAATGCCTTTGCTTTAAATTCAATAAAAAATTAAGTAACTTAAAAAATTAATGTAAAATATCAAATAAAAAATAACTCCACAGTCTTTCTAGTGTAGACGTTTATAATATATGTATTGAAAGTGTAAAAAAAAGCCTGGTGTGGAAATGGAGACTCGAATTGATGGATAATTGGTATCGAGTCTACACACTGCCAAATAAGTACAGAAGCATTAATGTACATATAAACCAAAACCAAAAAGACATTCATCAAACCAGGCTCAAACACACGCCTTATTTGCAACAAAAATCCCATGTTCCCTCTCAAAATGACTACCAATCTCTGTTAATCATGTTTTATCAGAGACCAAACTCTGTTAACATCATTTTATCAGTGACTAAACCCCAAAAACTAAATGTTATCAGTGACAAAATGCTGTTAGCGTTATTTTATCAGTGATGAAATTTCGTTAACATGATTATACCAGTGACAAAATGCTGTTAACATTGTTTTATCATGGATGAAATTTCGTTAACATGATTATATCAGTGACAAAATGCTGTTAGCGTTATTTTATCAGTGATGAAATTTCGTTAACACGATTATATCAGTGACAAAATACTGTTAGCGTTATTTTATCAGTGATGAAATTTCGTTAACATGATTATATCGGTGACAATATGCTGTTAACGTGGTTTTATCAGTGACAAAAATCTGTTATTAACACAAATTTTAACAATGACAAAACTCTGTCATCAAGATTTTATTACTGAAAAAATTATATTAGTACGATTTCATCAGTGAACTACGTTAAAACGGTTTTATCAGTGAACGTAGTTACGTTAAAACGATTTTATTAGTGAAAAAACTATGTTAATATAATTTAATCAGTGAAAAAACCATGTTAACAAGAGATTGTATCACTTACAAAACCTGTTTTTGCATTTTACCAAGGCAGTGTTATTTGAGACTTGATGCATGGCTTCACATTGAGTCTGTTGATACACAGTGATTGTATTACTCAAAAATACTCCATCGCATCTCCCGTTATCAGGTACAGCAAGATTGAATAAGTTGGGCTCACGGAGTTGCAAGTTATAAATAAATACAAGGATTTTCTAATCACCAATTCTGAGAATAATTTGAAATGCGACCACGGAAAGAATTTATCTTCAGCGAGGCTACCAACGAAATAGCAGAGATTGAATAATGTTAAGCTAAGCTGAATACTGAGTTAGCCGAAAATAAACTTGCAAAACCGAAATAACCCCCAGTAAACCATCCCAATATTAGCGACATATCCTAAACAATGGAAATATTCTATAATATTAATTAATTATGGAATGCAAACATTAAAAATCTAGAGACTAAAATTAGACAAACAGAAAAAAGGGAAAAAACAACAAAAATAGTAATAATAAATCACTCTATAACTATTATTTGTCACCATAAAATATTTAAGAAAAAATATATTATATTAATCATGTTCACCATTATTAAATTATCACCATGTTTAAATTCGATTGATAATGGAATGTACATAATAACAGAGTTAAATTAATAATTACAGTAGGGATAAGAGTTATGAGGATATGGAAGAGATGACAGGGAATGGGTGGAGGGATAGCGATACCATGTTTAAATAACGATTCCAAGCGATCGTTTGTAATTTGCATTAAATATGAAAATAACAACTGAACAAACGCAATAGCAGCAGAACTCAATAAATGCATTGTAAAAATGCATTCATAATTTGCGTTAAATTTGGAAATAACAACTAAACAAGCACAACAGCAGCAAAATGCAATAAGTGCTTTGTAAAACAGAGATAGACAGTGTTACCCTGTTTAAATCCGGATTCTAAGCGATCATTTGTAATTTGCATTAAATTGGACGTATTTAAATATTACAGCAAAACGAGTGCAAGAGCAGTGTAATTCAGTAGAGCAAAAACCAGGATACAGAGCGTTACTGTGTTAAAATTCTCATTACAAATTATTACGAGCAATTGCTTTAATTTGCTGAAAACTAAATTTGCATACAGTTTGAATAAAACAGCTAAACAGGCGAAACAGCATTGCAATGTAATTGAGTGCATTTTAAAACCACGGTGACACATCATCGCGTTAATGTGTTTAAATCATAATTCAAAGTGATGGTTTGTAATATGTAGTAAATTATTGACTTTGATACAATTTTATTTTGATATATTACATAATGAGATACGACCAAAACGCATCTTGCTTGAGGATTCGTAGAAAACAAAAAGCGAATATCTTGACTTCAATAATCAACAATCTAAGACCTTCAATTAAGTGTAAGGTATTTTAAATGCGTATCTAAAAGTTGGTTAATATAATATGTTTTGGATAAGGCACTTGTGTCCAAAATTAATTATTAAATTTATGGAGGAAGACATTTTCTCATAAATTTATCATGATCCGTAACAAAGCCGCATATATTTATTTAAACAAACTTTTTATCTAAACACTAACAAAAAGAATAACAACTTAATACGAAAATCTAAAAAAAAAAACAACCATGTATAGATTGATTGGAAAATTTCATATTCTAAAAGAATATCATCTCTTAATGATTTGTATAAAAAAAGTTGCAAAAATATCACTATTCTTAACCCTAGACTTAAATAACTAAATATTTATATTGATATTGTCAAATTTATCAGCTCGCCTTAAATTGTTCATACACCCTGTATGTAGGCTGAAGGCCTTTATACATACTGCAATATAATTGACCTAAGGTCAACTCTACATCGGTAGGACAATTCTACACAGGCAGGACAATTCTACACAGGCAGGACAATTCTACACAGGTAGGACGATTCTACACAGGTAGGACGATTCTACACAGGTAGGACAATTCTACACAGGTAGGACAATTCTACACAGGTAGGACGATTCTACACAGGTAGGACGATTCTACACAGGTAGGACGATTCTACATAAGTAGGACAATTCTACACAGGTAGGACAATTCTACACAGGTAGGACAATTCTACACAGGTAGGACGATTCTACACAGGTAGGACGATTCTACACAGGTAGGACGATTCTACACAGGTAGGACGATTCTGCATAAGTAGGACAATTCTACACAGGTAGGACAATTCTACACAGGTAGGACAATTCAACACAGGTAGGACGATGCTACACAGGTAGGACAATTCTACACAGGCAGGACAATTCTACACAGGTAGGACAATTCTACACAGGCAGGACAATTCTACACAGGTAGGACGATTCTACACAGGTAGGACTATTCTACACAGGTAGGACGATTCTACATAGGTAGGACAATTCTACACAGGTAGGACCATTCTACACAGGTAGGACGATTCTACACAGGTAGGACGATTCTACACAGGTAGGATGATGCTACACAGGTAGGACGATTCTACACAGGTAGGACGATTCTGCACAGGTAGGACGATTCTACACAGTTAGGACAATTCTACACAGTCAGGACAATTCTACATCGGTTCAGGACATCTTTCAAAATTGAATTGATTAAAAATTAATGAACAACCTATAGAATTAAGAATATCTAATTAATATCATTAAAACTATTTTTCTTAAAAAATCTTTCTTCCAATTATTTATGGAACCTTTTTGAGTCAAATAGTTTAAATATTTTTTAATTACGAAAACGAAAGCAGGAGATTGAAACATTAAATTTAATTGATTGTCTTTTAAATTTCAACCTAACCTAAAAGTTAACAAAGCACAACCAAGTATGATAGATTTAGCTGCCTTCTAAACAACTATCCGACGGAATGATGTAACTTTTATAAACAACCTTAACATTCTAAATAACTATTTTAAACGAGCCTGACAATGTTAACTAACTTTTCTAAACAACCTAACATTGTAAACCAACTTTTCTGAGCAAGTCAAACATTGTTAAATAACTTTTCTAAACAAGCCTAACACTTCTAAACAATTCCTTATTCCACGGGGATATACAAGTATCCGTTTTTTAAGTCTCGACGACATGAGTCAACATTGGCGTCACTGATGAGTTAACAAAATGGCGGTAATATATGCCCGTGTACGAACTTCCGTGCGTAAGATATTTGAATCGTTGAGAATCGGATACTTGCTCCTGTGGAAGAAGAGCCTAACATTGCGCACCAACATTTCTAGAAGTTTCCAAAGCAATTAAAACATAAAAATTTACAAAAAAAGCTGCTAAATCGCTGCTCTTTTATATTTTATTCTAAACTTAAAATGTGCACAATAAAATCCTCTTTCTAAACAATCTTTCATTAACCGGTGGGAGGCCAGGACCCTGAACATACGGGCCTACATTGCGCATGCGCGAGAAAATAATTCAAATATTTGAAATAAATTGTCTTTGAAAAACTTTTGGTCTGCGATTTTGACCCTTATATGTACGAATTTGTATGAAAAACAGTGTCAAAATCGTTTGCGCCATCATTATTCTAGGTAGTGTTAAAGATTTCACTCAAATTGCCACACTGGATTATTTTTAAGACGATTTCTTCTATGATGATGCGCTGTCAGATTTTGCCGCGGAATTAACGGTCGCAATTACTGCGTGTATCGCGAATAAAATGTCGTAAAACCTATTAATTTACGTAATAAATGCAAGTAATGTGGTTTTAGTGGATAGTTTATTGTGTTGTGAACGTGTTGCAGTCAATAAAATATACCATAGCTTAAAATTTATCAACAAAACATTCAATTCAAAATTCAAAGTGGTGGTTTTTTAGTGTAGTTCCGCGAATTTCCGCAAAATGTTCCGGCATTTGACCGGTTAATAAAAAAAATATTTTTACAAGGAAAGAATAGTGTCACTGTCTAAATGAGTGTGGCAAACCTGCCTCTTGCCCATCTCCTTCCCTTCCGCACTCTCTTCAGCATCACAACATACTCCTATTCGCAAATTCATAGTCCCACTGGCTTCAGTCAGCTCGACTACTCTTGCAGATAAAATATACAAAAAAGTTAATTTGTATTTTTAAAAAAAAAACTATTTATTATATTACACAAGCGAAAGCCGTGAATAGTAATAGTAACAAACTAAGGACGGGTTGTTTCACAGAATTTGATCAATTCACAGAATCTCACAGTTAAAACCAATGGAGCGACCAAGGTCAAAATATGGGCCAATTTTATTTTTCTGCGATTGACAGCGGTCCAAAATTGGACCACATTTTTTTCTGGGCCAAAGTTTACGATTTCATAATTTTTTTTTTAAATCCTATGAATATAATGATAATCGACAAAAGATAGGTGAATTCATTGGCTATATAGAACTATAATCAGTTTGTATGTCTCCATATTAAAATTGGAGGTATGATTTTTTTAACGTGGGCGAATATTTTCAAAAAAATCACGAGCAATCAGAGGAAACAGTTCTAAAACGCGCTATTGCTCGAGTGAATAAAATTCAAGTTTTGTGTTATTATTTTATCATGAGCCAGTTCATGGATAGTTACAGAACTTGAACAAGACTTTAACAGAACTTGAATATTAACTTCGAAATTTGATGAATTGTTCAAATTCTGTGAAACACCCAGTCAATCTAAATTGTCAATAAAACTAATTATATAAGAACTATATTACAATAATTCAACCCTGTTAAAATTTGCCATAAAATATCTCCTATTTAAGAATCCTAACAGCATAAAGTCAAATGCGTGAAAAAAATTAACGAAATATTTTCAGATACGAAAAACTATTTTTCTATTTAGAGCACAGGTCATTTGAGTCCATTTTTGAGAAGATTCAAAAGTTTGTGAAACAAACTAAACTTAACAAGCTATACAATCTTCGTTTGAGCATTTTATATTTTACAGCGTTAGCGTCGCGGTTGATTTTAAAATGTCTTACGGTTATATAAAAATATAAATATACTTATTCAAAGTAAAGATTCAGAATGATTATTGGTTAAACTAAAAATAATTCATTAAGTAACTGATAATAATATATTTAAATGTGTAATGAATGGACTTACTTAATCAAACTTTGTAAAAATAAAAAAAAAACTATATTTAAAACTACATGTGAAATAAAAAAAAATGGAATGATATAGGAATCACTACTACTAATATTTTAATTCTATTTACACTTTCTTTTTTTTCTAAAAAAAAAAAAATCATCATTGTTAAATGATTTTTGTAATATTTTGTCTTGCAAATGCTTTTCAGCAAAAACAATCAATCAATAAATTTGAATCAATCAGTTTTAATCAATCAGTTTTAATCAATCAGTTTGAATCAATCAGTTTGAATCAATCAGTTTGAATCAATCAGTTTGAATCAATCAGTTTGAATATATCAGTTTTAATCAATCAGTTTTAATAAATCAGTTTGAATCCATCAGTTTTAATCAATCAGTTTGAATCAATCAGTTTGAATCAATCAGTTTGAATCCATCAGTTTTAATCAATCAATTTGAATCAATCAATTTCAATAGATTGATCAATTTGAGTCAACCAATCACGTCATTTAGAGCGTAGAGAAATATTGCTGATACGAGGGGGGAAGATGTGCCAAACTGGGCAATCCCGATCCCGGAACAGGCATGGGACTGTATCCCGGATACGGTTTCTTAGCCGCGTGACTTTCGTTAGCCGAAGCCGTAGCGTTGGCAAAAGCGTTCTCATAGGACCGTTTGACCGCGAGGTGGTTGGCCGCTGCCACCAGGGCCTGAGAGATGTACGGAGGTGGCTGCGACGCCACCTGCGCTTGCATCATGGGCTGCCGCACCTGAGGGGGAGGCAGATAACGCGGCGCGAACAACAAATACGGATTTTGAGTTAAATATGGCGACTGCGCTTGCGGCATCATCTGCTTCAACGGCTGAAGATGTTGATACTGCGCGGGATTCGGTTGCTGCGCAAACTGTTGAGCGTATTGTTGCAATTGTGGCGCAATCAATTGAGCATACTGCTGCTGTTGCGCCGCTTGTTGCTGTTGCTGCGCAAGATACGGCGATTGTAAGTATTGAAAGTATTGCGCTTCTCGTTCCGCGGCGCCCTGACGTGCCATTAACGCGTGCTGCGCCATCAACTGGGCTTGCAGCTGCGGGGGGAGCGAGGGGATGGACGGGGGAGGCAGCAGCGGGGGCAGAGAAGAGGGGAGGGGGGGCAGTGCCGCCGGTAGCGGGGGGAGAGAGGGTGGCGATGACAGAGAGGGGGGCGGTGGAGAAGTGCCGGGGGACCTACCCGGAGAGAGAGCCTTGCCGCCGGCCGAGGGAGACGCCATGCCGCCAGTCAAGACGAGGTTCATGTCTTCGCCGGAGCACTGGAATACCTGCGGAACGACAGACTGATTAGTTAATATACAATTAGCAGGTACCTACGTATTCTGTTGACCTTAAGAAATGGAAATGTGAATATAGTTGATGATAGATGTTGGTGGCTCACCTCAATATATCTTTGCTTCTTGCCGAAGGTCATATAACGATTGTGCTTCTGTTGGGCCGACAGGAAGGCGCTGGTCTCACTGTCCATCTGGATAAAGGCTTCCCCGCTTGGCTGACCCTTTACACACAAAGCATAACAATTACATTAAAATAAAATGTGATGAAATGGCAAGAAATAGCTTTCTCAATAGTTTATCGGACAAATGAAAAGAACCACTGTTTAAAACAGCCACTTCCAAAAGAGTCTGTGTACAAAAGCGTGACTCATCAAAATAATTGTTAAAAAAATGTTACTGTCCAAACTGTCAATCAGTACCCAATTTGTTGAAAAGCATCACTATCCAAATTGACCACTTGTCCAAAAGCTCAAAAAGTTCCAATGTCTAAAATCACAACAAACCAAATCAGTCACTGTTCAAAAGTGTCACCATTCGAAAATCACTTACTCTTATGTTTTTCTTTAATCATTTGTTTTTTTTTTATATACCTACATATATAATGTGTTCTTATGCACTTCACTGGTTTATGCAATCCAGTAAATATATATATATATATATATATATATTTTTTTAAATAAAATATATATAACTGTTTGTTTGTCTAATAAACTAAAATAAAGTAACCGGACATCTGTTGCATCTCTAACAAATAAATACCACTATCCAAATGTGATAATGTCCAAAAGTGGTACTGTCCAAAAGTGGTAATGGCCAAAAGTGATAATATCCAGAAGTGATACTGTCTAAAAGTGGTAATGTCCAAAAGCGATAATATCCAGAAGTGGTACTGTCTAAAAGTGGTAATGTCCAAAAGCGATAATATCCAGAAGTGGTACTGTCTAAAAGTGGCAATGTCTAAAAGTGATAATATCCAGAAGTGGTACTCTCTAAAAGTGGTAATGTCTAAAAGTGATAATATCCAGAAGTGGTACTGTCTAAAAGTGGCAATGTCCAAAAGTGATAATATCCAGAAGTGATACTGTCCTAAAGTGGTACTGTCCAAAAGTGATAATGTCCAAAAGTACCATTGTCTTAATAGGCATTGCGTAAAGATGGCGAGAGTCCAAGAAAAGTGCCTCACCTGAGCGTTGTATACCATGTGCACCCCCTGGAACACAATGTTGTTGGCAAAGTCGTCCAGGAACTTGAGGATGTGCTCCACCTGGGCCTCGTACGGCAGCCCCCGCAGCCGGATGCAGTCCTTCAGCGTGCCCGAGGTGATGACGTGCTGGGGGAGCAAGGGCACCGGGGGCAGAGCCCCCATCAGCGGCGGAGGGGTCTCGTAAGTCTTCGGATCCAGCGAACGGTTCAACACCTAAACAAAGATTAACAGACAAATTATTATACGCAATCCAACTTTGTTACAATGATCATGGCAATAGAGAGTTCAGGACTATAATGATTTATGTATTCACAATTTGGGAGACGGGTAAGGATACCGCCACACCTGGAAACATTTATTGGATAACAGCAGGTCATGCCGAGTGGTTCGTTACATTTGGTGATCTAGCATAGGTGTCCGGATTCATGGGTTGATGTTTGTCCGGGTCTTGGCGGCGGATGCATCTGCCCATTACTGAGACTGGTTGATGGAGACGTTTTGATCTTTCCAGCAGGACTCCCTCAGTTGGATTCATACGTTGGATAAGTTGGATTTTTTACATTAACTTAAATCAATTTGGGAGGCGGGAATGGGTACCACCGCCCCGGGAACCTTTATTGGATAACCAACACCTCTGCCATAGGTCACCCCAAGTGGTTCGCTACGTTTGGTGATTTAGCAGGGGTGCCCGGGTTCGTGGGATGAGGTTTGTCTAGGTCTGATGACCAGGACACACTAAACCCCAGATTCCTACCCACCCCTTACACCCTTTTCCTTCCCAGAAATCTCCTCTCCTTCCTTTCCCCAAAAAAACCCTCCACACAGCATCCCCAAAGATGACATAGGCCCTCAGGGAAATTATTTTCCTCAGGGCCTCCTGTGTGGACTTCATGTAAAAAAAAAAAATATATGTTCGATACTCCTGGACACACTTGAGTAACCCCAGATTCCTATCTACCCCACACACATTTTTCCTTCCCAGAACTTCCTCTCATTCATTTTCTAAAAAAGACCCTCTACAATGGCATCCTCAAAGATAACATAGGCCCTGAGGGGAATTATTTTCCCTAGGGCCTCCTATATGAAGCAAATGTGAAAAAATAAAATAATGCATAAAATTTTATTCTGAATATAACAGTAGGTATATCCACCTATAGTAAACATATATAGACAAAATTAATAAAAACAACTCACCAACACATTCCTCTGTTTATGTTTGCTAAACAAATTAATATTAAAGAGTGTTATGTCCAGGAAATCTACTTTATTACATAAAGAAATATTACAAAGTTTATCAAGTACTTAGATATCACAAAAAATATATTATATACTTATAAATAATTGGGCTTATCAGCATTTATTGTGATAAATTGAATGAAAGGCAGAAAAATCATTTATTTTGACATTTTATAAACCCACTTCAGACAGCGAACACAAAGAAACAGTTTGTTTTAACCCCTCAGACCTCGACATATTTTGTCGAAATATTTTCGTTTTGCAATAAAATCCAAATAAATGGAATGTTTCTGAATGTATCGTAAAACTAAAAACTGTTTTAGAAAGCTGATGAAATACCCTTTTAAATTGTATAATTATTATAAAAAAGTTAACGACAATGGAAAAAAAAGGGGGCAACAAACGAACATTCCTTATCACTAGGGCTCGGATAAATATGTATTAAAAAATTCAAAATATGTACATATAATATGGACTAAAAAATGTAAAATATGGAAAAAATATGGAGTATAAAATAAGAATATCTTTCATATTAAACATTGTTTATTGTGAAAAATTACTATGCAGTAACAGTTACATTAAAAAAATTATAAAAAGATGGCGAAATGTTCAGGTAATTCAAATAAAAAAATGAAGTTTTATTCATCTTCCTCTAAATCTGTCTTATTAAATTGATTGCAGTACTCAATCATATGCTTTTTTAAATTATCGAAACTAAAATTTTGTCGATTTTCTCTAAATATAGCCTTATATTGGCTGAAAGATCTTTCCACGTCACATGATGTAATGGGAGCGTACTTAGAGACGCCTAGTTCCGAAATTGTGTAAGGCACGTCTGCAGTACCCTCAAAGCTTCCGCTCAGAACTTTATTGATTGTTTTTAGGGTGTCAAATCGTTTATTTTTGTCTAAAATATGCTTTACTTGAAACGCAAAGGTTGTTTATCCTTGGGCATTTTGAAATTAAACTGATAGGTACCTAGACAGTAGTAGTAGGTGACTTGAGTACGTAAAAATAAAAAGACGCGTAAGCAACAGCAAGCAAGTAGAGGAAGAGAATCAAAAATCAAATTACGACGAATAATACGCGAGAGAAATGAAACACGCGCGGCCGTATGGTGACGAGAATGCAAACACGTAAAATTATATCAATTTTTGTGAACTAACTCATGTTTTATGATATAAAAATCGAAAATATGGATGATTGTGATATTTTTTGTAAAATATGGACTTAACCATGAAATATGGAAAAATATGGAAAATAAAAATTGGTGTTTCACAATCTATATATGATAATCTAGGTAGAGAACACATACGAGACCGAAAATCGTGTAAATAAAAAATATGTATTTACATATTATTCCGGGCCTTACTTATCACAATAATGCTGCAGCACTTTCTTGCACACTAAATAAGAGTAATACAACTAAGATCGGACAACTCAACAATGTGCAACTTCATCACTCCTTTGATAAGTGATGTTGAAAGGGGTGGTGAAATGCCACTTTGTTGAGTAGTCATTGAAACGATGACTTAATTCTGCATCAGGAGAAATGTGATCATTGTCATACATCTCCCTCACTTGTATTAAAGAAATGCTATGCGGCATGCCGTTGCTATCGCCGTGCCATTGCTGTGAGAATTTTAAAAGCATAGGTGATATCCGAGAACGGCAGCCCCGGTTCTATGACTTTTTCAAACCGGGACAGAAACTTGATAGTGGCACCCCCCTCTCTTGAGGTGAGCAATCGTCACTTCGCTTGACGTTCGACCGCTCGTCTTATTAAGCTCAGCTCGTGTAGCCCCTAGTTTTAGACACGACGGGGATTCCCCCGGCAGAGACAACATGTACACTATGCACGCATTTAAAATCGACCTAGAAAACGTTCATAAATCAACTTAGGATATGTTCAAAAACCAACAGGCGTTTTAAAATCAAATGAATAATCGATAGAACAACGTGCTCTGGATGCCGGGCGCTTTGGGAATCAAACATATAAATTACGATTTTGGCGCCCCCTAAAACTGCCACCCGGGGCAGGCGCCCCGGTTGGCCCCCCCCCCTAGATAGGATAGCCACCGATGGGTGACATCGCCACACTTGTGACAGTCATGTTAATAAGTTTAAAAAAATGTGTGTTACCTGCTGCACCTCCGCGGTGGTAGACCTGAAGAGTTCGATGTATCTGGTGCCGATGAGTTCGCGGTGCTTGGCGAGAGCCTTGGGCGCGTCCTCCTCTCGCGCAAACAGCACAAAGGCATCCCCGGTGGCTCGGCCGTCCGCACGCTTCACAAACAGCACACCCTCCGCGCCGTCCAGCACTGAGCACGGGTTGGCGCCCGTCGAGAAGAACTCCAACTGGAAAGTGCAAAAGTGAGGTTAGTTTTTTGAAATGGCACTTTTATATAATGGGAACATTCAATATGAATAACTCATTGAGACTATAAATCCCTTGGGTCTTTTTGTCATACTAACCATTCCTGTATCCAGCCTTATCCCTAACAGGAACTCATACTTAAGAGAAACGGCAACGCGGCATTTTTGATACAAAATTTAAATTTGGATTTAAAGCCAAAATACTTGAAGAAACTGAATAATTCTTTTTTATATCATTGAAGAATAATATAACACTAATAATAATCTAAATGAAAATATGAAAAAGAACAAGACACAGAAAAATAAAAAGATTGCGGTCCTAACTGGGACACGAACCCAGAATATTTCGTCTTAACAGGACAACGCCTACCTTACTTATTATTTTTAATTGATAAACTAACGTTTAAGACAAGATTTTTATGCATAGCACAAGTCCCGTTGGCGGCATGTATCTTTTCTGGGAAGATTTTTTCAATGTAGATGAGAGTTTCAGGATGATAATTATTATTATAAGCAATAATTGTCAGCCTGAAACACTCATTTACATAGAAAAATCTTCCGAGAAAAGATACTTGCCGCCAACGGGACTTGAACCCGTGTCCTTCTGATTGCCGGTCGGATGCTCTGACCACTGAGCTATGGCGGCAATTTCAGGCTGACAATTATTGCTTATAATAATTGTTACCCTTTATGCTATGCATAAAAATCTTGTCTAAACGTTAGTTTAAAAAATTAAAAATAATAATGATAATTATTGCTTATAATAATTGTTAGCCTTACCTTACCATTTCGGCTACTGTCACTTTTTTTTACATTAACTCCACACAGGAGGCCCTGAGGAAAATAATTTCTCTCAGGGCCTATGTCATCTTTGAAGATGTTGAATGGAGGGTCTTTTTGAGGAGAGGAAGGAGTGAACATGGGTCTTGAATAGACCGATGTTGTAGGAGGGAGGAAACACAGAGGTCGGCAGATCGTTCCACAGGCGAGCTGTTGAACTCAAGTGTGACTAATGTCAACCGTGTACAAATGTTGGGCGTGTTTCCCGACTATGCACCGGTGCCGAGGGGATCAATGACGCTAGTTCCTCGGATCATCTTCCATTGTAAAACTGGTAGGAAAACTTCTTATAAACATTATAACGTTATCTTTTTATTTTTCTGTGTCTTGTTCTCCTTCATATTTTAGTTTAGATTATGAATGATAAAGGAAATAATTTCATAACGCCAGAGTTCATTGTTGCACATAGGAACCATCACGGGCGTGCTCACAACAAATCACCAAAGTCTCATTGCAATCGGATGAATGGTTTGGAAACACATAAGGGACAAACAAAGTAACATTCATTTTTATTTATTAAAGATTATGTTTGCATAATAGGTAGGGTAATTATATTTTTTTTATAATTAATTTTTTTTTTTACTATTGCTTCATTTACTTTATCACAAAATTTGTTTCAAGGAAACACTGTAAAAATTTTGAACTTACAACTTGTGTGGGCGTGCAGTCGTAGGGCAGACCGCGCATTCTGACGATGACCTGGGCCCCCCGTGACAGGAAGGCTGCGGCCTCGTTGGTGGCGCCCCCGGCCACCCCCAGGAAGTCTTCACCGGTGGCACGGTACACCTGCGGAATGGAAAAAACAGTTACAATTTGAATATTTTTTTGGTTAATATTGCAAATCAAAATGCCTATGTACTATCGACCAAAATTTGCATTTTCCTTTTGTTTATTAATTACTAGCTGACCCGGCCACACGTTGCTGTGGCTAACGAAACACAATGCCATCTACTGAAAATGCCATTACCCAACCTTCATAACCAACGCCATCTGTTAATTTGCATATCAAATCATAGAAATCAAATATCATATCAAATCCACACCGCCTGCTTGCCAGCCTGCTGCGCAATTTGCACAAAACCTTGACAAATTATATACCTATAAACTTTCCTCATGAATCACTATTGGTGAAAACCGCATGAAAATCTGGTGCATAGTTTGAAAGATCTAAGCATACAGACAGCGGAAGCGACTTTGCTTTATACTATGTAAAGAAGATAATTTCCCTATCTGAAATCTTTTTCAAGTGAAAACTTCTTTTATAACATTGTGATTTGTAACTCGATGAAACGGAAGCGAACGACACTAAAAAGAGACAAACACATACATTTATAGGATTTACCCTGCGAGAGAATGAGATAGCAATAAATTTAGTTCAGTAGTATAAAGCACCTGACGAATTGTAGCGGCCAGACATTCAGAGACCAAGGATCGAATCCTATTTAACAGGCAAAGAAAACACAAAAGAAAGCGACATCTAGCGACTCCGAAGAAGAAAACACAAATACTAGTAGGTACCCATTGCCGCCTCCCAAATTGGATATTACTGCTAGCTTTGCATGGATGGGAAACGTGCAAGTTATTTTACATTTTGCAAATAATAAATATTTTCTATATACTTAGCGATAACACTGAATCTATAAAGTCAATCAATAGGTCTAAAGATCAACATCTTATTTTAATAACATCATTTCTTCATGCGTAAGTGTGCGACATTTTCAAAAATGTTATTGGTGTTATATGTTAACCACTCTGATACGTAAGCAGATATACACGATAATATAACGATAGCAGTCAAGTACAATAAGCGTGTGTTTCCACAGAAATCATTATAACTCCGTTATTGTTGTAGTGACATCCCTAAAACAAAAAGTAGACGGTCCGTAATAAATCAAGCTACACATCCCTATTCAAGTTGGCCATAAAAATACATAAAAAGATCTATTCTGTCAGATACACGGTAGATACAGATTTTACCAGCTAAATCGCCTATGTGCCGCTAGACACTGTTATTTTTTTATTAAATATTCTTGTATGAAATGATGAAAAAGTGAGATGACTAAATTGTTTATTATACATTTATACAATAGAATAAGTATTGTTTTTTACATAATCTGTGATTTTAGTACCGTTTTCACATAAAAACATCATGTGAGTCATTTTTACATTTTTTTTATGTTTGCATTCTAAATTTTAATATTTACAAATGTTAATATGTATTTGTAATATAACAATTTGAAAGCTTATTTCATAACCTTTCAAAAACAGTTTTTAGTATTCGGCTACGTTCAGAAATGTTTCATTTATAGAGCCTTAATTGTGAAACGGAAATAACACAAAGTTTTTGTAAATCTGACATTTCGTTTAAGATGAAAAATATGCATATTTGCGATAGATCGGAGTGGTTAATGAGATTATCAAAATATGGTAAATTATTTTTTTTTAATATAGATATACTAGTGCAAACCAATGAAAAATAATATAATAATCGGCATTCTTGACAAATCAGTTCCAATTTAGTTATGCTTTAAAATATCAAGATGAATTAATTGTTTGCACCCGTACATACGCAATATAAATAAATAGTTTTATCCATTTGTTCATGGGGTGAGGTTTGTCCGGGTCTTGGAGGAAGATGCGTGGCCAGATCAAGAGATACTTTTTGAGGGAAGCTTTTTGACTTCTCCAGCCGGATTCTCTCAACCCATCGCCCGGAGGGATGGATTTATACGTCTGTCACTCCTGGACACAATGACCCCCAGATTCCTACCATTCATACCCTTTTCCTTCCCAAAATGTCCTCTCCTTCCTTTTCCTAAAAAGCCCTCAAAAACGGCATGACCCCCCCATATTCCTACCCACCCCAAATATATTTTTCCTTCCCAGAACTTCCTTTCCTAAAAGGACAATCCACACAGCATCCCCTAAGATGACATGGGCTTTAACCTGGCCTGTGCCGCTTGTGCGCCGGCGCACAAAAATGAAAAATCAAAATTTTTACGCAATTTTGACCCTTATGTATAAAGAAAGTGTATGAAAAACACGGTCAGAATCGCTAGCTCTATTATCGCCCTTTACCATAGAAAAAGCCGCAATGCAGCCGGTCACTCCGAATAATTTATATAAAATTTTTCGTCGGGCGGGATGTGCACAGGTCTTGCGCATGCGCGAAAAAAAAATATTTTCAACTACGATTTTTACCCTTCTATGTACAAAATTTGTATAAGAACACGGTCAGAAATGCTAGCGCCAACATTCTCTATGAGATGGGTAAAAGTTTCATTCACCTTGCAACATTAGTAAATTTTAAAATAATTTTTAGCTATGACCTCCATCTGTCAAATTTTGCCACGATTATTTTGGTCAAGTCGATGCATGTTATGTGACGAAAACATCGTAAAAACCTATTAATTTACGTAATTAACGCAAGTAATGTTATTTTGGTACATAGTTTAATGTTCTAGGAACGTGATTCAGTCAATAAAATATACAATAGCTCAAAATTAATCCACAAAACTTTCAATTCAAAATTCAAGGTCGGGATTTTTTCCCTTTGTTCCCTGGCCCTTGGGGGGTTAAGGGAAATTATTTTCCTCAGGGCCTCCTGCGTGGAGCCAACATAAAAATAATTTAAAAAAAAAAACACACATTACATTAAAATATTGAATTGTGGATAATGAAATTATTTGCTCAAATGAGATTTGAACCCGTGACCACTGGATTCGTAGTCTGGAATGTTATCTGCTTGACCTCGAAGGTCATCTTTGAAATCTAGACACAGTATAATTGCAAATTGTGTAAGAAAGAGCACTTTCATGCAAGTATGCTCTATTTTATTTGTTGAAATGATTTCGGTCGAAAAATGGAACACTTTTATTTTTCTGCGATTGATAGCGGTCCAAAATTGGACCACATTTTCCTATCAATCGTAAAACATTTATTGTAATTATTTAAAACATTTCCATGGCCAGCCATTTATTTTAAAACAAAGCTATGGAAATGCTTTATCTATTACGACCATAGATGTCGCAAATCCGTACATCGTAGACTATTTTAGACCGATGATAAAAATAATTTTTTTAAATATTTTTTCACGCCAAATTTTTGATTAGCTGTTTATGGTTAAAATTAAGTCCTTTTTCCATAAATTTGCACCTTTCATTATCAAGACCACAGACAACATACAAAAAATGAAAATATTCTATGTTCACTCGAATAAGTACCCCTCACGACAGTTTCAAAGTAATAAACACGCAGGATTCACGCGGATATAATTAAACGATTTTTTAATATTTTTTTTATAAATCCTACAAATGTGAGATAAACGGTAAAATACAGGTTAATTCATTAGCTATACAGCACTATAAAAGTTTTTATGTCTACATGTTAAAATTCGAAGGTATGATTTTTATAATGTTGGCAAAAAAATTAAAAAATGATCTTGTGGAAATCTCGAGCAATCGAGGCAAATTTATTTATTTCGCGTGGTTGCTAAAGTGATTATCGAACAGAAATTTACAATGATGAAATATACTTCCGCTAATACCATTCAACAGACAATAAAAATGTAATTATTATGCTTTGGCTGTTATGTCAGTCTTTCATTATGCTATGATGACAATTGATCGGAAACTTGTCTTTGGCTCGGTCATTCATAATATTATAAAACAAACAAGACAGTGGATGGCTCAGCAGATTTGTTGACACTTCATTCGTCCGTGTTGTGAGATGTCAGGATAAATATTTATGTAGCACAGTGCTGTTTCGCTCCAAGAATGTTTTCTGTTATTAAAACCGTCATTCTATTTGAACGGATGCGTCAATGAAGACCAGAGAATAGAATCAAACATTATTAATAGGCTAGAGACTGTACGGTTGACATTTAAGAATCCGACTAAGAATGCAACTCTGCCGCCACGCCATACGCAAAACCGTTTTAGTACGTGGAGTTTGAATAGAACCTAATTAAAGCAATACCAAAAGATGGCGCCACTTACATTAACAGCTTGCATGATTAGCATCGCCTGGCAGGCGTAAGTACTACGATTTGTAATTTCGTGTATCTCTCTGAATATGGAAAGATTGACGATAATGATTATTATTGTAACTGGCAGTTGAGAATAATAATACCACGCGGCTATATATTACATATGACGTCATTGCCTGTCGCGGTTACTTTGTCCCGGTGACTAGCTGTCACTGGATCACAGTGGATCCGAGGAACTGGCTATTTTTAGAAGCAGTTCCTATCGGATATATAAAATGGTCACCAACACTCAAAACTGGGCGAATCCTAATTAAAAAAAAAAAAAAATTATTATTTATTTTAGCATATAAAATATAATGTACATTTAGATGATGTAATAATTTGCGTACATGTTCATGTTCAAATATCTTAATTAATACCACTCTTCCATGGAAGCATTAGCTTGTGTCTGGAAGAGTAGTGTACATTTTTTAAATGCTATATTATATCATAAGTTCTTAAATTACAATGTGAATGTAAAAAAAAACAATAAGTTGTAAGTTCGGTGTTATGTAAAAGTTTTCAACTAGCAATAATCGCACCTCGGATAAACCTCATTGGTTACGATATCGCCACTGCGCAAAGTTGTAAGTTGTAAGTTCGGTGTTATGTAATTATAAGTATTTATCAACTATCAAACAATTTTATTATTTGGATAATGTATCTAGAATTATTGCAATTATTAAATTCGCAGGGCCTAGCAGCAAAAATCTGCGGAGCAGGTTTAACTGATAGTGAAGCATTTTTAGCGAAGATACATCAAATAAGAATGCATTGTAAAGGCATGCTGAGCTGTTTACATGCACGGTATTTTCATTTGGGAGGCAGGTATAGGTACCACCGCGCCAAAAACCATTCATTGGATAACCAACACTGCCATTGTTGATCACCCCAAGTGGCAAGCTACGATTGGGATCATAGGGTGAGATTTATCCAGGTCTTGTTTGTGGATTGGATCGGGAGAGGTCAGTTGAGGGAGACCCTTTGACCTCTCCAGCCGGAGTCTCTCGACCAATCGCCTTGCACCGCAGTTGAAATGATGGATTTATACATATATCACTTCTGGACACACTGACCTCCAGATTCCTGTTCACCCTTCACACCGTTTTCCTTCTCAGAACTTCCTCTCTTTCATTTACTTAAAAAGACCCTCCACACAGCTTCCTCAAAGATAAGGGAATGAGCCCTGAGGGAAATTATTTTCCGCAGTGCCTCAAATGTGGAGTTAATGCAAAAAAAATCGAACTGGATACAGATTTTTTTTCACATTAGCTCTGCACTAAAGGCGCTGAGGAAAATAAATCCTCCCAGGTCCTGTATCATCTTTGGGCATGATGTGTGGAGGGATTTTTTTTAAGGAAAGGAAGGAGAGGACATTTTGGGAAGGAAAATAGTGAGTGGTAGGAATCTGGGGGTCAGTGTGTCCAGGAGTGACATATGTATAAAATCATCCCTCATTCACACTGCGATGCAGGGAAATGGGTTAAAATAGTCCTACTGGAGAGGTCTTCTTCAACCAGTCTCTCCAAATCCAGCCCGCCACACAGTAGGTGAGCAGACACATCCGCCGCCAGGACCTGGACAAACCTTACCCCATTAACCAAGCAACCATGCCAAGTCACTGGCCATAGCTTGCCATTTGGGGTGACGTGTCACTGTGGCAGAGGAGTGTTGGTTGTCCAATAGACGGTTCCCAGTGCGGCATTACCCATACCAGCCTCCCAAATTGATCAAATTGCTACAGATTCTATCTAGGGAATATTTATATCTTCAGCGAAATGAACAGAGGCAGATATGGCACAGAAGTGTATCGAGTGTTGCCGAGCAAGAACCAAACAACATGGACTATCAAAAGAGGGCTATCCGCCTGATTGACAATCTGTTGTTAAAACAGACCGATTGCCATCTATAATGCACAGACGCAACGCAGGCATGCTGGGTCTGTTCTACAGGTATTTCAATGGAGCGTGTGCGTGAAACTCGATGGATATGAGCAAAACACCCCTCCACAGTCGATATTGGCTTCATGAGAATGAGTCATTTCTTCGGATCATTTTTGTGCAAGTCGTAAATGGAACAAGCCACCGGCATCTGCTTTCCTACTTTATACAACGTGTCCGAAAACTCGTAGTACAAGCGGGAAAATGGTGAATCTACATCACGTAGAGAACCCAAAAAACTTATTTTTTTCGATCTCAGCATTTCGATTTTAATATTATTTTTTTTCTATTTTTCCATTTTTTCGGCAACTAAAGGGTTAAAAAAAAATTTGAGCCCGGTTTACCCTTCGATGCATTTTATAAGACATTACATAGCTGAAATCAACCCCCTAGTGAACAATTTTTTCAAATTTAACCAAAAAAATTCCAACTTCGGACCCGATTTTCTCGAAAACGAAAGCTCAAATCGAAAAAATTTATACCACAAAATCGACTCCAAATGTGATGTGGAGTCTCCAGTTTCCCGCTTGTACTACGAGTTTCCGGACACCTTGTATAATCCAGGCTTTTTCAAGACCCGCATTAATACGCTGCCCAACGCTGCTCAGCTGGGTGGCGATTTTTTTTTTTTTTTTTAAACCTAGACGGTTTGTTTACTATTATCATGAGTACTTAGGCCATGGGCCCATTGTACTTTCTCCCATTTTACCTCAATCCTTTAACAATAACCCAGTCCCTTTAATAAAGTTCACCAGAGTTGTCATTGGATATGTGGCTAAGTCTTCTGGTTCTACAACATGTCTCCCCACTACAGGGTATCCGAGCCTAGTTCCCACCAGGGCAGGACAGCAGGCACCATAAGTGAATTGGAGTCTCTTCATCCTCTTCACATTTTCTACATCTACTGGTGCTTTCCACTCCCAATAGCTGCATGTGTCTCCTGAGATGGCAGTGTCCCGTTAGTAGGCCTACCAGTTCCCTCAGCGAGTTTCTGTCCATATCGAGTAGTTCGAGTATCGAGGGTTGGGTCCGTTTATGAGTACTTTGGATTGTCTCATTCCGGATGCCCTCTCCCATTCCTTCCAGTGCTGGGATTTGACCCACCTCTCAATATGTAGTTTGGTGTGGCAAGCTGCTACTCCTACGGCCGGCTCAGATCCCGCAAGCGGTGCTTTCGCCCCTTTCCTTGCTGGTTCGTCAGCCCGCTCGTTGTCCTCAATACCCTTATGTTCTGGTACCCATATCAGGGTTATTTTATTGATGGTAGTGAGTTCTGTAAGAACGGTTCTGCATTCCATCACCAGTCTGGAGTCGCATCGGTTACTTTCCAGTGCCGGGTGGCGATATAGTTCCCCTGTCTTAACACGGTACAGCCTGGGGCACTCTTGTCTTATCACATAAAAAATTAAAAGGTGACTAAGCAATTAAATGAATGTGTTTACCTCGATGTACCGACTGCCGATGTGATGCTTGTGCCTCTTCAGCGCCATGTCTCGGTGCTCCATAGAGACGAATCGGACCAACGCCTCTCCGTTCCGGCGGCCCTGTGGGGATAGACAGAGAGCTACGCCGCCCCTGCAACACAAACAAACACACAATGTCATTAGACTACAAAATACGCTAAACATTTCTTCAGACAGATTCGTGGGTGGTTTGAAAACTCGGCCATCATGGAGAGCATTCATTTCTATGTTCCCATGGTTATCTCTGTCACCGACAGCAGACTGTTCTGTCTGCTGGCTAACTTGCCAATCATGCTAGTGAAGAGAACAATCTTGCTGTTGAACAGAATCAATTAGGATAACAATGGTAACTAGACATGGGCAAAATTGAATGACCGAATTAAATGAATAAATTCAATCTTGTGACACACTTGATCTGATTCTCAATTTCAAAAGGAATTGATTCTTCATTCCTTACCTTTGGCCTTGTATCGTACGATTTTTAACGGCAACATAAATGTTTAATTTCCATTTATTTTACTGTTAAATTATTTCAATGAATAATGTGTTCCGTAAACGATTTAAATATTATAATGTTTCATAGGTATTTTTAAAATATATTAAATACCGTATTTAAATATTATTCAATGGGCGGCGCGCCGCGAAGTTGTCGACGGTATTGTGAACGACTCGTATCCCGCTATCGCCGGCCGCCGTTCTAAAAACCCGTAGATCAAAACCCGGCCGCGATTCAGCCGAATTGTCCGAGCGTCCCTTTCACGCAAGGAATTAATCATTTGTCGTAGTCAATGTCCTGAGATTGTCCTAAGGTCCCCGCGCGTCCCGTCCCGTCCGCGTCCCAGGTACTCGTAGCTAGTCTGTCGCTATCGGAAATTGTCCGAAGCGCTTTATTCAGGAATTAAAACTAAAAGTCTTTTTCACTTGTGACGTTGTTGTCTCTAGTTAACCTCAGACTTAGAAATGACGTCAGATGTCATCGTCTCATCGCCATCGATTCACGTCAATCTCGGCTCGAGTGTATCCGAAACGCAGCTCCTCGCGAGTCTCTGCGGGGTAAGACACAAGACACTAGTCAAAAGTGACTAATTCATTGCTCAGTGCCGGCCCTTAATCCGTCCGAGCGCAGCGGTTCACCAAATCCTCGGCGGGCCAAGCCTTCAATTTCATTACATAGTTAGCCGAAAACTTTCGACATTGAATCCGAACATCGCGGCATCGGCTAGAAAATTGAGAAGCAAAAATAGTGCACTTGTAATCGTTTTTTTGGCACGTATGAAAGATATTGGAATACAAGTACCTACCTACTTTTAGACGTGGATCTTGGGTAGATGTAATATGTAAATATGCATATATTATAAGGCCGATCAGCTGTTGTCAATTTTTTTTTTTTTTTTTTTTTTTTTTTTTTTTTTTTTTTTTTTTTTTTTTTTTTTTCTTTTTTTTGGAATTAATTGAATTAAAGGAATGAATAGAAGGAATCAATTCAAAAGGCCGGGGGAATTAGACGAGATCTATTCACTCCTGGGAATCATTTTGCCCACGTCTAATGGTAACCAGACAACTCAGAAAGAACTCAACTCAAGAATTGAATTTAAAGTTTCAAAGACCCAATCATGTCTGATTACGTCTAAAAGGGATCGAAATGAAAATCTAGTCTCCTTCAACAGAAGCAATCTTCCGAATATGCCTTCCATTGATATGCTTGGTGTAACTCTAAGTGACCAGCCCAGATATGGGGCTCCATCGAAGCCAGAGTTAAGTTAGCCTCTCAAAAACTGGGCGTACTGTACAGGGCCCACAGATACTTTAATAGTACACAACTGCTAACCCGGTACAAATCACAAGTGCGCCCCACGGTTGAATTTGGCAGTCACCTTTGGTCTCGAGCCCCAAAATACCTGAAAAAAAACCCTCGACTCTGTGCAGAAACGGGAGGTCAGTCTGATAGATTCTCCTAACATAGGCCCTGAGGAAAATAATTTCCTTCAGGGCCTATGTCATCTGAGATGCTGTGTGGAGTGTCTTTTTAAGGAGAGGAAGGAATGAACATTGGTCTTGAAGAGACCCATGTTGTAGGAAGAAGGAAACACAGAGGCCGGCAAATCGTTCCACAGCCGAGCTGTTGAACACAAGAACGAGTCGAAGAAGCGACCCGTTCTCATGTGATAAATGTCAACCGTGTACATATGCTGGGCACGCGTTTGGCGTGTTTCCCGACTATGCACCGGTGCCGAAGGGATCAATGATGTTAGTTCCTCAGAGCGTCTTCCATTATAATACCGGTAGAACAAGGATAGCATTCCCACCCGACGCCTGAGCTCTAAAGATTGCAATCCGTCTGTTAAGATGGGAGAATCTATCAAACGGACCACCGTTTTGAAAACAATAACATTAGATTGTGACAGCCAATGCATAGATACGCAAACAACTCACCACTCGCTACTCGACATCGACTGGTTCGACCCACTCGTTGTTGTATGGAATGACTTTTGACGTTTGGCGTCTAAGTGTGTACCTTCGACCAGGCCCGAGAATAACCAAATCGACCAATGTAGAATGGCTTGGCGAATAGCTACCCAGGTGCTCAAGGTATGTAAAAACATTGCCCACTTTACATAAAGTCTCAGTGCTGATTTTTATGTATATTGTAGAGAATATTGCTAAAAATTAACAATCAATACTGCCAGACACCTGCCGTCGGTGGTAACTTTCGCCAGACGCTTTAAAGTTCCCAAAAAATTAATGTAATCTTACTTATAGTCTCAATCATGATTTTTATATACGATACTCCGAGAACTATGTCAATACCTTCTGTAAGCAGCCAGACCAATCTTAGAGTCCAAAATCCCCCAGACACACAATTAAAATGAAGCCATGTGAAATAATTCAAAATTATACAAAATCATGTGTTTTTGTTTTGAAAATTTGGTCGCTTAGAAGTATTATAGATGCTTCAATTAAATACCGCGAGTAGAACACATCTTGGCCTTTAAAATATTGATCTTTTTTTTTTACAAGTCTTTTAATAAGCCTAGAAAAAAATAAGGTATTAGGTCTATAAAAAAACACTTTCAAGTGCAAATTCTCCTACTTATAAACCCCTTTTGGGATATGGTTTTATTGTATAATGTGGCAAATTCAGTTTTTTTGGTAATAATCGCAAAAAACATTGATAATTATACCTGAACTTCACAAAATAAAATAAAACACGAATTTTGGTGATATTTTTTCCAATGGATTAAAACAGGAGTTACCCAACTGCGAATTTCATCCTTATGCCATCTGTAGAAAGGCTGATAGGGCATCGTTTGGTTGCATTTAGTCTCCTCGCAGACGCGGGTGTCTTAGACTCCACGTTGCTTGATTCCATGCAATTGATTTTAAATTTCCTTGTTATTATAATAAAAAATAATGTTTTTTACAGGCCTTTACGAAAAACAACTCTCAAATGCCTTCTCCAACCTTTCCAAACACCTTTTTCTCAAGTATTTTTAAATCTCTCCCAAAAAGAGGCGTGGATTCCGTTGTCGAATTTCTCCAGGACTAGTGGATTACCTTAAAGTGTCGCCAAGAGTGTGAGCGCGAGGTCATTATTCGCACGCTTGAGCGTGAGCGAGATATCTATACGCATAGATCTTGTCCTCCTACACCAGTGCATTGGAGTGAACAGGATTGACAGGTGTTTGGAACATCAGTGTCCTTGGTTCTTCACGAAGCGCAGGACAGTGAAGAGTTAGGAAACGAATCGACAAAAAGAATGAAGAGGGATTACAACTTACTTTGCCACATTCAACCCTCGGAAGAACTTGGCGATGTCCTGATCTGATGACTGCCAGGGGAGTCCTCTGGCACGCACGATGCAGCTTCCGTCTATTTCATCGTCCTTGGAGCTAAAAAGATGGAGAAAGAAAAATTAGTCAGATTAAACAAATAACTACTCATACATATTATAAAGATGGATAATTAATATAATTTACTTTCCTTACAGTGAGATTTCAATATAATAATTAATTAATTATTGAAAATTATATCACTAACATTCTCAGTCGAAATATTTATGAAACAGAAGAAGACACAGAAAAAGATATGGTCGCGAACGTGACTCAACCTCAGAACCTCCAGTCCAGTGATTGGCAACTAGTGGCCTGCAGGCCGGATCTGGCCCACGAAGTGCTCTGCGGAGTACCTGAACGATCTATTATTCTTTCCCACCATACTTGGCGTACCATCGGTCAATCATTTTTTTCATGTCTAATTCTTGTGAAGAAAACATAAATGTAAGTTTTTAAGAACCCGCAACCCCAATGCCGGAGTGGGATTCAATAACTAAAATGCTACTAAATGGTTGGTCATGATATTTTAGAACTTGTAATGACCACTTTTTAAAATGCTTTTCCTTATGTATGTAGGACACTTATAAGTACACATAATCTCAGAATGCTGAAAATTATACGTGAACTATCAACAAAAAAAATCACATGATATTACTTTTTAATCCAAATACAACACAAGAGTCCCAACTGCTCCCAATCTTCTGGAGCCAGTGAGACTATGGCATCCCCAATTTTGGAATGCTGTGAGGCTGAAGGTGGTGGGGAGGGGAAGGAGATGTGGAAAATGTACCTGGCTATTCAGATCTAGTCACCAAATATGGGTAAAGCCATTTCAAGCAAAAGTTATTAGTGTCCGACCGAAACAGGACTTTCCACCAAAACCGAAACCGAATCTACGATGCCTGTCTCATCTTTTTAGACATGTTAAAAATCGGTTTTAGACATGATAAAAATTTTGGTTTCGGCAGAAAACTATTGCCGAAACTTGCCGAAACCGAACCTTGAGTCGGTCACTAAAAGTTATATTATATATTTTTTTTGTATTTTTAAGCTGGTGTATAGTGTATATAGGTATTAGACTTATTACTTGAAATTTAGCCGTGTATCTCTCGTATAAATCTCTCCCGATATCTATCTCGATCGAGACAGATATCGGGCGAGATCTCTCGTCAGAGTTGTGAGATTTTTTATGGCCGTTAAATGAATAAATAATCATGCATACTTGCAGGAATTCGTGTTGAAAACGACCTAAACTAAAATACGTGACAGCTCACAGCTGAAATTCTGACATCGGACCGTAGAAAAGGCAAATAACAGCCATAGAAAATCACACATATCTGACAGGAGATCTCGCCCGATATCAATCTCGTTCCCACAAAAGATGGCGAATCACTCGGCAGGTGACAAAGTGTCTGCCCCAAATAAGCTTTCTAAAAATAATTATATTAGAATGTAGAATTCCTGAAAGATAATAAAGCAATATGAAACTAAGATATTATTATTTCTACCTTCAATGGACTGCATTGCAATTCGATATAGCTAAAAATTTCCATGACTAAAGCAATGAAAATACAATACAGCTCTCACTAAAGAAATAATCTGATAGAAACGTATCGTGGGTGTGTCCTAGTACACAAAGTAAGCTCAATAAATTTTTCCTCACTTTCGGTGCTATGAAATTAGACAAAATTTTTTGAAAATAATTTTTCTCAAGCAAATAATCAAGTTCATTCATGTAATATATCATTGAAGAGAAGATAAAACTAATAAATCTAAACGAAAATATGAAAGAGAACAAGATACAGAAAAGTTTTATTAAATGTACATTTGTTACTTAAATTTAATTTTTCCGTGACCGGTTTCGATACAACCGTATCATTCACGAGCAGAATTAAAACTAACTTAAAAATTAAATGCAAGTACCAAAGATTAATTAGGTGGGAGTAGTGGGAGGGATGATTTTGGGGGGAGAGGGAAAGCGGTGGGAGGAGTCAATATTATACGGAAACATGGTTAGTAAAGGAGATTTGCAAGGCGCTATTATTTTATTCACTTTAGATTAATTAATTTTAGATTTAATTTTTTTGTTTATTTCGAGCGTTTCTAAAGCACAAAGATTAAAGTATGAATTTATATTGCAATGTTTAAATTTTGTTTTTTCTTTGTTGAAGCTATGGCCGGACTCTATTAAATGATTCGCAAATTCGGTTTAATTCTGCTCGTGAATGATACGGTTGTATCGAAACCGGTCGCGGAAAAATTAAATTTAAGTAACAAATGTACATTTAATAAAACTCTTCAAAAAACAAAATGTCTAGAAATTGTTACATAGTTAATGCCCAAGAAATACAAAAAAAGATACAGAAAAATAGAAAAAGATAATGGTTGTAGCTGGGACTCAAACCCAGAATAAATTCCGCCATTGCCATCTACATACATTATATACATAAAAATCTCACATCACGGTGTTTGTGGTCGCACTCCTCCAAAACGGATAGACCGATTTATATGAATTTTTTTATGTATATTTGTTAGGTAAAAGAATAGGTGGTAAAGTATATTTCATACTGCTAGGCGATTAGGGGGTCCTAGAAATAATTTATATGGCAGAACAATGTTTTCCGTGTCAGCTAGTATATATACAAAATTTTAGGTTCCGCTTGTTTGTATCTGCAAATCTCGGAAAGTAATTGATGGATGGACTCATATTTTTTACAAAACATTGCATTTTAGCAGAAGAGTGTTTCTATGTATAATGGTAAGCTCTGGCATTATGAAATTTGTATAAAAAAATTAGTACAGGTGGTTTGAAAATGTGTGTATTTCATATATTTTAGCGGCAGGGAGGGAAAGCAGGAGGGGGAGTTCAGTTCGCAGGAAGGGTGACAAGGGTTGGGGAAGGTGGAAGGGGACGCGGGAGGGGAATGAGAATGAACTTGTATAAAAAAATTAGTACAGGTGGTTTGAAAATGTGTGTATTTCATATATTTTAGCGGCAGGGAGGGAAAGCAGGAGGGGGAGTTCGGTTTGCGGGAAGGGTGACAAGGGTTGGGGAAGGTGAAAGGGGACGCGGGAGGGGAATGAGAATGAACACGCAGGAGATAGAATTTAAAGAGCTAGTAAAAACAAAAAATTATATAAAAACTCACTCAAACGACAAATAATACGTAGAAAGACTAGAAAGGCAAGAGACACAAGTGACATTTTTTCTGAATCTGCATAAATTATTATCAACGAAAATGTCTACTTCAGCACACACTTCTTATATAGTCGACACATTGCTGGGTCGGAGCACAGCAATGAAATTAATTATCTGCCAAAGAAATAATTTCGATATTTGAAAATGTTTGTTCAATTTCATCAGAAGCAAGGTTAAGTTGAGCTTACTTCGGGCAGATTCACACGGCCACAATATACTTCTATTGGTATACCTATTAAGTCAGTCAGTGGCCTTAAAGCCAGCAAAGGTTTATGGTAAGTTGGTACATGAAGCAATAGAACAGAATTCTGCCCGCTCGCAGCACTAAACTGTAGGAACAATGGACTTCTAGAATTTGATACGATAGGTTTACTAGGAAATGTCATGAAAAAATTAAGTGTTTTAGTTAACAGAAAGGGCAACTCGTTCTAGTTGCTAAATATGTAATAACTTTCTAAAAACCATATGGAAATTTTTGTCATTAACACTTACTAAAACAAAACAATGCATTAAATTTGGGAGGCCGGTATAGGTACCACCGTTTATTGTATAACCAACACCCTTTCAATGGGTCGCCAAGAGTTTCGCTACGTTTGGTAACTTAGTAGGGATGCCCGGGTACATGGGGTGAGGTTTGTTTGAGGTTTGGTCTTGGCGACAATTGCGTTTTCTGAGATTGGTTGAAGGAGACCTAACCTAGACTCCTCCAGCCGGACTCTCAACCCATCGTCTTGCACCGCGTGGGAGGAATGGATTCATACGTCCGTCATTCTTAAACACATTGACTCCCAGATTCCAACCCACCCCTCATACCTTTTTCCTTCCCAGAACTTCCTCTCCTTCGTTTCCCTAAAAAAACCTCCACATAGCATCCCCAAAGACGACCAAGGTAATTTTTTTCCTCACGGCCTCCTGGTTAGAGCAAAAAAAAATGTATACACCTATTTATAAAAACGGGTTTGCAATGTTTAAAAAACTGGTTTCCAACAAAATAATTGATTTCCAACAAATAGGTGTCTATTAAAACAATCATAAAACAAAGGGTTTACAACAAAAAATACCTAAAGCAGTTTCCAAAAAAAAAAATTTGGTTTCCAACAAATGGGTGGTGTCCAGAAAAATCGATTATTAATTTGAGAGTATTGAATGTATCAGGAGCATTTACTATCCTTTTCCTATATTCCTCTTCCTCACCCCTTCCTATAATATCAGGAGCATTTACTATCCTTTTCCTATATTCCTCTTCCTCACCCCTTCCTATAATATCAGAAGCATTTACTATCCTTTTCCTATATTCCTCTTCCTCACCCCTTCCTATAATATCAGGAGCATTTACTATCCTTTTCCTATATTCCTCTTCCTCACCCCTTCCTATAATATCAGGAGCATTTACTATCCTTTTCCTATATTCCTCTTCCTCACCCCTTCCTATAACCCAAAATTAATTTCAAGATATTAAAACTTCATTTCCAATGAACTTAGCATAAGAAACTTGTGTGGCTTGACTTCAATTTACTTGCATATTGATCACTGTATATTACCTTCGGGAACGTACCCATACTACGTGATACGTTTAGGGGGGGGGGGGGTCTTCAAAATACCACGCTTGGTACAAATGAGCAGCGGGGGCCGTAGGTTTTTGGTCACCGGGGGGGGGGGAGAAAGTTGTTTGTTTCTTACAAATATTCTATAATATAAAAATGAATTGCTGAATGTGTTGCTAAGCGCAGAACTTTCGAACGACTGCACCAAATTGGATAATTCTTTTTTTTGTGTGTTCGTTATTGTCTGCCAAAGTTTTTATAAAACTTCAGGTGAGCTCTGGCATTATGAAATTTGTACAAAAAAATTGGTACTGGTGGCACGCGAGGAAGCGGCTATTGCTATGGAAAGCGGGAGGGAGGGAGAGATGGGGGAGGGGGACCTGGGAGGGGGGAGGGGAACTCGGGAGGGGGGTTCGCGGGACGGGGGAAGGGAGGGGGGAGGGGAGTGGGGAGAGGGAAGGTGGAGGTGACGGAGTGGGAACCCCTAATACCATGCAAGCGAAGCCGCGGGAAAAAGCTAGTAAATCAATAATTAAAAACAACCCAAAATGAAAGATTTACAACAAAACTCTTCTGCCGAGCGATTATATATTTTGTGAGATCGTTATCGAGATAACGGACGTGATCTCCTGTCAGATTTGTATTACACGAAAAAAATATTTGCACTAGTAAGTGTCAAAATCCAGAGAGAAATTAGGGGAAAACGTTCGTATAGGTAAAACGCCGCCCGCATTTCCTCTTAATTTATTTACCTTATTATCTAGGTAAAACCATTTTTTTATGTGGTCTCTCACAGGTGAAGATAGGAGAGCTATGTCGCCACCCAGGTGGGCAGCGTTGTGAGGCGGGTTAAGGTAGGGGCTGTAGGAAGGAATTAATTAATGAGGGTCTTGATGAAACCCGGATTATATGATGGCGGAAAAACAGGTGCCGGTAGCCCGTTCCACATACGAATCGACTTGGACAAAGACGAGTCGAAGAAACAACCCGTTCTCATGAAGCCAACATCAACTGTGATCAATGCTGTTAGCTCCTTAGAGCAGGCTTCATTAAAATACCCGTATAACAGACTCAGCATGCCTACGATGCACAGACGTGCATTAGAGATGGCAATCGGTCTGCAACGGACTGTCAATCGGACGGACGGCCTTCCTTTGCACAGAATCAAGTAGGTTTATCAAGTATTTTGGGGCTCTAGCCCAGAGGTGACTCTTAAATTCAATTACGGGCGTACTTGAGATTGTTACAGGGTTAGCACACATTTAAATACATAAAATTATATTGGAAGCGATGTCAGAGAATTTTAAATTACATACAATAAATATCCCTGGAAACCAGTTTTTGGCGCTGAATTTGACGGAAAACTACGTAATTGTGGTATTCAGAGCAATCAGAAATAGAAATAAAAAAGGAAAACCGACGAATAATTGATTGTAATTCATCCGAATAAATTAGAAGGTAACTGAAATAATGATTTTAAGAATATTACCCACTAAAAATCACGGGATAGTCATAGAGGCGCTAATGCGTAATAATATCTCGTCGAAACATTTTCCACTATTGTCACGCGAGCAGCAGTGAGCGGGGACCGGAATCGGTAGTTTCCGATCGTTCGGCGTTAGAGCGTTGGAGATCGAAATGGAATTATACATAGGGATGAAAAAAAAAAAACCCAATTTTTCGCTTCGTATCTCATCCAAATAATATGTATAATACACAGTCTGAATTTCCGACAAAAAATCTGCAAAAAATTTTGAAAAAATAAAATGGGAAATACAAAACCTCGATTTTGACGATTTCATTTAGCTACTAGCTGAAGTCGCCGGCGATCCACGGGCTTGACCATAGAGTTTTCGAAATCAAATGTAAGTGACCATCCTCTTGTTTTGAAGGTCACATGTGCAAAATTTCATCAACCTCGGCATAAAACTGTAGATTTGCATACAAATCAAATACACATCGCCCTCTCGTCTACCACAGTTATATATTTCAACCAGTTTACACAAAACCTTAACAAATTATGTAACTAACCACTGGAACAATCACGCGAAATAAAATAAATTTGCTTAGGATTGCTCGCGATTTCCTAGAAAATCATTTTTTCAATTTTTCGCCAGCTTTAAAAAAATCATACTTTCGAATTTTAACATGAAAACATAAAAACTTATTATAGTGCTATATAGCCAATGAATTAACCTGTATTTTACCGTTTATCTCATATTTGTAGGATTTATAAATTAGTATATTAAAATATAAGTGGATAAACAGGTCTTTAAAACACGTGCGATTTTTCGAGCACGACGGCGTAGCCGAGTGCTCGAAATAAAGCAAGTGTTTTAAAGACCAGTTATCCACGAATACTTTACGCTATTTTTTTTTTATTGGTACACTTTGAAAACATAAATATTGATATTATTATTAAAAATTTGGAAATAAGAACTATTAATGAATTCGTGATGTGACATCACAATATCTTGTTGTCATGGAAATGAAAAACACAAATATTAATTTGCAATCTGTCACATAAGATTAATAGTTGACATCACAGTTTTTACTAGTTATTGTGTGTTGTAAAATGAGTTCTAACATTGATAATTTAAATACCAAAGCAGAATCGCGGTTAATACCTGAAAAATCCCAAGACGTTTATAAAAAAGAATATGAAAGGTTCATAACATGGATGGAGGAGCAAAACTCCTGTCAGATTTATAGTTAAAAGTTGACATTTAGACTTCACATTTTGTTGATTTGTTGATGTTGCCATGGTAACTTTAAAAAACGCGCGTTCCATAAAGTGCGATTTAAACACGCTAGAGCGTACTTTAAATGAGTAAAAAAGGGCACCAATAAAAAAATAAAAATTAAAAAATCGTAAAGTTTATAACCGCGCGAATCCAGCGTGTTGTTACTTTGAAACTGCCGTGAGGAGTACTTATTCGAGTAAACATAGAATATTTTCGATTTTTGTATGTTGTCTGTGGTATAAATGATAATGAAAAGTGCATATCTTTGGAAAAGGAAAGGCTGATCAAAAATTCGAAGTGAATTTTTTTTAACGTCGTTCTAAAACAGCGTACGAAGTTTGGATTTGCGATATCTATGGTCATAATGGATAAAGCATTTCAATAGCTTCGTTTTAAAATAAATGGCTGGCCGGGAAGCGTATTTACAAAACCTATACCGATTCAGTCGCGGCAACGACAATTTACATTTTAAATATACCTCTATATTGGTTATTTTTCATCACATTGCAAAAACAAAAATTGTTCTAAAATCTAGATAAAATAATCTTTCTGATGTGTATATTAGAAATTAATAATTTTATTTCTAAATGTTTAAATTTTAATATTATTTCCATATATTGTAAATACACCTCTATATTGATAATTTTTTATCACTTTGCAAAAACAAAAATTGTTCTAAAATCTAGATAAAATAATCTTTCCAATGTGTACATTAGAAATTAATAATTTTATTTCTAAATATTTAAATTTTGACATTGAAAATTTAAAGCGACTGAAACGAGGTAGGGATTGTAAATACGCGGCCGGGAAAACGTTTTAAATAAATTACAATAAATGTTTTACGAATGGTAGGAAAATATTGTCCAATTTTGGACCGCTATCAATCGCAGAAAAATAAAAGTGGTCCATTTTTCCACCGCAATCGATCCAGTGGCTAAACTTTCCATATGAATCATTATATCTATAGGTGAAAACCGCATGAAAATCCGTTCAGTAGTTTTTGAGTTTATCGCAAACAGACAGACAGGCAGACGCGTCGGAGGACTTTGTTTTATATGTAGAGATTATCACCCTGAGGTGCAGTTATCGCTTTCGCTAAGTATTGTTGTTGGCGGTCCATCCTCTCTGCCTACCCCTGCGCGGGAAACGGCGTGATGGCGTGAAGTTAGTTAGTTGACATTATCTTATCTAATATAAATATGTATTCACAATCGTGGGGCCATGACCCGATGTTGACCTAGAGATAACACTAATAATACGTAACGTTCATGGTAGGAGCACGGTACTAAATAATAATGTACACAAGATTGGATCACCCCGGCAAGAGACCAGCGTTCATGCTGCATGAAATGGCTTTAGCCGTGTTTGGTGACCAGATCTGAATAGTCAGCAGCCACTCTCAACTCTCGTCAGACTAGGAACGGAACGAAGCTACCGCAAACGGCGCAAAATTCTTGCCGGCAAGGTATTCTCCCCTGTCAAGGTTGCACAAGATTAGACGCTATTAATATTCTCACGTTTATGGAACGGCGACGGTATAAAAAAGGAATAAACATACGTTTCTTATCACAATAATACTGCAGCTCTTTCTTACACCTTAAATAATGGTGAGACAAAAGATGAGACACATAATGCACGTATGTCTGTTACCTCCAAAGGAAAAAAGTAATACGCACATTGTGTGTCTCATCTTGCAGCGGCATTAATAATTTCTACTGTTTGATAAAAAGTTTTTAAAAAATATGTTATTTTAGAAGATAATAATATCTTTACATTCGCCATTCCGAAACGGCAATTATATGAAATTCCCTGGATAGAAAAAAATCGCAAAGAACGCTCCGAAAATTACTACCTATAAACACTTTTTCAGTTATTTTTCAAGTAATGTATAAAAAAATTCACAGTGTTTTCGCTCTATTTCAAATTCGCTCGTGTTTTATTAAACACTAGCTGGTTCCCGGCATGCGTTGCAATGCCATATTCAAAGAAATAAATTGTTTCTCCCAGCATGTCCTTTCCCGTGCGTCCCCTCCCGCTTCCCCGTTCCCCTCCCGCGACCCCTTCCCCTCCCGCGTTCCTCTTCCACCTTCCTCGCCTTCCCACGCCCCTCTCCCGCTCCACCGTCGCGCCAACCTTCTTCAAACAACGCGCGTTAAACGCGCGAACTGTCAAACGTGCGAAGTTAAAATAGTTGTTAAGTTTTCTGAAATTATCTCATTTTCTGCGTTATTTTCTAATTTTTTCTCACCGTAAGAACCTTCTACAAAGTATCAGATGAATGAAAAGGTAGTCGTTTTGACGTTATGGCGTGACCAAGGGAAATGTGGATTCATTTTTATATAAATGTATAGATATTTTTTGAATTTTTGCTCAAATACTATCGTTTTTAATATTAGCGCGCTCTCTCTAACATTCGCATTTACATATCTCTCCATCTTCTTCTATTTGAGCGGGTATACCGCGCCTTAAGGCTCTGCAACCGGGCCCGAAAAGAAGAAGATGGAGAGATACGAAATTACGAATGTTAGAGGAGAGCGCTAACATTTACAGCGACAAAATCGATACGAAAATTGCGAAAATGTTTAATAAAATGTGACTCGTTTAAAATAGAGCAAAAATCTCGCGGGCATATCTTAAACGGCATTTAAAGAAACACTGTGAAATTTTTCACACATATAACTTGTAAAATAACTGAAACAAATGTGTTTACAATAAATTTTGGAGCATACTTTGCGATTTTTTTTCTATCGAGGGAATTTTATATAATTTGCTTTTCGGCGCGGGCAAAGTCTAGATATTATCTTTAAGAATAACATATATTTTTTAAAGAGCTTTAAAACTTACCGTGTTTAAGGGAAATATGTAATAAATCGGTAGAAATCCGGGTTGCGGGCCCTTAAGACATTTCCCACGAGATTTTTGGAGGGTAGCTATCTACCTACCTACCAAAGAAGAAACTTATCAACAAAGCAAAACGTAAGCACAGGCTAGTGGTTGATATTACATTACATTTCGAAAATATTTGCACTAGTGTCAAAATGAAAAGAGAAACGAATGGACTAAACGCCGCCCCGTTTCCTCTTAAGACAAATTATTCACAAAAACAAATAGCGAAATAATTTTATTAATAAATTAGAAAGTTGAGAAAGCGAGCAGGTAACGAACTTGCATATTATGTAACAGAGCGAGAAGAATATACCTAGATTCGGCCCAAACAAAATTGTCGTAACATAACAGCGGTATTTCAATGGAAGATGCTCCGAGTAACTAGCGTCATTGGTTCATTCGGCACCGGTGCAGTCGGGAACAAAACAAACGCGAGTCCAACATTTTTACACAGTTGACAATTGTCACACGAGAACTCAATATCTTATCTTACTAATATTATAAACGCGAAAGTTTTTATGGATGTATGGATGTTTGTGACTCTTTCACGCAAAAAAATACTAAATGGATTTAAAAAATTCTTTCACTAATAGAAAGCTACATTATTTGCGAGTACTATAGGCTGTGTATATAATATTGGTAAGCTCTGACGTTATGAAAAGCTCTGGTGTTATGAAATTATTTATTATACGTTTATTGGCCAGACGAAAAGTAAAGCGTAGCTTGGTAACTATATTTGACGTGCGCTGTCATTTTGTTATATTTTTAGGTTACCATGAAGATCCCTTTGATAGTAAAAATTCAAATACATATTATGTATAAAATACTAATTATACTAATATTATAAATAAGTGCGAAACTGCGCGTGTTTGATTGTTACGTTTTAATAGGTGGCACGCGAGCTGTTTGAAAAATTAATATAACAGGTATGGAGGGCTGGTGAGGGGTAGGAGAGGAGGAGGGAGGGGGGAGGAGAGGGGAGGAGGGGGGGAGCGGAGTGGGGATACGGAAGGTGGAGGAGGCGAAGTGGGAACCCCCCTAATACTGTGCGAGCGAAGCCGGGGGCAAAAGCTAGTCTATTATATACAATGTGCGTGCCGCTAAAACTCAGAAACGAGTCCCGGTAAGATCAAAGGAGTTATATGGTGTGGTACGATTCTGGAACGATTGTGGACCATTCGAAGCCTTTTTTGTATGGGTGGGGCTACCCATTGGAAAGGGTATATAAAGCAAGATCCGTCGTGGGTTCAAACGTCAGTTTAATCTCATATCAACTTCCCGAGCGAAGCCGGGTATCCCAGCCAGTAAATAATAAAATAAAGCAAGTCTAATTTATCGTAATCGGATTTTTTGCAGTTTCAACAAGTATTTTGTTTTAAAAAACGTATCACAGAGCACAAGTAACTTAGATTGCGATGGCCGGGCGTGAATTCGTGATGGTCGTATAAATAAAATAAACAATAAACATTATAAATGAAGTGTGACGAACGTGTCGCATGCAATTTTAACGAGGTTTTCGCAGTGCTGTGGAGTGGTACTCTCAGTATCGCCCTGGTCAAATACCAACGTTCAGAATCGAAACCAGATTGTTTGAATTGGCATTAACTGTGTTTTGTGACCATATCTGAGTAGGCAGGTACTTCCCAAATCTTCAGCTTTCTTATCTCCTTTTCAAGCTCTCTCCCTTCAGCCAATTTGTTACTTTCCAAAGGGCCTCCTCTGTGTGGAGCTAATATAAAAAAAAAATCCGAATTGACAGCTCGGCCAACGCGGTCAACATCTTAAACCGGAAAAACAAATTTACAGGATGATAGACTAAATTCTACACTCAGTCAACAAAGGTACATAAATATACGAGAACTTTCGACTCCTAGGTCCCAGACAGGCCAGTGAAATTGATAATTAGATTTTAATATACCTAGTAATACGAAAACATTTGATCAATATCACCAGAAGTAAGGAAAAATTGGGCTTACTTCTGGAACACGGTCACGCCCAGCATGTACTTCTCTCGATTAACGTCTTCAGTGATGCAAACTAAATCATATAATATAACCAACAAGTTGGTACCTTAAAGTGACTCAACTTGTTAAGTTCATGCTCCAAATACCGCGGGGTTCAAATTACAAACTTGGCAACAGAAGAAATGAACCGATAGGCGTGTGTTGTGGGCGTGTATACCCGAACTAAGGTTAATTTTCCCTCACTTCTACTGAAAATGTTAGAAAATGATAAAATTATGAAAATGATAAGATTCTTTCAAATATCGAAACTTTTTCAAATATCGAAATTATTTCAAATATCGAAATTATCTCAAATATCGAAATTCTTTCAAATATCGAAATTCTTTCAAATATCGAAATTACTTCAAATGTCGAAATTATTTCAAATACCGAAATTATTTCAAATATCGAAATTGCTTCAAATGTCGAAATTATTTTTAATATCGAAATTCTTTCAAATACCGAAACTCTTTCAAATATCGAAATTCTTTCAAATATCGAAATTATTTCAAATATCAAAATTATTTCAAATATCGAAATACTTTCAAATGCCGAAATTCTTTCTTGAGCAGATTATCGACTCCATAGGCCTAGAAGTCGAAAGATCTTATATTAAATAAATTGGCGATGTGAGTTTTATTTCAAATCGTTATAGTTATATCGGCAGGTAGGTACCTACCTGGATAGGGACCATAATATAGAAAAATGCGAATAAGAAAGTACAAAAAATAAACACGACTAATATAATAATATAACTAATATAATCTTTACTGAGTCATTAAACAGCCACCATCTTGAAACAGAAACGGAACGCACAAACAAATTTACAGAGAGACGAAATGCAAAACGGTCGAGTCAAAACAGGACTTCGCTAAACCCTAAACTCAGGTTTGAGATGATAAATCACATGATTTAAAAAAAATCTATGATTTAAATCACTACTTTTTACTACTAAATCACCCGCCTAAAGTGCCAAGGGACTTCCCCCGGCATAAACTATGGCGCACACATACGTGCAATGCTATAACTGTCTCAGTCTACACAGTAGTTACAGAATTGCACGTGTGTGCCCGTGTTAGTTTGATGAATAGTAGGTACCTACCTAGGTGCTTGCAGAACATAAAAACGACTTTAAAATTTAAAATAATAAAATAAATATAACCTTAAAATTTGTTAAACGAAATCCCATGGACCGACATGATCACCAACACAGAAATTCTCAGGCGGGCTAGAGCAGATAGAGAACTGCTTACATTAATAAAAATCAGGAAAATATCATATCTGGGTCATATACTTCGAGGGGAGAAGTATCACTTGCTCCATTTAATATTGAAAGGCAAGATAGAGGGTCGCCGAGGGCCTGGTAGGAGACAAATGTCTTGGCTGCGTAATATACGAGAGTCGACCGGCATTATAAGTGTGGAGGAGCTATTCCGGGCAGCGCAAGACAGAGAGACATTCTCAAGAGTGATCGCCAACGTCGGGGGGACCTGATACGGCACACAAAGAAGAAACGAAATTAAATCAAGTAGGTAGGTATGTATGATTTGACGTCTAAGGCAACTGGAGTATCACAGACTAGTACCTATTCAACAGTTAAACTTTTGTTCTTTTGTGTCAGTAATCTGTTATATTTTAGATAATATACGTATAGATAGTTGCTGATGATGACTGATACATAATTAAATAATTACTGTTGCTGATGTTTCTTTTGGTAATTAAGTTTAACAGTCGTTTACTTTTCAAAATCTATGCCTATTAAACGTGTAGCGGCATGTGGCGGCTTGTAGATTATTTACTTTATAAAATATTATCTATATAAGTATGAATATTATAATAAATTAATATTTTTTTAATCTTGTTGTTAGCTATGAATACCAATTTGAATTCAATCCTGAAGATTATCACATTTAGTTAATAAACTTATTTTTCTTCCTAAACCTTCAGTATTTCTATAAAAATGTTGTAAAACAACATTAGTTTTATGTTACCGATTAAAACACGCTTTGGATTTGAATTCTCAATTGTGAAATAATTATTAATTGCTTTTTTGTTAAAAGCCTAAAACGAAACACGCTGTATAAAAGTTTCGCATCTGTGTGAGTACTGTGATGAAGTCAACTTAACTTGCGAGACCTATACCTAGGCTGTACGAAATGGGCCCGCGGGCCGTTTGTTGTACATCAATGCCATTGAACAGCAGTATTAAAAACAAAACATTAGTCGCCTTACTTGGTGCCATAGTTGAGAAATATAATTTCTTCGAGTTAACTTACTGCGTGCCTTGAAGTACGAATAATATTGTTGATAACACAATCACATAAATACTTATTACTTTTATGGAAAAATGTTCCTTTGATGTGAAATAAATATTGTTTTATAGCTTTAGAACTCATGGAAACAATTGTTTAACTTCTAGCTAGAGCGTTTGAAAACAATATTACAGCATGACACGGTTAACTTCGCAGGCGGCAAAATTAAAAGGCCTTGTGCGCACTAGCGGCTAGCCGCGTAGGCGGTCAACCGCGCGGCTAGCCGCATTTTTATTTTAGTATGAAATTTTTCGGCGGTTGAGTGCGTACGGATATGAAAATGCGGCAGGCCGCGCGGTTGACCGCCTACGCGGCTAGCCGCTAGTGCGCACAAGGCCTAACTAGGTAGTTTTTAAATTGATTGGTTGGGAGAGAAGGAAAGGTGAAGGGTAATTATTGCCCTAATCGCAGTACTTTTAGGCACAGATTGTGGAAATTACTTCGTTTCAACAATTATTACAAGAAACAACATAGGTTATTGTATTCTTAGTTTGGGTTAACTAAGTAGGTAATTCATGCGAATTTGGGTAAAAACGAAAGTCATTTTATACAAAAAAAATCACAAGTGTGCAGTTCACACGTGGTAGAAGTGAAACCTTCAGAGAATAAAGTTGACAAGAGTGGGGAGACTACGAAGCACCGCACAAAGAGGAGACCGATAGGGTACGAAGCACCCCACAAAAAGGAGACCATTTTCTCATTCTCTCGCAGGCTAAATCCTATAGATGTACCTATGTGTTTGTCTCTTTTTAATGTCGCTATTTTTCGTTTCATCGAGTTTCAAATATAGTTTTAATGCACTTTCACCGTCTTTCCAAACGTAATTACCTACCTAGGTAATTGTTTCAGTTAAACTTGTCTGAAAAGTATTGCAATTTCCAAAATTTGTGCCTAATTTAGTGGAATATTTACCCAAAACTTGGCGATAAAGCAAGGGAGCGTGTGAGTAAGCAAACTTGCCCTTCAGAAATTTGGCGTAGGGTAGGTACCTAACCTACCATAGACATATTCATATGTCTATGCTACCTACCTATTTTGGTCAAAATATTTCTGCTTTACTAAAATGCAAACAAACGACATATTTCTGAACATATCACAAAACTAAAAACTATCTTTCAAAGGTGATGAAATACGCTTTAAAATTTTATAATTCAAAACAAACATATATTTTAGAAATATAAAAATTTTGTGTGCAAACATAAAAAAGTTTTAAAAATGGCTCACCTTACGTTTATTCTAAGTAAAATTACTGATAACAAAAAAAAATAAAAACACATACATATTTTATTAGACAAATGTATTTTAACGTTATTGTCACCTCATTTTTTTGTCTTTTCTTACGAAAATAATTAATAAAAAAATCTCAAATCTCAAAAATTTTCTTCTTTGCTTTTCAAACCTTCGGTTTCATAAAGGTGTTGTTTAGGTACATTTTACTTTTTTGGTGGTGTTTTTTTAGATTTGACTATAAAGCGTGATGTTTTCTTTCTTACACCGTTTAAAACGTATTTCTCACTCTGATAGTAAGGGAGTTACAGCGATTTATATGAGCTGGGACAAATATGGTCTTCTGCCATTCAACTGGCTAGACTTAGGGAACGTACCCATACCACGTGACACGTTTAGGGGGGGGGGGTCTTCAAAATGTCACGCTCGGTACAAATGAGCGGCGGGTTGCTTAGGTTTTTGGTCATCGGGGGGGGGGGGGGATTAAAAATTGCAAAAAGTTGGTCACGTAGTATGGGTACGTTCCCTTATGGCGGTCCATCCTCTCTGCTTGATGCTCTGGGAAAAATGGCTTGATACATATTTAGTTTATGGTTGCACATTCCTACACAAACACGGAGTGTCGCAAAACGTTAAGTTAAATTGTTATTATTTGTCATGGTAGCGTGACAGATAACAGACAAATAACTCAAAACTAAGTTTAAAATTCATCAGTTAGTTATCAGATGTATGTATGTATGAAAAACTTGCAAATTTGCGTCAAAACTTTAAGTAAAAAGGATGTGATAATGGTTGGACATTTCAAAACAATACTGTGCCTATTGCAATTTGCAACGGCAGTGCAGAATGTCGAATAACTCAAAAATCAAACCTTTGCATAGTTTCCCGCAACTGACCTGCAAGAATTTATGGCGAAATGGTTCCCTGAGACTTGTAGAAGCGATAGCACTAGCCAACTTGCTAAATCACAATCGAAAATGCAATAAAACACGCGATATACAAAGCAATAACTCGACGTTGTCGACGGAACGGCCGCGTTTTCGTTTTGTAAACTTCTAAACTGTCACAGTGTGAAACGAAAACAATTTGAACAAACAATAACACACAATCTGGAATGGAGTCTTGCCGACTGGAAATGAGAACTGATAAAGCACACTTAATTACTGATAAGTTCTGGACACAAACAGTGTTGTTTTATGATTGGTTTGATAATGTTATATTGTCGCAAAGAGCGAAACGAGCTACCGCGGCAAAAGCAAAATACGTACTAAATTCTTTGCGGTGATGTAAGTCGAAAAAAATAATTTCCCTATGAGGAGATTATATATTTCCCTACATTTCCGCTGAAATTCCCTGAATTCTGAAAATACCCGAAATTTAAATATACCTATCGTGACCTATCAACTTAACCATCACGCCGTTTCTCCGCAGAGGTACTGAGAGAGGATAGACTCCGTCTTGGCATGCACTTCTTGCTTCATTTACATTCATTCGGCTCGTCGTCTGTTATTCTTACCCTTTACATCACGAAAGTATTAATTGTAATAAATACCTAAGTATTTAATTGACTTCATCGTGCCCTATCTTAAAACATACGTGTTTATTCTTTGCTCAATATTTCAAAAATCCCGGGATCAAAGGACACATTTATTCTCATACTGAGGGAAATTCCCCATACGCTACAAATATTTCTGCTTACGACCAGTGTTGCTATTCTCGATCCAAAATAAGATCAACCTGTGGACGCGCATGTCTCCGCCCCTTCTCCCTACTGTTTGCTAGACGAACGCTAACACATTCAATGCCACTATTTAAATAAATTGAATTATTTTATTAAATTTTATTTCATTTGTCTGACAAAAAATGACAACAATTTATACCTTTAAATAATGGTAGCGGTAGTATTACCAAATACATATTGTACTTTATGTGGCATGAGATTTACCAAATTGGCTGAGGAATTAATCCGAAACTAAAAATATCATCATTGTCATTTAAAAAAAAAACTCAGATGATTCACTTGAAACATTGAATGTCAGTGAATAATCGTTGTCGTCTCAGAGGTCATGCACAATAATATGATGGACATTCCAAAATTATCGCTTAATACCAATAATATGTCGAATAAAATTACTCAAATACTCTGATGTAACTTTTCCGATACCTTCTTACGTAGGTGTTCTTAGGCATTTATTTTGAAGGAGAAGTTGTTTACTTTAACATGTTATTTTAACATCGACCATACCAATTCGCTCGTGTTTAATTCGCAATGTTAAGGAAGTAATCGTAGCATAGTTTAGTTGACTTCGCTAGCAGTGACATTTACCATATACTTATTATTTATCATATAACCCTCTGTGAGAGCTGTCCTCTTTTGTTCTTTGTAATTAGTGATAATGTATTTGAACATATCGGCTGATTACCCATTTTACCACTGGGTCTGAATGGGTTAATTTTTTGTAACGCGGACACACAGCACGACGGTCAACGGCATACTGAATTTTGGGCGAAGTGATTGGCGGCAGCCGAGGGCCGGTAAAAGGACCGTAGCGGGGGGAGTGGTATGCGCAGTACAAACCAAATTTTGTACCATCGCAGGTTGTTCTAAACGCGGATAGAGAATAGATGTGCGGTTTTCAAGTATTTCAAGTTTTTTTTGGTCATTCATACTCTCATGGTTTTTTAAAAACCATGAGGGTATGAATGACCAAAAACCACAATTTTTTTAAAAACCATGTCGATCAGTACATGATTTTTTACAGATTGACAAAAATATCCACTTTTGAGTGAGAAGCGTAGTCTTTAAACCATAGATTCTCAACCTTATTTTGCTCACCGCCCACTTTGAGATTTTATTCCCTGAGCGCCACAATTTTTTTTAACTAATGGGGGAGGGGGGTCAACTGTGACGGAATCAATAATTCGATTAAAAATATATAAAATTGTAATACCTTTTTGTTTAGCAAGTTAAAAAGCGATTCTTTTGTTTTTTAAATAGCGAGTTGCTACCTCCTTCCTTCTTGTATTCATGATATAGTGTCGATTCTTAATAATAATTTTACACGTAAGATGATAATCAGTGGCGGCTCGTGACTTTTGGTTGTGCTAGGGTGCTAATATTAAAAAAATGGCATCATGGATGTTGTCGTATGCGAAAAATAATTTTTTTTTTTTTTTTTCAAAATCGGTGTTTTGTATGAAGATTTTTCAGGAAATCGGTGCGGCGCACCACCAAACTGAAACTAACCTGAAATTTTTCATACAAAAAACTGATTTTCAAAAAAAAAATAAAAATTTTTTTTCGGCTACAGCAACATCAATAATGCCATTTTTTTTAATATCAGCACTCTAGCACACCAAAAAGTCACGAGCCGCCACTGATGATAATATTACATTAATAAATAATAAAAATAAATTCATTTCACTTAATTAAATGTAGATCTGAATGCAATGGAATTTTTCAGTTTAATTTTAATCCACTTCCCAAATTATCGAAATATGTGAATTTTCGCACACTCGTCTTTTTTAGACTATATTTTTTTACCTGCCCAATTTTCTCTTCTGCTGCCTCACTGAAAGTCTCAAACGCCCACAAGGGGGATTATCGCCCACATTATCAAGAAACGTATGCTTTAAACCAGTGGTTCCCAACCGGTGGTCCGTGAACCACTGGTGGTCCGCAAGATCTAAAATGTGGTCCACGAAACATTTATTCATTTACTACATCCGAATGAAAGGTTTCCAAAAGCTAATTCGTAACCCTTTTGGTATTAATGTTGGAGAGGTAGCTGAAGAAGTCCAAGAAGAGCGCATTGAATTGCAAAATGATAGTAATTGCAAGGACCTGCTTAGTTACGCGAATAATAGTTTATCATTATTGTACCTTGTGGTCCCTGTGAGAACAAATAAATATAGTGGTCCCTTGTCAAAAAAAGGTTGGGAACCACTGCTTTAAACAATACGGATTCACAATGTCTCTCTATATCTATCTACAATGCCTCTCATATCTTCGTCAATAAATAATATGAATCCATTCAATTAATAAAATAAAATGGATTTATCACGTAACTTTAATCAAATAGGTAGGTACCTACACTAACTTCAGCAAAATGTAGAAAAAATAGATTATTTATGTTTTGGGAGAATTTCTTCTCTTTCATCACAAAAAAACTTTAAATTTTTTTATTTATATTTTAATTTAATTTAACATTATAATTTAATTTCTATAAATTAATTTAGATAACAGTTAACCAAATTAAGAAAAAAACTTTTCTGGTTTTTATTTGTTTCGTGTATTTTTTTGTTCAAATACTTTTTTGGACATATTAATTAGTAATCTTATTTTCTTTGCCACAATAAAAGATTTCAATTTTTTTCCATTAAAAGACCTATTGGTTTTTTTATCCTTAAACATTGTTTTTATTTTGGAATATGGCATCACTGTTTTGACAAGCATCAAGATGACCCATTGGAATAACGAATAATAAGAATCCATCTGACACAGCAATGTCATGCGATAATAGGTCCTAGTAAAAGTAACTACAGAGATCATTATCGCTTAACATTGCTGAGTCAATAAAACCTTGTTGACCCAAGGGGTCGAAGTGTCTTGAAGTTTAAAAAAATTCCGATAACGAATAACGACACTAGCGCCAGCCAGCGTTTCTGTTTCTTACCGGGGTTGCCAATATGTGTGTTCTAAAATACCCAGAATAGAAGCTCAAAATCCAACAAATTTCTTTACCTCCAAAATAAAACTAAACTTGTGATTTGAAACTCGATGAAACGGAAGCGAGCGACACTAAAAAGAGACGAATACACACAATATATAGGATTTAGCCTGCGAGAGAATATAGCAATAAAATATTTATTTAAAATGAAGACAATATTAGCGAAACTCAATCGAAAATCTGGAGACAGAAAATTAGAAAAGGATACTGGCCCCTCTGGGACTCGAACCCAGACCTTTCGCTTTTAGGGCGACAGCTCTCGGTCAAGGTTTTACTTATAAAGTTAAAAATAAAAATAAGCATATATTTATTTCACGGGTATTCGGTTCCAATGTAATACGATAGATCCACGGTCCCACGCAAGTCTTCCTTTAGTCTAGTCAGTCTAGTGGTATAAAGCACGTGACCTTAGCGGCCAGACATTCAGCGGACCAAGGATCGAATCCCATATTAAATCCAAAATAAATATATATTTCTATTTTTATAAAATCAAACCACTCCAAAATGAACAAAAGAAAAAAAATAACAAAAGAAAACACAAAAGAAAACACAAAAGAAAACACAAAAGAAAGCGACAACTAGCGACTCAGAAGAAGAAAACAGAAAGACTAATAAGAGAACGTACCCATACTACGTGACCAAGTTTTTGAAATGTTTAACCCCCCCTCCCCCCTGGTGACTAAAAACCTAAGTCCCCCACCGCTCATTTGTACCAAGCGTGATATTTTGAAGACCCCCCCCCCAGGGCCGTAGCTAGAGTCAAATTTAAGATAGGGCAGTGGTAATTACAGGTAGGGCGTAAGTAAAATGATCTGATCTGGATCGGACGGGGGGGGGGGGACGTTCTCTTATTCGAAGTGAATTGAAGGTTATCCACCACATACCCGCCCGGTGTAAGTAAAAGAAAGTTACTATTTAACAAGGACTCCTATTTTTTATAGAACGACCCTACAATTTTAATTAACTAAAACTAGACCCCTATTGTCCCTGCATTCGTTGTTAGCGAGCAGTATGCAAGTGCTTGATCTGATGACAAACCATTTAATATGGAGAAGGCCCGCAGATATCGATCTATGGATTGGTTTATTTATGACTCAACCGTTGAATAACATCCCCAAACTGTTTGAGAATTCCCCCTAAGCAGTGATTGCAATACGCGCACAGTCTCTCACCACTTACTTCAATTCCATCGATGGGCAGAATAAAATTGATATAATATGATTCTTTGGTTAATTCGAAGCTGTTTAGTTATAGATGTCGCTACGCTACACTAATAGGTAGTATTTTTTTTTCTATCATATCGAACAATGAACAAACAGTTTACTTGTATATTATCATAGTCGACGGTATTTCTTAAGGTAGGGCACAGGTATTTTAAGGTGGGGCATTGCCCCCTAATGCCCCCCCCCCTGAACGGGTCACGTAGTATGGGTACATTCCCTAAGATAACTAAATGTATAGGAAAAGGTACCCTGGAATTCGACGATAAGAATATGGAGAAAATCATCCTTCACATTTAGTCCAGTCAAATAAGGAGGTGTAGAGTGCGTGAGCAGGAACCTTATAAGCAATTCCTTGGGAAACTGGTTTAAGGTGCTTAGGGTGTAAACATACTAAAAGTCCTGACGTCTACGTGGTGAGCCAGGTGGGGGGGTGGGGGGGCTTGTCCTAGGTCCTTGTGCTGTTCACTTGACGTGAAGAAGACTCCACAAAACTCTTCAAGGAAAATGCAGATCTCATGAGTTGCGCTCATACCAACTAACAAAAGTGTTGTGTCAGTACAGTGGCGTAGCGTGGGTTTCGGCCGCCCGGGGCGGAGGAAAATTTTGCCCCCCCCCCCTCCCTAACTTCCACAGGTACTTCTTCCGCAGATTTTCAAGCGCTGACCGGGGGGGGAGTTTCGCATCTTCATCACGCATACATATGGAATGCAACTCAAATGAAAAGCTTGACTCGGTACACGATGAATCGGCAACTTATTGTTATATTGATATCACAAAACTGGTTAAAAATAAACTAAATATCCGGTGAATCAAAACTAAACTTTGAACATAAAAATGGTTTTTCTTTGATTCTAGCAGCACATACATTCTGATCACAAAACTGGTTTTAATTAAATCTGTATGCGGTGAACCAAGGATACACTCAGAACATGAAAATATTTTTTTTTATTCTGGCAGCACATACATAGTCTGAAAATAGAATATTATAACTGCACTTCAAATAAGAGAATGTTTTCCTTAGAAATGTGTCAACAGATGAATCCACAACTGGAAATTTACATTCTCAACACAAAAATTGGTTTGAATTAAGTCATAATTAACATTCTGAACACAAACCTGATTTAAATTAAATTTGTGTGCGACGAATTAAAACTACACTCAGAACATGAAAATGGTTTTTCTTTGATTCTGGCAGCACATACAGAGTCTGCAACAAGAATTTTATAACTGAACTTCGAATAAGATAATGTTTTCCTTTGAATTGTGTCAGCAGATGAATCCTCAAATGGAATTTTACATTCTGAAAACTGATTTAACTCTTCGAATAATAAGAAAAAAATATGTATAAACTTTTACCTGTCGATTTTTCCGCACAAAATTTCCGGTTCTTCCCATGCATTTTAAATGTTCCTTTTTATTGTTTGTTTTTACCCTTTTGCAAAAATCAAAATTGTTCTAAAATCTAGATAAAGTAATTTTTTCGGCGTGCTTATTAGAACATTATTGTTTCTAAATTTTAAAATTTTGATATTGGAAATGTGAATTATCTCAAAAATACACGCCTGCGAATATTTGAATTAAAGTACCTAAAATAGAATAAACTAAAAATTTTAAATACAGATTCCTTTTCTAAAAAAAATGTAATATAACTGTATCTTAACTTTTTATCGCAATCACAATTTTATTTAAAAATTAAATGTGTGGGAAAATTTACGTATCCTGTGATTAGACGGGTTAAATTAAATCTGTATTTGGCGAATTAAAACTACATTCAGAATATGAAAATGGTTTCTCTTTGATTCTGGTAGCACAAACATAGTCTGAAACAAGAATTTTATAACTTGCCTTCGATTAAAATAATGGTCTCTTTCGAAATGTATCAACAGATGAATACACAACTGAAATTCATTCGTTAATATATACATTCTGAACACATTCTGTTTTTAATTAAGAGTGAATCTGTTAGCAAGTTGTCAGCTTTAATTAGTATTACTCTCATAATATGCGTACGGTTTTCCAACGAATTGCGAAATTTGCAGCTTAAAAAATATAATTATTGATATTTTTAATAAATAATAAAAAAAGAGTTGGATTCATAAACGAAAGTATCGTAGAACATTTTCAAATAATGATTTGAAATGGTTTAAATTTTTCCAAGATAATATTATTGTTTGTTGTGAAAATTTGCCGCACCCCTTAAAAGTGCCGCCCGGGGCGGGCCGCCCCCCCACGCTACGCCACTGTGTCAGTAATACATAAAAAGCTTTTTCTGAAAATGACATTTTACGAAAAAACTTAAAATTGCTGTAAATATTTACTGGTTGGAAATTAATTTGCATATTTATATATATATTCTAAAAGAAGATTAAATTCTTTACAACATCTTTCAAATAAATTTCTTTCTGTGGTGAATTATTTAGTTTGATGAAAAATGTGAGGTAAAATGATTTTTTTCGAAAATATCTACATTTGTGGAGCGCGTAACTTAAAAACCGCTGGGATTTCGAAAATTGCGTATAGAATAAAAGTTGTAGATAAGTTTATGAGCTTTTACTTATTTTACGAAAATTTTCTTCTACAACGCACCGTATTCGAGATATAAGCGGAAACCCGAAAATTGGGACCTTCCCCCTCTCCTGCCCCCCTAGCTCACCACGTAGACGCCAGGACTTTTAGTATGTTCACACCCTAAGCACCCTAAACAAGGTTCTAAAGGATTGGCTTACACTACACCTCCTTTTGGACCATTTATTGACTGGACTAATTGACAAAAAGTGCTTCGTAGTAATCGTAGTCTCCTCACTCTTGCCTACTTTAGTTTTCTGAGGGTTTCACTTCTACCACATGTGAATTGCACACTGATTTTAACAGATACCTACTTTTATATCAATTAATTTGACGACATCTAAACGGAGTAATTTAGTATTGTATGTATTATTTTTCCACGGTACTGGATTATTTTTAAATTATAATTGATTGTGCCCAGTTAAAAGTAAACGCTTTTCTTTTACGACCCATTACAAAATGCAATAAAATTTTTATGGCGTGTTTTCTGATTGTTTTTTAAGGCTGTTCGATATAATCGACATTTTCATAAATAAAAATCGTGACAGGAGGTAGGTATACTAGGTATGCACTTACCTACCGTATTTATAAAAAAAACTAACTGGTACCTGGAATGCGTTGCTATGCCATTTAATACAGAAATTGTTTCTGCCTGCGTATCCTTTCCCATTCGTCCCTTACCCCTTCGGCCTCCCATTCCTCTCCAGAGTTCCCCTCCCTCCTCCCAGATTCCCCTCCCCCCTTCTTGGTTCCCCTTTCCCCACTTCTCGCGAACCCCCTCCAGAGTTCCCCTCCACCCTCCAGAATGCCATACATTCAGTCCCGATACATTCAGTTCTCAAACAGCTCGCGTGCCACATACTGCATTTTTTTATACAAATTTCATAATGCCAGAGCTCACCAGTAGTTATATACAAACCTTGTCCTGACAATAACGAACACAAAAAAAAATTAACCAATTTGGTGCAGTCGTTCGGAGGTAATGCGCGTACATACTTTACATTTCGGCGATTCATTTGTATTTATGTTGTATAGACATATTTATATAGATATACATAAGAGTATAACAACCTTTTTTGAACTGAAAACTTCTTTAGCAGCGTTATGATTTGAAACTCGATGAAACGAAAAAGCGACACTAAAAGAGACATATACCTACCTACATCCATAGGATTTAGCCTTCGAGAGAATGAGATAGAATAATTGGTCTCTTCTTTGTGCGGTGCTTCGTAGCCTTCCCACCCTTGTCTACTTTAGTTTTCTGAAAGTTTCCCTTCTACCGAGTGTGAACTATTTTTTTACATTAGCTCCACATAAAAGGAAAATAATTACCCTCGGGGCCTATGTGATCATTGGGAATGCTGTGTGGAGGGTCTTTTTAGAAAAAAAGGAGAGGAAGTTCTGGGAAGGTAAAGGGATTGAGGTGTGCGTACAGTGAGTCTAGGAGTGACGGAAGAGAGTAACCCTCCCACTGCGGTGCAAGGCGATGTTCCGAGAGAGTCCGGCTTGAGAGATCAAACGGTCTTCCTAAACCAATCTCTCCCGATCCGGTCCGCTTCGCATTTGGTGGGCAGACCCATTTTCCGCCATGACCCAGACACACCTTAAACTATGAAGCCAGGCACTCCTGCTAAGTCACCAAATGTACCAAACCACTTAAGGTGACCTGTGGCAGAGGTGTTGGTAATTAAGGCCCATGCTACACGGTTCGCGGTTCTCACGCCGCGAGTGCTCGCGGTTCACAGGCGGGAGAAATTCGTTTTTAAACATAGGCCTTACACCTTGAAAGAACTCAAGGATCAAATTCGGGATGAAATCGCCGCTATGTGTCAAAACCATCGAGATGTGCCAAAATGCAGCCGAAAACTTCAGAAATCGCCTTCATTAATGTATCGCTGCTAAAGGCCATCATATTTCTGATGTCATATTCAGGACTTGATGCATAAAACGGCATGATGTATGGAATAAAATAAAATAAACCCCATTTCTGTAAGTTACGCTGTTTTTTTTTTAATAGCCCTTCAAAACTGCACTATCTGTTTTGCCGCACCTTGTAAGATATAAAGTTGAATGATTATACCAATCGAGAATTTAATGCGAAGAATTTTTGAGGATTATCTCGTTCTACACTAAACATTAAATTCAATATTCCTGAAATTAAACGATTACTTAATATTGCTACCACCCAAACGCTTCGGCCTTTTTTCATTTTTTAATAACTCTAAAATAAGCGCTGCAAGAGCAGTGATCATTGGCGAATCCTTTTTGAAGAATGAACAAAAGATACCTATCTCGCCTCCCAGTCTAGTACTATGATATGAACCGTCAGCTTTCTCGAGCGGTTTCCCGCGGCGGGAAAACCGCTCGTGTAGCCTGGGCCTAAGTGATGATAATACTTCAGAATTGTTCCAGCAGTCCTGGGCAAGTGGGACTATTGGGGTATGTTGGGGTATGTTGTGATTTTGAAGGGAGTGGGAGAGGAAAGGGATGATGGATTAGGTTATCTACATGGCTATTCAGTTCTGGTCACAAAACACAACTAAAGTCATTTCAAGCAACGTTACGAAATTTTGTTGTTATATGTAATTGTGAGAATTTATACAAACAATTTAAGAGGAATATAAACGCTAGAAATATTTCGATTATTCAAAATTTAAAATCGATCGTCTTATTTGCACGAGGCAAGTAAGCGATAAAGTGGTTTTTATTTATTTTGTGCATATTTTTATAAGAACGCAAAAAAGTTAGAACATAGAAAACCTTAAAAATAGTCTTAGCCATAAGGGGGCATATAAAAAAAATGTTTTTTGTATTACTTCATAGTTAAGTCATGAAAAAACATTTTTTTTAGTGGTTTACGCTTATATTTTTTGTTATGTAAATAAAAATTTTATTGTAATTCCAATACATAGAAAAGCTAGTAAAAGCTTCAAATTATCCGTAGCATATTTTTTGATGTTCATACTGTAAGCCGATTGTCGTAAAGATTAATCTAAATAGGATTTCACGTATAACTTCATCTTAAATCAAATCTATTAGAATACTCCGGGCCTCGAACCGATGACATCCGAACACAAGAATGTGTGAATATTCTATAAATAAAATAATATGTTGAACATATAATTGTTGCTAGTTATTTGTTATTGGCAAATAAATGTCATTTGCCATCTGGGTTCAATAATAATTCAACAAATAATATCCAGTCGGTCATCAAAATATATAAACAACTAAAATAAAAACTTGCAACAATAATAATTTTGTTTGTTTCAAGTCAATTGATTTATTTTCGATAACACTAGGTGATAATCAATATCTTTACATAGTATAAATTGAAGTCGCTCTTGCTGTCTGCACGCTTAGATCTTTTTAACTACGCAACGAATTTTCTTGCGGTTTTCACCAATAAATAGAGTGATTCATGAGGAATATTTCGGTATATAATATGTCAAGGTTTTGTTTAAATTGGTTGAAATATATAATATATAAAGGGCAGTGGCGTAGCTAGCATGGGTGGCACCCGGGGCGGAAAACGCGGTGTCACCCCCCCCCCCCCCCCCAATTTTTTTTTTTTGAGAAATTCAAAACACAAATTTTGACTTCCTAAAATATAAAAAAATTTCTAGCTAGTCAAATATGTAAAAAAATTGTTATCCTCAAAATTAAAACACTTTTAAAAACACTAACAGAATAACAGCTTTTTCAACAATCGATAGGTGATAATTTCCTTCGCGACAATCACAATGTACGAAAGAAATGAGAATGACACAGGGGAAAAGCGAGGAATATTTCAAGGGAATCCCCAATAAATCAATAGTAAGAGCCAGGAACGAAAATAAAAAAAACAGAATTTTTGGGGAATGCTGACCGACCGAGCCATATAGCTACAAATAACAGAGTTCCGTTGGAGTCTTCAATTCTAATATGCTGCTGAAAATCATTTGCTGGCATGAAAACATAATAACCAATGCATAGGTTAAAACCAGTTTTGTGTTCAGAGTGTAACGATAAAATTTCAATCGTGAAATAGTAAAGGGGGCGTTCAAGTATAACGTAACGCAATTTTTGAAATTCGTTGACCGTCTCTCCCCCCCATGCAATGCGCTGTAACATTTTTCTGCACCTCCCTCCCCCTAAACGTTACGTAACACCCAAGTGACTATTTTTACCTAAAAGTATCAATTAAATTGCGCAAAGTACAGGAAAGTCGCTTAAATAACTTTTTTTTGTTTTAATCGCGTTTGAGGTAAAAATAAAACAAGAGATTTCAAATTCGCAATAGGTCCATGCGTATATTGTTTATATTATTGTTTTAAATTGTAATTCATAAACAAATTGGGAAAATATTATTATTTTTATCGGCCTTTCATTCCTTCCGGATCTCCACAATTTAATACTGTCTTACCTTTAATACACCTACATGGTTTTAAAACTCATATTTTGTTTTACATTAGCTACACTGAGGAGGCCCTGAAGAAAGTAATTTTACAAAGGTTTCCATATGGAGCAACACTTTACTCCACTATGATTCATAAGCTTACTCAGAGTGGAGTAAAACCCTTTTCATGATCTGAATGCAGTTATACAAGTCCTCAAAACAAAGATTTAAAAGTCCACAGTATGATTCACAGAAGAGATAAACTTTTTCATGTCCTGATTGTAACTATTCGTGTTCTCAAAAGGGATACATAAGAAGTCAGTTGCTGACTCAGTGTGGAGAAAAACCTTTTTCACGTTCCAACTGCAACTATTCATGTACTATGAAGAGAAATCTAATAATCACACGTTTACCGACTGTGGAAAAAAACCTATTTCATGTCTTGACTGCAACTATTCTTATTCTCGAAAAAAATAACTAAAACGGCACTTGCTAACTCACAGTGATGAAAAACCTTTTTCTTGTCCCGACTGTAACTATTCATGCGCTACAAAACGGTATCTAAAAATTCACACCTTCCTACCTTGTTTTTCCAACTGGTGTTTCAGCACTAATAAACACGCTAACACAAAAATAACTTCTTCAGTAATTCACGTCAGTCCATAGATAACAATTCACTTCACGAGTCTACGTTTATCACAATATACGAACGAAATTAGAATGACACAAGGAATATTTCAGGGAAGTCCCCGACTGAGCTAGGAAAAAAAACATTTTTCGGGAATCTCCGACCAACCAAGCCATATAGCAAAATAACAGTCAGTGTTAACGTGTAAAATATTTTTAAGGCAATTTTGCACTTTCGTTAGTTTTTTCTCCACGTTCGAGTGTCACCCCCTCCTCGAGTGGTACCCGGGGCGGTCCGCCCCCCCCGCCCCCCCTCGCTACGCTACTGATAAAGGGAGCGGGCAGGCAATCGGGCGGTGTGGATTTAATGTGTATGCAAATTAACATATGGCGCTGGTTATTAAGGTTGGGTAATGGCGTTTTCAGTAGATGGCGTTGTGTTTCGTTAGCCACAGCAACGTGTGGTCGGGTCTACTATAATTTATAATACAGTTCCCAAAAAACACAAACTAAAGATAGCTTGCATTGGTGCGTATGAAATGTAACTGAAAAACAGCATTTTGGTACCAAAACAAGCGAATGGTTTCTTAAAAAAAAAATATACCTAAGTATATAAATACCTCACCAAGAGTTACAGCTGCTCCCGTCTGGAGGCAGTGAGACTATGGCCTCCCCAATTGGGGTATGTTGTGAAGTTGAAGGTAGTGGGGAGGAGAAGGAGATGGGGGAGAGGGAGGTGGGAAGTACCTGGCTATTCAGATCTGGTCACAAAACAAAGTTAAAGCCGGATACGTTTTTAGATTTTCACGGCCAAAAGTATTTTCGTTATTTGTTTTTAAAAATTACACATCTACCGGATCTGCTGGATCTGCCCTGTTGAAACGTTTACTAAAGAAGGAGGTAGCGCAGCACGACATAACACCCCAAAACAAATAACGAAAAAAAGCCATTTCAAGCAACGTTTTAATTCTGAATAATGATCTTACACCATGGCGATACTGAGAGTATCGTCTACTCTGGAAATTTTCACTGCTATTCGAAAAGTTTTACAGTAGCAAACCACTTGGGGTGTTGGTTTTCCAATAAATGGATCCCAGGGCGGCAGCACCCATACCCGCCTCGCAAGTTTATAAAATTTAATGTTTAATTATTAATTCTATCATTAAAATAAAATGACTTTACTTTCGATTTCAGTGGAATTTTTCTTGAAAAGTCGAATCACAAGATATTATGTCAAAAATATTGTATACAAGCTATGCATTTGTGTGAGTACCTAGGAGTACGGTCGGCTTACCTCTTGATACCTACACATTATTACCGATATTGCTTTGACAAGAGAGGTAAATCGTGGATTTAATAACAGAAAAGTAACAGTTATATTGAAAAATGATTAAATTGTCTTCATAATAGGGGAGTACTTATACCATCGGACAAAGTATGGTATCGGACAAGAGTATGTGTCGTTTCCATTACTGGCATATTGTACGGCGATGCAATCAGTTCATGATAAAAATATTATTTTCAAGCGTCCATTTTTTTCTTCAGATATTTCGAGCACTTATTTCAAGATCACAAAGTGTCATGGAAAGTTAAACCAATGCTTTTTACCGTTTTCTTAATAATTAAAAAAAATCTAAAAAGTTTGGTTTATGTTTGTTTCTGATACTGTACACTGATGTCCTATTTCAGACAATTCTTTTAAAGACTTTTTCTTGTATTTCTCTTCTTTGTAATTCTTTTAAAAATTATGGTATTTTATATTTTAAAATCTTTGTTTTAAAAATTAGCAACCGTCTTAATATAAAACAAATAAAAGTACTAGCTGATTTGTCCGATACTACCCGTGGTTGTCCGACAATACAAGAAAATTAAGTTATTTTGAAATCAAATTTTTGGGAAACAGAAGACGATAAGTGATTTTTTAAATAAACATACCGCAGAGATCTGTCCCATTTATGATTAATTCATAAATCGTTTATATTGAACAAAATACAAACTATAAACACTATAGGTGCTTTTAATATTTCCATGTTTACGGAATACGACGGTACGAAAAGGCAATACACGTACGTTCCTTATGACAATAATGCTGCAGCTCTTTCTTATACATATGGTGAGACAAAATATGAGACACATAATGCACGTATTTCTGTTTCCTCAAAAGGAAAAAAGTAATTCTTCGGAGGAAGCTGACTTACGTATTGTGTGTCTGATCCTTTGTCTTATCAGTATTTAATGTATAAGAAAGAACTGCAGCATTATTTTGATAAGGAACGGATGCTTATTGTCGCAGTTCCTTTAACGTGGGAATTTTAAAACTAGTGACCGAATGAAGTTTCGGTTTCGGCAAGTTTCGGCAAAAAAATCGAGTTTCGGCATCAGTTTTGGTTTCGGCAGATTTTCTGCCGAATCTTCGGTCGTACCAAAACTCTGCAAAAGATCTCAATAAATGGTAAATTTAGTCTGTGATTGTAAACGCTATTAAATTAAAATACCCAATTAATGAGGTCCTTCCTTTATAATGCACATACGTGTTGATTATTAACTTCTTATATTAATGAGTTTTTTGTTTTTTCTTTAAATTCTATATTCTCAAATGTGGAAACTTCACTGGTTCATGCAAATTTGTCAAATGTAATTATTTAATAAAATATGTACAACTGTTTGTTTCCCAAATAAAGTAAAATAAAAAATAAAAATAAATAAATTATTGACAAATTTTTGTTCCAAGCAGTAGTGTTAACATGTTTGTTAATTTTTAGTAATATGAAAAAATAATTGTTTTTTTAACATACTTCAATTACTGCTTTTTTTATTTCATTTAACACATGTTAATTAACTGTATAAGTGTAAAAAATAAGCCAAACTTCAGTAAACAATAGATTTTTAACATGTCTAAAACAGTTTCGGTTTCGGCCGAAACTGAGACAGCTACCGAAGATTCGGTTTCGGTAGAAAGTTCTGTTTCGGTCGGACAAAACCACCTTATGGGTTCGATAATATCCGTACTCCCCCTATCTAAGAACAATCTTACTTTATTCAAAAGCATTGTCACGATTCTAGTAAAAACTGAATTGTCCGGTTTTCATTGGAAGTAAAAAAAACTCCCGGCATGTTTTTAGTGTCAAAAAAGTGTCGCCAATGGCCGCCATTGTTGCTACGTCACTTGGTTTTGTCCATAAAAAGATGGCGGGACCTTTTTTACAAGATTCACCAGAAAATTGACGGATTAGGTTGCGGTGTTTTAAATTCTATCACATTTGACGACCGTCTAATAGAAGATCACCGCCATTCTGAACTAACTAAGGGGGCATACATTAATTACGTGATCTCAAAAGGGGGGGGGGGGGGGGGGGGTGGTCCAGCAAAATCTCACGTCTGCTTGAAAAGAATTACGGAGTGGCCCAAGTTTATCTCATCAACCAAGGGGGGGTCTAGTTTGGAAGAAAAACTGCTCACGTAATTAATGTATGCCCCCTAACTAACTAACCATCACGCCGTTTCTCCGCAAGAAACAACTCGATATTTAAACAATTCCTTTTACTAGTCTGTTGATCCAAATTTATCGTAATCAGTTTAAAATCATAAAAATATTAAAATGAAGTAATTTTTATTTTATTTTTAACTTAATTAGTAAAACCTCAAATCTTAACATCTATATCGGCGGCCAATCGTAAAACCAGGCGGATCATGATGCGCCTAGCCACATCGTAATCTGCCGCCATTTCACAATCTGCCGGGGCACATTACGAAAAGGCAGATTTACAACCAGGCAAAATTCGATCAAAGATGAACGTCCGACGTTCCGCTTTGCTATTCGCTTAGGCACATTCAAATAAGAGTTGTAAAATGCACCAATAGAGGCGGTGCCTGCGCTTTATTTACGTTCATGTGACAATAATAATATGCCTAACTTATATCCGGTACATTGTGAAATGGCGGCAGATTACGATGTGGCTAGGCGCATCATGATTCGCCTGATTTTACGATCGGCCGCCGACATATACATATCTCTTGTCTGTCTGTCTGTCTGTTCGCGATAGACTCAAAAACGACTGAACCAATAGATAAGAGTGATTGGCAATATAATATGGAGCGCGGGAGGGAGGTTGGCGGGATGGGAGCGGGAGAGGGGAGAGGGAAGGCGGGAAGGTGGAGGGGGGATGCATGAAGGGAAGGGGACATGGGAGGGGAAGTGGCATTGCAATGCATTGCAATGTATAAAATGTGATGTAATTTGAGACACCCCTATCTAAATCTGAAATATCGGTTAACAACAAAAGCATAATAACACTTTATTTTGTAACTAGATTTATGTAAGTCAGCAATATTCTTTTACTTTCACAAAATAAAATATAAATGGCGTGGATTTCTTTTGCATATTGCAAGTTGTTTTCTTTGGCCCGGCACACTGGCGTCCAAATTCTTACTAAAGCGTCGATGACACGACACGTGGCGAGTTTACAAGCTACTATCTGGGAAATTCGCTATCTGTTAGTAAACTCGCCCAGTGTCATCGTGTTACTTGCTAACTAGCAGCGACTAGCAGATTGTTGACAATCTACGAAAAAAAGTTGAAAGGTCGTCAACTTTACTCGCCTACACGCTTGCTCCGCTTGCTCGTGATTGGTTTATTTATGTTTCCAACATGGCTTCCGATTAACAACTGATTTCGACTGTCAAACATCTGAAGAATTGGTTCACGCAGGCGTCGTTATCCTTGTTACTGGCGCTAGCAGCGGCCTCAGTTTCCTACGCTTCTGAGCGAGTGGACAGTTTTGTGTGTCATCATGACAATCTCACTCGCCGATTTACCCGCTTTTAAACTATTAGTAGCTTGTAAACTCGCCGTGTATCATCGAGCCTTTAGCCCCTAATGAATTATATTATTCAATCAAAGATCTAAGCAAATACATCTATCTATCCATTTCCATATTATATTATACGAGCTGAAGTCCGATGCCCGGGCTTTACATAGAGTTTACAAAATTAAATGTAGATAGTGACCTTCCTCTTGTTTTGAAGTTCACACGTGCAAAATTTCATCAACCTCTGCATAAAACTGTAGATTTGCATACAAATCAAATCCACACCGCCCGCTTGTCAGCCCGCTGTTATCGCAGATATCAAAATTCACCTACGTGGTGCCATGGAGACTGGATTTTCGAACAGTTTAAGGTGCCGCAACGTATTTGAAGTAAATTTTAATAAAACACGACTCGTTTAAAATAGAGCAATAATCTTGCGGGGGTTGTCTTAAACAGCATTTAAAGAAACACTGTGAGTTTATAACTTGTAAAATAACTGAAACAAACGTGTTTATAATAATTTTCGGAGCATACTTTGCGATTTTTTTCTATCGAGGGAATTTTATATAATTTGCGTTTCGGCTCGGGGAATGTCTAGATATTATCTTCAATAATAACATATATTTTTTTAAGAGCTTTAAAACTTAACGTGTTTAAGGGAGATATGAAAGAAATCGGTAGAAATTCGGGTAGCGGCGGCTTAAGACTTGGTGCATGCAAATCGGACGTATAATTTTTTTAAATATGTCTTCCTCAATATGTTTTGCTGAAGGATAATTCAACATACTCGTATAAACTGTTTCAAACTGTTTCACATAAAATGCTGTATCTCCGTCAATTTTACGAATTTCTTTAGAAAATTTGGTGAGAGTTTAAGTCGAAGTCAACATTTGAAATAAAGCCATCAATTTCACCAGAATTAAGGGAGAAGTGAGCTTACTTCTGGTTCTGGCACATGGACACGCTAACGACACGCTTCTACCGGCTTGTCTGTTCAGTGGTGACAGTGTAAGAGATTCCTATCACTTTCTGACCCAAGAAACGGATTCTCATCAATAAATTTGAATGCATTGAGCAGCTGTGACAAATGACAAATTCACTGTCAGTCCTGTGGCCTGTCAAATTGACATATTATGTACACATTATCGTAACTTGAATCAAATCAAAACAATTTAGTATGCACTATGTCAATCTTTAATCGAGTATGGTATTATAGCCTGGGGAGGAGCTAACGCTGCCGCCATTGATCCGATTTTTAAAGCTCAGAAATTATGTAATTACAAAGACTTTATTAAAACTACCGATCACAATTACTAATTATTAATATCAAAAAAACTAAATGTATGTACATAAGATCACCGAGCTTGAAAATGTGGAATTTACCTAAAATAACTGCACATAATTTTGAGTGTATACCTAGGAAAATTGATAATATTTGCCACTGTGAAAAAATTGATTTTACAAATGAATATACTTATCTTGGCATAATCGTAGACAATAACTTTAAATGGGATAAACAAGTGATCAAAATTTGTAATCAACTCCGATGTTTGGCGAGTAATTTTTATAAATTAAAATTGGTGTTGCCTCGATGCACTCTCAAACTTATATATCATTCTATGGTTGAATCCATACTTAGATATGGAATTCGAACTTGGGGACACTCGAGCATAATTAATATTAAATATAATGAATAAAAAATCACTTTGTTTAAACCACTATTTTTAATACAATATCAACATGTTGATATTGTATTAAAAATAGTGGTTTAAACAAAGTGATTTTTTATTCATTATATGAAAAATGATACCACAAAGTTATTTTGCAAAGTTTGAAGAAATATTAAATATATTCAAAATTTACAAACTGCCATAATTAAAAAAAATTGTTAAACCTAACATTTACAAACAAAGAAACAACTTAAAATTACTGTATTGGTCTGAGGGCCTACTTCCAATTAAAGGGTTTCTCTGGTACATTATAATTATGGATAATTCGGGAGAAAGCACGTATAAAAAGTTATTGGTGCATTGCCACCCAACAAGATTTACCGAAAACAAACGCCTAAAAATACCACGAATATCAAATAAGTATGGTAGCAGAACGCTCGAATATATGGTACCTTTGATTTATAACAAATTGAAGCAAAACATTAATTTAAAAAATAATGAGGAACCCTGCCCTAAACTGACTAAAAAGTGGTTAATAAATGAACAACTCATTTATTTATCCTAAATCTTATATTAGGTATTAATATTGTAACCTAATGTGTGTTATGTAATAATATTAATGGTAGAACCTACAGACAAGCTGATCTGTCACAGCTTTGTGGGACTACCCATAGCTTATATTGTATTAGATGTAATTATATTCAATTTAATAAATAATAAAAAATAAAAATGAATAAAAAACAAGCAGTTCGGAAGAAATCTTCAGGAGAATCTGTGTTACATTAGGCAACTTTATGCCAAAAACACGGCATACCTCTTCAAACACAGAACTACCTTTGAAAATGTCCAAACTGCTCGAGGTTACTACAAAACAGATCCATCATCAAAGATATTATCAAAAGCAACATATAAGTACATATGTATTTTAATCCTGGTTGTGAAAAAGAATCCCGGGATTCAAAGCCTTAGTCCAGCGATCGGCAATTGACGGCCCGCGGGCCAGATGAGGTCGCCGATGTGCTCCCTACGGAGGCGTCTACTAATATCTACAGGAATTCCAAAAACTGAGAAAATAGAACTAATATCTATGAGAACCAAAGTGTTGACGAATATCTACAGCACTGGCAGAGGTTGGATTTGCAATTATGTATAGCATATTGGAATAACGTAATATTGCGTATGCAGTTTAAGAAACTTAATTTATGTAAGTATGTGTGTAAAAATCCCTAATATCAGACTATTGGACACATTTAGCTGATTAGTCCAACCTACGCTCTATAGATATTAGTCAACACTGGGACCGTCATAGATATTCGTCCGACCTTAGCTCTATAGATATTAGTCAACACTCTGAAGTTCGTGGATATTAGTTCAACATATGAGCTGTAGATATTCGTCCGACATACAGGCTGTAGATATTAGTATCTGGAGTCCTCCCTTCTCGTCCTGAAGGCTAGAAGGGAGAATCTCTGATCGCACGATTATTCCTTCCCACCATACTTGGCGCACCATCGGTCACAATCATATAATATATTTTTGTAAGTCTACATATAGTTCTTGTGAGGAAAACATAAATGTAAGTTTTTAAGAACGAGCAATTCCCGAGTCGGATTCAATAACTGATAGGTGGTTATATTTCAAATATGTAATGACCACCTAAAAAATATTTCGCCTGCAACGCTTTTCTCACGTTCGCTATCATACTATAAACATTTAAACAAACAATCTCAGAATATTGAAAATTCACCACTTCCATCATTAGACATGCGGAGTCCTGAAATGATGGAGAACTAACTAATAGAGGATCGAACCAGCAACAAATGGGAACCAATAACTACAACCAAAAGGTCGTCTAATATTTCAAAACCTGTAATTTTCACTCAATTCTTTTTCGCCTGCGGCGCTTTTTTCGTTATTCTGTCTTTCTTTTTTCATGCAGAAGGTGGGGGGCGTCAAATAAAAATATACTAAAGATAAGGTTGGGATCTTTGCACTCTATTACGCTGCTAGCTGCTGGGCACAACACGAAGCACGATGACGACGGGCGATCAGACGGGCAGTCACAAGCGCACTTTTTAAGCAGACTCGCACGCGCACGAGTGACGTCGACAGTCACGTGGCATCCCAAAAAATTACATATTCATTTAGGCCGCCACCAAAACTAATTGCGAATGCTACTCTAGTCAGATAGTTATGTAACTGAATCTGACATCTAATACCCTTAAATGACGTAAGTTACCTTGGCGTTGACGACAGTACAAGTGCCGTTCAGTTCAACGAAAATAATCAATTAATATTATTATATTTCGGTTCAACGTTTGTTATCTGTAACCAATTCTTATTTATTTGCTTATTAATGCATAGTTCATGTGGGAACTGATAAGCAATCGCACAAATGGGTCACCAAGAACCGTTCTAATAGGAGAACTATTTTAGCATAATATTTAGGAGAACAGAAAACAATATTAGAGGTCTGTTTCCGATCTCTATTTTATAGCGGTGGCAATAAAATAAAATCCACACTTTTAGTCTTTATTGGAGTAGGTAAAACAAATTTGCAATAATCGTAAAGCAGTACAAAACTATGTCAATAACTTTATGAGTATTTTAACAATAAATAACCCAAAGGAAACCACTTGTTCCTTAACCGCTCATTAAACCTTTTAATAAAAGGATTACCAGTATCTTTTCTCCCTAGGTTAGCTGACGTATGTATGTGAGACCTGCCATTGATTTTCCTGAAGTTGCGCGGAATCGCCCGGAAGGCAAACTTAAAAACTTGAGGTCTTAGATGGCCTTATATCAGTCAGACCATCTGTAAACCCTAACCAGTATGAGACAAGCTGTGCGAGAAAGGGAAAGTTTTCTAGATTGAACATTTTTCAATATACCTATGCTCTAAATATTTAGATTTGCCATAATTTCAAATAAATAGTCGCACTCAATCGATGTCAGTCGTCTCTATTTAAAATATTTTCATAATTTCGAAGAATTAATGTGCTTGCGTTAAAACATCTCACAAATCACCAGTGACAACGAGTATCAACAACAATCGCCGCCGTATGCAAACTGATGGCACTGACTTGATCACGCGACTGAAGTCGTGAGTTCCTTCCACAAGGGACATATTTGACTTATTATACTATATCCAGTGATTCCTGGAGTGAAAAATTTGAATGAAATTTTGAAATTTTTCATTTATTTATATTTGTTGTCTAAATAAAAACATTAAAAAATCAGTAGGTATTGGAGAGCTAGGGGCGGGTGAAAGTTTGGGCGGTTACTCGGCTGAGCGAACAGTGACGAAATGTGGAAGAATTAAAAAAAAAAAATTAAAAAAAGACATCAAAAGAGTCACTGGAGATCAAAATTTTCTTTGAATGTTTTATTCCAAATAATTTCAGGAATCACTGATTAAAAAATAAGTCTAGTACATTCCTTAACACCCTGTATATTTTTACATTGATGCTTCACTGGTTACAATGTCACATTAAAAAAATAAGATATTTATATAAATTTTAGCTCACCATATTCCTGGTTCCAAGATCATATCCACCGTTTCAGGAAGTCCAAAATGAAAACCTGAAGAAAAAAAAAGAAATAGTTATTATTATTAATATAAGTGGATTATATTTATATTTTAGAATCCCCACTATTTACATTGAACGTTACCCTGTGTATCTAGCAGGGTCGATCGATAAAGGTTTTATCGATAAAGTCGGTAACTTATCCTCGTTCCCGCGACCGCCAACGAAAAAACAAGCCTTAGATGGGGAAGTTTATTTTATTACCATCGTTTGGGATCCATCTAATGCTGCAAAGTTAGATTGCGGACTTTCTCAAGGGAAGAACAAATTCAAACCGTATTTGATGGCTCTTCTTCCTCTCCACACTAAATTAATGCGGGGGTGCCACAAGGACCTGTGCTGATACCAATACTATTTTTGTTGCACGTCAATTATCTCGTTGAGTACCTATGCACCAATTAATTAAGACGACGGCCCCGTTCACGAGGGTGATCTTTTTGACAAGCTCCTTTCTACTTTTACTTATAATGTCCAAACAACTCGACGGAAGTTGGCATTGGCTTTAGGTTTCGTAATAAATAGGCACCTACAAAGCCGTAGTTTTTTGTGCGTGTTTTTAAACCGCAATGTTGTTGCAACTTTGTTTTGTTTACCGGCGTGGTCGTGAGTCGTGAGCTGTGGCAATATTTCACTTATAATAAGCACAATATAGTGAAATTAGATATTGAAAGAAATGTGAAAAAACCATGAATGTTAACAAAGCAGTTTCCTGTGTCAAATAAATAAAAAAAATAGGAAAAATTCAGCTTTCTTATACGTTTTTAGATTGAGGTCTTTTTGTATTGCATTGTGGGAAGCATATCGATCATCCAGACATCTCCAAAGAATCAAAATTTGTGCTAAGTATGCAGTTATATGTAAAAAGTGTATCCTATATCTGGCACAATACTCAGATTACTCTTAAACATCACCTAATCAATTTATAATGTAGGAAAATTTGACGTCATTTTAACATTTTTTTATGTTTTCTGGTTCGCTAGTACTATATTTCAAAATGGTCATACTAGTGTTCTAATGTACCATACCGTTATACCTTCCGGTGTTATTTTATAGCATATTTAATACGTATGTAAAACACAGTCACGTGTAAAAATTATTTGATTTATGGCGAGCATTGGAATATTGCTTTCCTCATTATCTCAAAACTTAGTATTTGGAGATATCTGACTAATCAACTGGACAATCGACATTTTAACCCAATGATGTTCCTATGTATACCTAATCCAATATTTAGAGCTGATGGTCTGAATACCTAACAAACTCCGTGGTCAGGGGTTAGGCTTTCGAATAGCAATCCGAAGGTCGCTGGTTCAAATACCCGGCGCGTGAGCAAATAAATGTATTTACTTTATTTGAAATATTTTACAATTTAATCATTTAAAATAATATATCTAAAGAGTATTTGCAGCACGTTCCAGAGTGGAAGATACCTACTCTCAATATCGTCCTTGTGTAAGATCACCGTTCATCATTTAAACGTTCGTACAAAAATGTTCACAATAAACAAAAATTTTAACAAAACAAAAAAACGACTTCAAAAAATGCACTAAAAAGTAAAAAAATTATTTCGTACTCTTCTACAACTTCATAATCATCTTACCTTTTCTACTCATCAACAAGTAGGTACGATTGTTATTTTTGGAGTCGGTGTCATTCAAGGAAGGTTTGTAACTACATACATAGTTTAGGTGAGATGTGCTTGTGTCGCACAAGCGACTTGACGAGGCGAGAGGCGAGAGCGGGGCCGCGGCGGGAGGGGGGCTGTCAAGTGAACACGTTGGGCCGGGTACCTTAATTTGCTGACACCGACTTCAAAAATAACAATCGTACCTACATGTTGATGAGTAGAAAAAGTAAGATGATTACGAAGTTGTAGAAGATTACGAAATAATTTTTTTACTTTTTAGTGCATTTTTTGAAGTCGTGTTTTTGTTTTGTTAAAATTTTTGTTTTTTAGTGAATCTTAAGTACCTACACCAACTAATTTGTCTGAATATGGCTAGACCTACTAAAAGTGCTGCTCATATGAGCCAGACACAATTTGATCATAACGACGCTAGGGTCAAATTAAGAGATTCGGCCGAGTTTCGTTAATTTGCTCCTAAGAATTGAAGAATTCAGTTACTTTGTCATGGATCCGATAATCAGAACCTAACCAAACTCTCATCAAACTACCCTTGAAGTACATCCTTTCCAATAAAAAAAGAATAATCGAAATCGGTTGACGTGATATTGAGTTATTCGTCCATTTGTCGCGCACATACTTAATGCAAATTTAAGACTTATATGGTTTTCTCATGGATTCCATTATCGGAACTGGACCAAATTAAAATGGGACCACACGGAAAGCATCAACTTTCAAATAAAAAAAAGAATCATCAATATCGGTTCACCCAGTCGAAAGTTCTGAGGTAACAAACATAAAAAAAAATAATAAAAAATGCAGTCGAATTGAGAACCTCCTCCTTTTTGAAGTCGTTTAAAAATAGAAATTAAAAAAAAAAAACTTTTTAGCCACAACAACATAGATAAATTGGTATTTTCGATGTTCGTCATCTAGCTCACTTGAAAGTCAAGGGCCCGTCACTGTAATGTTGTATTGTAAAGATGTAAAGTGTAATAAAGTTGACATACCATCAGAAATCATCCTTTGCAGAACATTGGCCATGTCCTTGGCTTCCTTCATGTAGAAATCATTCCCTTCGTATCCTGGAATTCCTAAATCTGTCAAAATATTTAGTTAAGGAAAAAATACGAAACATCTTCAGAGGGAATAACCAGAGATAACCGGAAATATGTCATTTTTAAATCAAATTTTAGACGTATTGACTCTTTTCCACAACAAGATTTTAAATTGATTTCGAAAGACTGTTTTTTATCTAGTAAAGCCATGTTTTAAATTTTGAGAAAAAAATGTTTATTTTTAGTATATTAAGGTTTTACCATGATCGTTGAAAATTTGTTAATTTAAAAAAATTCGTATTATTCAACACACATTTCAAATCATATAATCATGCAGTAAAATAAATCAATAAATTATCCGGGAAACGCATGTTTCAGAATTTCAATTTTAGTTATAAAATTATTGAAAAAAATCCGCGCACGTGTTTTGCGACGAAAATACTTCAGTTTGTCTATTTATTTACGGTCTTACAAACTAATATTATTTAAGATTTTTTTTACCTTCTTATTTTGTTAAGACAAATTAAAGATTATAAATAGGTAGGTACTTATGATCAAAAAATGATTACAAAAAATATATTATTTTGGTAGTTTTATCATCACGCCTTTCAGCATTGTTGGGTGTACCTATGTAGGTAAAATCGATATTGAGTTATAATTTAAAAAGCTGGTACGGAGAATAATTAATCTTTCCCATTGGAACCGCCCTGTACGATCTTAAGAACATCTTTCGACGAATATGGATTCTCGGCCGCTGACTGATTAAAGGCACAATTTAAAGGAATATCAGAAATTTGTCAGTAGAATGTTAAAAAATTAGTTCAACTTTCCGAACGACAAAAGCAACAGTTGCCCAAAACTTGTTGCTTTACTTATGTTCTATTAAAAATATAAATACTAGCGAGTTCTCAATGCGTGTCCTTTCCATTTCGTCCACGTTCCCCTTCCGCCTCCTTTTACCCTCCCGCTTTTCCGCTTCCACCCGTCCCGCGAAACTCCCCATTTACTACTTTCCCCGCTTTCCCCCTTCCCTCAACCCCCCTATGCGAATCTCCCACCCCTCCCGGATTACCTTCTTTCTCCAGCCTACCGTCCCTTCGGCTATACTGATACATGAAATACACTCGTTTTTCAAACAACTAGGGCGCCACCTAAGTATTCCATTTTTTTTACAAATTTCATAACGACAGAGCTCAACCAGTGTACATAGAAACCTTCGCAAACCGTACCGTACTAATAAAAATGATTGGGGAAACCGTAATAACTTATAACAAAAAAGATTGGGGATACCGTAATAATAAAAGAGATTGGGGATACCATAGTAATAAAAAAGATTGGGAATACCGTAATAATAAAAAAAAGATTGGGGATACCGTAGTAATAAAAAAGATTGGGGATACCGTAATAATAAAAAAGATTGTGGATACCGTAGTAATTAAAAAAGATTAGAGATACCGTAATAATAAAAAAAGATTGGGGATACCGTAGTAATTAAAAAAGATTAGAGATACTGTAATAATAAAAAAAGATTGGGGATACCGTAGTAATTAAAAAAGATTAGAGATACCGTAATAATAAAAAAAGATTGGGGATACCGTAGTAATAAAAAAGATTTGGGATGCCGTAATAATAAAAAAGATTGGGGATACCGTATTAATAAAAAAGATTGGGGATACCGTAATAATAAAAAAGATTGAGGATACCGTAGTAATACAAAGGATTGATTGGGGATATGGTAGTAATAAAAAGATATGGGGATACCGTAGTAATAAAAAAGATTGGAGATACCGTAATAATAAAAAAGATTGGGGATATCGTAGTAATAAAAAAAGATTGGGGATACCGTAATAAAAAATAAAAAATGGGGATACCGTCGTAATAAAAAAAGATTGGGTTTACCGTAGTAATAAATAGATTGGAGATACCGTGTTTCAATGGTTTTATTCCACGTTTTCCTTGTGGTCTATCCAGACTAACGTCGACCTTCATCCAACCGTTTCCATTGTATTCGTCACATTCTAGTCTAGTGTGACGAATACTGTAACTAGAAAATTAATCATTTTTTATATTGGAACTGAAGAGAAAGAATTTCTTGAATGTGTCAATAATTTACAAGAAACACTTTGAATGTGTCAAGAATTTATATGTGCGATAAAGTACCTACCTAAAATGTAATTTTTTTTCCATAAAATTATTTTAATTCTATGTTTGCGTAAAATCCCGTGATTTTTCATGGGTCTCCGCTAGTATTACATTATTTGGGTTCCATGACAGTTGATCCGCCGACAGTTTACAATTTGAGAGGCGGGAATGGGTACCACCGCCTGGGGACCTTTATTGGATAACCAACACCTCTGCCATAGGTCACTCCAAGTGGTTCGCTACGTTTGGTGATTTAGCAGGGGTGCCCGGGTTCATGGGGCATGTTCATGGTTCATGGTTCATCATGTTTGTTTAGGTCTTGAAGGCCGATGACCAGGACACACTGAACGCCAGATTCCTACCCACCACTTAAACCCTTTTCCTTCCCAGAACTCTCCTCTCCTTAATTTCCTTAATAAACCCTCTAACAGCATCCCCAAAGATGAAATAGGCCCTGAGGGAAATTATTTTCCTCAGGGCCTCCTGTGTGGAGCTCATGTAAAAAAAAAAGTTGGCTCCCCGACGTACTTATATACAATGTGCAGTCGGCTTAGGGAAAATACAGTGTACCTAATTACCTTCGACCGATGCTAATTACACAAAATACAACTAAGTGACCCCGAAGATGCAGAGAGGATGTACAGCCGAATAACAAAAGTATAAAACTATATTCATTCAAATGCATCAATGAAAAATTTGCTTGTTTGAACACTGTGATACCAGAGCATAAGTAGATACTACAAAAAAAATCGACACCGTGTATAAATCGTTTGATATTCATACCAACTTATTATTAATGGTATTTTTGAAGTCGATTTTATGTTTGAAATTAGTAAATAACGCAAAAAAAAAATTATTTTAAAGTAAATATCTAGTGACCGACCGAATGTTTGGTTTCGGTTTTGGCAAAAAGATATAGTTTCGGCATCAGTTTCGGTTTCGGCAGAAAATCTGCCGAACCTTCGGCCGCACCGAAACTCTGCGTTCGTGAATTATCGCGAGTCGTTCGGCTGACTTCGGGTGAGTTCGTGGCTCGTGTTTCACGTTTGTGTTATAGCAGTAATATCAAAAAAATAAATAATAGTTTTTTCTCATACTTCAATTATTGTTTTTATTTTATTTTATTTATTTAATTTAAAACGTGTTAACTGTCTGTAAACGAGTAAAATATAAACAAAATTTCATTAAATTATAGATTTTTGACATGTCTAAAAAAGTCCTGTTTCGGTCGGACAGTATAAGATATCATTTCGGGGGGCCAACTGTAGGCAGATCAACTGTCGGCGGACCAACTGTCGGCGGATCAACCGTCAACGGAACAACTGTCGAGCCACCTATTATCTGGTATCGTTGAACTGTTCACTCAACATACGTCACAAAATCTAGCTGCGTTTGTTCCACAACACGAATTGGTTATACTTTTAAATGCGACTTATTAAACTAAAATGGTACTTAATTCCTTGCGTAATTAAAATCCATAATTACATTCTCAATTTCAAGTCGGATACACTGTTTTCGTAAACAGCAATTATGACTTACGTCAATAATTAGGTGCTTTGCAACACGACGGAGACAGAATTACCAGAAGTATTTATAATGAAATATTATAATGACCATTTTAATGATTTTTATTGACGACAAAATGCTCACCCTTCGAAATTACTGTTTTAGATTCGCCTTTACTACAAATTTATTTATACTATCGATAAAAAAAAATATGTTTTAGATAAATTAAAGCTTTTCCTATCGTTTTGCTTGAGTAAAATTAAAATAAAATTGTTAGCAATTCAAAAAAAATATAAGCTGAAACTACTAAACAAATACAATTTTTCTATTACAAAAATATGAACGCATTCAACGCATATAAAAAAATAACTTTTGAAAATAGCGTTGGATGGCTAAAATTAATTGTTATAGTTTACTTTTTTCTTTTATATAAAATTATTCATAAAATAAATAAAAACAACTTTTTCGCATTCATGAACCGCTTCCCGATTACATTTACCAATCAATTTTTGGCAATGTCAATACACTATTCCTTTTACTAATAAACTTGTTTTAAATTTTAAACAACTGATACACAACCATTTATGTGAGGTAAATGGTTATCGATCAGTAGTGAAAATTGACAAAAAATAGTAAGGCCATATAAAAATAGTGTTTTGACTTGAGGCGTTTTCTAAATTTCTCTATAAACGCGGTCGTGTACCACGTTTATACATTATTAAAAGTAAATTGAGAAATTTAAGATCCCCCACTAAAACATAACTCATTAAAATATTAGGTAGGTACGAAATAAAATTCGAAAAGCAGTGAAAAAATTGCATTCATCAGCCAAAAACAAACATTAAATTAAAAAAAAATGAACCTCAGCGCGCTCTCTTGTTGAAATGAGTAACTAATCTATCACAATAATTTTCAGCAATACAGTTTTCTTCGGAAGAAAGTAGTTGCTCTAAATCTCAACAGATGGCGACGTCGTCCTATTGAATTCTAAGCCGAAAGAATGTTTTCAGGATGTGGTCATTTATTTAAAATAATGAAAGTTAAAATGAAAATGGAGTCGGTATGCTAATTTCTAATGCGTAAATAATTATTTATACGTTAGCGACTAATCGATTTCTTGATACGCATATTATAAGAGTTTACATCAGCGAGTTTATGGCGAAATCCTAATAGTGTAGGTAGTAGAAATTTGTTTGTCATAGATAGGTAGCAAATTTCTCGAATAGTTATATCCGGTAAAAGGAAATTTTTTCAGCATTTTCCGCATGAATTAACTTTCTGAATGCAATTATTTTCTGCTTGCAACGTATTTTTAATCTAGAGTTGGCCCGGTCGCTTCAACCATGGTATAAAAAAAGAAAATACAGTCACACAGAAAAAATGTTGAAAAAAAAAACAAGGAGGTCGTCGCGATCGTTTATGTTTATGGCAACAAAAACACCAAGGCGGTTCAAAGGAATAATAAAATGTGTAATTTAAAAAAAACACTATGCTCCAAATGCACATTTTAAACATTTATAAGTACCTAATCAGAAAATAGCGGTACTTTCCGATATGAAAATTCTACATAATTTTATAAGGCCTTATTTTTGAACGCTTTGCATAACAGTTCAATGCAGGATCCATATTATACCGATGTCACTGAAGGCAATGACGTTACATACTATAGATGAGTGGTAGAAATCTCAAAGTGGGAAGACAATGGCAAGACAATTGTACCGGTCTCGATATCTAGTACTTTAGTACTTAACTGCTACGCGTCGAGTAAGGTTGCGTCTTACCAGTAAGTAAATTGCATTTTAAAAAGTGTCAAAATGCCCTCCTGTGTGATGAGAAAATGTTTTAATTACACTGCAAATAATAGTAAAGGCGAATGAATAACATTTCATTTGGAAGTACACGCAAATTACTTAATATTATCGATTATTATAAATATTACAATTAATTTTCATGTTTCCCGCTCGCGGTTTTACACGTCATTACGAGACAGAGAACGTTGCATTAAAAAGTAACAAGCATAACAAAGACAACCTGCTAACAGTAGGTCGGTTCACACAGCGTCCCGCACTAGTTTTCTTCTTTTGGGAAAGATGGGGTAAAACGTACAAAGGGTAAATCGTTAATTAACTTAATTATGTTTGAATTGTCATAACGCTCGAACCGAGCTTCCTTGCTGACAATGACAAGACACTATAATTTAATACACGTAAACACGCTAGTTGTAGTTAAGCTCTGTTGATAAATATAATTTTTTGTCATTTCATATGAAAATAATTAATACCTAATAAAATCCCAAAAATTTAAAAAAAAATCAAATTGCTATTCAAAACTTTACGTTTTACTTTTTTGGTGGTCATTTTTAGATTTGAATATAAAGCATGGTATTTTGTCTTTCTAACACCGTTTAGAACATATTTCTCACTCTGTTAGTAAGGGAGTTACAGTGATTTATATGAGACCTGTGTGAGCTGGGACAAAAATGGTCTCGTGCTATTCAACGGGTTAAGCCTGTACAGATCTTTTTGTAATTTAAAGCAGTCAATAAGGCGTTAATAGGAAGAAATATTTTGATGTCATCAGCGAAGAGTAGAACATTTGCATAATGGAAGCATTTTATAATGTCGTTGATGAAAATTGTAAATAGATTTGTATACTCATTTGAACCTATGACCTGTACTGTATAATAAAATATGTTTTTAACAATACTACTATAATAGTACCAATATTGTATTACTAATTATAACTCATATAAATATAATAAAAAAAATATTTGCCCGTGTGTCTTGTTTTACCCGCCTTTAACCACCCCTGTGCGTAGTGTAACCGAGTGAGAGTATCTTGTTATCTCAGTCACACCCGTGATGTGAAAGCAGTATTCAGCGAAGAAATTAATACGCCGCCCGCTAATGTATCCGTGCCATTCATACATACACATTATTTGATTGTCTATCTTTATCACACAGGAATAAACTTTTGAATTAAAGAAATTATTGAAAATCGCTGAAAACAAAAGAGTGTTCCTTACTTTCCACATTATATTGTGAGTATGTGAGACTATAACGAGTCTATTTATTTTATATAACGTCATTGACTGAAGGCCGATGCTGTTTCATGCTGACAGACAGCCGCTTCTTCCCGAATATGGTTTTTTCGTGGGTTTCCTTATTTCCAAAGGCAAACGCGGAAGAATTCCCAAACGAATGGACTCGAATGTCTCCCTCCCACTCCCAACATAACACAAACTGAAAACAGACACGTATGAACATATAGGCAAGGGCGGATCCAGGATTTTTTTCTGGGAGGGGCACAAAGGGCGGACAGGCAAAAAATCAACAATTACTGTTAGGAGTTTTTTTCTGGGGGAGGAGGGGGGGGGGGGGGGGGGGGCACAAGGGGCGGACGGGCAAAAAAATCAACAATTACTGTTAGAATTTTTTTCTGGGGGGGGGGGCACAAGGGGCGGATGGGCAAAAAATATCAACAATTACTGTTACAAGTTCAAGTGTGTGTAGGAAGGTTTATGAAAGTGTCAAAACAATCGAAAAATTAAATGTTTAAAAAAGACAGTTTTAGCTTCTAAGTATACACTGTGATGGAATCTCCACAGTACACAAAAATACCCCCCCCCCCCCCCCGTAAATCCGCTACTGCATATAGGTATATGACCGTCGGCTGCTGGTATGATTATGAAGATTGATGTTGATGCTATTTTAGTAGGGTTTTTAGATAACAATTTTTCCCTACCGATGAAATATACCTAAGCCCTCTAAGTCTGTAATAGCCAGGTAATATTTCGAATAGGTACCCACATGACGTAAAATTGTGAGTTGCAATCTGTTGCAATGGTGCCGTTCTATTTGTATAAATAACAGTAGATTTAAATTCAGCGATTTAAATGATTCAACTACTTCCTGGTATAGGTAGATATAAGAATCTAGAAAATTATTTTGGGATAGGTAGGTACCTACCTACTTTTGATACGCCGTATTATCAATTAAACCGTTTACAAAATAAAAATAAAGAAACGTGAGCATTTTTAACAAAATTATTAATATTTACCTAACAACAATTTTCTTGTTCAATGTTAAACTGTCGAATTCGGGAGCCTATCATAACCTCACAAATGAATCTTTTATAATTTGTTCGAAAATCGGCAGTGTTATAATAATAAATAATATGCTTCTATTCGATGTTGCCCCATAGTAATGATAAAATTAATATAATTTAACTCCCCCCCCCCCCCCTCCTGGCATCCCTCCCTTCCCTTTCTTCCCACTCTGCCGCTAATCTACATAAAATACACCATTTTTCAAACAACTCGCGAGCCACCTAATAAATGTAATTTTTTTATTCACATATAACGACAGAGCTCATCATTGTATATCGAAACCTTAGCGGGTGTGGGCATAAAAATCACCAAAGTTTCATCGCAATTGGATGAATGGTTTAGGAAATATTAATTTTTATTTCAAAGATAACCTTTTCTTGGAAAGTTGAACCCTATTTTGCACAACAAATCGATATAATATATTACCTAATTACTAGATGACCCGGCCGCGCGTTGCTGTGGCTAACGAAAAACAACGCCATCACAAAACCTTGACAAATTATATACCTAAACCTTCCGCATGAATTACTCTATACCTATTGGTGAAAACCGCATGAAAATCCGTTCACTAATTTTTAAGTTTTTCGCGAACAGTCTGTCTGTTTTTTTTTTTAACATTAATTCCACACAGGAGGCCTAGAGGAAAATAATTTCCCACAGGGCCTATGTCATCTGGGATGCTGTGTGGAGGGTGTTTTTAAGGAGACGAAGGAATGAACATTGGTCTTGAAGAGACCCATGTTGTAGGAAAGAGGAAACACAAAGGTCGGCAAATCATTCCACAGCCGAGCTGTTGAACACAAGAACGAGTCGAAGAAGCGACCAGTTCTCATGTGACAAATGCCAACCGTGTACAAATGTTGGGCACGCGTTTGGCGTGTTTCCCGACTATGCACCGGTGCCGAAGGGATCAATGACGCTAGTTCCTCGGAGCATCTTCCATTGTAATACCGGTAGAACAAGGATAGCATTCCCACCCGACGTCTATGCTCTAAGAATCTCTCTCAAACCGTCTGTTAGGATGGGAGAATCTATCAAACGGACCGCCCGTAACTGCACAGAGTCGAGAGTATTTTTCAGGTATTTTGGAGCTCCAGACCAGAGGTGGCTGCCAAATTCAACCGTGGGGCACACTTGTGATTTGTACAGGGTTAGCAGTTGTGTACTATTAAAGTATCTGCGGGCCCTGTACAGTGCACCCAGTTTTCGAGAGGCTAACTTTAATCTGGCTTCGATGGAGCCCATTATATATACAAGTCCTAAGTCCTCGGCCGACTTTAATTTATAATATTATGTAGAGATCCAGAATCTAGACTACATGGAATTGACAATATGACACAGTTATAACTAGTCAGTAGGTACCTACAGTGGACCAAAACTATTTCTATTCTTCACTATTCAATATGACGACAATACGAGTAGTAATATTTCAAATTATTCATTCGACCCATTGTCCTCCATTGTACCCCACATTGTATAGCTAATCGAGTGAACAAAGCCCAAAGGAAGTTCTGACCTATTGACTTTTGCCCCAACATTTATTTTAAAGCAATATTATTTTCGTTGAATAAAAAAACGATGAACAGCTTAAAAAAGGAACGAAATGTATTGACGCAGGGTAAATACAAACAGTTGAACCGATTTATTCAATTGTTGAAAATCTTTGGTTATATTTTACGATCTTATCGTAATTTTTTACTGTATTTAGATGGCATTCATGACAGTGAGAGCCATTTTGAATTTTTGACGTTTGAACCATACCACCATACCCGTTAAACGTTTTGAACAAAGTATGATCAGCATAACGGTCATGTTGTTGTTATGTTTGACAGCTGATTGTAATTCGATCAAAAGCTGAAACAGGCCGAGAATCGGCGTTTTGGAACCATCCAAGGGCGGATTCAGGGGTTCCCCCAGACGGTATTTTTTTGTACTGTGGAGATTCCATCACAATTCCATCACATGTCTTTATTAAACATTTAATTTTTCCATTGTTTGACACTTTCATAAACCTTCCCATACATACTTGAACTTGTAGAAATAAACTTGAAATATGATACAACAAGTTTATTCCTAACAGTAATTGTTGATTTTTTTGCCCGTCCGCCCCTTGTGCCCCCCCAAGAAAAAAATCCTGGATCCGCCCTTGGAACCATCTGAAGGTAAACGTTATATTTATTGCTTGACATAAGTACTTACTTATAACTTTTATGACCTTTTTAATTTTAAGATTTATTGATGAGAATCAAAAAATTTACATTACCCCCCCACACCCCCTCACGACTGTATAGACAAGGGCCTATCTCATATTTGGGGATGCTGTATAGTGGGTCTTTTTATGAAAGGAAGAAGAAGAAGTTCTAAGAATTTAAAAAAAGGACGAGGTGTGGGTAGGAATCTGTGGGTCAGTGCGTCCATCCCTCCTACTGCGGTGCAAGGCGATGGGACGAGAAAGTCCTGCTGGAGAGGTAAGAAGATCTCCCTCAATGCCATGCAGTCGGCGGGACCGCCGCCAAGACCCAGACAAAACTCACCTCATGAACCCAGTATAAGTCACCAAACGTAGTGAACCACTAGGGGTGACCTATGGCAGAGGTATTGGTGATCTAATAAATGCTTCCCGTGTTGGCGGTTTCTATACTCGAATCGCAAATTGAAAATTAAAATTAATAAAATGCAATGTTGCCAAATCCGAAACAACTTAATTTCATATCTTACGTTTTGATAAGGTTTATTTTGTGATTAATCGGATGACAATAAATTACCTATTATCTGCATGTTATTCTAGTTACAGCTTAATAATTAATTAGTTAATTATCTAATTCTTTATCTACAACTTAATCGAGAAAATTAAGTAATTTTTTGTTGGTGTTTTTTTTTTCATAAATGTACGGTTTGATTTTACGATCGGTCAGATCTTGAAAGGTGATTGATTGCTTACCTACACCCTACACGTGATTTCGAAAAACTAACCCATGTCCTTGTCCCGCCCCTTTGCAGAATTTTGATGCGTCGTGATGAAATTTTGCACACTTGACGTTTAAAATAGGAGGTAAATTACTGTCAACATCTATCTGATTTAGAAAACCGACGTTGATTTTTTAATATTTTGAGGCATTCTTAGAATCACCTTTAGATACTATGGAAAGACCATCATTGAGAAACGAAATGTTATTGCAAAACGGCAATGGTCACTAGATCTGATCAGCCAGGATCTATTTAACAATCTTCCTACCCGCATTTCTACCGAATTATTACATACTTTCGGTAAACGCTTTAAGTTTTATAGCTCTTAAAAAAATATATGTTATTCTTGAAGATAATATCTATAAGTAGGTACATTTCCCACGTCGAAACGACAATTACATGAAATTCCCTCGATAGAAAAAAATCTCAAAGTATGCTCCGAAAATTATTTTAAACATGTTTTTTTACTTATTTTACAAGTTATATACCTAAATGAAAAAAAATCACAGTGTTTCTTTAAATGCTATTTTAGACAATCCATACGAGATTTTTGATCTATTTTAAAAGAGTCGTTGTTTATTAAACATTTTCACAATTTTCCCTTAAATATTATCGTTTTTAATATTAGTGCTCTCCCTCTAACATTCGTATTTACATATCTCTCCTTCTTATTATTTTTGAGCGGGTACCATTGGGCCTTAAATAATATAAACTCCCAACAAACTAATTTAATTTGGGAGGCGGGTATGGGTACCGCCGCCCCGGGAACCATTTATTGAATAACCAACACCACTGCCACAGGTCACCCCAAGTGGTTCGCTACGTTTGGTGACTTGCAGGGGTGCGCGGCTTCACGGAGTGAGGTTTGTCCGGGTCCTAACGGCGGATGCGTCTGCCCATCAGCTGCACCCTCTTCCGGATCGGGAAAGAATGGTTGAGGGAGTCCCTTCGACTTCTACACTCTCGGAACATTGCACCGCAGTGGGAGGGATGGATTCATATTCATTCCGTCACTCCTGGACACACTGACCCTCAGATTCCTACCCACCCCTAATACCCCTTTCCTTCCCAGAACTTACTCTCCTTCCTTTTCTAAAAAGACCCTTCACACAGCATCCCCAAAGATGACATAAGCCCTGACCGGAATTATTTTCCCCAGGGCCTCCTTTGTGGAGTAAATGTAAAAAAAAAAATCGAGTGCAGTTTACAGGCGGTAGAAGCGAAACTTTACCAAAACAATCTCAAGTTTACAATTTGGGAGGCGGGAATGGGTACCGCCGCTTCGGGAACCTTTATTGGATAACCAACACCTCTGCCATAGGTCACCCCAAGTGGTTCGCTACGTTTGGTGATTAAGTAGGGGTGTCCGGGTTCATGGGGTGAGGTTTGTCTAGGTCTGTTTGTCTAGGCGGATGAGCAGGTCACACTGAACCCCATAGGATAGGATAGGTAGGACTATCCTAAACCCCTTTCCTTCCTAGAACTCTCCTCTCCTTCCTTTTCTTAAAAAAACCCTCCACACACCATCCCCAAAGATGGCATAGGGCCTGAGTGAAATTATTTTCCTCACCCTCCTGTGTGGAGCTCATGTAAAAAAAAAACTTGAAAAGTGAGGTCATAATCAAAGCGACCAATGAGCGCAGATATTGCATAATTTCCGTTTCATATCACAACCAATGGGAGCCTTTAAAAGTGACATCATTATAAGCGCAGTTGATGCGTCGCAGGTGAAGTAAACGTCATTTCCGTTTCATCCGAAATCCAAATCACAGCGGTGCTGTAGAAGTTTCACTTCAAAAAACTTGGTAATCTGCGGCAACGAAAATTTCACTAGAAGCGATGAAACGTTGATCTTAGGTACTTCTGACATTAAAAGACACGCCCCCAACGCACTTTAATCAGTGCATAACTTCAGTGGTTGCACCGAATCACAATCATTTATCATAAATTACGAGCTATAAATAATCTAATTTACTGAGTGGCCACTTCAAAACAAATAGACTCTGTATTCAAGGCCGAATGTTCATAATCTGATTTCAGACTGAAATGCCTGTCGAATTGTGCGCCCGTCTGAAACCAAATAATTCTCAAGTTCGTAAAAAGAAATCAATTTATTTCACAATCGCCGCACGATTTTACATTATTATTTCTGGATCGCGGTTTATGTTTGATGGTCATTGCCATCAATGCAATCGATGGATCAAGTCTAGTAGAATTGAGATCTCTGAGACGAATGTGTGTTATGTTAAAACCACGTGTGATTCATGCGAAGATTAATAATTATAAATCGCCATTTTCGATTCATCTTTACTAAGTATCGGTTAACATTATAAATACAAAAAAATACGCTTTAGATAAATTAAAGCTTTTCCTAGCGTTTTGCTTGAGTAGAATCAAAATAAAATTGTTAATTACTTTAGAAAAAATATAAGCGTAAACTACTAAAAATATATTTTATTGCATCAGAAATGTATGAATGCATATAAAAAGCAAATTTAAAAAAATATGCTTTTATGGCTAAAATTATCTTTGACAGTTTGCGTTGATTAACTTTTTTCTTTCTTATTCACAAAATAAATAAAAATCATTTTGTAATAATTTTGGCTGATTTGTAAAGCGCCGTTTTCGTGAAAAATCACCCCAAGGGCGCTGAAATCGTGACCTGTAGACTTCGTTTGCCAAGCGATTTTTATGCTTATTAGGTAATGCGTGGCGATGTGAGACAGACTAAGAATACATACATGTTTGACTTATGGCTTACTCTTAAGAAATGTACGCGAAAATAGGGGTGCTTCAAAAGCTATCCCATTTGACGAACAACAAATCGGCGAATCGAATTTTGACATTTGCACGATACTTGGTAACTAAATGTCGATTCTTTACTTGTTTAGCTTTTGATCAGAATGTGATCAGCTGACAAGCGTTAACAACATGACCTAGATGCTTGACAGTTCAAAATTTGATGTGAAGCTTAAACGGGCCGAGAATCTGTGTTAAACGGGGATCCTTAAAAATGGCGCTGATCGACGAGTATAAATAACACTGATGGACTTTTTAACTTTTTGAAATAATGGCATCAGAGCTCCGGGCCAAAAAGACCCCTGTTCCTTTCATCATGAATTTATTATAATGGTTGTTGAAAAAATGGTATTCCTCGGGCATTGACAAAATAATATCACGACATCAAATCATATTCCCGTTTGACATTCAATTTCAAATAGATTCAATGTTTTTGGATGTATTTCAAAATAAAATACTAGTTTTGGAAGTAGATGAAAGACTCTTTCAGATTTTACAAATGGACACATTATAATTCAATTATTTAAAGTTTTTAAAGTCGCTTATCGATGATTTTTATCGTGTAAACTCTAGTTACCACTTTGCACAAAACTAAAAAAAATATTTAATTAGACAAAGATGCTGTAAAAGTTATTGTGACTTAATTTTTTTCCGTTTTATACTATAAAGCAAAATATTATAAAATTTGCAAGCCCTGACAAATATTTTTCAAATCCTAAAAATTGTTTCATAGAATTATTTCAAATTTTTTTTGGGAAAAAAAATTGTATGCAAAATGAAAGCGTGGTGTTCTCTCTTTCTAACATAGTTTAAATCATATATCTCACTATAATACAAAGTGAGATAGCATGCACTTTATGCGTTCGCTTCGAGAAATATCTCCGAAAAAGATTAATATGAGATCATGCATTATATAAAGGATACAGTCGATGATGGCCTTGAGCGCCAGGTCCTCTGTTGGCACGGGGTCCTGGTAGGCTGTGCGGAAGGACTTGTGCAGGTCGTGGAAGCGCGCATAGTAGGCAGGCAGCGGCAAGGCTCGCGCACATGCTTGGGGGTGGAGGCACTGTCTGCAAACACAAAAAAATCTCGAATTATTGTACAGAATTTAAAATGAACCAAGACCATTTTAAGATTCTGTTGGTTTTTACATTGGCTCCATGCGAAAAACAATTTCGCTCGGAGCCATTGCCATCTTTGGGGATGCTTTGTGGAAGGTCTTTTAGGGAAAATAAGGAGAGGAAATTCTGGGAAGGAAAAAGGTTTTAAGGGGTGGGTGTGAATATGAATCTGGGAAGTGATGAAAGTTTGAATCCATTTCTCCCAATGGGATGCAGGGCGATGGGTTGAGAGTTCAGTTGGATAGGTCAAAAGGACTCCCTCGACCAGTTTCTCTCGATTCGGCCCGCCATGCAAGTAGGTGGGTACACGAATTCGCCGCCAGTACACATCTGCTAAGCCACCAAACGTAGCGAAATACTATCACCAATGGCGTGATTTGTTGAAAGAATGACAGATGACAGGATACTAGGAGTGTTTGTATGTCCCAGTGGAAGCGAACTGTAGCCAGATTTGGATCGAGGCAGAAGTGGATAGACTGTGTGGAAGACTATCGGAACAGGACGAAGACTTAGGAAAAGGACTGAGGACAAGGACTGCGGATAAGGACTGAAGTCTGCTTGGAGGCGAATGGTGAAAGACCGCAGCCAGTGGAGAGCATTCCCATCCCGGGATAAAGTATTGATGATGGCAAAAAAGAGTTAATGTCATCTTATTTCAGGTTTTTCCACTGCCCATCACAATCTCTACACTTAAGTGGCACTACACTGGGTATGTAGCAAGACTAACAGATGAACTTTCCATTTAAAATGTAATCGAATGGCATCTTTGATTGGGAAGAGAAACAAAGGTTCGCATTTGGAATTTATGGGGATGGAAAAGAGCCAAATAGAACAACAGACTTTGGAATTGTAAAGACATCTGGTAGTACAGAACACAAAATGTCTTGGGAAGTGCCATGTTTTACAGGTATATATCATCTCCTTGAGAGATAGGAAGACTAACTAGTGGATAACAACCACATTACAACCACAACCTGCAACTTAAGTAGAACTATGCCGGTACGATACGACTTTCAGATGACAATTGGACAACGGTTGGTATCATCATTGATTGGGAAAGAGAAACAGTGATCGCCCAAAGTTGGCTTGACAATCAAAATGGAAATGCAGATATCAGAAGGGTGAGATCCGCTAAGATTTACAAAATTTTGAGGGAGGATTAAATACAAAGTCGGACGCCAGAAGGCTGGTGAAGATGAAAATACCAGGACTTCAGAAATCTTAACGAGAAGAAGACGTTTTGGGTCCACTCGTGCCATCTTCAGGACATATAAGTGCTAAATCAAAAAAAGTATAACAATGATTGAAAATTGTATAGCTTACCTAAACGGAAGTTGGCCGTTGGTGACTAGATGAAATTGTGGTGAATCGGGATCGATTTGAAGTGTTCTTACGTATCTATCAAACTGAAAATCAAAAGAAACAAACATACTATTAGTATAACAACAATTATGTACCTCTCGAGTGCACAAAAGAGAATTACCAAAATTTTAGCAGGATACATCGAATTCTGCAATTACTGAGCATTAATGTACACGCCCCTTACATGGGGGTATTGGTAAAGCCGAATTTACGCAAGTAGTTACGTACAAGTTGTTTCATGACATTAGTTGCACTACTAGTTTCATGTGTAAACATAATATGTAACATTACACGTGAAACTGTGCGTGCATTATAGTTCGACCCAGAGTGACGTGCGTCCGCACGGCAACTCAAGTTTAATAAAAAATGGATGTACTAACATTAATAGAAAACATTAAAAGTGAACTAAAAAACATATCGACCGTAAAAGACACAAAAATTAGAAATAACCTTGAACAAACGATTCAACTACTAGAAGAAGCATGGAAACGGGAAAAAAACAATTTCCAAGAACAAATTATTGAACTTCAAAAAAAAGTAATCATCAAGCTCGAAAAGAACAATGAACAAAAATCCTATGCAATGGTTCTAAAAGAAAGGACGATTCCAATCGAAGAACCCAAATTTGCTGTCTTAATCACCGCTGAAGGCAAAGAAACATCTGAAGACATAAAGAGTATTATCACAAAAACAATAAAAGCGCCTAACCTAGGAATTGGAATAAGCGGAATAAAAAAAGCAACAAATAATAAAATAATTATGACCTGCTCAAATAAAGAAGATGCTGAAAAATTGAAGGCAGAAATAAATAAAAATAAAAATGGAATATCAGCAACGGAATTAAAAAAGAAGAGACCATGCATGATTATTAAAGGTGTCGGTGGGGAGTATAACGAAGATAATTTCCTAAACGATCTTATTCTACAAAACAGTGAACTTAACGATATAACAAATGAATCCATTAAAGTAACGAAAATATTGAAAAATAGAAAAAGTGATCAACTCCGTAATATAATAATCGAAACAACAGGCCCAATCCGGAAAATGCTACTACATAAACAAAGAATCAATATAGGCTTTGTCCGGGCGCACATAGAGGATTGCGACCCTTTGATGCAGTGCTATCATTGCGTTGGTTTCGGACACACATCCCTTAAATGTTTAAATAAAATGAACAAGCCCAGATGCATACATTGCTCAAAAAATCACAAATTTAGCGAATGCGATAAAAGCAAAGATAGTGTCAAATGCTACAACTGTGACAATAACAACAAATTATTCGGAACAAAAAACAATACTCAACATAGTGCAAATAGTGAAATATGTACTTACCGGAAAAGAATGTCTATCATAGCACAGCAAAGGATCGATTATGAATAAGTAATGGATGATTTTCTAACTGAGGAAATTGATAAATTAACAGATGTTTCACAATACACTTGCGAAGACTCAAAACAATGTAACGATCTATTAAAAAAGTTCCAAATGCATTCACTGTTCTGCACCAAAACATCAGAAGTTTGCAAAAAAATTTCGAAGGATTTGTATTAACATTAAATCTCCTTGAAAATTTACCGGACCTCATTGTTTTAACAGAAGCACATTTAAATACAAAAAATGCTGCCGCACTGTACGACATCCCTGACTACACATATTATTCGTCCACAACGCATATTAATAAGAACTGTGGTATTGCTGTTTTCATATTAAATAAACACAATAACGTCACAATCACTGAAATCAACATGAAGCTAGCAAACTGTCTAAAACTGAACCTTAAAGTGAATGAAGTTATATACAACATCATAGCTATCTACCGCACACACGGATCGAATCCTAACAGTTTCATTATAGAACTGGAAGAGTTATTACTACAACTAAAAGGTACTTGTAACATTGTCACGGGCGATATTAATCTGAACATTTTGGGAGAGGTAAGGAGTAAAACGAAGGATGATTATATAAATGTAATGACATCGCTAAACTATAAATCATTTATAAATAATCCAACACGGAATGTCAGCGGACAAATTCCTACCTGCATCGATCACATATGGTGCAACTCAAATAACAATGAAAAAAACATGTCAATATTATGGAAAACCAGCACAACCGATCACTACACCTGTATATTTATTACCAACATTGATAAAAGAAGTAACAACTCTAATACAACTGACAAAAAAAATATGAAAAAAAACATCTAAATATGGAAATTTTAAGAACAAATCTTAAAACGGAAACCTGGGCATCAATATTTGAATCGGAAAATCCAAATACCTGTGCTGAGAATTTCGAAACAGTTTTCCAAAACCACATAAACCTATCCACACAAATAATTGTTACCAAACCAAAATCTAAGCACAGATTAATAAAGCCATGGATAACCCATGGACTAGTGATTTCAATCAGAAATAAAGAAAAATACTACCACCAGTCAAAAAAATTCCCTAATGATGAAAAAATAAACACCTTCTACAAGAAATACCGTAACAAACTTGCGCTTTTAATAAGACTGACAAAAGAAAAATATTTTCGTAATAAAATAAAAAATGCTGGTCAAGACAGCAAAGAGTTTTGGAAAATCATCAATACAATAACCAATAAAAGCACAAAAAAAAAATTACCAAAAGAAATTACTCATCACGGAATCAACACTGACACCGAAAAAAATGCAAAACTGTGCGGTAACATTTATAATGAATATTTTACTAATGTCGGCCCTAATCTTGCGCGTAATATTATCCTAGACAACAAACAAACACAACAACCTGAGCACAACTCAACTATTGAAGAAGGCTTCCACACATTTGCTTCGGTAACTGATAAAGAAGTCGAAAACGCTGTAATAAGTCTACGGGGATCAGCAAGCCCTGGCTATGACAATATAACCGTAAAAACATTAAAAGCCGTTCATGAGATAATCAGTAAACCGATTGCTCATATAATAAATGTAAGTCTAAAGAAGGGTATATTCCCGAACAACTATAAGAAGACTATTGTCACCCCTGTTTTCAAATCTGGAGATGAAAAAAATATTTCCAACTATCGTCCCATAGCACTCACATCAAACATTGCAAAAATCTACGAAAAAATTGTTAAAAAACAACTCAACAATTACATAAAAGAAAAAAAGATAATGAGCCCAAACCAATTTGGGTTTAGGGACAATCTCAGCACTCAAGATGCAATTGCTAAATTAACTTCAACAATAATACAAAATTTAGATAATGGAGAAAAGTGTCTTGGTATATTCATCGACCTACGCAAGGCATTTGATAGCATATCACACTCCAAACTCAATGAGAAACTCATGCAAATTGGATTGGACGGAACAGTACTGTCATGGTTCCAAAGTTATCTAAAAGAGAGATTTCAATACGTCAAAATAAATGATACCCTAAGTGAACCCAAAACCTCATCATTTGGTATACCGCAAGGAACTGTCATCGGTCCAATACTTTTTATTATATATGTTAATCAAATGTTCACTCTTCCCATAGTTGGAGATATCATATCTTATGCAGACGACACAGTAGTTATCACTAAAGGGAAATCATGGGAGGAAACGATGAGTAAAGCAAATACAAATATAAACATACTCAAAACATGGTTTGACCTAAATTGTCTCTCACTAAATACAGAGAAAACTTATTTTATTCCATTCTCTTTGAAAGAAAAAAATGTCGAGAACAATATAACTATTAAAATCCATTCATCACAGTGTGAAAATAAAAAGGAATGCAACGATGACAATTGCCTACAAATAACATGCAAAAATAGTATTAAGTATCTGGGTTTCATTGTAGACAAACACTTAAAATGGAACGAACAAGTCGAAAATACGGTAACCAGAGTAAGAAAACTTATTTACATATTCATTAGATTGAGAAACATTCTATCATCTAGTATGATTAAAACTGTTTATTTCTCTCTTGCCCAATCTATTCTAGAATATGGTATAATCGGGTGGGGGGGAACTTTCAAAACTAACCTCCAACCTGTGGAAAGGGTACAGAGGTTGATTCTAAAAGTTATCACACGTAAACCATCTTTATTTCCAACAATACAACTATTTAATTCTTTTAGGGTACTCAGTTTAAATAAAATTTTCAAAAAGAACACTCTGTTACAAACACACAAAGATCATTTTAATTCTAAAACAACAATCACAAAAATAAGTAACCGTTCAAGATCACGTGGTAATCTAGAAATCCCTAAATTTAATACGAGTGCTTTTCAACAACATTATACTTATAAAGGTATAAAATTTTTTAACGCCCTCCCATATAAAATCAAATCCGAAGAAAATTATAAAGTCTTTAAATCACTAATTAAACAACTGCTTGATCAACCAAACACTAATTATAAGTTTTAATTTCAAAGAAAGAATTTCTACGTATATTTTTTGATTACAATGTACTAATTAGTAAAAATTGATCAAGTCTTAATTATAATTTTATGTACTTTATTTCAAAATTAATCACTTAACTCCATCATTAATTAACAAAAAATAAATTATAAATTAATGTAGTCTTATTGATTGCACATATCCTCTTAAAATATTTCATCAACTTTTGAACTGAAATGTAAGCGATTATTGTCGTAAAATAACATTATGTACCTACTCCTGCAATATTATCAGTTAATCCCATTGTCAGAATCAACTATATGTACTTACCATCTCAACACCTACCTATTAAGAGAAATACAATAATATTATTTTTATTTTTACTACATCTATTGTATATTATTACTTTTAAAATATCTATACTACATGTATATCTAATTTAGCAACTGCCACGTTAGTATATTTCTTTATTTAATATTTTGTTTTTATTCATAAGTTTTATTTGTTTCTTAATTTAAAAAAAAAAATATATATAAGTATATCTTATTTTTTTTTTATCTTTTTTCTGTAATGACACGACTCCCCAATTTAAACACGAGAAATTTTTTCTCTTTTAAATTGGGTAGATTCATTAACAAGAAACTATTTTATTTGTAATTATTTATAAGAACCATGTATTTTCCTTATGTAAATCTGTTATATGTATGTATATTTCAAATAAAAAAAAAAAATAAAAAAAATGATGAATACATATTATGGTTATTAATTCTAGTTTAATTAAATCATTTGCTTACATTTATTGTATAATTTTGTAAACCATTTTTACGTGAAAAAAGTTTCATATTGTATTTAAAGGGACTTGTACCGTCAATAAATAAATAAAATAATGACAAAAAATCTATTTAATTACAGATATTTTTGAAAGTCTATCAATAATAAATTCACAATTTTCACATTTTTGTATTTGTTGGCTCAGTTTACGGTTTGAATTTTGCACTCTGTACTTAAGATTCTTCAAAGAACGTTTTGCATGTTGGCTCAATGTGCACCAACTAAACAGACAAACAGACAGCTTGCGACCAAAGGGAGACCGTTAGAGCATGTTAACTGTGAAATGTTGGACAGGGGTCAATGTAGTCTCTGAGATACAATATTTTCTTTAATGCTTTGAAATATCCATGAAATTCATAATATGACCCAAACCAAAGAAACTGATGAAAATACGCTACGAGATTCACTGCCGAAAGTGTAACCGTAATTGATTTTGTGGTATTTTGCAGAATTGAACTTCCTTCTTTAGCTAACATTTCAGATAGCCTTGCAGGATCCATCATCAGGCAATTAGACCCCCAAAATGATATTTACTATAAAATTATCATTTTTACCAATTATTTACCAATTTCAATCCTAAAATCGACTTCAAAAATACCCTTAATAATAAATTGGTATGAGTATACATAAAACGAATTTATATAGAGTGTCGATATTTTGTACTTATGCGCTGGTATACACAGTATATATAGACAAGTAGATTTTTTCTTGATGCAATTGAATGAAAATATGTTTTATCCTTTGTTATTCGGTGGTATACGTCCTCTCTGCACATTCCTTCAGGGTCACTTAGTTATATTTTGTGTAATTAGGCATACCGAATTTTCCCTAAACCGACTGCGTATTTTATATAAGTATGCCGAGGGGGCAATTGTCGGTGGATCAATTGCATAGAAAACATCATCAGTCGGCTAATGGTTGTGTCACACAACGCTATACTCTCAAAGCGTTTTTGGTTCTAAATGACCATATCGCTCGCCATATACGACCCCATGCAGACATAATACAGATGTCACAAGACAAAGATAATATCGTGGGGTAATAACTGCAAATAGGTAACTCCGAAATTAGCATTTTTGAGTTACACACTAAAAGCGTAACTATATTTCCTCATCTACCTATGAATCAGTGGCGTAGCGTGGGTTTCGGCCGCCCGGGGCGGAGGAAAGTTTTGCCCCCCCCCCCCAACTTCGACAGGTACTTTTTCCGCAAATTTTAAAGCGCTGATCGGGGGGGGGGTAGATATCCTATTTTTTATGCCGATTTTTATAATCCTATGTGCCGAGTACTCTTCCAATAAAATCATGCTTCAACTCAACTGCAAAGCTTCACTCGGTACACGATGAATCGGCAACTTATTGATAACCCAAAACTGGTTTAAATTAAAATAAACATGCGGTTTATCAAAACTACACTCAGAAGATAAAAATGGTTTTTTCTTTGATTCTAGCTGCACATATATTCTGAACACAAAACTGGTTTTAATTACATCTGTATGTGGTGAATTAAAGCTACACTCAGAACATGAAAATGGTTTTTCTTTAATTCTGCCGGCAATTACATTCAATGTGAATTAAAACTACACTCAAAACATGAAAAGGCTTTTTCTTTGATTCTGCCGGCATTTACATTCTAAACACAAAACTGGTTTTAATTAAATCTGTTTGTGGTGAATTAAACCTACACTCAGAACATCGGGGCGGAGGAAAATTTCGCCGCCCCCTTATTTGGGACTTCAAGCGGTAGGGGGGAGGGGTGGGGTTGTGTATGGAAATCCTATTTTTTTATTACGACGTATTTATAAACGAGCCGGATTTTTTTAATAATCACATTTGACGAGAATTCTTTCAACGAAAATCATGTATATAAATTCTACTCCAAAGTTGATTGAGTGATACTGCGTTAGAGTCCCCAAACAATAGTTACACACGCAACAATCAATTTCTCAGAATTTTACAGCATTATGTAACTCAAATATAAAGCTTCACTCGATGCAGGATGAATCTGCAACTCGTTGTTTAATTTATCGTTGTATTCTGAACACAAAACCTGTTTGTATGCGGTGAATTAAAACAACACTCAGAACATGAAAATGGTTTTTCTTTTATTCTGGCAGCATATACATACATAGTCTGCAAATAGAATTTAATAACTGAACTTCAAATAAAATAATGTTTTCCTTTGAATTGTGTCAGCAGATGAATTCTCAAATGTAATTTTACATCCTGAAAACTGGTTTAACCCTTCGAATAATAAGAAAAAAATATCTATAAACTTTTGCCTGTCAATATTTGCGCACAAAATTTCCGGTTCTTCCCATGCAATGTTCCTTTTTATTAAAACAAAACTGTTCTAAAATCTAGATAAAGTAATTTTTTTCGACGTGCTTATTAGAAAATTATTAAAATTTTCATATTGGAAATGTGAATTGACTCAAAAATACACGCCTGCGAATATTAGAATTAAAGTACCTAAAATAGAATAAATTTAAAATACAGATTCCTTTTCTTAAAATATGTTATAAAACTGTATCTTAACTTTTTATTGCATTCACAAATTTATTTAAAATTAAATGTGTGGTAAATAATTTCACAATTTTATTTTAAAATTAAATATTATGGGATAATTTGCGTCTCCTGTGATTAGACGGGTCAAATTAAATCTGTATTTGCCGAAATAAAACTACAACCAGAAAATGAAAATGGTTTCTCTTTGATTCTGGCAGCACATACATAATCTACAACTAGAATTTTATAACTGCACTTCGAATAAAATAATGGTTTCTTTCGAAATGTATCAGCAGATGAATACACAACTGAAATTCAGTCGTTAATACATTCTGACCACAATTCTGATTTTAATTAAAAGTGAATCTGTTTGCGAGTTATCAGCTTTAATTAGTATTACTCTCATAATATGCGTACGGTTTTCCTTGAAATTGCGAAATTCGCAGCTTTAAAAAATATAGTTATTGATATTTTTGATGAATTAACAATAGAGTTGGATTCGTAAACGAAAGGATCGTAGAACATGTTCAAATAATGATTTGAAATGGTTTAAATTTTTCCAAGATTTATGTATTGTGAATTGTTATTATGTATTGTGAAAATTTGCCGCCCCCCTTAAAAGTGCCGCCCGGGGCGGGCCGCCCCCCCCCCCCCCCCGCCCCCCCCCCACGCTACGCCACTGCTATGAATGCCACAAATATAAAAGTTGTAACGCATTGGAATCATCAAGTTATTCGAATATGTTTTTTGTGTGTGTCCAATAAATGGCAGGTATTGTTTAATTCTATAATTAGGTAACTCTGTTAACCACAAGTGTTTTTCCATGTTTCAATTATTAGATTTAGCTAGTTGCAGCATTAAAATTTGTGGAATTGCTTATTATGTTGCTTTCGTTGAATTTTTGTTATGTAACAACTAAGTAAGCCATACCATTTTTGTAACAACTAAGTAAGCCATACCATTTTTGTAACAACTAAGTAAGCCATACCATTTTTGTAACAACTAAGTAAGCCATACCATTTTTGTAACAACTAAGTAAGCCATACCATTTTTGTAACAACTAAGTAAGCCATACCATTTTTGTAACAACTAAGTAAGCCATACCATTTTTGTAACAACTAAGTAAGCCATACCATTTTTGTAACAACTAAGTAAGCCATACCATTTTTGTAACAACTAAGTAAGCCATACCATTTTTGTAACAACTAAGTAAGCCATACCATTTTTGTAACAACTAAGTAAGCCATACCATTTTTGTAAATAAATAACTACATAAAAAAAACGATTAGCCATTTTCTTATTTTTAAGCCCCGACACGTCGCGGTGTTATAAGTTTGACTTTCTGTGTGTCTGTCTGTGGAATAAACGAAAGGAAAGCTCCTAAACGAAAGGACCGATTTTTATGCGGTATTTTTGTTGTTTGACAGCTGACTTGATCGGGATGGTTCTTAGCTACAATTCATGAAAATCTGTTCAGGTCATCTGTTTCAAGGTCTTCAGCTCTTTTTTGTGTCGGGGGTTGCTCAAAATTTTACTTATCAAAATATAAGTAGGTATTATGGTTGCCAACTCACAAATCTACGAATTATCATTTTTATCCCAATAATTTTATGTAACTACAATACATTTAAAAAACATAGGTATAAATTATAAAAATGCGTATAAGTAATCGGAACCCACTAAAGGCACTGCCTGTGTGTGGGTAATAAGTAAATTTGATTATACTTTTCAGCATAAATATATACAACAACCGATTTATCACACTGGTTACCATCTTATAATTCAATTTCCCAACAAAACTGATTTCAGAGCTACCTAGTTGTAGTGATTACTTCACGAGTGGGCGTAACCCACATGATGTGCCGTAATCGGCTACCCGAGCGATATTTGAAAATGATTTTACCATAATAATAGACAGGAGAGGGGGTCAGTTGCCAAGAAGACATGTCCCGTAAAAATCCGGGGGGGGGGGGGGAAGAATTATATATCTGTGTGTATCTGGATAGGTTAATCGCGTTGAGAGTATAGCGTCGCGTCGTGTGACACAACCATATAATATGAGGAGCGCGAAGCGCAACACATAACATTTTCCGCAAGTAGGTATAGCGAGCTTATAGCGTGGTCTGACACAGGCATAATACCTAAAAACTATCAGTTAAAAACCCAATCCGCAGTTTTTTGATGCTGGGCCCTGCGGGCGGCTTTTGGATCGGCTTCGCCCAGTTTAAGTGTGGGTGACCATTTTATAAATTCGATAGGAACTGGTTCCAAAAATAGCCGGTTCCTCGGATTCACTAGGATCCAGTGACAGCTAGTCACCGGTACAAATACCCGAGAGACAATGACGTCATATATATAAATATATATTTATTTTTTTACATGAGCTCCATACAGGAGGCCCTGAGAAAAATAATTTCCTTCAGGGCCTATGTCATCTTTGGGGATGCTGTGTGAAGGGATTTTTTTTAGGAAAGGAAGGAGAGGAGAGTTCTGGGAAGGAAAAAGGTTTAAGGGGTGTGTAGGAATCTGGGGTTCAGTGTGTCCTGGTCATCCGCCTCCAAAAGCTAGACAAACCTCACCCCATGAACCCGGGCACCCCTGCTAAATCACCAAACGTAGCGAACCACTTGGGGTGACCAATGGCAGAGGTGTTGGTTATCCAATAAAGGTTCCCGGGGCGCGGTACCCATTCCCGCCTCCCAAATTGAAATATATAGACGTGTGGTATTATTATTCACAACCGCCAGTTACAATAAAAATTTCAATAATAATCATACTATCGTCAATCTCTCCATATTCTCCATATTTTTTCATCTCTACATACTCCGGAGAGATCCATGAAATTACAAATCCAATAGTACTTACGCCTGCCAGGCGATGCTCCTCGCTGTAGATTAATTCCGGATTCTTAAATTCCAACCGTGCAGTCGCTAGGCCATTGATACTGTTTGATAATGATGATTGATAATGCCTGTGTCAGACCACACTATAATGCGCGCTATACTTTCGTGGCATGGCCTACGAGTATTGAGTATTTCAGCGTATTGTATAGAATGTTTTTGCGTTCAGTGTCAGCTCATTTATTCACCATGTTTTGCAGTTAGGTTACCCGTGTTGTTCATAGATTTGGTTAGGTTGATATTGTTCCTGTAAGTTAGGTTAGGTTGATATAGTTACCTGCGCAATGACAGCAGCCAAGGGTTGTCCGGCCCTCCGCACGAGGTCATCGGTCAGGGCGGAGGCTGCCAGCACCTCTGGGCCCAGCAGGGCGGGGCTTCCCTCCTCGCCCTCTGGTGGCCGGATTACATATTGTTCAACGCCTATTATCTGAAACAACACAATAAATTACACATAAGATAATTGATTCAATAAAACATTTGCAAATTGAAAATTTCCCCTTTTGAACATCTATTGTGGAACACTGGCGACAAGAAACTAAAAGAAACCAATATACATTTTAAAAGTAGAATTAAAGTAATTTTCTTCACACAGTAAGTGCTGTTTTCTGAATTCTTCACACAGTAGATAAGTATTCACACAGTATTTTAAAAATTGCTCTTTTATTCAAAACAAACCCGAGTTCATTGAACCAGAGTTATAATTATGCACCTACGCTATCATATGCAATCGAAATTAGTATTGTGTTGTTTAAGAAATAAAGAAAAAACACATGTCAAAGGAAATCACATTTATATATATAAAAATCAAATATGTTTGTTTCTGTCTGTGTATGTGAGTTGTCTATGTATTGCTAAACCATTCATCCGTTTGCGATGAAACTTGGGGATTTGATGTGCGCATGCCCGCAATGGTTTCTATATAACAGTGAGTTCTGTCGTCATGAAATTATGACTTGCTTACCATTAATCTGATTGCGATGAAACTTTGGGGATTTGATGTGTGCATTCCCAGCGATGGGAGTGGGAAGGGGAACGTGGGAGGGGGGAGGGGAACGCGGGAGGGGGGTTCTCAAGACAGGGGAAGCGGGAAAGGGAAGAGGGAAGGCGGAGAAGGCAGAGTGGGATCGTGTTAAGGGAAGAGGACGCGGGAGAGGAAGGGGAGGCGAAATGGCAAAGGGACTAATGGGAAAGGTAGATGACATAGGCCCTAGGGAAATTATTTTCCTCAGGGCCTCCTGTGTGGAGTTAATGTAAAAAAATACGCTCTAATTTCGGTTTAGGTTAGTTTAAGAGGAATGAGCAAGCTAAGATGTATATTTTCTTGGTGTGCCTTATATCACCACGAATGTTTTTTTTTTTTTTTTACATTAACTCCACACAGGAGGCCCTGAGGAAAATAATTTCCCTCAGGGCCTATGTCATCTGGGATGCTGTGTGGAGGGTCTTTTTGAGGAGAGGAAGGAATGAACATTGGTCTTGAAGAGACCCATGTTGTAGGAAGGAGGAAACACAGAGGCCGGCAAATCATTCCACAGCCGAGCTGTTGAACACAAGAACGAGTCGAAGAAACGACCCGTTCTCATGTGACAAATGTCAACTGTGTACAAATGTTGGGCACGCGTTTGGCGTGTTTCCCGACTATGCACCGGTGCCGAAGGGATCAATGATGCTAGTTCCTCGGAGCATCTTCCATTGTAATACCGGTAGAACAAGGATAGCATTCCCACCCGACGCCTGTGCTCTAAAGATTGCAATCCGTCTGTTAAGATGGGAGAATCTATCAAACGGACCGCCCGTTTCTGCACAGAGTCGAGGGTATTTTTCAGGTATTTTGGAGCTCCAGACCAGAGGTGGCTGCCAAATTCAACCGTGGGGCGCACTTGTGATTTGTACAGGGTTATATAGCAGTTGTGTAATAATAATAATATTTGGATGATTTATATAGCGCCGTTTTTGTGAAAAATCACCTCAAGGGCGCTGTACTATTAAAGTATCTGCGGGCCCTGTACAGTACGCCCAGTTTTTGGGAGGCTAACTTTACTCTGGCTTTGATGGAGCCCCCATACCTGAGCTGGTCACTTAGGGTTACACCAAGCATATCAATGGAGGGCCTGTTCGGAAGATTGCTTCCGTTGAAAGAGACAAGATTTTCATTTCGATCCCTTTTAGACGTGATCAGACAAGATTGGGTCTTTGAAACATTAAATTCAAAGAGATTATTTTTACCCCAAGAGAAAACACTCTCGAGGTAACCGTCCATTCTTTGCTTCAAAGCCTTACGAATGGACATGAAAATTGCTTGACAAATGGAGTCTAGACACGTGTGTCTAGTGGAAGGGAGTGGAAAGGGATGGATCTTTTCTGTGTAAATAATGGTATGTATGTGTAAATGTTATTTATTCATTTTAGTTTTGAAAAAGTTAGGTACTGTGTTAAATAAGTCGAATTTACGGTATGAAATGTTAAAAGGTGTGTGAAGCGCGATGAATGAATGTATTTTATTTAGAGTTAGTGTTGCATTGACGAGTGTTTAATGTGTGGTTTTGTCTGGTTTTTCTGATGGGCACTCTTAGTTGAATTATTTCTAGTAATTCCGGGCAATCTATCATAGAGGTAGCTATTTTTTGTAAAAATAGTACGTCTGCCAAATTTCTTCGACTTTCCAAGGACGATATCATGAAGAAAGCGGCTGACTCTTCGTGGCTCAGATGAGGACAATAGCTCCGAAAATCAAGGTATCGTTGAAATCGGTTTTGCACTTTCTCAGTCCTATCTAAACTAACTAACTAACTAACTAACCATCACGCCGTTTCCCCGCAGGGGTAGGCAGAGAGGACGGACCGCCAAACATCCCGGTCTTGGCACACATTCCTTGCCTCGTTTACATTCATACAACGTCTCATACATTCTCTTCTATTATTCTGACTCTTGACATGGCCCGACTCAAGTATCTGATTCACTTGGTCGTGCCATGTCTTTCTTGGGCGTCCTCGACTTCTTCTACCATTCACATTTGCGTCATATATTCTCCTTACACTCCTTTCCTCGTTCATTCGCTCTACATGCCCAAACCATCGGAGCGTTCCTTTCTTGATCTTACTCATCACGCTTACATCAGCCTGGCATTCTTTGCGGATTTCCACATTTCTCACACGATCATACATGGTTTTACCACACATACGCCTCAGGGATCTCATTTCTACAGCATTCAGTCTACTTTCATCCTTCCTCTACCAGTTCCATGCCTCACTGCCATACATCAGGGTAGGTACCAGTACTCCATTATGGACGGCTATTTTCGCGTCTTTGGACAGTTTTTTGTTGGTGCCAACGGCGTTCAGTCCTCCATTAATAGAGTTACCTGCATTCACCCTTCTTTCAATATCTCTATCAGCCTTCCCATCTCTCGTAAACATACTTCCCAAATAAACAAACTCATCCACCTGCTCCAAGTATTCATCATTCACAACTATACTGCATACTGTTTTCGTACTCTCTCTTTCAAACACCATGACTTTAGACTTACTTACATTCATCATTAACTCATTCTTCATGCATACTTCGTTCATTCTTGACACGAGAGACTGTAGATCTTCCATACTGTTAGATATCAGCACCGCATCATCAGCATACAACAGGCAACATACTTCTAGATTACTCAATTTCGCACCCAATCCCATCTCTTTCAATTCTTGCATACAATTATCCATATATAGATTGAATAACCACGGCGACATTACGCAGCGTCCTATCTATGTGACATGTATACTTGGGGTTCCAGATTTGAGAGGCGTACTCCAGAGAACTGCGTACGTACGCAAAATAGAGCATTTTCATGGTTTTTACTTTTTTAAATCTTTGCAGGTTCTAAGTACAAAGCCTAGTATCTTGGAAGCCTTTGATACCATGGATTCGATGTGGCGGTCAAATAGTAGTTTCAGGTCTAACACAAAATATCTAATGAACAATATTTTATTTTAGTAGTCTACGCTTATATTTTTTTTATAAATCAATTTACAATTGTATTTAAATTCTATTCAAGCAAAACGATAGCAAAAACTTGAATTTATCTAAAGCAAATTTTTTGGTATTGATAATGTAAACCGGTTTGTAGTAAATATTAATCTAAAATTGTGATTTCACGTTTCGCTTCAAGACGTTTGCGTACCTAAATCGTTTGTGAAACTAGATTCATATGCAATTTGCAGTCGTCCGCTAAAGTGTCTACATTGTTAGTATTTTCGTGTGAATGTTGATAATTTTAAATCTTTCGTGCTAGGCCGTTCGTTTGCTGTAGGTAGTTCGTGCGTGTCTGACGCTGCCTTATCATGTACATGATTTTCCATCAGAATTAAATCTTAAAAGTTTGGTGCAGATAAAACAATACCAAAATAAAATTATTTTAAGGTAATCACAAAAAACTAACCGATGTCTAGAGCAGTGATGAGCAACCCGCGGCCCGCGAGCCCATTTCGTGTGAACTGCGAGCTTATTCGTACTTCCCACTTGACCAAATAAAATATCAAAAATTTTGAGGTAAAGAATAATTCTGTTGTATTGTTTGGAAAGCTTTTAAGACGGATTGTTCCAAAAAAAATTGAACAATTCATCAAATATTTAAACAACATTTTCACGTTCTGTGTAAGTTCTGTTGTTATGTCATTATAGGCATGGGTGTAGGCACGGTGGAGCAAATTGGGGCGTTTGCCCCACCCTGGCTGGCCGATGCATGAGCTCTGGGATTGTCGACCGAGTCGCGTTTTCAAATTTACAGCACTTCATTGGATGGTTTTACCTTCTTCTATTCATATTCTTTGTATTCATTGAGCGTAAAGCATGAATGTGTTATAGAAGCCTACTTTTTTACTTTTTTTTCAGTACCTTATTTTCTTCCCCATCTTAAATCAAAACCAACGCCCATGATTATGCTTCATAAAACTGAAATAATAACAGAACTTGAATAGAATTTTCACAGAATGTGAAAATTAACTTCAAATATTTGATAAATTGTTCAAATTTTATGATACAACCCATCCTTAGTCTTTCTTCAAAGTCTTGAATCGGCCGGTAAAACTAATAAAAATTTTCTTACATGTTCTTAAAAAGAAGAAATTTCGAGGTTCGCAGTGCAGCGCTTTTTTCGTTGGGATCCATGTTTTATTTCTATATTTTAACCCGGCGTCATGGGGGATGGGTCAAAATGACCCATCATGTTTTAAATTGCCTGTCGTTTTATAACATTTTTTCCGCTCTTTTTAGCGGCTGGAAGGACTTTCTTTAAAAGTTCTTAAAAAAAGTTAAGGTTTCCATTTTATAAAATGCCAAAAGTTTTCTTGACTAATTTTGTTTTACTTTTCGTTTGCAGTTCGCAAAATTACAAGTAAACAAGTTTTTTTATAAATATATTTGTTTTAATATTTCAGAATGATGAAAATCGATATCATTTTTTGGTTTAGCTTCGGAGATATAAAATTTTCACCTGCGACGCTTGTTTCGGGGGTTACATAATAGTTATATTGAAAAATTACCATTTTTGAAAATACACGGTAGGTTTGCAACACCACCGACTGCAAATTTAACAATGTCAAGCGATATTGCTGATTCCTTTGCAAAACAAGGAGTGTCCAACCCTACTGTTAGCGTCGTAAACCGTATTCTCGTATCTGATATTTTTCTATCATCAAAGATAGATCCCGCAAAGTTTGGGCAGAGTACCTACTGGAACATTGCTAGTCAAAGCCTGCTACGCCTTAATACAAAGGACTATCCCATCAAAACCGTGGTTTCAAAAATTCCGCCATTTTTCCAAAAAAGAAATCTCATCACTTATTCGAATGAGAATCGGACATTGTTCCGTTCCTTCTCACTTTCTTAAAATTCACGTCCTTGACTCTCCAGATTGTACATTCTGTGGTCTAGATGTGGTAACTTTAGATTTTTGGTTTTCCCTCACTAAATTAATATCCTCTCTTCTATCCAGCGTTATCGAAAATCGCCTCCCCTCCATTCAACATCTCATCTCTTCTAAGTCTGAACTCTACTCCAATCTTCCATATAATTCTGAAATTCGTAGATTTAAATAAAATTTATACAGGTATTAATTCAGCTTTACTTTCTCTGTAATTTTAAATGATAGCCTAGAACACCTTTGAAGGGTGAAAGAAAGAAATAATTGAAAAAGAAACTGTAGATACCCTATCCCTGCGAACCGCGAATAAATAATCAACAATCATCTCTGACCTTGTACTATTAAATAAAATCATTAGTAATTGCATTGACAACCATGAAATTCTCGCCAAAATAAAATTTTACGTACCGACCAGAAATACGACCAGAAATTTTAAAACAAACTATGAGGCTCATACACCTATGGATAGATTCCACCATTTTGGTAATAAATTTGGGAATATTGTACACATGTTTGCAGATCCTGTATTAGTTATAAAACGAAGTCTTAATAATTACTTTAATGAAATGTATGATTTTCATTAATTTTATTTTTTACTTTTAATTTAATCATTAAAATTGTGTACTACGTACCTGCCTAACTATTATTATCTATCTTTGTAAAATACCACTAGGGCGTAAATAAATAAATTGAAAATGGATAAATTGGTTCAAATTGGCTCCGGCTAAAAAGGTTGATCATCACTGGTCTGGAGAATCTAGAATGAACAAATATTGTTAAAAACGTCAGACGGATAAAGTTTAGTGTCTGGTGTGGGAACCATTATAATTAGCGGCCATTGTGTATTGTGTCTAGCTATGCGCACACAATGGAGTATTGGTCAGTGAGGCAAGGTCCATGTGACGTCATTAAAACCTAAATTAAAACAAAAACAATGAGCCGATTGTGTTATATATTTTTTTAAATCGGATACAGCATAAGAGTTCCAACTGCTCCAATTCCAACTTCAAACTACCGATAAACTCTAAACTCTAACATTGATATTTTCTCCAATTCACTGCCGAAATTTAAAAAGGGCATCATAATATAATATAATCATATATATATATCAATAATAAAATCATAATAATATCCCTTCGCACTTCACCACTTTTCACTTTTACAAACATACTCTCACATACACACACACACACACCCTCACCTACCCACTACGCGTCTCACCCGGTAATTACTAAATATTAAATATACATACCTACCATAAATAAGACAGTACAGAGAAACATACTCGTATCACGGGTACCCACCATTAAATATTACTTTTTTATAAATTTTCTCACTGGTGTAATCAATGTAGGTACTATTTGTTTCTGTATAAATAAATAAAAAAATAATAAAAGCAGTTCGGATGAAATCTTCAGGGGAATCTGTGTCTTGGACATTAGGCAACTTTATGCCAAAAACATACCAGCGTACTCTTCAAACACAGAATAATCACCTTTGGAAATGTCCAAACTGCTCGAGATACTAGAACCCATAAATATACCAAACCACCCACCTAGAACCAAATGGTATAATCTCTTGCTTATCCCTTTTGCTAAAACAACTTTTGGCCAAGGAAATTTTAGATTAGCAACAAAACTATTCAATGCACTTCCACTGGTCATTTAACGTAACACAATGAATCTTAAATATAAATCTGACACCAAGTCCTAGATTACCAGCCAAAACAGATCCAACATCAAAGATATTATCAAAACCAACTTATAAGAATGTTTTTTTTCAATGGTACGACCGTAGGACGATGATTGTCTTGTTACTTTGTAATATTGTGTTAGGTTACTTTGTAACCAGTTTTAAGGCCGAGGGGATTGGGAAAGGCTAAAAACGGCTAAAACCATTTCAAGCAAACCTTTCCATTATCAATGATGGTTTTTCACCAGGAACTTTTGTTTGTTTGTTTTTGTTTGACAAGCCCCCAAAGGGAGGCGTCTACTAATATCTACAGGAATTCCAAAAACTGAAAAAATCGAACCAGAGTGTTGACGAATATCTACAGCACTGACAGAGGTTGGATTTTCAATTATGTAAAGCATATTGGAATAACGTAATATTGCGTATGCAGTTTAAAAAACTTAATTTATGTAAGTATGTATGTAAAAATCCTAATATCGGACTATTGGACACATTTAGCTGATTAGTCCAACCTACGCTCTGTAGATATTAGTCAACACTGGGACCGTCATAAGTTCGTTCCCCTCTGAAGTTCGTAGATATTAGTTCAACATATGAGCTGTAGATATTCGTCCGACATACAGGCTGTAGATATTAGTATCTGGAGTCCCCCAAAGGGCTCACACATTCCAACGGCTCGGAGGGCTTTGGAGCAAAGAATGGACGGTTACCTCGAGAGTGTTTTCTCTACGGGTAAAAATAACCTCGTTGAATTTAATGTTTCGAAGATCCAATCATGTCTGATTACGTGCGTCTAAAAGGGATCGAAAAGAAAATCTAGTCTCCTTCAACGGAAGCAATCTTCTGAACAGGCCCTCCATTGATATGCTTGATGTAACTCTAAGTGACCAGCTCAGGTATGGGGGCTCCATCGAAGCCAGAGTTAAGTTAGCCTCAGGGCCCGCAGATACTGCAGATAGTATTTACACAACTGCTAACCCTGTACAAATCACAAGTGCGCCCCACGGTTGAATTTGGCAGCCAACTCTGGAGCCCCAAAATACCTAAAAACAAAACACTTGACTCTGTGCAGAAACGGGCGGCCGTCTGATAGATTCTCCTAATTTAACAGATGTATTCTAATCTTTAGAGCACAGGCGTCGGGTGGGAATGCTATCCTAGTTCTAGCGGAATTTCAATGGAAGATGCTCCGAGGAACTAGCGTCATTGATCCCTTCGGCACCGGTGCATAGTCGGGAAACACGCCAGACGCGTTCCCAACATATATACACGGTTGACATTGGTCACATGAGAACGGGTCGCTTCTTCGACTCGTTCTTGTGTTCAACATCTCGCCTGTGGAACGATTTGCCGGTCTTTGTATTTCCTCCTTCCTACAACATGTGTCTCTTCAAGACCAATGTTCATTCCTTCCTCTCCTCAAAGAGACCCCCCACACAGCATCTCAGATGACATAGGCCCTGAGGGAAATTATTTTCCTCAGGGCCTCCTATTTGGAGTTAATGTAAAAAAAGGGAGATACTGAGAGTATCTTCCACTCTTTAGGTACAATACAGGAGTAGGTACTTTTAAGAGTTAGATATTTAAATGGCTTCCATGACAACTTAGAATTATGCAAATTCAACAACCCTTTTGAAAGTCATTAAAAGTAGTGAAAAAAATAGAGTGTGTAATTAATACGCGGTAGAAGTGAAACCTTCAGAAAACTAAAGTAGACAAGAGTGGGGAGATTACGAAGCACTTTTATATCAATGTGAAGGAATATGTGAAGGATGATTTTTTCCATATTTTTGTCAACGAATTCCAAAGCGCCTTTTCCTGTGCATTTGGTCATCTTATTAGTAGGTATTTGTGTGTTTCTTCTTTTGAGTCGCTAGATGTCGCATTCTTACGTATTTTCTTCGCTGTTCATTTTGGAGTGGTTTCAAGATTGGATATTGATTTTACAAAAAAATATATACAGTCAAACTTTTTTTGTTGTTGTTTGTTTTTGGGGTGTTATGCCGTGTTACGCTACCTCCTCCTTTAGCCAACGTTAGCCAACGTCAGGACACATCAGGGCAGATGTGTCCTGACACATCTGCCCTGATGATGGACACTGTAACGCTGTCCGAAACGTTGGCTAAAGGAGGAGGTAGCGTAACACGGCATAACACCCCAAAAAAAACAACAAAAATACTTTTGGCCGTGAAAATCTAAAATCATAACATATATTTTTTTTTGGATTTCGTGAGATTCGATCTTTGGTCTGCTAAATGTCTGGCCGCTGATGTTCGTCAGGCGCTTTATACCACTAGAATAAAGGAGACTTGTGTTAGGACTATAGATTTATCGTGTTATATTGTAACCGAGAAACCGTTCAATAAATTTTACGACCTCCGTAGTCCAGTGGCTAAGACTCTTGACTCACATTCCAGAGGTCGCGGGTTCGAACCCGGCATGCGCAAATAAATTTTATTTGATTAATTTGTGTTATTTCACAATTAATTCATTTAAAATAATATATAGTATATTTGCGGCATGTTCCAGAGTGGAAGATACTATTAGTATCGCCCTGGTGTAAGACCACCATTCAGAATTGAAACGTTGCTTGAAAATGGCTTTAGCCGTGTTTAGTGACTAGATCTGAATAGCCAGGTACTTCCCAACCTTCCTCTTCCCCACCTCCTTCCCCTCCCCACTACCTTCAGCCTCACAACATACCCCAATTGGGGATGGCATAGTCTCACTGGCTCCAGACGGGAGCAGTTGAGATTCTTGTGCGGTATTCACTGTAAAAAAAAAAAAAAAAATAAATAAATATTTTATTATTTTTTTTTTATTGATAAACTAACGTTTAAGACAAGATTTTTATGCATAGCACAAATGGTAACAATTAATATAAGTAGTAATAATTATCATCCTGAAACACTCTTCAAACATCCTTGAAAAATCTTCCGAGAAAAGATACTTGCCGCCAACGGGACTTGAACCCGTGTCCTTCTGATTGCCGGTCAGGTGCTCTGAGCAAGTAATAGTTGTCCGGTCACCATTTACATGGTATAGTATTAATTCTATTGAGAACATTCTAGTCAGTTATGAAGTTATGAAGATATCGCAATAGCTAACAAGACAGCATGACATCCATTTATTTGCAATGTCACCCGAGGTACAAAGTGCCTTTTGATTGTATTTCTTTAGCCACCGCATCGTAAAAAGTCGAAGGCTAAACCTACTAATAAAACACTATGTTATCCCAAGAGCCTGTTGTTGTTCAAAGTGTTTTCTGTCAACGCAGAGGTCCAAAGATCGCCAGATGAGTTCTAAAGGTCCTCAGCGTTGTTCCAAAGGTCTAAAAGTAGGTATAGTGTTGTAGCGGCAGGAACAAAGTAATAACATGTTATTATGAATACATGTAATGTACTATCTATACATTATTATACAAACTATTTCTGAAAACATTCTTAAAGTAAACATTCTGTTTGTGTCAGTGAGATTTTTTTTAATGTGAAAATCGCACAAAATTCCAAATGTTAACTAACACCGGTCAGTGGTTGAGTGGGCATCGCGTTTGGGTTCCACCCGGGTGTCCCATGTTCGATTCCTCGACTGGCTAAGTCCTCCATCACAACACAAGCAACATACATTTTCGTCTTTCTATGGTGGTAGTAGATTTTCAAACATTGTTGGGTTATTCGTAACCCGGGAATGTTTGTCCATCATATTTTTTTTTTTAAACTGACCAAATACGGAGTCAGTCTGACTTATGGCTTTCCCAGTGGGGCTATGTTGTGATGTGAAATGAGTGCGGAATGGAAGGAGATCGGAAAAATTAAGGTTTGAAAGTTTCTGGGTGTTCAGATCTGATCGCCAAAAACGGCTAAAAACCATTTTAAGTAATGCTCCGATTTTGAAGAGTGGTTTTTTACCAGGTCGATTTAGAGAGTATCTTCTAATTTGGCTTGTGTTTTTTATAAATAACAACGGAACCTAAATAATTATAATGCAGAATTTTAGCTTGTGGGTAGGTAGGTAGGTTCGTCAGTACTAACAATACGAGTCTAAAGTTCCTAGAAAATATAAATTGACGACATCAGTTTTCCCTTATATCGGCACAAACCACGCTTCTATGGTTATATTATATGCAAAGACTATTTGTTTCGTACAGAAAAGAAAAAAAACTATTTTGAAATCAATAAGTTGAAACTCAAACAATACCAGTTAGTATATATTAGTATGTCAAATAGGAGTAGAAAATATAAACAATTGAACTACAAAATTTGTAGGCTGGCAACACCAATTATTTTTTTATTATCTCAAATATTCTTTTAAAGTGCAATGTATAGAACACAGTAGGCCATAATTTAAAATTTAATTTGATTAAAAGGTTTTTTATGAAGCGATTTGTTTTCATAATTTAACAGTAGATAGAAATCACTAATGGTGAGTTTAGTTATACTACTTTTAGATCTGAATGAGTTCAATATATATATTCAGATCTAAAATTAGATCAGATCTAAAGCCCGGGCAACGCTAGTAGGTACAACTAGTATTAAATAAATGTGAGAAATTTCTAAACTGTGCTTTATATTTTACAACATTACAGTTATTCTTCATTACGACGACATTCATGACGACCTCCGTAGTCCAGTGGCTAAGACTCTTGACTCACATTCCGGAGGTCGCGGGTTCGAACCCGGCATGCGCAAATAAATTTTATTTGATTAATTTGTGTTATTTCACAATTAATTCATTTAAAATAATATATAGTATATTTGCGGCATGTTCGAGAGTGGAAGATACTATTAGTATCGCCCTGGTGTAAGACCACCATTCAGAATTGAAACGTTGCTTGAAAATGGCTTTAGCCGTGTTTAGTGACCAGATCTGAATAGCCAGGTACTTCCCAACCTTCCTCTTCCCCACCTCCTTCCCCTCCCCACTACCTTCAGCCTCACAACATACCCCAATTGGGGATGCCATAGTCTCACTGGCTCCAGACGGGAGCAGTTGAGATTCTTGTGCGGTATTCACTGTAAAAAAAAAAAAAAATGTTAACACAATATTGCAAAGGTATAATAATAATACACCTCCATGCAATTCTAATTTTGAGATCAGTGGGTATACATCTATATTGCAATGAAAAAATATTTCTTCACTTTTATGAAATTTTAAATATAATTTTAATGTAGGTTGCAGAGCTTTACACTAATATCATGAGCATGAGTTATATGTTTAGTATTGCCATTTGAACCACAGTGGTGCCCTCCTATGTTTTCTACTCTAATTTGACAAACTGTATTTATTATTTATTAGTAGGTACCTTCCATCAGTGGCGCACACAGAAAAAAAATTCGGGGGGGGTTTTTACAAAACATAAAATGCATGCTGTATCCATGTCTATTCAAACGTTTATATCCTAATGTACAATGTATATCAGAGGTCCCTAGCCTTATCTGGCTCACTGCGCACTATCCAAGTATAGTATTCTCTTCAACGCCCCTCCCCCTTTCATTAAGAAATGCGTGACAAAACGCATAGAAAAAGCGCCGCAGGCGAAATTTTTTTGAATGTGAAAGTAACATAACATTTGCAAGGGGAAGCTCATCAACACCCCAGTCAGTGGTGCGATATCGCCCCACTTGGCAATCACTGGTGTAAATAAATAAAACACTCCATTAAATTAAATTTTAAATGATAAGAAATTTTTTTTTTTTTAAGTAGGCACGAGTACATTTCTTCGCGCGGTGCGAAATTATTTGACTCTGAATAAGCCATGACAGTTTACATCAGCAATTAATATAATTATAAAATTATGTAACATAAAATAAAAAGCTCCGATAACAATTCAAAAATAATCTGGCAAACAAATAACAACTGTGAAATAGAAAACAATAAACAAAATAAACCAGCCAAAGAAATTGAAGACGAAAATAAAGTTACAAAAATACTAATGAAAATCCAAAAATGGGCTAATGTATTCAACTCCTTCTTCGCAAAAGTTGGGCTAACCTCGCCAAAAAAAATAGTGTGACAAAAGGATCGTCTACATTGATGATATACAAAATCTTAACGAATTTTATGTTTTATTATGGTAAATAAATATTATTATAATTTTCATACTGATTAAATTAAACAAATAAATAAAAAAGTTATTTCAGTTGAATGTCTAATTTTCTTGGTTTTTCTGCCAGTTTATCTAAAATCGGGGAAATTCGGGGGGGGTTTAAACCCCAAAACCCCCCTCGTGTGTGCGCCAATGCCTTCCATAATATGGGGCAATTTGTTCAACTTTGCGACTTGGCAACTCTGCTCATGTTGGATATTTTTGACTCTAGTCCAGCACTCCGAAGGTCGCGGGTTCAAATTCAAATTTTATTTTATGATGCTGTGTTATTTCACATTTTATTAATTTAAAATGACAAATTGCAACATGCTGCACATTCCAGAGTGGAAGATATTCCCAGTATCGCCCTTCCTCCTCCCCATCTCCCTTCCCTCCCCACTACCTTCAGCGCATCTCGCATCACATCGTATTTTGATTTCAAATCCAAATCTAAGATTTGTATGAAACGTGCAGAAATGGGCTGCGCATGCGTTCCCCTTAAAAAGTATATAATTTGTCAAGGCTTTGTGTAAATTGGTTGAAATATATAATTATATAAAGAGAATGTCTGTATCTGGTGGACCGGCGGGCGGGCAAGCGGGCGGTGTAGATTTGATCTGTATGCAAATGAACAGATGACGGTGTGAGTTAAGTTATCACTTGGTTATAAAGTTTGGGTAACCATCCAGTAGACGGCGTTGTGTTTCGTTAGCCACAGCAACACGTGGCCGGGTCAGCTAGTATTGTATACAAATACTATTTGTTTCGTATAGAAAAGAAAAAAATAACTATTTTGAAATCAATGTGTTAATACTCGAGCAATACCATTTAGTATTTACTATTTATTAGTACCGTAATGGGGCAACTTTTTCAACTTTACCTACGACTTTGCAACTCTGATCGTCGTGGATATTTTTGACGGCCTCCGTGGCCGAGGGGTAAGACTCTGGACTAGCACTCCGAAAGTCGCAAGTTCAAATTCAAATTTTTTTTAATGAAGTTGTGCAATTTCGCAATTTATTCATTTAATATAATAAATTGCAATATACTGCACATTCCAGAGTGGAAGATATTCCCAGTATCGCCCTAGTGAACCATTCAACATTCCGAATCTAAAGTGACTTGAAATCGCTTTAGCCGTGTGTAGTGGCCAGATTTGAATTGCCAGACACTTCCCCACCTTCCTTTTTATCATCTCCTTTCCCTCCCCACTACCTTCAGCCTCGCATCATACCCCACTTGGCGATGCCATAGTCTCATCGGATCCAGAAGGGAGCAGTTGGAACTCTTATGCGGTCTTCACATAAAAAAACACGTGTAACAAAAAAGACATCAAATATTTTCACACAAATGTTTTTTACAAAAAAGTTATTTATTTGCATTCAAAATTGACATAAATACTCGTATTTATGTCATTTTACTGCTTTGAAAATACTTCAATTTACAAGCAAACAACGTCAAATTCACATTCAAACTAAACACAGTAGGTAGATGTTTCTCTTTCGAAGGTATCAAGTAGTTTCTTGCAGACACGTGTCGTAGGAATACGTGTAGGTAGGCACACGTGTGAACACTTGTTTTTATAAAGGTTGTCTGTTTTATACCGTAAATTCCCAGACCAGTATTACGGTGTATATCTCTATGATTACAGTAGGTTTAGTATTCAAATCTGAATAGCCTGGTTTTCCCATTCTTCCATTTCCACATCTCCTTTCCCTCCCCACTCCTTTCAGCCTCGGAACATACCAAATTTGGGGATTCCGTAGTCTCACATAACACATAAAGTGACAGGTATTCAAAAAAAGCATTACCTAAGTGGATCAACCACGTAGTTTGGTGAGGTTTGCCTAGGTCTTGGCGGCATATGCGTTTGCCCACCTACTGCATGGCAGGCCGGATAAGGAGGGACTGGTTGGTGTAGACCTTTTTACCTCTCCAGCCGGACTCTCTCGACGTTGTACCGCAATGGGAGGGTTGGATTTATACGTCCGTCCCTCCTGAACACAGTGATTCCCAGATTCCTACCCACCCCTCAAACCTTTTTATTTCCTCTCCATCCTTCCCCAAAAAATATCGTCCACACTCCAAAGATTTTCTCAGGCTCCCGTGTGGAGTTAACGTGAAAAAAATGACCCGCCTAAAGTTTTGATTCACTTGATCATGCCATGTATTCCTCAAGCGTCCCCGACCCTCGCTTCGAAATGTTGGTTTAACTTACATTTTTCAGAAACCGGAACGACGTTCCGGTTTATAAGGGTAGAATTCGAGTCCTGCTAGTTAGGGACCATCCATAAATTACGTCACACTTTAAGGGGGGGGGGGGGGGGGCAAAATTGCAAAATATGTGACATCAACGGGGGTCTCACAATGGTGACGATGTGTGACAGGGACGGTGGGGAGGGGGTCAAAAATCATGAAATTCGTGTGACGTAATTTATAGATGGCCACTTACCGATCCTTGACCGTGCTTAATAATATTGATAACTGACCACAAATGAAGGATTTTGTCATTATTGTAGTTTTATCGATTGTCCATGCATTTGATGTTACCTATTTCAGAAGAACTATTCCACGGGCTGCTACTTCTATTTATCTTTTGTATAATGTTAATGTAAGTACTTGCATACTGCTTACTAACCCCGTATGCATGGACATTGGAGGGTCTAGAGTCGTTCAAATAAATGTAGCTTCGTTCAAAAAAAAGTAGAGTCTTGACGCGTGCGGTGAAGGAGGAAACCATATGTTTCCTTATAACGCCGTTGGGAAAGTGGTGGGTCCCCTCCAATGTCCATGCTAGACCTCCAGACAGCACAATGAAATCGGAGCAAAAGTGCAAAAAGTGTTAGAAACCTAAAATAATTTAATTGACGCCATCTGTGAATGCATAGATTATAACGTGCGTAAAGTTTCACCTTAATTGATTATCTGTTAAAAAAATGATTTCGATGTTAAAAAATATTTAATTAATTTCTCCAGCAGTAAGCAAATAATTCGCTAAAAACCTTTCAGTTAAAAACCCTCTCCGCATGTTTTTGCTGCAAGGCCCTGCGGGCGGCCTTTTGCTTCGGCTTCGCCCAGTTGTGTGTGGGTGACCATTTTATAAATCCGATAGGAACTGGTCCCAAAAATAGCCGGTTCCTCGGTCCAGTGACAGCTAGTCACCGGGACAAAGTAACCGCGACAGGCAATGACGTCATAAATAATGTATAGACGCGTGGTAGAAATCATAATGTGGTATTGTTATTCACAACTCACAACTGCCAGTTAAAATAATAAAATCATACCACACCATACACCAATCCATACCCGGAGAGGTCGACGAAAGTACGAATCCAATAGTATTTACGCCTGCCAGCAGACGCTCCTCATGCTAGCTGTTAACGTAAGTCGCGCCACCTTTTGGCACTGCTCTAATTCGGTTTTATTACAAAAGTTGAATTGTAACAAACTCCACGTACGAAAGCGGTTTTGCATAAGGCGTGGCGTCAAGGGCGGATCCAGGATTTTTTTCTGGGGGGGCACAAGGGGCGGACGGGCAAAAAAAAATCAACAATTACGATTTTTTTCTGGGGGGGGGGGGGGGGGGCACAAGGGGCGGATGGGCAAAAAATCCACAATTACTGTAAGGATTTTTTTTCTGGGCGGGCACAAGAAATCAACAATTACTGTTAGAAATAAACTTGAAGTATGATACTTCAAGTTTATTTCTACAAGTTCAAGTATGTATAGGAAGGTTTATGAAAGTGTCAAAACAATGGAAAAATTAAATGTTTAATAAAGACAGTTTTAGGTTCTAAGTATGTACTGTGATGGAATCTGCACAGTACACAACCCCCCTTGCGTGGCGTCATAGTTGTATTCGTAGTCGTAACCGTACAGACGCAAGGCTATTAATAACGCCCGATTTCGGGAACACGAACACGCCAACAATAGACTTGTATTGGTTAATCCCGTCACTGGGTTTAAAGGTATTTCACCGACCGGAATGACGTTCCGGTTAACAACGGTAAAGTTCGAGCCGTGCAAAAAATACTGCATACATACCTAATACATAATGCATAGTCCACGCGTCAAACACATAAATAACCGCATTCAGATATCCCCGTAATGTTATGCAGAGACGTGCATGATCGGCCGCCGGTGGTGAACGTCAAACAACTCTGCGGAGGAACCTATATGTTCATACCTAGTCATTAGTTATATGTATCTACAAGCCCGGTTTGATATCAGCTCCGGATTTAGGAACAGCCGAAGAAAGACGCAGAGGAAAAATTAAAAAAAGGCTCAAATGAAGCATTTTCTACTATTAAAATATACATATATTCCTGCAATGTTGAACTAAAACACTTTTTTTAAGTGATATAAAAATACAATTTTTATTGGGATATCTGTTTAATAACTTTTGAACTTTGTTTGAGTCACTTTCTTATTCTAGTGGTATTTTAATTTTAAATTTAAAAAAAAAAACTTTTGGGAGGCGGGTATGATACCGCCGCCCCGGAAACCATTATTGGATAACCAACACCCCTGCCATAGGTCACCCCAAGTGGTTCGCTAGGTGTGGTGATTTAGCAGGGATGCCAGGGTTCTTGAGTGAGGTTTGTCTAGGTCTTAATGGCGAATGCGTTTCCTCACCTATTGCGTGGCTGTACGGATCGGGAGAGACTGCATTATGCAGACATAATCTAAACCTCTCCAGCCAGACTCTCTTGACCCATCGTCTTGTACAGCAGTGGGAGGGTTGGATTCATACGTCCGTCACTCCTGGACACACTGACCCTTATATTCCTACCCACCCCTCATACCTTTTTCCTTCACAGAACTTCCTATCTGACGGTGTGTGACGGACGTATGAAAGACCTCCCTCAACCAGTCTCTCTCCAGCCCTCCACGCAGTGGGTGTGGAGACGCATCCGCCGCCAAGGCCTAGTCAAACTTTACCCCATGAACCCAGGACACTCCTGCAAAGTCACCAAACGTAGCGAACCACTTGGGGTAATCTATGGCAGACGTGTTGGTTATCCAAGAAATGATTCTAGGGCTGAGGGTAACCATACCCGCCTCCAAAATGAATATGGAAATAAATCGAATACAATATCTAATATTAGTGAAAGTAATTAGGTCTCAGTAATTCAGTGATTGGTGTCCCGCTAAGACAGAGGATCCGAGTTCGATCCCCAGTTGCGGCCGTTACTATTTTTATTTTCTGCGTCTTTTGCTTTTTCATGTTTCGTTCAGATTTATTAATTATTGAATCTTCTTTTTCAATGATTATACAGCCAATAAAAGTTTTGTAAACTCTTGGAGATCACACCCTGTACTAAAGCTAATAAACAGTATAGAGTCCGGAGGTTGAATAGTGCTAATAGTGAATTATAATATACGTGGTTATGGGAAGTATAATATACGTAATATAGGAAGAAATGGTTGCAGGCTCTTTGGTCCCGTTATTCTCTGGCATAGGCAGTTCAAAATTCTGGCATATATGCATTCATTAACGAAGTGCGCAAACGAGTTACCTATCGAATCAAAATTTACCATAAACTAGAAAGTTTAATTATTCAGCACGGAATCTTTGCAAGATTTTGTAGGTCCTAAGACTGCTATGGTTTAGAAAGGGGGAAATAATGTTAATGAGTCTATGACGTTGATTATATTCTAAACTCTCAGCCCTCGAGCAAATTCTGTCAGAATATTTCCGCTTTGCAGTAAATTTTCTTTTTTTAATTTTTTTATTTATTTAGTAACTATATAATATTTTTTACATTTTTATATGAAACATGTTACTTAGATGTATATATGTATAAAATGGAAAATATATTCGAAGTCCTCCTCACTAGGAGATCCTGTGCTGAGGGGGACTATGCTTTGGATAAGTTTTTCAGCGACTTCTATGGTTTAACTTGTTTGGATAAGGTTTTCCACAAACTTCTATGATGTTTTAAGTATACTAGTAAGGTCATTTTCCGGTAGTTCCTTCAGCCAACATTTAATGTCCTTAATGTAGCTGTTTTTTGTTTTAATTTGTTTGATACTAAGTGGGAGTTTGTTATATAACTTTACTGCTAAAAATTCAGAACTTCTTTGACCAAATGAAGAGTTACACTTTGGTATATTAAGTGTGTCTGTTTGTTTGGCTCTGGTTTTATGAGCATGTGATGTTTCTTTCTCTAGGTCGTTTTTGTCGTGATGTATGAGCCCCATCCTATTACTCCATATTCCAATCGAGAGTGGCATAAAGCATAATATACTCTCTTTAGATCCCTCATTGACAAGATGTTTCTTAATTTTTTGAAGAAGTAGATGAGTTTTGTTAGCTTTTTTGAGGTAAGATCAATGTGTGAATTCCACTGTAGTTTTTCATCAATTTCAATCCCAAGATATTTAATACTTTTTGTTTGGGATATAGACGGGCAGGAACATTGTGGAAAAGTATTTTGACATTCATGTAATTTGAGGGTATGTACATTCATTGGTTGTCCTCTTTTGTTTTTGGAGAAAGTGAGATATTTAGTTTTGTTTACATTTAATGTAAGGGAGTTTACTTTTAGCCAGAAATCTATAGAATATTTCTATAAATATCCGCAAACCAACAAACCTTTTTTTGAAACGTGAAGAAATACTGTTTTCAAATTTTATATTTTTTTTTATATTAAGATTAGATTCTTACACATAACTTTTTCCATCCCAGAACTCCTTCCTGTTCTTATAAAAACCCTCCACCCAGCATACTCTTCATTGTTATTGCCCCCAAACGTCAATCAAATGTCAAGCCACTGAATAATAACCATGGAAACGGTTCGACGTTAAGGCTATCTTGGCCGACATTTTTGTATTACCTACTATTTTGACAGAATGTTTTATCGGTAGGCATGCTGAGCACTTCTCTTAGGTATTTTGTTTATTGATTGAAAATTATGCATTTTTAGCATGCAAGTTTATTGATTTAGCTCATTTTGTTAGTTAAATATAACTGTCAAAACTGTAGATAGATTTAAAATTCATTATTTAGATCAAATAATAATAATAATAATAATAATGATTTATTGTCTTCATTTCTTAGTAACAGTAGAGATAATGATATCCTCACTGGGATCTCCCGTGCTGAGGATTTCATTTACATATTATAATTTAATTATAAGAAATTGATATGAATTAGACATAACATATATCATGTAGTATTTTTTTTAAATAATTATAAAGTAAATAAGATAGTGGTTTTTTTTATAATTCAGATTACTAGATTTGGTTTTAGTCTGTATTTGATATCAGTATATTTTCTATTTCTGATCTCCCTATATTTAGTATCCAGCTTTTTATTTGAAATTTAAATGTTATAATGTTGAGGTTTTTGAGTGAGAGTGGTATTTTATTGTAAAGTTTAATGCCATAATATAAGAAGCTTTTTTGCCCAAATGTTGTGTTAGTAGTTACTTGTTGGATAAGTTTTTGACCATGAGATCTAGTGTTTCTAATGTACGTATTAGTTGTTATTTCTTGGGTTTTGTACTTATGAATGTAAATGAGTATAGTTTTAGAATACAGTTGTTTAATTGACATGATGTTAAGATTGTTGAAGATTTCGTCAGTGCTAGTTCTTACAGGAACTTTCAGTATAATTTTCATTATAGCTTTTTCAGTTTTAATTAGTGGATTTAGTATGTTTTTCAAAGGGTAGGTGTTCTTACTATGACCCATTTCTATATTCAATGAAACAAAATCTTATTTTTAAATGATAAACTAACGTTTAAGACAAGATTTTTATGCATAGCACAAAGCGTAACAATTATTATAAGCAATAATTATCAGCCTGAAACACTCATCTACATTGAAAAAATCTTCCGAGAAAAGATACGTGACGCCAACAGGACTTGAAACCGTGTCCTTCTGATTGCCGGTCAGGTGCTCCAACCACTGAGCTATGGCGGCTTATCCTAATCCCGGCCAAATAATTCAATACGTACTAGTGTTTCATTCAACAATTACTTTTTATTACATTTTTCCACCTGAAAACAACCAGTGTTTCAGGCTGATAATTATTGCTTATAATAATTGAAACAAGTCAATGTACCCCCATACACACAAGCCTTGCTTAATTATGGGGGTACATCAAATATTCTACTATGTAATTAATTACTGTATAAAATTTATTTGTAATTTATATACCTTCTATTACTAATAAAAAAAAAATAAAAAAGTCTGATTTCGTAATTAATTTTAGGTCTAAGATAATTTTGGTGGTTTTATAAATATCTTACACAATATAATTTTGGAAAATGTACAGTTTTTAAGTAAATTCCCACCAACAATAAAAAAAGTTTAACGATTCTGTTAGTTGCATTTCGTGATCATACTTTATTTATTTTTAACAACCTTTTTAGGGGATTTTTTACATGGGACTAGTTAATACAATTATTTTTAGTTTTTTTTTTTAAAATTATATTTTGAACAAATCTGAACCACCCTAGGAGCAACATTTTTTCACTGAAGAATATTAAAAAAAAATATTAACACTGAAGAAAATAATTTCCCTCAGGGCCTATGTTATTTTCTGTAAAGGAAGAAGTAAACTTGGGTCACCGTATCCTATATATTATAATGCTGCAGCTCTTTCTTACACATTAAATAATGGTGAGACACACAAAATACTTTGACGGCCGGCGTAGTCCACCGGTAAGACTCTTGACTCGCACACCGAAGGTCACGGGATCGAATCACGGCGTGATAAATAAATTTTATTTGCGACACGTATTAGATTGGAAGATACTCTCAATATCGCCCTGGTGTAACACCACCATTCAGAATTGAAACTTTGCTTGAAATGGCATAGCCGTATTCGGTGACAGATCTGAATAACCAGGTACTTCTCCACCTTCCTCTTCCCTATCTCCTTCCCCTTCCCACTACCTTTAGCCTCACAAAATACCCCAATTGGGGATGCCATAGTCTCACTGGCTTCAGACGGGAGCAGTTGGGACTCTTGTGCGGTATTCATATTAAAAAAAAACGTATAACTGTTTCCTCCAAAGTAGGTACTACTTTTTCCTTTAGAGGAAACAGATTTATTTTATTACTGGAATTTTTTCGTTTCATTTTCTTTATAGATACGTGTGTGGGAGATGTATGAAAATGATTGTATTCGACCTCCGTAGTCCAGTGGCTAAGACTCTTGACTCACATTCCGGAGGTCGCGGGTTCGAACCCGGCATGCGCAAATAAATTTTATTTGATTAATTTGTGTTATTTCACAATTAATTCATTTGAAATAATATATAGCATATTTGCGGCATGTTCCAGAGTGGAAGATACTATTAGTATCGCCCTGGTGTAAGACCACCATTCAGAATTGAAACGTTGCTTGAAAATGGCTTTAGCCGTGTTTAGTGACCAGATCTGAATAGCCAGGTACTTCCCAACCTTCCTCTTCCCCACCTCCTTCCCCTCCCCACTACCTTCAGCCTCACAACATACCCCATTTGGGGATGCCATAGTCTCACTGGCTCCAGACGGGAGCAGTTGAGATTCTTGTGCGGTATTCACTCTAAAAAAATAAAAATAAAATTTAAAAAAAAAATAAAAAAATAATAAAAAAATAAAATAAAAATAAAAAATAAATAAAAAAAATAAAAAAATAAAAATAAAAAAAATCCTTGGGGGGTGCAGACATACGTTTTCCGTGTGTCTCATTTTTGACTGTTGTTATTTAATGTGTAAGAAAAAACTGCAGCAATATTATCATGTTTAAGAACAAAAGCAATGCACAGCAATGGACGTTTTAGAATTTTTGGAATTCACTCACACTTCAATACTATGGGGCGTGCAATATGTTTGACGTGTTTCTCGACTGTGCACCATTTCTCGGAGCATCTTCCATTGAAATATTGGTAGAATAATCCGACGCCTTTGCTCTCAAGATTGCAAACCATTTGTTAAGATAGTTTCCTGTACTAATTCTATCAATTGTGTCAGCTCGTTATGAACAGATTATTTTCAATCGATTAAATTTTAAAAACTCCATCGACATTGACAGCAACAATTTAGAATTCAATAGAATACAATGAGCAAGGTTCTTATAATAGGTAGGTGAGCTTAGTAAATACTTGTTATTGAGTAAAAACATACTTAAGAAGTAGGTACGTAGCTAGTGATGTCAATCCAACTTGAACGAATCTTTGTAAGTAGGTACGAATGGTCTCAAATCGACGATTTAAACTAATCGAACGCTAACTTTGTTTTTGTTTTATTCGCGGAGACGTATATTTACGAATATTTCATTCTGCTGTCTCCCATTTTACCTCAATCCTTTAACAATAACATAGTCCCTTTAATAAAGTTCACCACAGTTGTCATTGGATATGTGGCTAAGTCTTCTGGTTGTACAGTGTATCTCCCCACTACAGGGTATTTATTTATTTATTATTAGTTTCAATAGCAAGGTTTGTACATGTATGGATGTATGTATAATGTATAGTATAAGTATAGATTCTTTTTTTTTTCACAGACCCTCCTCACTAGGATTTCCTGTTCTGAGGTGGCCTGTAGTTTTTAAAATATTTGTATTTGGTTATGGATTGTCTTTATATCGTGTTCATTATGTTTGTAATTTTATTATCACTTTGATCTCTCAGCCATGTTTTTACTTTTGTTTTAAATATATTCATTTCCTTTATATTTTTGATTTGATCTGGTAGAGCATTGTATAATTTCATAGCATGGAATTTATTATTTCTCTGTCCAAAAGATGTGTTCAAACTGGGAGTAACCAGGATGTTATTGCTTACTGCCCTGGTTGAGTATTTATGTTGGGCAGTGGAGTATACATATATGTTTTTTCAGTTTAAATAAAATATTTTTTGAATAAAGTTTCTGTACATTGAAGACTTGAAAGTTATTAAATATTTCTTCCGTTGGAGTTCTAAGCGGAACTTTTAGTATTGTCTTTAGTACCTACTCCTTTTTGGGCTATATTGAGTCGCTCTGTGTGAGTGCTCAAGGCAAACCCCTATCCAGTTATACCGTACTCTATTTGTGATTGACACAAAGCATAGTAAGTATACTTTTTTAATATCGTTTATGTTGAGGATATTACGAATGTTTCTAAAGAAGTATATGTACCTGGTATCTGAGCCTAGTTCCCAGGACAGGATATTGGCACCATAAGTGAATTTGAGCCGTTAGTACCTAGTCCTAAAATTTCCTTCAGCGAGTTTCCGTCCCTATCGAACAGTTACGCTTATTTAATTTAATTTTCTTTTTTTTCTTACTCCACACGGGAAACCTTAAGGGTAATTAAATAAAAAAATAAAATTCGCAGTGTATTTGCGCTCGAGATTTTTACTCTATTTAAAACGAGCCGTGTTTTATTAAACATTTACACAATTTTCGCTAAAATATTAGATACCATTTTTAATATTAGCGCGCTCCCTCTGACATTCGTATTTACACATCTCTCCTTCTTCTTTTTCAGAAATAAGAATCGAACGAATTGAATCGATTTGAACCTATCAATGACTCGATCTTTAGATACACCACTGCTCGGTGGGGTTACAGAGAGTTACCTAGTGCCTAGTGCCTAGTGCCTAGTACAAAGGTTTGGAGCAAAGTTCAAGGAGGGATATGCTAATAATTATTGAGTCCAAGTAACAAATATTACCTACATACTTATTCTACAGTCTAAGTATCTTACCTCAGTTTACCGACACATTTTGCAATACAATCTAGAACCTAATAAAATAGATACCACAATCCAGCGATCGACAATTGGCGGCTCGCGGGCCGAAAGGGAGAGTCTTTGGTCGGGCGATATTTCTTCTCATCATACTTGGCGCACCATCAGTATATCGTTTTTTTCGGTGACCTGACAGTTCCCCCCCCCCCCCCCCCCGAAATTATATTTTTTGCATTATTTACCAATTTCAACATAAATCGATTTCAAAAAACCCTTAAGAGCGTTTAACCAGCCAGCGGCCGAAAATCCACATTTCGTCGAAAGTTGTTCTTACGATCGTACAGGGCGGTTCCAGTTACAAAGATTAATTAGGTATTCTCCGTACCAGCTTTTTAAAATTATAACTCAATATCGATTTTATTTCATTCCAAATTTGCTTTAATTTATACCCACATCCAAAAATGCTGAAAGACGTGATGATAAAATTATTAAAAATATATACTTTTTGTAATTATTTTTTGATCATAAGTATTTATCATTTTTCAATAATATCTAAGATATAAATAAGAATGTAAAAAAAATCTGAAATATATCAGTTTGTAAGTGCGCAAATAAATACACAAACGGATCAATTTTCGTCAAGAAACACATGTAGATACGTAGGTTTATATTTTTTTATGATTTTATTTAAACTAAAATTAAAATTCTGCGTTTAAAAACGTGCGTTTCCCAGATAATGTATTGATTTATTTTACTGCATGATTATATGATTTGAAATGGGTGTGGTATAATACAAAATCTTTTATGAAAATTTAACAAATCTGCCAACGACCTATGGTATAACCTTATTATACTAAAAATAGGTAAACATTTTTTCTCAAAATTTAAAACGTGCGTTTACTAGATAAAAGAACAATCTTTCGAAATCAATTTATAATTTTTTGTGGAAAAGAGTCAATACATCTAAAATTTGATTTTAAAATGACATTTTAGGTTTTCTTTGGTTATACAGGGTATTAAGTGACGTACTTGACTTACTTAAACAGTGATTCCTGACATTATTTGGAGTAAAAAATGTTAATGAAATTTTGGTCTCAGGTGACTTTTTTTGACGACTTTTTTTTTCAATTTTTTTTTCTTCAAATTCAAACAAAAAAAAAATTCGTCCGCATGAACCCTTTTGTTACTGGACATTTAGCCGAGTGTCCGACGAACCCCTTACCCCGCCTTCAACTGTTCAACAACTACCATTTTTTATGTTTTTGTAGAAAAAAAAAAAAAAAAACATCAATAATGTCACCGGAGACCAAAATTTCATTTACATTTTTTACTCCAAATAATGTCAGGAATCACTGGTTAAAGTAAGTCAAGTACGTCCCTTAACACCCTGTATTTAATAATAAGTTAGTATGAATATCAAACTAATTTATAGGTATAAAGACTATTTGTACTTATACGCTGCTATATACAGTACATAGATAATCCTTGATGCATTTGTGTTCAGCATTATTAAACTATACCTACTAAAAAAAAGCACTGAAATTTAAAGAAAAATATTAGTAGATACCTTACTGACCAACACACTTACACTATAAGGACGAAACCCTCAAAACTACTGAACATCCCGAATTTAAATACACCTTTGGCCAGAAAAACCATAATTTCCATGCTGCAAAATAATATAATGCCCTTCCAATTGAAATTAAGAACACCATGGAGATACAAAAGTTTAAAAAAGACTTCAAAGTAAACATGAAGATGAGGAAATCATTAAAATTATTAAGTAACGCCAACGCAACCTACAGACAACAAACATAAATACTTTTTATTTTATTTATTGTTTATTTTGTGAAAATCAACAAACTGGAAGATGAGGAAATGAAGATCAATAGCTACCCATATAACAACGTACAGTACGCCTCGGAACAGGAATACCTGGTGAGGAAAACTGTGAACAAATCTATTTTTATTTATTACCTATGTAATTTTACTTTTTTTATATTGTCATTAAATAAAATAAAATTTTAAATAAAAATATGTTTTATAATTTGTTATTCGTTGGTAGGTACATCCTCTCTGCCCATCCCTTCGATGGTCACTTAGTTATATTTTGTGTACCTACTTACCTAATAAGTTATGCCGTAGGTATTTTCCGTAAACTGACTGCATATTATATAAAGTATGCCCGGGGCCAACTGTCGCCGGATCAACTTTCATGGAACCTTTTTTTTCACATCTAGTTGTGTCCGGATTCGAGGTTTGTCTGGATCTTGGCGGCGGACGCGTCTGCCCAACAGCTTCATGGATTTATACGACACACCTGGACACAAGAGCGGATCCAGGGGGGGGGTCATGGGGTCATGACCCCCCCCTGGGCTGGGTCCAAGACCTAGGTGGACCTACTTTTTACTAGTATCTATTATTATAAAAATCAAATTATAACTTCTAGTGACTTGATCACGAATATGTGACCCCCCCCTGGCGCTATGTGACCCCCCCCCTGGCGCCAAAGCTGGATCCGCCCTTGCCTGGACACACTGACACCCAGATTCCTACCCACCCCTAATACCCTTTTTCTTCCCAGTATTTCCTCACCTTCCTTTCCTAAAAATACCTTCCACATAGCATCCCCAAAGAGGGCATAGGCCGTGAGGGGAGTTATATTCCTCGGAGACTTCTGCGTGGAACTATTATAAAAAAATATTGTTTATGATATATTTATAGGTACCTACCGTTGATATTAACAAAAGGACGGGCAGTCACAAGCGCACTGACTGAGCAGGCTCGCACCGCACGAGTGACGTCACCGTTCGCGTGCGCCCACCCCAAAAAAATGACATATATTTATACTACCCGGCACCAAAACTAATTGCCGACCACTGAAATAAACTATCATGGGCATTACTGGAGTAGTCAGGCCTTAGTCAGGCGGAAAAACCGTAGGTAATTACGGCCATGGGCGGTTTACACGATTTTTCAGTTTACTTCAGTTTTATTAGTATTTTGGATAAGAAAAAGGACGCGTTCTATTTTAGTAAGTACCGATTATCGTACAGGTAAAGATGGCGGGCTTTAGTAACGATTATCGGACTCCAGGCCCCCTAGCATGGTCGATCGATATAGATTTTATCGATAATGTCACGACTGCAGGCCGCTAACGAATAAACAATAGTTTACGTCAAATAAATTAGGAACCCCTAGTCATTGTGAACTATTGTTTGTTCGTTAGCGGTCTGTAGTCGTGCTCGGGAGCGATGGCAAGTTACCGACATTTTCGATAAAACCTAGATATATCGATCGACCATGCTAGGACCCCAGATACTAATATCTACAGCCTGTAGGTATGTCGGACGAATATCTACAGCTCATATGTTGAACTAATATCTACAAACTTCAGAGTGTTGACTAATATCTACACAGCTAAGGTCGGACGAATATCTATGACGGTCCCAGTGTTGACTAATATCTACAGAGCTAAGGTCGGACGAATATCTATGACGGTCCCAGTGTTGACTAATATCTACAGAGCGTAGGTTGGACTAATCAGCTAAATGTGTTCAGGAATAATCAGCTAAAAATTCGGTAAATATTTCCCTATCGAGTCCACACTAAAAACACAATTTAAAAAATTAAAACAAAATGTACTAGGTAAATATAATAATAGTGAGTAATAAGTAATTCAGTAACAGGAATTGAAAAATATTGCGTTTTAATGTTTTTTTTTAAATTTAAAAAACGCGAAATGTCATTTTTCAAGGACCGCCATGTTAATTACATCGATGAAATACCATAGACATCAGAATTCGATAGACCCGAAGATACAGACGAAGGGTAAAACCAAACTATGGGAAGCGAAGAGAGGAAGATGACTGTGATTCGTTAAACAATCAATCTGACAGTATATAGGCATCTCGCATTACAATATCACCATTTAGTTCTTAAAAGCAAAATCTGCTTTGAATGAATAGACCTTTTTACATGGGAGCGCGAATTGCTTGACACGTTAATAACATATTTGCTAAGGCCAAATGCTCGCCCCAAAAAGACTCGCCCCAATACACATAGCAATATTTTGTTGCCGTGTTTAGTTAAAACACTTTTACAAATGTTTCATAATTTACTTATCCCTGTAACCAGCGACGAGCATACTGGAGAACCGCCCACATTCGCTATGTGCACATTGATATGTAGATATATTGTATAGCATAAGCTACAGTTTTGGCGTGTTATTTCGTTAAATGTATGGATGTTAGCTTCGCGCTGTTCACGGCAAGAATGATGACGTCACACATTTTAGATTCAAGCGAGGCTCTATCCCCTCCCCATGGAGCGAGCCGGTTCCAAGGAGGAGCTCCAGCCGGCACCATGTGGAGGGGGAAATAATACGTTTTTATCACTTAGGGCAGGTCCAGATATATTCGTATGTCCGTGTGAAATACGCATTTTTAAAAGAAAAAAATCACTTTCTGTCACTTAGACATACGTACGAATTGCAATCTTCGGAAATGATAAATAATGCGTAGATATTAATCATTATTTTGTTCGGTTTCATAAACACGAAAAATCACGCAAGACATTTGCCGTCGTAATTAACAACATGGCGTTCCTTTAGAAATGACATTTCGCGTTTTTAAAGATAACAAAATAACCATTAAAATGCAATATTTTTCAATTCCGGTTACTGAATTACTTATTATTAACTGTAATCTACCTAGTACAATTTGTTTTAATTTTTAAAGTGTGTTTTGAGCGTGGATCGATAGGGAAATATTTACCCAAAATTCTCTGCATTAAACAAGCATTGTCTTGTAAATTTAAGTCTTGCAAATCTCAAATAAAGATTCTGAAAAAAAAAACTGCCGCAAACGACGCTTTGTATTTATAAACACGGCATGTTTATAGTGTTTGACAGCACTTGGGCTGCTTCAATTGGTTGCGGCGGCCATCTTGGTTCGCCAGCTGCCATTGGCTGGTGGGACGCAGAATTTGACACCTCGCCGCCACTGGGTGATAATCTCAACCAATCAGATATGTTTTATTTGACTCTGCGAAGCTTTTATAACATGAAGAAAAAATATTTCAACAAGACTTAGGTATATATTTTTAAAAATTCAATGCTAACCATAGAATAATGAATAACATAAGAAATGTTATGTGGGCGTATTTCGTGATCTAAAAGTCTGATCATTATTTGCTTATATTTCATTTTGGTAGGCGGGTATGGGTACCTACGAAGCCCCGGAAACCATTTATTGGATAACCAACATCTCTGCCGTAGGTCACCCCAAGTGGTTCGTTACGTTTGGTGACTTAGCAGGGGTGCCCGGTCTTGGCGGTCGAAGGAATTTTGACTTCCAGCCACAATCCCTCGACCCATCGCCTTGCACCGCAGTTGAAGGGATGGATTCATACGTTCATCACCCCTGGACACACCGATCCCCTGATTCCTTCCCACTCCTCAAGCCTATTTCTTTTCCAGAACTTCATCTTCTTCCTTTCTTTAAAAAAAACCCTTCACACAGCATCCCCTAAGGAGACATAGGCCCTGAGGGAAATTATTTTCCTCAGGCCTCCTGTGTGGAGCTAATGTACCTATCTAAACAAAAAAACACGAATAAATATTATTTGATTAAATTGTTTTATTTCATAATTGATTCATTTAAAATAATGTAGGTATAGTAGGTACCTACCTACCTACCAATATTTGAAGCACGTTCCAGAGTGGAAAACACCCTCAGAATAACCTTGGTGTAAGACCACTATTTAGATCTGAAACCTTGCTTAATATGGCTTTAGCTGTGACCAGATCTGAATAGCCAGGTCTTCCCCGTCTTCCTCTTTCCCATTTCCTCACTACCTTCAGCCTCACAATACACCGTTACGAAATTTTATTTTCTATGAAATTAACGGTATGATATCAGGTTAGGTAGCCCTTGAGGTGATTTTTATGCGAAAATGGCGCTCCACAAATTATCCAATTATTATTATAGGTAGGTAGTAGGTATAAGAGAGAGAAAGTGCGGTGCTAAACGGGCTAGAACCAAAATATAGTAAGACAGTTTATTTGTTCTACAAAATATAACAGTGAATATAATCTATAAAATTCAAAATAAATATGGAGAAAACACGCAGTACGACCAGATCTACTTCTACATCTAGCAAAGAGAACTCTGCGACTGCGGACAGCGGTAGTAAACCAGGCTCATCTCCAGGAGACACACAACAACTAATTATGGATGAACTCCGCATTATTAAAACAGAACTACTAGGTTTTAAGAACATGCAGTCTAAAGTGGCAGAATTATTTAATGAATTTAAAGAATTTAAGACCTCAATAACTTTTTTGAACACAAAAATGGAAGGTTTTGAGGAGAATTTGAAAAAAACAATCGAAAAAATGAAAAATATTGATATGATCCAAAAAAAAAATTCTGAACTGGAAGTTAAACTAATAACACTTGAGGCCAAAATCGAAGAACAAGAAAGACAACAAAAAAATTTCGATATTGAAATAAGAGGAGTACCAGAAATTGAAGGTGAAAATATACAAAATATACTATTCAACATTAGCAAAGAGATCAACACAACCACCACCAAAAATGACATCGAGACCACTTTTAGAGCTCCGGGCAGAACCACGCCAACAAAAACCAGACCAATAATCGTAAGGTTCAAACATGTACATTTAAGAAACGATTTTTTAAACTGTACAAAAAAGTACAACATGAATGCAGTATCCAGGGAAGATAAACTTAACACCAGCTCCATTGGCCTTTCCGGACCTCGAACCCCTGTATTTATTTCGGAGCACCTAACATCTACAAATAAAAGATTATTCTACCTAGCGAAGAAGACGGCAACAGAGAAAAAACTCGCATACGTATGGATAAAAACGGGACGAGTGTATATACGTCAAACCCCTGAATCGAGAGCTATACTCATCACATCAGAAAATACCCTTCTTACACTGTGACTGAATAGGACGAAACCAGAGGAAAACAAACAAATGGCCAATACTAATGCAAAAGAGGAAGATACTGCTCCAGAAATAGGCGACAAACTGTATCCTTTAATACTCCACTCTACCTTACAATTATCTTACCACATAGCAATTTTACCCTTAAATTTAATTCCTTCTGCATTTGCAAGTACTCACACAGGATTGTCCATGCAATCCATGTATTCACTTGCATTGATATACCATATTTTATTATATTATAATAATGAGTCCAAATTACCTTGTGATATTTACAGTATACATAAATTTTAATTATAATGATAATAAAAGAGCATAATGAAATCGATAGTATCATAATGCCGATTACTGAAATAATCTGCCAAGATAAAGATAAAATTATGCAATTCGAATGGGGATCTAATAAATTTAATATTATACATCAGAATATTAGAACTATGGAAAATTTGGATGACTTTCTTATATTTATGGAAGAAATAAAAACTGTTGTAAAGTTTCATGTAATAATTTTCACAGAATGCAGATTAAGTGAATCTTATACAGCCAAACAAATTGCAGGCTATAATGAATACCATACAACTACACATATTAACCAAAATAGCGGAGTGGTAGTTTATATTGACGTCACATTAAATTCTCAAGTTCAAGAAATACACATAAGCCAATGTAATTGCTTAAAAATCAACATAAATAAGACTTTAGGTATATTAGCTATCTACAGATCACCATCGTTCAATGACATCCAAGCTTTTCTGGAGAGTCTCATTGTAGAGATAAAAAAAACTAAGAATATTCCGCGATACTTGCTAATCGGGGACATGAATATAAATACAATAGGTGAAGTAAAGCATAGACAGTGTGATGACTTTTTATGTGCTATGTCGGAAAGTAACTTTATCTCTAATATTAATTCCCCAACTAGGGTACAAGGTACTTCAAGCTCGTGCTTGGATCATATATTCACTAGAAAAATAACAAACTCAATTGCATTTGTTATGCATAATACAATTACTGACCACTACACCATTGCAATCAGTATCCCAAACTCAATGCACAAAAAAATAAAAAATAAAAATAAATTGGTTATAGACTTTGAGGCTTTATTAAATGATCTTGGTAAAAAAAATTGGGAATTTATTTATAAAGAAACTGAAGTTAACAATGCTCTAAACTATTTCATCAATGAAATCAATGCATACATTATGAAACACTCAACAATAAAACACATTCCACACAGTAAACTACAACTCACCCCGTGGATTAGTAACGGCATTGTTAAATCTATACATAAAAGGAACCATCTTCATAAAATAGCAAAACAGGACCCATTGAATATTACTAAACAGCAAAACTATTACCGATACCGAAACGTATGTAAAAACGTCATTCGCAAATGTAAAGAGCGTTACTATAAATCTTTAATCGATAAGGACAATTCCAGCAAAAATTTGTGGAACGTTGTTAGAGACATAACAAAAACTAAACGAAATACAGGTACACCTATAAATGAATTAAAAATCGGAAATTTGACTATAACTGACCCTCAAACAATTGCATGTCATACTAATCGATATTTTGCATCTGTGGGCTCTAAGCTAGCGAATAATATTTTTAAAAATACCCAGAAAACGGAAGACAGTTTAGCGTCGGCAATTAAAACAAACGATCCAAGTTGCTCATTTGAAATTAAACCAACTACTACAGAAGAGATCATAAAAATAATCAACATTCTTAAAACTACACATGCAAAGGGTCCAGATAGTCTAAATACGTACATATTAAAAAAAATTAAATCTCAGATTTCTACACCGCTTGCATTTATCTACAACTTAAGCTTTGCTTCGGGAATATTTCCTGATCATTTAAAAAGATCAATAATTATCCCAATTCACAAAAGTGGACCAAAATTTCTTGTAGAAAACTATAGGCCAATATCACTGTTAAGCGCAATATCTAAAGTTATTGAAAAGATTTTCAAATCAAGGTTGAGTGAATATGTGGAGCATAACAAAATTCTAAGCCCAAACCAATACGGTTTTCGATCTGGTAAAGGAACAGATGATGCCATCGCATGTCTCACGGAAACTATTGCAGGAAATATGAACCGTGGCAAGAAAACTATTGCCCTGTTCCTGGACCTGGCCAAGGCTTTCGATACAATATCACATAAAATACTTTTACAGAGACTGCAAAATATAGGGATAACAGGAAAAAGTTTTCAATGGATACAAAGTTATATTTCTAAGAGATTCCAGCAAACAAAAATTAATGAGGCTACTAGTACTTCAATAGAAAATAACTTTGGAGTGCCACAAGGAAGTACACTAGGGCCCCTTCTCTTTATTATATATATCAACGAACTATGTAATCAACATATAGGTGGGAAAATCATTACGTTCGCAGATGACACCGTCATGTTATTTGAAGGAGAGGATTGGAAAGAAACGCACCACCTTGCGAACATCGGTATTAACTTAGTTAAACAGTGGCTGGACAGTAATTTGCTTACATTAAACATATCAAAAACCAAATACCTAACATTCAGCGCTACTATTGCAGGACAACCCAAAACACTTCACCACCTCATAATACATAAAATTAATTGTAGCCTCGGAAATAGTAACTCTCCGTGTAAATGTGAAACTCTTGAGTGTGTTAAATTTATCAAATATCTAGGCGTTATAGTTGACAATAACCTAAAATGGAAATACCAAATAGAAAATGTAGCAAAAAGAGTGCGTACACTTATTCATATATTTATTTCATTGCGGGAAATTTTAAAAACACACTACTTAAAAAATATATATTACGGGCTATGCAACTCGATCATAACATACGGATGTATTGGGTGGGGGGGTGCAGGGAAAACAATATTAAACTCGTTATTGAAGGCACAGAAATCTATTTTACGTGTTATAATGAAGAAACCTTTCAGATATTCGAGCGACGCTCTCTTCAGGGAATTTAATGTACTAGATGTTCGACAGTGTTACATTAAAAAGATAATAATTTATGCTCATAAAAATAAATATAAAATGAAAAAAGTCGAACACAAACATCAAACCAGAAGTAAGGGCAGAAATGACCTTTCTATTCCAACAAGCAACACAGCGGCTTATCAAATGATATTCTCATACCTGGGACCGAAATTGTATAACAAAATCCCTTCTCAACTAAAATTGTGTAAAGTGTCATCCTTCAGCCAAAAAATTACAAAATGGTTACTAGATTTGGGCAGGACGGAGTCTGAAATATTACTAAAAAATATTATCTGATAATTATATATTACAGCGCCTCTATTTTTTTCCAAATTAATGTCTTTTGTTTTTTTCTTACTGTCTACCTGTATATTATTCTTCTTGTATTCAAAAATAACAAAACTAATTTTAACAAAAAACCAAAAAATTTACTCATTCAACTCTGTCACATGGTAGCTTATCTGATGGTTCTGCCACTTTTCTTGCTGGAACAAATTAATTGAGAATCTTTTGTAAAATTAATTGAGAGTCTGCATTTGTGTAAGATGTTTTGCTTACGAGGCTTCTTTCGGATTTAGTTTATTGTAATGGCTGATTAAGTTCTTTAAAGTACGATTGGAAAACACTTTAAACATTTTTGAAAACCTTTTATGCTAACGATTCTGATATTTTTTGTATGCCTCTACTGAAGTATAAAGCTGTACTAATTAAACAATTTAGCAGTACGTTTTTTTTAACAAGGTCACCATATACAAGTATTTTCTGTTTGCTTCTTCTTCTTCACTGCTTTCAATAACTTTGTATTAATATGTATTATTTTTCTTTTGGTTTATTTATAATTAATAGGTATTATTTTTCTTATGTATTATTTTTCTTTTGGTAGAATGTATTATTTTTATTTTGGTAATATGTATTATTTTTCTTTTGGTTCATTTACAAGTAAACTTATAATTTTACATTTCTTTCTTTTTTCTATATTGAAAAAAAAAAACATGTACGTAAAGGACACTTGTGCATAAATATAAATAATTAATAATAACTAAATTAGTAAATAATTAAATTATGCATACATTATAAATAATTAAATATTTTTGCCTGAACTTTAGTAAATAAGATAAAGTTTTTTGGCGATGATTTGTTGATTTGTGTCCCAAATTGGTAATTTCTAAATTAAATTTACGCCTATCAAAATGTTTGTCATTTGACTGTCCTAGAACGGGAGACCTTCCTAGTTGGACAGTCAAAGCTTCTTTGTATTGATGTATTCTCTATAACAAATAAACGTTTTATTATTATTATTATTATTATTACAGTGTCGATTTCGGTTTCCATTTATATCTACAATTAAGGCATTTCTCGTGTGTATTGATTATATCTATCCAGTACCTAGTAACCTCGATTGGGGATGCCATAGTCCCTTTGAATCCGGACAATCGGGAGCAATTGGGCCTCTTGTGCTTTATTCATATAAAGTAAACTGTAGATAGAAATGTGTTGTGGACTCGTCCGTGTACCCGAAGTAAGGTAAATTCGTGCTTACTTGCTGGCGAAAATGATAAAAAAACTTCATATATCGAATTCTTTCATCAACTACTATAAACGATATTGCACAATTTTTTTGTATTTATTGTCATATTTTCACTTGCGAGAAGATGCAATAAAAGGCAAGAAGGGATTAGAAGGAGCGGTAAGAGAGAGAGCCAAAAAGAGGCAAGAAGGGTCAAGAAAAGACAAGAGAAACAAGAAAATACAAGAGAAACATGAAAAGACAAGAAAAGTAAGAGACTAGATTAACCATTAAAAGCCAAAAAGATGCAAGAAATTGTAAGGGGCGCAAGAAGAAGGAAGACATACAGAAGAAAAACCATCAATTCTTTTATTCCTGCCCACCCTAAATTCCAATATAGGCTTATTAGGTTTCCATGTACCTACTCGTACCTACACCGGTAGATTAAACTCCAACCTCCTTCCAATCTTCAGTCAGTCCTAACAAATTATTTGGAAGAAGCAGGGTTTTTTCCTTACGGTACAATACCAATATATATGCATGGCAATTTATTTTTAGGTTGCCACCAAAACTCATGCACCGTTAGCCTTGCATTCTTCGCCATTTGTGACAGTACAGGTATAAATATTTAAAATTTAGAGCAAACGACTGTCGGTCAAGTAAAAGACCTTCACGGGTAAACCATAAGTGAAGGGCGAGTCATTTAAAGGGCCAATGGAAACCTACTTTACCGTTAAACTACATTATACGATGTTGTGGTTGACTCAATACAGTAAATAAGTATCTACACATACCTGCCTCATTTGAATAAGAGGTGAATATTATTATTTTAAAACAGGGTTGAAATATTAATGAATTTTTGTAGCAAAAAAATGTTTCTTCCAACAAGGAAAAATTGTCCAGAAATTGCATGTTCGGGAATACCTCAGGGGACAATCTTGGGACCTCTACTATTCTTGATATTCATTGATGACATTCAAAAATGCATCCAAAGTACTACTCGCTTGCTTATTGATGACGATCTCAAACTGCTCAGGATGATATGCGACATTCAGGATTATGATAAATTACAATTTGATTTAGACCTAATAATTTCACGGGCCGATGAGAATAAGCCTTTCTTTAATATAAAACAAAATTGTCACTATTACATATAACATATAAACAATCCATTTTAGGAATCATTAATTGAATAACCAACACTTCTGCCATGGATCAAGTTTCAATTGTCAAGGTTCGGCCGATAATTTACTGCAGCGCCACGGAAATGTTCCTAGGAGGGACATGAGCATTGTGCGTGCAGTCTTTCAGAGCACTTCTCCTCCACCGCATTATCTAAGAATACCATCATCACTACATGGTTGCCTGAATGGAGTTTCCCCTAATGGCCCTCTGGAGACGGGAGGCAGTGTAGGTAATCCACCTCTTACCCGCCCTGGTATAAGTAACTGATGGTTAATCCTTCATGGCTCTCGCAAGATTCTATTTTTTTTTGTTAAACGAAGCTACATTTATTTATTTTGAATGAATCTAGACCTCCAGTGTCCATGCATACGTTGTTAGTAAGCAGTATGCAAGTATGGAGACGGGATGCATATGTCGTCTTTGGGGATGCAGGTGAAAGGTCTTTTAGGGAAAAGAAGGGAGTTCTGAGAACGAAAATATAAATACATATAACTAGCTGACCCGGCCACGCGTTACTGTGGCTAATAAAATACAACGTCATCTACTGGATGATTATGCAACCTTTATAACCACCGCCGTCTTTGAGTTTATCGCGAAGAGACAGACAGATGCCGCGGAGGACTTTAATTTTTAATACGTAGAGATAGTGTGAAAGATTATAATAATGTGCATGAAATGCTTGGAGTAACTAACGTATTTAAGTTTGAATCCGTCTAAATGACTTTTCAATTACCGCAATGTACGTGACCATTTTTTTAGAAGATAGAATGGGTATAGTAAGCTATCCGTAAAAGATAGATATATGCCTTTGCGGACTTTTTTGTAAATCTATAAAAAAGGAATATCCCACCATGCATTGTTTTGTTATATCCCAAAAGGATTAGGCAGCGTTTTCGATGAAAGCTACCAGGCGGCTTGACTTTTTCCGACACTTCTAACAATTATCGTTATGTTTTAACCAATTTACACAAATCCTTGACAAATTACCTACATACCTAAACCTTCCTCTCGAAACACTCTATATATTGGTGAAAACCGCATGAAAATCCGTTCAGTAGTTTTCGAGTTTATCGCGAACAGACAGACAGGCAGACGACGCGGGGACTTTAATATATAATATGTAGAGATGTAGAGATAGAGATAGAGATATGAGGGGTGGGTAGGAACCTAGGGGTCAATGTGTTCAGGAGTGACGGACGTATGAATCCATCTATCCAACTGCGGTGCAAGGCTAGGTCGAGAGAGTCCGGCTGGAGAGGTCAAAAGGTCTCCCTCAACCAGTCTCTCCCGATCCGGCCCGCCACTCAGTAATTCACCAAACGTAGCGAACCACTTGAGGTGTTCTATGGCAGGGGTGTTGGTTATCCAACAAATGGTTCCCGGGGCGAAGGCACCTACACCCGCCTCCTAAATTGAACATATGTTACCGTCCTAATATGTCCACTCCTATCTTTATTCAAAAAGTCCCCCCACACGGCATTCCCAAAGATGACATACGGCCTGAAGTAAGCTAGGTATTTTTATAAGGGTATCCTAAACGATCTTGGCTCAGCCTTGCAAAATTTGTCAAGTCATTTTTATTAATTTTATAATTTATGTACTTAAATAATACATGCAAATAAATTAAAGTAAATAATTCATATAACCTACATAGATAAATGACTTTGTCTGTGACACGAAGTACCTAATTTTTATTCCTTATCATTTGCTTAGTTAATAATACATCTACGTAATCATATTATCTAGGAGCCAGACAGGTAAATGAAATTAATTTCGTCATTTTGATCAATTTGATCAGAAGTGAAGGAAATTTTGGCTTACTTTGGATATACTGACACGGTCACAAAATACTTCTATCTGCTTATACCTTCAGGGCCATCGAGAGAGAGGTAGGTTTGGTGTCTACCTGTCTAGTCTAGCCTAGCTGAAAATAATTATAACGGAATTATGCACATTTTAAAAGCGTGACTCAACAACATTATTTGGCATTGTTCAGTGTTCATTTCGGCACAGTGCAATGAACGTGGTTACAACTGCGAACACACACATACATTGCACATCCAAACAGGTAGGTATTATAATTTTGCAAGTCTGTCCATCTGTTCACATGTTCGAATTGAAGAAACAGTACTTTCTATGGATGGGCATTTTTGCCAAAGTGTGTAGGTTTGATGGTGTTTTATATTTTTAGTTATATAAATAAATTATAGAATATTAGAAAGTTATGCATTTTTAACATGAAAATTTATTAATTTACTTTATTTAGTCATTTAAATACAGCTTTCGAACCTGTATATATTTTTAAAAATTATTGAGACCAAAATTGATCTTTTTTTTACCGGTGACTGAACAACTCAGAATCATGCAACTCCTCTTTTGAAAAGTCATTAAGCTACGAAAAAAATATTGAAAAATAGCCCATAACCTAACTAACGTAACCTAGTTAACCAATTTTGACTTGATTCTGAGTTGGCGTGACCATTTTTACGCCGTTTCTAAAGACCCTAAGGTCTTTTGCGTAAGAACTTAAATTATAAATAATTACATTAGGGGCCATCCGAAAATTACTTCACACCTTAAGGACGGGGAGGGGGAGTAGAGAAGTGTGACAAGGGGTAAGAGGGAGTTATCAGCTCTGTGACGTCACATTAATCATATACATAATTTATTTATTTAAACGCCATAGCATGGCTTTTACATTGAAGTGAGTACATGATATTATAAGTAGGTATACAGTGATACACAGGAGATTATCAATAATAACAAAATAGAAATGAACATTTAACAAAGTAGCAAGTATTTAGGAGAAGGATACTATTATGTGTTACTAAACTACTGTTACTATACAAAAAAAATAATATCAATGTTATAATAACAGAGAACATAAAATTTAGATGGATTATTTAGAATAAAAAAGATGTACCTAAACAAAGGGGACGTTTCAAAAGTTGTCAACAGTATTTATAAGCACTAAATAGAGTAAATTTGCATTGAGTTTATTGTTACCTTCAAAGTTATCTTTGTTTGAAATTATTAAGCAGGTATTGCTAATTAGCTAACTGTTTCAGGGCTGTCAGTTAAATATTTAATATTAGTTTTGGTTTAAAAAAAATAAATCATTTTTAATAAAATAATACATTTAAAAGCTATCTCTCTTCAGTCTGTTAGTAAAGATATCTGAAGTAAGTTGAGAATCTATAGTAAAATATTTATTTATTATGAATTTCCCGCCCGGCTGGGCTTTTACACGTTATTTTTTTTTATTTATTACAAAGAACATCTAAGTTAAGCACAACAGAATCAAAGCAAAATCAAAAACAAAATCAAAAGCAAAATATTAGACAAAATCAAAAACAACATCTAAAGCAAAAACAAAGTAAAAAACGAAATAACATCGAAACTAAATACTCCGCCATGCAAGATGGAAAAATGTAATACTAGGAAAATTACAATACATTGGTAAGGTCTCGTAGGTCGATGTTGTGATAATCATTCATTAATCAGTTTATTATTTAAAATTTTTGATTTAATGTTGATTTGATTATTTTTATGTGACGTCACACTAGGGGGGGAGGGGGTCTCACAAATGTGATGATGTGTGACAGGGACGGGAGGGGGGGGGGGGGCGTAAAAAATAATTAAATTCGTGTGACAGGATTTATGTATGGCACCTTACTTGCAACAGTTTTATTTTTATTTTAATGTAGATACATAACTGAACTGCCCCAACAACAATCTTGCAGCCTCACTACATATATCCCAATTATGGATGCAACAGTCCCAACGGCTCCAGGCAGTTGGGAATCTTGTGCAATACACAAAAGTAAGCAAATTCATCTGAATTAGTGTTAAGTTTGTATTAATAACAATCCGTATTTACCTACTGTAGGTACTGAAAAAGAATGGTTAAATTCATGGATTAAATATAATTATTTTATTTTTTACTTATTGATAACGATATGTATCTAGTTCAGACATTTTCATCGGAACTGTTCCATTATTAATAATATTTCCCCAAAAAAGAAAATTATTAAAATTCCCCGTATCTACTTGCGCGCAATATACCTACCCGACTCGTAACTCGTAAGTTACGAGTCGTAACACAAAATTTTACAATAGACATTTTTAACAATACTCACAAATACCGAAATACCGAATAGAAGTAATACGTACAATCAAAAATTAATACAAGAATGTGGAATGTATCGGGAGCATTTCCTATCCTTATCCTATATTCCTCTTCCTCTCCTCTTCATCTAAAATTAATTTTAAGGTATAATAACACAAATTAATCAAACAAAATTTATTAGCGTACCTACTCCGGGTCGAGTAGAGTTTTTTTTTACGTTAACTCCAAACAGGAGGCCCTGAGAAAAATAATTTCCCTCAGGGCCTATGTTATCTGGGATGCTATGTGGAGGGTCTTTTTAAGGAGAGGAAGGAATTAACATTGGTCTTGAAGAGACCCATGTTGTAGGAAGGAGGAAATACAGAGGCCGGCTAATCATTCCACAGTCGAGCTGTTGAACACAAGAACAAGTCGAAGAAGCAACCCGTTCTCATGTGACAAATTTCAACCGTTTACAAATGTTGGGCACGCATTTGGCGTGTTTCCCGACTATGCACCGGTGCCGAAGGGATCAATGACGCTAGTTCCTCGGAGCATCTTCCACTGTAATACAGGTAGAACAAGGATAGCATTCCCACCCAACGCCTGTGCTCTAAATATTGCAATCCGTCTGTTAAGATGGGAGAATCTATTAAGCGGACCATCCGTTTTTGCACAGAGTCGAGGGTGTTTTTCAGGTATTTTGGAGCTCCAGACCGGAGGTGGCTGCCAAATTCAACCGTCTACTTATCCCTGTACCACGGAGGTCAATAAAGTTATACAATTAAAGGCGCTATTGCCTACTAAAATCTCGTCGCAACGTGTTCTGCTATTAGAAAGCGGCAGTGCGCTTAGATAGTATTTGTCAGATTGTTGGAGGTCAATTGGAGGTAAAAAAGTGGAATCTATATTTTCGCTTCATGTCGCATCTACATACAATACATCAATGGGAAATACATAGTAGTTGAAATAACAACCTGCATTATTATTAGTTGCAGTTGAATTGCATTAAATCTGTGTTTCTCTCAGCTAATAATTTGAAGTGCATTGTTCACGGGGATAGCATTATGAAGTATAAATAATGAGATAAGATAGCAGCGGTGTTTGTCGGTTCAATATTAACACGAGATGTCGACCTTCTAGATAAGTCTTGCTTTTTACATGAATTGAGATCTCAGCACTGAAACGTCGAGAAAATATAAGAAATAACAATTATTATGGTTTTGTTGCAATCTGTTTGCATAATTACGAACAATATTAAGGACTGAATACAACTATTAAATAACTGTTTTTTTTTTTTTTTTACATGAGCTCCACACAGGAGGCCCTGAGGAAAATAATTTTCCTCAGGGCCTATGTCATCTTTGGGGATGCTGTGTGTAGGGTTTTTTTAAGGAAAGGAAGGAGAGGAGAGTTCTGGGAAGGAAAAGGGCTTAAGGGGTGGGTAGGAATCTGGGGTTCAGTATGTCCTGGTCATCCGCCTCCAAGACCTAGACAAACCTCACCCCATGAACCCGGGCACCCCTGCTAAATCACCAAACGTAGCGAACCACTTGGGGTGATCTGTGGCAGAGGTGTTGGTTATCCAATAAAGGTTCCCGGGGCGGCGGTACCCATTCCCGCCTCCCAAACTGTTGAACGAGAAAAATAATAAATTAGATTTTGTTGATTATTTTTTATTAATTTTAGGAAAGACAAACTGTCCAGCTTAAGAACATCCTGACAATATTTGAAAAACTCCTATTACAATCATTGTAAGCGGAAGATATTGCTTGTAGGCACAATGATCGAGGATTTCAGGTGATGCATCTCGTCGTGTAAAATTCGAGATCTGGTGTTCTAGAACAGTGAAATCGATAACTTTACGATATCGGATCGATAAGCATAACGTCCGATGATTTTATTTCGATGTGTCCTATTAGCACGGTTTCACCGTTGGCAGTCGAACCGATATTGGCAGGGAACAATTGGCAACACTGGCGGATCTCTACGAATTTACATTCCGAAACGTCAAACGCCAATCAATTACGTAAAATTATTAATAAATTTAATTAATGAAAACAATATTAGTGAAACTCAATCTACAATCTGAAACAGAAAAATCAGATAAAGCTACGGTCACATTTGGGACTCGAGCCCGGGACCTATGACTTGCCGTCACAGTGCTCTACCAACTACTGTATCATTCTTCGACCGAGAACTACCAACTTTATTTGCTGCTATCTTTATAATGCAAGATTCAACCAGAACTAAATGCTATCTAGATAGTGTCTTGGATAAATTAAGACCTAGAATCTGGGTTTGATCCCCAGTTGCGACCGTTACATTTTGTTATTTTCTGTGTTTTGTTCTGTTTTATTTATTAGTAAAAAAATTCTTCGTTTAGATTTATTAGTATTATCTTCTTCTTCAATGAATAATAAAAATCATACCTTATTAGTTGGCAGGTCTATGATCACGTACGATAGTAAGACAAGAGGCTGTTCATCGCTTCCTAAGCCAGCCCCCTGCTGCCCCGCCGTGGCGGCCCACACCGCGCACAGCTGCCCCTCGAGCCCTCGCCCCATGTCGCTGATGCTGCTGGGTGCTTCCACAACCGATCTCACACTCACCACACCCCTGAAACACACTGGCACATTCACCGGGGCACTGGCTCACTGTAGATCACGATAGGCTTACTGAATCACGTTAGCCATGGTACCAACTCCGATCCCTGGGGAATGCCGAACCGACAACTCTGTGGACAAGCAAAACAATTTAATTAGGAATAGTTTTATTTTAATATGTTATATTTAATTATAGTAAAACAAATGTAGTATTATGTATTATGCTAATAAAGTGGTTTAATACTAAATAACTCATTATTATTTATTACACTGTCACGCCAGCAAGTGTTTACTGTTGTTGAAAATTTGTTAAAAAAGATTTAATTAGTTTTTGCTTTTAGAAGGATATTTGATGACACTAACCAATTTTCCATGTAAGATTATATCTTCTTAACCAATTTTTACCTGAAAACTCTCGGAAATTTTTGCATTAACGCTTTTAAATGCCGATAAAAATATTTTTGGAATGGTGCCAGTCAGAAAAGATATATTTTTACATATTCAAATTTTGATTCTTGGTAGAGTCTAGTTCAATTTTGCCAAATGTGGAGATACAATATCTCTGCTTTGTTATTGATATTCATAATATATGTTCTAGCTAGGTATATACATATATTATATTTTATTGGTTTACGGACTTTTGATTCCATAAGGGGCCATTAATTTATTACGTAAGACGAATTTTGCTAGTTTTCGACCCCCCCCCTCCTATTATAAGAAAAAATAAGAATAGGCCGACCCCCTCCCCCCTGTTTAAGAATCTAAAGGAAAAAATGAATACACGTTTGGTTTGTTTTAATGTTTATTTGAGCGGGTCCGTTGCCATGGAAATGGAAATCGTTTACCTATATGCATCCGAGCGAAACTCGGCACTCGCGGTTGCCCGCGCTTTTTCAAAGTATAATTTTCTTATATATAATGATCTTACGTAAGAACTATCGAGACTCCCTCCCACCCCCTTGTAAGAAAAAATAAGACATGGTCGACCCCCCTCCCCCCTAAATCGTCTTACGTAATAAATGAATGGCCCCTGATAACACGAAATGAAAAGAGAAGATGATTTATAGAAAATGGAGTACAGAACTTCAATTTACAATGACAAATAAATGAACCTGTTCATTGAAGATACTCCAAGTCACAATCTGAACAAAGTTTTGATGGAGCTGTATTATGATTTTGTTTAATAAATTATGTTCTTAATCATTAGCACAACCGAAAAAAGTGGGGATTCACCAACCTTATCACTAATAAGATGTATTTTATAAGGTCTTGCTTTATCTTTTGGTGTCTTGTATGTCTTTGGTCTTGGTGATTTGGTCTTTTTAGGAATTTAAAAACTTTAGTAGTCATTTGTTGCCTGTTCCAATGATCGAATCACAGCGGCGCAACAGATGAAGAAACACTTGATTAAAAATTAATTTCCAAATATTTATTAGCAGAGATTTATAGCGTTTATCGAAAAATCAACCTTTACTGCATCGTTTGATGTTGCGTATTTGGTGAAATGTCTTCTTTGTTCGTAATAACTGAAAAGTTGCGATTAAATTGTAAAACAAAGAACATAGAATTTGCATAAATATTGTTATTTTTATTGCAAAAGAGGCTTTGCACTTTTTCCTCATTTCTTCTGAAATTGACCAAACATTTTCAAATATCAAAATTCTTTGTAGAATAGTTAATCAATAAGGAACTCCAGTGAAAAATATTATGTTTAATTAAATGAAGACAATATTAGAGAAACTCAATCGAAAATCTGAGACAGAAAAATCAGAAAAGATATTGGCTCCGCTAGGACTCGAACCCAGGACCCTTTGCATTCATGGCAAGAGCTCTACCGATTGAGCTACGGAACCCATATGAAATTCGGTCACTTTTAACTGTATCATACTTCGACTAAGAACTACCAACATTATCTTGAAGTATAGCAGCCAGAAAATGAAGATTATGTTGGTAGTTCTTAGAGTCGAAGTATGATACAGTTAAAAGTGAGTTCTTAAAGATAGCAGCCAGAAAATGAAGATAATGTTGGTAGTTCTTAGTCGAAGTATTTGATTATGATACAGTCAAAAGTGACCGAATTTCATATGGGTTCCATAGCTCAATCGGTAGAGCTCTTGCCATGTAAGCAAAGAGTCCTGGGTTCGAGTCCCAGTGGAGCCAATATCTTTTCTGATTTTTCTGTCTCAGATTTTCGATTGAGTTTCGCTAATATTGTCTTCATTTAATTAAATATTATAATTTGAGATTTTACTCATAAAGTTTAAAAAATTAAAATAAATAAAAATATTATGGCTTATTCATACATACGTAGATCATAGGTTCTCAGCGTGGGCGATAACACCCCCTTGTGAGCGTTTCAGACTTTCAGGGGGTCGGTAGAAGATCATGAGAAAATTAGGGGGCGTTTCAGACTTTCAGGAGGGCGGTAGGAGACCCAGAGAAACCCATTCCACCCCATCCCATCCCGCCCCATCCCATGGCTAAAGAAGGAGATAGCTCAACACGGCATAACACCCCAAAAACAAACAACGAAAATACTTTTGGCCGTGAAAATCTAAAAACGTATTTGTATAGCGATTATTTATCAATTTAACTTTCGATTTGACCGTTACACTGGGCAGATGTGCCACATCTTGAAAATCTAATAGATATTTTGTGTTTCTTACTTTTTTCTATACCTATACTTGTTTCATAAAATGTCTTGTTTTTATTATTTTACTAGCTGGTCCCGGCATGCGCTGCTATGCCATTTAATAAAGAAATTGTTTCTCCCTGAGTGTCCTTTCCCGTTCTTCCCGTTCCCCTTCCGCCTCCCCATCCTCTCCTGCGTCCTCTTACCCTCTCGCGTTCCCACTCCGTCATCTCCACCTTCCCTCTCCCCACTCCATTCCCCCCCTTCCCCCGTCCCACGAACCCCCCTCTCCCCTCACACGTCCCCTTCCCCTCCCGCGTTCCCCTTCCACCTTCCCCGCCTTCCCTCTTCCCTTTCACGCTCCCTCGTCCCGTCAACCCTCCTCCCGCGTTCCATATATTCAATCCGAGTACATTCAGTTATTAAACAGCCCGTGTGCCACCTTTTACAATGTTTATTCAAATTTCCATTTTTCATGTATATTAAATTTGGTACCTAACATAGGTACCTATTTAAAATATCTAAAATTCTTGATTCGATTTAAACTATTAGGGGAGTACCTACTTCAAATAAATTTATTAAAGATTTTCAAAAATAGAATCCTGATTGAACAATCAATGTTTTGCAAAATGTCATTCTCAAATACGCGAACTGTCAAACATGCTCATGTTTTCTGAAATTATCAAATTTTCTGCGCAATTTTCTTAATTTTTCTATCCGTAAGAACCATCCTCGTACTTCAAGGAACATTCTAAAAAAGAATTAGCGAAATCGGTTCAGCTGATCTCGAGATTTGCGCTTACCAACACATTTAGCGATTCATTTTTATATTATAGATAGAATAGATGGACAAATAAAGCAAAAAAATGTTTATTTGTCCATACGCATTGTTTTAGTACTTCAAAACGCATTATTTGCAAGGAAATAGTCATGTTTGGAAAAAAATATATTTTCAAGTATTTATTTGAAATATTAGGTAATCATCGACCTCGGAGTCTATAAATCACAGAAATGGTTTGAAATGTTTTTAGTTATTTGGTATCTACTTTTTTTAATGGCTTTTCACCCCAACGGAATGTTCTGGTCAGTGTCAAGTGAATGATTTTTTTTTTTTGAGTATTTGTGAGAGTCGGTACAGTTTTTTTTTTGTTTCTACCGAAAATTCAGTTTTTGGAAATAGTCGGTTTTGCAACACCCCACAATTGTGACCCTGAGGCAAAAGTTTTCTAAAAACTTTCAGCTTCTTTTTTCCTTCACAGAACTTCCTCTCCTTCATTACCTAAAAAGACCCTCAACACAGCATCCATCAGAAAGAAGACAAGCCCTGAGGGGAATATTTTCTTCAGTGCCTCCTGTGTGCAGCTAATGTAAAAAAAATCACAGGGTGCAATTCACACGCGGTAAACACACCTTCAGAAAACTAAAATAGGCAAGAGTGGGGAGGCTACGAAGCACCGTACAAAGAGGTGACCGATTATGCTATCTCATTCTCTCGCAGGCTAAATCCTATAGATGTATGTGTTTGTCTCTTTTTAGTGTTACTATTTTACGACATACGAGTTTCAAATCACAACGGTTCTAAAGAAGTTTTCATTTCAATAAATAAAACTAACCATCACGCCGTTTCCCCACAGGCAGTGGCGTAGCTAGCATGGGTGGCACCCGGGGTAAATGTCACCCCCCGGGGCGTAGTGTCACCCCCCCTATTAAAGTAAACTTGAGAAATTCAAAAAGCTAATTTCGACTTCATAAAATTAGGGATGGCTAGAGAATTTCAGAATATAGGCTATTTCGCCTATTAAAGACCGACCGACACAGAATTCGGTGCACTCCGTGTTCATGTGTATGCAATATCTTGGTCGAGTGGCACCCCCCTTCGGGTGGCACCCGGTGCGGTCCGCCCCCCCCCCCCCCTCGCTACGCCACTGATTGTAATATGCCGTGATTTTTCAAGGTTCTACGCTAATTTGATAATGTTATTAATCTAATATGTTTAAAATCGATATCATTAATATTTCAGAAATAAAATCAACTAATTGATTAAAGAGAGTAAATAAGATAAGGAACCTAAAATTATAAAGATATATTTTTTTAAAATAAATCAATGTCATAATTATAATTGATAATGAAGAATTGGTAAGAAAATTAGGTTTTAATGATAAGAAAGCATTGGGTGACGGGACAGTTAATTAGAGATAACGTATTTTATTAACTGTACTATAAATTTAAACGCTTTAGTTAATTTAGTATGTTTGTATTAATTACGGTCGACCTCAATAATGGACTTAGTTAACTGTAAGTATAAACTCTTCTAAACATTATTTACCGTTATGACGTGTCGTTTGTTTGTGGATTTCATCTGTCGATTGAAAAATACAATCTCTACATATTATAAATTAAAGTCCTCCGCCTCGTCTGTCTGTCTGTTCGCGGGAAATTCAAAATAAATAAATATTTTACTATAGATTCTCAACTACTTACTTCAGATATCTTTACTATCAGACTGAAGAGATATAGCTTTTAAATGTATTATTTTATTAATTTTTTTTTTTTTAAACAAAACTATTATTATATCTTTAACTGACAGCCCTGAAACAGTTAGCTAATTAGCATTACCCAATTGCTTGGTAATTCCAAACAAGATAACTTTGAAGGTAACAATAAACTCAATACAAATTTACTCTATTTAGTGTCTATAAATACTGTTGACAACTTTTCTGACAAGTCCCCTTTTTTATTCTAAATAATCCTATATAAATATTAGGTCCTTACATATGAAATTGGCGAAGGCGTCTACTAATATCTACAGGAATTCTAAAAACTGAAAAAATCGAATTAATATCTATGAGAACCAAAGTGTTGACGAATATCTACAGCTCAAACTGCTGACTAATATCTATGGGAACCAAAGTGTTGACGAATATCTACAGCACTGGCAGAGGTTGGATTTGCAATTATGTATAGCATATTGGAATAACGTAATATTGCGTATGTAGATTAAAAAACTTAATTTATGTATGTATGTATGTAAAAATCCCTAATATCGGACTATTGGACACATTTAGCTGATTAGTCCAACCTAAGGGAACGTACCCAAACTACGTGACCAACTTTTTGCAATTTTTAACCCCCCCCCCCCCCCCCCGGTGACCAAAATCCTAAGGAACCCGCCGCTCATTTGTATGGAGCGTGACCTTTTGAAGACCCCCCCCCCCCCCCTAAAAGTGTCACGTAGTATGGGTACGTTCCCTAAGCTCTGTAGATATTAGTTCAACCTACGCTCTGTAGATATTAGTCAACACTCTGAAGTTCGTAGATATTAGTTCAACATATGAGCTGTAGATATTCGTCAGACATACAGGCTGTAGATATTAGTAACTGGAGTCGAAATTGGCGTATTGTATGGGAGGAACATGAAGTCGATTTTTTTAGTATTTATTATTTTTTTATTATTTATTTAATCAAAGTATGTACCATTGCTATATCATCGATCCCTTTACTAAAAAAACCATTCGGACGGGAATCAATAAAATCTTTGAAGGCGGCTTGGACTGCCCCATCGGAGTTGAATTTTTTCCCTTGCAAGAAGTTATCCAAATTTCTAAAAAAATGGTAATCTGTTGGGGCAAGGTCCGGTAGATGTCTTAGACATTCCAATTGAAGCTCCTCTAATTTGTTAGCCATCTGTTGTGCAGTGTGTGGTCTAGCGTTCTAATGCGCGTTTGTTGATTTGCTTCACTCAATTCGTGAGGTACCCACCTTTCAAGCTTTTTCACCTTCCCAATTTGCTTCAAGTGGATTAAAACAGTTTTATCACTAACACCGCAGCCTGCAGCTAACTCGGACGTGGTTTGCGATGGATCCGCTTCCACAATAGCCTTCAATTCTTCATTTCAACTTTGGTCCACGGGGCTTGTTCTGCAGGTCGAAATTTCCAGAACGAAAACGTTGGAACCAAAAACGCACTGTGTTTTCTTTTGCGGCACCGTCGCCATATACATCATTAATCCTTCAAGCCGTTTCTGCAGCACTGGTGCCACGGTGGAACTCGTACTCGTAAATAACGCGATATTTCAAGTTTTCCATTTTGTAAACTAAGTGACGCAAAGAAAAAAACAATTAAGGAAAAAACAAATGAATTATAATTTTCGAAACACAAATACATGAGTAAATAGCTGTATAAAATTGAATTTGGAATTCCTAACCAAAGAGAAGATATTTGAGATCAAAGTTGCCAGTACGGCAAAACGCCAATTTCATACGTAAGGACCTAATATTATGTTCTCTGTTATTATAACATTGTTATTATTTTTTTAGTATTAACAGTAGTTTAGTAACACATAATAGTATCCTATACCTAAATACTTGCTTTTCTCATACATACTTTGTTAACTTATAATATCATGTACCTATCAATTGAATGTAAAAGCCATTCTATGGCGTTTAAATAAATAAATTAATAAATAATCTCATAAACTACTGAACGCTTTTCACCAATAGATGATAGAGTGATTCATGAGGAATATTTAGGTATATAATTTGTCAAGGTTTTGTGGAAATTGGTTGAAATCTAAAGGAGAATGTCTGTATATTGTGAACGAGCGGACTGGTAAGTGGGCGGTGTGGATTTGATTTGTATGCAAATTAGCAGATGGCGGTGTGCGTTTAAAGATTGGGTAACCATCCAGTAGATAGCGTTGTGTTTCGTTAGCCACAGCAACATGTGTCCGGGTCAGCTAGTAATACGTAAAATAATAATTAGAAGCCAACAATTTACATAATTATTGGACTTTTTTACATTAACTCCAATCAATTTGGGAGGCGGAAATGGGTACCGCCGCCCCGGAACCTTTATTGGATAACCAACATCTCTGCCATAGGTCACCCCAAGTGGTTCGCTAAGTTTGGTGATTTAGCAGGGGTGCCCGGGTTGCGTATTTACAAAACCTATACCGATTCAGTCGCGGTAGCAACTATTTACATTTTAAATATACCTATATATTGGTTATTTTTTATCACATTGCAAAAACAAAAATTGTTCTAAAATCTAGATAAAATAATCTTTCTGATGCGTATATTAGAAATTAATAATTTTATTTCTGAATATTTGAATTTTGATATTATTCCCGTATTTTGTAAATACACCGCTACATTAATATCTAATGTTTTATCACTTTGCAAAAACAAAAATTGTTCTAAAATCTAGATAAAATAATCTTTCCGATGCGTACACTAGAAATTAATTATTTTATTTCTAAATATTTAAACATTGATGTTGAAAATGTAAATTGTCGATAGCGCGACTGAAACGCGGTAGGGATTGTTTTTTTTTAAGATTATCTCTGGAACTATACATAATCCACCTATTTTGAAAGAAATTAACTTATATGTCCCAGACAAGTATACTCGTGGAAGGTCCCATACCCTTTTTTATGCTCCAAAAGCGAGGACTTCTGCCTATCAGAACGCGCCAGTCAACAGAGCGACTGAACTGCTCAACGAGTCTGCATTGACCATTGACATTTATGTAACCTACAGGCAGTTTAACAATTATCTTTTGACGTATGTCACAAAGTAGTGAAACTGACCTTTTTATGTGTTTTGCTATACTTTTTGTCTAATTTGTAATCTTCTCCATAATGTATTGGTGAATAACCGTTTTACGGAGAACATGAAAAATAAATAAATACGCGCCCAGGTTCATGGGGTGAGGTTTGTCTAGGTCTAGGAGGCGGATGACCAGGACACACTGAACCCCAAATTCCTACCCATCCCTTAAACCCTTTTCCTTCCCAGAACTCTCCTCTCCATCCTTTCCTTAAAAAAACCCTCCACACAACATCCCCAAAGATGACATAGGCCCTGATGGAAATTATTTTCCTCAGAAAAAAAAAATAAAATCGGTAATTAATTAATAAAAAAATAATCCTTTAAAATTAACAGCAGATAACTAATTTTGTGTTCTGCTTTATTCCTTCACAATTAATCGCAGACACTTAATTTGTGTTTTACTTTATTCCTTCACAAAAAAAAACAGATACTTAATTTGTCCTTTGCTTTATTCCTTCACAATAAATAGCAGATACTTAATTTTTGTTTTTCTTTATTCCTCCACAGATGCTTAATTCGTTTTTACTTTATTCCTTCACAATTAATAGCAGACACTTAATTTTTGTTTTTTTTTATTCCTTCGCAATTAAGCGCAGATACTTAATTTGTGTTTTGCTTTATTCCTTCACAATATGCAGCAGATAATTAATTTTTGTTTTTCTTCATTTCTCTTCTTCATTTCATGCTTAATTTATTTTTTCCTTCACAAATAATCGCAGATACTTTATTTGTGTTTTGCTTTAATCTTTCACAATTAATCACAGAAACAACTATATGTACCTACTAACCGTCTATCGCCTACCCACCTATTAATTGAAATGTAATAATATTATTTTTATTTTACTACATCTACAATATTACTTTTAACTATGTTTTAAACAGTGTATTAACTACACTGTATATCTAATTTACTAACTGCTACGTTAGTAAATTTCTTTATCTGTATTTGATATCATTCATAAGTTTATTTATTTCTGAATTTTAAAAAATACATATCTGTATCTTTTTTCTTTATCTTTTACTGTAATGGCACGACTCCACAATTCAAACACGAGAAATGTTTTTCTCTATTAAATTGGGTAGATTCATTAAAAAGAAATTACTTTTTTTTTGTAATTAGTTTTTAAGAACCATATATTTTCCTTCTGTAAATCTGTCGTATGTAAGTATTTCAAATAAAAAAATACATTTAATTTGTTTTCTTCTTTATTCCTTCCAGTCACTTAATTTGTGTTCACTTTAATCCATCACAATTAATAGCAGATATCTAATTTGTGTTCTGCTTTACTCCTTCACAATTATAATAGCAGATACTTAATGTGTGTTCTTCTTTACTCCTTCACAATTATAACAGCAGACACTTTATTTGTGTTCTTCTTTATTCCTTCACAATTAAAAACAGATACCTAATTTGTGTTCTGCTTTAATCCTTCACAATTAATAGCAGATACTTAATTGTGTTCTGCTTTAACCCTTCACAATTAACAGCAGATATCTAATTTGTATTCTGATGTTTTTTTTCACAATTAATAGCAGGTACTTAATTTGAATTCTTCTTTATTCTATGGTAGAAATTAATCCACTAGTACCTACAGGGAGTTCAAGGTCGGCCTTGCAAATGGACATCGGACTTTTTTATGCCCAGTCATTCAAATAGAATTTACGGTCGACACGCATACGCGCAATAACAACTATTATCTATCTATAGGTAATTTATTTATAATTGCAGTTATTATCAATACGTATCCGGCGTTGCACGAGATTCAGATCTTTTTAAAATATTAGATTTCCAACTGAAAGGAGCGAGTGAGACTCAAGCGGGGTATGTTTCGGGACTGAAGGGACCAATGACAGGGGAGAAGATAAAAAGTGTCTGGTTATTACATGGATCTGGTCACAAAACACAGCTAAAGTCATTTCAAGCAAAGTTTCGAATCTGAAAGGTGGTCTTTCACCAGGGCTGTACTGAGAATACACCTACCAAACTACTTTTTTAAACTCAGGCGGGTTTGGATACCGCTGCCTCAGATACCATTCATTAGATAACCAAAATATCTGCAGTTAGTAGGGTTCATGGGGTTGTGTTTATCCAGGTCTTTACGGCGAATGCGTCAACCTACCAAACTGCGTGGCAGGCCTGATCGGCAGAGGCCGGTAGAGGGAGACCCTTTGACCTCCCCGGCTGGGGTCTCACGACCCATCGCCTTGCACTGCAGTGGGAGGGATGGATTCATACATAGACTCCCAGATTCCTTCCCACGACTCATACTCTTTGCTAAAACTGTTTGCGAAACGTAGCGAACCACTTGGGGTGACCAATAGCGGAGGTTTTCGTTATCCAAAAAAATGGTTTCTGGGTGGCGGTATCAATACTCTCCGTTTCCCCTCATATAACCTGTGTCTAGCAGATTCGTTTACGAAATATACACTTTGTTGGAATTATTTAATTGATTTATAAATATTTACGTTCGGCATTAATGTCAGGCTTTTCCAATCGCGATGAAATAAAAATTAATTTTAATTTTTAATTCATGGTCACTTTTTCAAGGTTTCGCTGACGACAAATTAATTCAATTAGGTAGGTAATAATAGTGAATAATAGTTGAAAAACATCGAGATGCAAAAAAAGATTTGCACATGGTATTTATAGACTTGGAAAAAGCATTTGACAGGGTACCCCGAAGCCTGATATGGGCGGCATTGAGAGCCCACAATGTACCAGAAGGATATGTGCTCTCCATACAAGGTATGTATACAAACGTTGAAACCCAAGTAAGATGCACATCAGGGACATCACCAAAATTTCCAATTAAAGTGGGGGTACACCAAGGATCTGTCCTCAGCCCACTGCTATTCATAATGGTCATGAATTATCTAACAAGTCAAGAAACGAACAGTATTCTCAAGACTATGCTTTTTGCAGATGATGTAGTACTGATAGCAGATAATCATTGTAATAATAATAATAATAACGTGGTATTTATATAGCGCAGTTTGTGACTTACAGAATAGCCTGGGAAGGTGGAGAAAGATCCTGGAGGATAATGGCCTAAAAATTAGCAGGAAAAAGACTGAATATTTGGATTTACCATTTGAAGACACAAATGCTGTAACTCCTTCGATGCAACTGGATGGAGTAACATTAGCCAACTGTGATTCATTTAAGTATCTGGGCTCACTAATCCACAGAGACGGAGGATGTGCAGCGGATGTCATCCATAGAATAGGTGTGGGATGGATTAAATTCAGATCCGTAACAGGAATATTGTGCGACTCCAAAATGCCTATAAAACTTGAAGGAAAGATATACCAGACTATTGTAAGATCCACAATAATGTTTGGCTCCGAATGCTGGGCTATGTACAACTACTCTAGGCAACTCGAAACAGCAGAAATGTGAATGCTTAGATGGTCCGCAGGAAAGATCAAAAGTTCACTATTTCGTGGTAGCCTGGGTGTCACAGACATAAATAGTAAGCTGGAGGAACGACAGTTGAGATGGTATGGGCACATAAGACGGAGACCATCAGACCACACAGCGAGGCAGGCAATGTCTATGGAGCTTCATCGACAGTCATCCAGAGGAAGACCGAAGAACTCCTGGATGACTCAATGCTCCAAAATTCTTCAGAGAAACGGCCTGGATGAAAGCGATACTCAGAACAGAAGAAATTACAACCTGAGAACGAGAAGAGCCGACCCCAACAGCCTACCTAGGCAATGAGTTGGGACAGCGCAAGGAAGAAGAGGTAGGTAATAATTAAATAACGTTCGTAAAAATCATTTAACTTAGAAAATTGAAAAATAAAATGTATTTTTAGAATTAAATGTGTGTTAACAGTACCTATATCTACCTTCCAAAAAAGATGTTAAATAGGTACTAAAAGTAAACGTACATTAATTTTTATTCAAGATTTTTGATGACCACCGAACCCAATATCTCTAGAAGGGTGATCAATACTAGGTATACGACTTTTAAAGAAAAATTATGTCGCCAATATATATTTGGGAGGCGGTTTGGGTACCGCCGCCTCGGGAACTATTCGTTCGCTACGTTTGGTGACTTAGCAGGGGTGCACGGGTTCATAAGGAGAGGTTTGTCCGGGTCTTGGCGGTGGATGCGTCTGCCTACCAGCTGCATGGCAGGCCGGTTTGGGAAAAAATGGTTGAGGGAGTCCCTTCAAATTCTCCAGCCGTAATAACTCGGAGCATCGCCTTGCACCGAAGTGGAGGAACGGACTCACACCTGGACATACTGAACCCCAAATTCCTATCCTCTCCTACCTCGACCGATCAGTGTCTGAGTGGGCATCGCGTTTGGGTCCCACCCAGTCGTCGGCTGTCTAAATCCTCCATCACGACACAAGCACCATTTTCCGCTTACTGTGGTGGTAGAAGGGGATTTCCAAACATTGTTAGGTTATTCGTAACTCGGAAGCCTCTTTCCTTCCTAGAACTTCCTCTCCTTCTTTTCCTTAAAAAGAACCTCCACACGGAACCTTCAAAGATTATAAAGGCCCAATTTTATTTTATTTATTTATTATTAGTTTCAATAGCAAGGTTTGTACATGTATGTATAATGTATAGTATAAGTATAGATTCTTTTTTTTTCACAGACCTCCTCACTAGGATTTCCTGTTCTGAGGTGGCCTGTAGTTTTTTAAAATATTTGTATTTGGTTATGGATTGTCTTTATATCGTCTTCATAATGTTTGTAATTTTATTATCACTTTGATCTCTCAGCCATGTTTTTACTTTTGTTTTAAATATATTCATTTCCTTTATATTTTTGATTTGATCTGGTAGAGCATTGTATAATTTCATAGCATGGAATTTATTATTTCTCTGTCCAAAAGATGTGTTCAAACTGGGAGTAACCAGGATGTTATTGCTTACTGCCCTGGTTGAGTATTTATGTTGGGCAGTGGAGTATTCATATATGTTTTTTTTTCAGTTTAAATAAAATATTTTTTGAATAAAGTTTCTGTACATTGAAGACTTGAAAGTTATTAAATATTTCTTCCGTCGGAGTTCTAAGCGGAACTTTCAGTATTGTCTTTAGTACTCCTTTTTGGGCTATATTGAGTCGCTCTGTGTGAGTGCTCAAGGCAGACCCCCATCCAGTTATACCGTACTCTAAAAATGGGAAAAAGTTTTCCTCAGGGCCTCATGTACGAGGCTAGTGCAAACGAAATCTACTTGAACGGACGCAATATGTACCTAATAATAATAATACTTGGATGATTTATATAGCGCCGTTTTTTTGTGAAAAATCACCTCAAGGGCGCTGTGATCACCTACTTGCATATGATATAACCAAATTCTCATTTTTTAACTTAGTATTTGGATGAAAATTAGATTTTCCTGCCTGGGGCCTGGGTGTCTGAAGGTTTTGAAGACATTAGTTTCAATATATGCTCATAAGCAAAAATAACGCATTGGAAGAAAATCTTTATATTGCTGGAACAAAATTAGAGAAGGTACAGAGTATTGTATACTTGGGCTGCAATGTAAATGATAGATGGGATCCTTCGGTTGAAATCAAATGCCGCATTGAGCAAGCTCGTGCAACCTTTATCCACATGAAAAAGATGTTCTGTAGTCATGATCTCCACCTTGGATTACGAATGCGAATGGTCAGATGCTACGTGTTTGCGATATAATTTTATGGAATGGAAGCATGAACGCTTACTGAAGAACTAAATAGGCGACTTGAGACATTCGAGATGTGGATCTGCAGAAAATACTTAAAATAATCTGGATGGACAGGGTTACGAATGAAGATGTTATGGTTCGGATGAATAAAGAAAAATAAGTTATTAATATACATAATTAAGTTAATTGAAATACGTACATATAAAAAGATATTTTATTTAATTTATCGGGGGGCTAGAATTCCAATAATCCATGCGCTTGATAGCTGCAAGACGAGTTGTTATCTAGCCTCCTAAGTTAAGTAAATTCTAATGTAAAATCCATGCTAATTTGTACAGCGCTCTTGAGGCGATTTTTCACAAAAACAGCGCTATATAAGTTATCCAAATTTATTATTTATTATTATTATCTTAGACATGTGATGAGACATCCAGAGAAGTGCGAGATCTTGCATCTCATAATGCAGGGAAAGATTGCCGAAAGACGGGGCCGTTGCCGGAAGAAGGAGGACCTCATGGCTGAAAAACCTGAGACAGTGTTTTGGCCAGTCTACCATAGAGCTGTTCCATGCAGCAGTAAGCAAAGTCCGCATAGCCAACATATTAGCCAACGTCCGTTGAACGGACAGGGCACAAGAAGAAGAAGAGAAGTTTCAACTGTTAGAAACAACACTTCTGAAATCTTTTTTGTTTAGTGCTTGGTACTGTCGATTATACAGAGGCGTCTACTAATATCTATAGGAATTCCAAAAACTGAACAATTGGACTAATATCTATGAGAACCAAAGTACGTACGAATAACTACAGCTCAAACTGCTGACTAATATCTATGAAAACCAAAGTGCGTACGAATATCCACAGCACTGGCAGAAGTTGGATTTGCAATTATGTATAGCATATTGGAATAACGTAATATTGCGTATGCAGTTTAAAAAACTTAATTTATGTATGTATGCATGTAAAAATCCCTAATATCGAATTATTGGACACATTTAGCTGAATATTAAGGATTTGGGTTTTTGTTTTAACAGCTTTCTTTATTTCGAGTACTTCTAAATTATTTAGTCTGTTACCATGACCATTTCTATGTCAGTTAGGTTAGGTTAGGTTAGGTTGTGGTGCCGTGTATTTCGAAATTAATAAATATATTTGTATTATGACCTCTATGTTTGTTCAATAAATTATTGTCCTCGTAAACAGCAAAATACGTAATATTATAAAAAACTTCATGTACGTACTTTAAACGTTTAAGCCTTTACGTAATTAATAATTACGTAACTGAAGTAATTCATGCTTTTCCGTACAACCTCTTGCTCAGCTGCCCTCTGTAGATATTAGTCAAACCTAAGCTCTGTAGATATTAATCAACACTGGGACCGTCATAGATATTCGTTCGACCTTAGCTCTGTAGATATTAGTCCACACTCTGAAGTTCGTAGATATTAGTTCAACATATGAGCTGTAGATATTCATCCGACATACAGGCTGTAGATATTAGTATCCGGAGTCGATTATACCGATTAAATTAATGAATTACGACATTAAGCTTGGTATTTATCGCGACGCATGTCATGTAAATATTTTCTCACATTTTTTCCCAGAGGCCCCAAATTCCCCCCCAGGCTGTAATGCCTAATACTAATTGATACAACTTTCCTTTATCTCAGTAGCAGGCAATAAGCACTAGCAGGTACTTACAAAGCTGACATGAAGTTAACTACCTAAATAATAACCAAAAACTTGTTTTTCAAATGATACTTTACCTATCTGCTAAAACTCAGTGGCGTCCGGTGCCAACATTTTAATTTTCATTCCGACAGCATTGAAAATATTCAACACAAGTTCCTGAGGTATATCTTATTTCATTATCTCCTCGTGATGGCTGGCGGATTGTAGCATTTATGGTATTGTAAACACTTTTTCACCACTTGTGACTATTTCTGTATTGTTAATAATATTTGACCTGCCATCGCCTCCAGGCTTCGACCAAGTATATCTAGACAAGGCGTGTAGGTCTTAAAATGACACCGGAACCAAAAATATTGGTTTACGAAAACATTTATCAAAAAGAAAGTCCATTATCTCACAGTCAAAAGATTGCAAGAAGCATTGGTTTGTACCTTTAGTTGGTCTGCGTGGAGCTAATTTTGTTTTCCAGCAAGTTCGCGGTAACGGAATTACTAGGTTTGTAAAGATCATTTTTAAAACACAAATTTCAGGCAGTTAGAAATATTTTAGGTATGGGCTATCGCGGACTTTATTATTAACAATTTAATCAGTTATATGAATATTTAAAAAATATGTACATAACATAAGAATTCGAGGCAGCGTATCGACAAAAGTAACATTTGATAAAAAATGTTTAATTTCTTCCTAGTAAAACAAGTACGTCACGCAAGAGATGCAACCACGGACATATGAATATATCTGGACCTGCCCTAAGTGATAAAAACGTATTATTTCCCCCTCCACATGGCGCCGGCTGTAGCTCCTCCTTGGAACCGGCTCGCTCCATGGGGAGGGGATATAGCCTCGCTTGAATCTAAAATGTGTGACGTCATCATTCTTGCCGTGAACAGCGAGAAGCTGACATCCATACATTTAACGAAATAACGGCAGCTTGTGCTATACAATATATCTACGTATCAATATGCACATAGCGAAAGTGGGCGGTACTCCAATGTGCTCGTCGCTGGTTACAGGGGTAAGTAAATTATGAAACATTTGTAAAAGTGTTTTAACTAAACACGGCAAGAAAATATTGATATGTGTATTGGCGCGAGTCTTTTTGGAGCGAGCATTTGGCCTTAGCAAATAAGTTTTGAACGTGGCAAGCAATTCGCGCTCTCATGTAAAAAGGTCTATTCATTCAAAGCAGATTTTGCTTTTAAGAACTAAATGGTAATATTGTAATGCGAGATGCCTATATACTGTCAGATTGATTGTTCAACGAATGACAGTCATCTTTCCCCCCTTTGCTCTCCATAGTTTGGTTTTACCCCTCATCTGTAACTGCTTGTCTATCCATTTGGATGTCTATGGATGCAACGCAATTCGATGGGTAGTTGTATTATGAAATTTCTCGTAGGTGGTGTCACTTTGGGATTGAAATTGGGTATGGGAGGGCTAATCTATAGTTAATATATCTTTTTCTTCTTTAAATTAAATGGCTTTTCACCCCAATGGAGTGTTCTGGCCAATGGAATGTTTAATTTCTTCCTAGTGCAACAACTACGTCACGCAAGAGTTCAGTGGGTAGTTGTATTAGGAAATTTCTCGTAGGTGGTGTCATTTTGGGGTTGGAATTGGGTATGGGAGGGCTAATCTATAGTTAATATATCAATACCTCCAGGTAATAGTGTAAATTCAATTTTAAGTTTCTCCATTTTTGGTTTAAAACGAAAAATGTCGTTTTATAAATAAGTTGAGAGGTTTAATTCCTTTCTATTAATTTATAAATAAAACACTTGTATTGCAAAGTTTTTTAACAAAGAAACGACATTTATGTTTATTAATATCACTTTCCTTTGAATGCTTTCTTCTAACCAAAAACTCATATTTTACAATGAAATAATAGAAAAATAAAACAATTAGGTAGTGACAATTGATGATTGCATTCTAACTGACACTATAGGATTCAAATTTAAAGGGAATATAATATTTCCTTTACATACCTATATAAAAATTAAAACCTGCTTGCTTATATGTTTAGGTCTTTTTTTACATTAACTCCACTTAGGCCCTGAGGAAAATAATTTCCCTCAGGGCCTATGCCATTTGAGATGCTGTGTGAAGGGTCTTTTTGGGGAGAGGAATGAATGAACATTGATCTTGAAGGGACCCATGTTGTAGGAAGGAGGAAACACAGAGGCTGGCAAATCGTTCCACAGCCGAGTCGAAGAAGCGACCCGTTCTCATGTGACAAATGTCAACCGTTTACAACGTTGGGGACGCGTTTGGCGTGTTTCTCGACTGTGCGCCAGTGCCGAAGGGATCAATGACGCTAGTTCCTCGGAGCATCTTTTATTGAAATACCGGTAGAACAAGGATAGCATTCCAACCCGTGTTCTAAAGATTGCAATCCGTCTGTTAAGATGGGAGAATCTATCAAACGGACTGCCCGGGGTCGCACAGGGTCGAGGGAATTTTTCAGGTATTTTGGAGCACAGACCAGAGGTGGCTGGAAGTTCAACCGTGGGGCGCACTTGTGATTTGTACAGGGTTAGCAGTTATGTACTATTAAAGTATCTGCGGGCCCTGTACAGTACGCCCAGTTTTTGAGAGGCTAACTTAACTCTGGTTTCGATGGCGCCCCCATATCTGAGGGTCACGTAGAGTTACACCAAACATATCAATGGAGGGCCTGTTCGGAAGATTGCTTCTGTTGAAGAGACTAGACTAGGTATTTATTTATTTATTTAATTTCAACGGTATACATATACCATAAGAACTGATTACATGTCACAAAAGACAAATAATAATACATAAATAATAACAAAAATTGTTTAACAGATGATTGTGGCATTTGAATTAGAAGTGACACCAGATAGTCAATTACACACAAAAATCAATAGTACAAAATAATAGAATTAATATTGACTGAACAGGTTTGATAGCATAGCCCTCTTGTACCTACCTTCTGTGCAGTTAAATAGATCTGCAACATCTGCATATCTATTAGTAACATCATGTAACCTAGGTAAAAGGGAGTGTTTAGGTATATGTGAGTTGTCTATATATTGCTATCTCTATTAAGCGTAGGAAATGTTTGAAACTTTTAAAACACCCTTTTTTTCCGGATTATTAAAATCCCATGACAATACATCTGAAAAGTTTTTTTTAATCATTAAGAAAACTTTTACGAAGCTGTCAAAAATGTCACAATTTGTGAATGACGTTTTGCAATACAATGTTGTTCCAATCAAAATTCAATTTTCGAATAAACTCTTTAAATTAACGAATTTAATCGAAGTACTTAACTTACCTACGATACTATAACCAAATTCGAATACTTTGAATCTAATCAAAAATTATATTTATTTTTAATAGGTAATTTTGGTTGATTGTTCTTACAATATACAAAAATGAATGTTTGTAATTTGTAATATATATAATATTTGTAAAAAAAAGTTGAAATAGATGACACGTGAGCTGTTTGAAAATCTGAATTTACCGGAACTGAATATATTGAACGCCAGAGAGGGGAGGGAATCGGGGGAGAGGTGAGAGGGAAGGCCGGGAAGGTGGAGGGGGAACGGTGAGGGTAAGATGATATGGGAGGGGAAGGGGCGGTGAAAGGTAACGGGACGAATGGGAAAGTACACGCATGGAGAAACAATTTCTTTATTAAGGCGTTGTATCCCCGCTTTAAAGGAAGAAGATGGAGAGATAAAAATTACGAATGATGGAGAGAGCGCGCTAATATTTAAAACTATAAAATTGAAGCGAAAATTGTGAAAATGTTTAATAAAACACGACTCAAAATAAAATAAAGTAAAAATTTCGTGGGGATGACTTCTAAAATAAGTGAAATAATGAACGTGTTTATACTAATTTTCGGGGCATACTTTGTGATTTTTTTCTTTCGAAGGAATTTCATATTTTTTGCGTTTCGGCGTGGATCACGTCTAGATATTATCTTCAAAAATAACAAAATATATTTTTTTAAGAGCTTAAAAACTTCAAATGTGGGAGATATATAAGATACTAGCAGACCCGGCCACACATTGCTGTGGCTAACGAAACACAACGCCATTACTCGATCTTTATAAAATCTACACCACCCGCTTGCCAGCTGCCCGCTGCCCGCTGCCTGAATTGAATATTTGAATTTATCGGCTTTTCTCTACTTTAATAGGCATGTATTACACATATAAACTAAATAACTCGCCACTAATTATACAATGCTTGCAATGCAACACTGGATATTTGAAAAGGGAAAATCAAATACCTACTTACTCTAGGACATCTATTTTCCAATTTCTTCCGTAGAACGAATTTCAAAAGTGACTATAGTACGGCCCGCCAGCCGTTTTAAATCGCACAAAAATATGTTTTCTTTGAATTTCTCGGCTTTTCTCTAATATAATTTACATCTATTATACATGTAAACATTCCTATTCAATCACTCTATCTATTGGTTAAAACCGTATGAAAATCCGTTGCGTAGTTTGAAAGATTAACGCGTATATACATTATACAGCGACTTCATTTTATACTATGTAAATGATGATATAAGGAATAATTGTCAGCCTGAAACACTCATATACATTGAAAAATCTTCCGAGAAAAGATACTTGCCGCCAACGGGACTTGAAGCCGAGGAAAAAAAAAATTTTTTTTTCTTTACATTAGCTCCACACAGGAGGCCCTGAGGAACATAATTTCCCTCAGGGCCTATGTCATCTTTATGCTCACCTATGATGCTGTGTGGAGGGTTTTTTTTAAGGAAATGAAGGAGAGGAGAGTTCTGGGAAGGAAAAGGGTTTAAGGGGTGGGTAGGAATCTCGGGATCAGTATGTCCTGGTCATCCGCCTCCAAGACCTAGACAAACCTCACCCCATGAACCCGGGCACCCCTGCTAAATCACCAAACGTAATCATAATAAGCAGTAATTGTTGAATGAAACACTAGTATATATTGAATTATTTGGCGGGTATTTGATAAGCCGCCATAGCTCAGTGGTCAGAGCATCCGACCGGCAATCAGAAGGACACGGGTTCAAGTCCCGTTGGCGGCAAGTATCTTTTCTCGGAAGATTTTTCAATGTAAATGAGTGTTTCAGGCTGACAATTATTGCTTATATTAATTGTTACCCTTTGTGCTATGCATAAAAATCTTGTCTAAACGTTAGTTTATAAATTAATAAATAATAATTATGATATAAGGTATATGAACATAAATATCAGTCGACCACCAAGATATAAGTGACGAGCTGCCCCTGGCAATATTGCCAGACATTGCTAGAAAACATGTCCAATTAAATAAAATGGTATTGGTCGGTGCTGGTACGCTCTAGAGTTGGTAGGGGACTAGGACTAGAGAGTTGATATGAATTTAATTAACCGTCCCCACCTGAAGCGACATATTACCTACTTCAAGATAATATACATAATCTCTACCTACTATCCGCAGTGCCTACCTGCATCTATGTATAACTATCATCACTGATAAATAATATCCCATCGAATAAACAACGAGTGCTTTTATTATTACCGTGACGATCCACGATTATGGTACCGTGACGGCAATAAACATTCGTCCCTTATCACAATAATGCAGCAGCTCCTTCAAAAGATGAGATACACAATATACGTTGGTCTGTTTCCTCCAAAGGAAAAAAATCTTTTTATTGCATCTCTCTAACACACCGCACAGTGACGTCTCCGTAGAGCCCTACAATACTACTAGGCGTGACTATAATTTTGAAAGTATGGAATATAGTTACAAGGATAATATTAAAAGTATTGATACTAATTATAAATAACTAGCTGGTTCCCGGCATGCGTTGCTAAGCCATTTAATAAAGAAATTGTTTCTCCCTGCGTGTCCTTTCCCATTCGTCCCGTTCCCTTTTCGCCTCCCATTCCTCTCCCGCGTCCTCTTCCCCTCTCGCTTTCCCACTCCGATTTCTCCACCTTCCCTCTCCCCACTCCACTCTCCCCTTCCTCCCGAGTTACCCTCCCTTCCCGGGTTCCCCTCCCCCTCCCGCATTCCATACAATCAGTCCCGGTACATTCAGTTTTCAAACACCTCACGTGCCATCTACTGCATTTTTTAAAATACAAATTTCACAACGCCTGAGCTTACCAGTAGCTTTATACAAACCTTGTCCTGACAATAACGAACTCAAATTAAAAATAATTATCCAATTTGGTGCAGTCGTTCGGAAGTTATGCGCGTACATACATTTCGGCGATTCATTTTTATATATATATATAGAAGAAGATAGATAGATAGACGTAGACAATGGTGTCAATTGAAAAAGAATGGACATAGACAATGGTATCAATGAAAATATGAGAGTGGGTAGAGGAGAGAGGGGCAATGGGGGACAATTTACAAAGGGAACAGGTTTAATATTGGGTCATTTAAGAACAATTTTTGATTATTAATAATATTCAAATTCGCATTAACACTCTTTCGGATTTCTAAGTTTTTTCTAGTTTATCCAACTGAATGCCATTGCCATTACAATGTATTAATTCTATTCCACTATTTAAGTCAAAGGTGTGACTGGTTTCCACCAAATGGTTGGCAAACTCCGAGAAACCATTTGGTGTAAACCAGTCACACCTTTGACTTCAATAGTGGAATAGAATTAATACATTGTAATGTCAAAGGCATTCAGTTGGATAAACTAGAAATTTTAGAAATACGAAAGAGTGTTAATGCAAATTTTGAATATTATTAATAACCAAAAATTGTTCTTAAATGACCCAATATTAAACCTGTTCCCTTTGTAAATTGTCCCCCATTGCCCCTCTCTCCTCTATCCACTCTCATATTTTCATTGATACCATTGTCTATGTCCATTCTTTTTCAATTGACACCATTGTCTACGTCTATTATTTATAATTAGTATCAATAAAAAACCCTGAAGAAGTGAGCATTGCTCACGAAACATGTTGGTTTTGTAAACAATAAAAGTGGTAAAAACTAAGTATTTTATTAATTTAAATCAAAATGTTGCCACAAAACAAGTTTTCTGTTTTAGAAGAAATTAAAAGTATAATATAGTTAGAAGGATAATTTTGAAAGTATAATATAGTCAGAAGGATAATTTTGAATATAAATAATATAGTTAGAAGGATAATTTTGAAAGTATAATACAGTGAGAAGGATAATTTTGAAAGTATGGAATATAGTTACAAGGATAATATTAAAATTATAATATAGTTTTTAGGATAATTTTGAAAGTATAATATTGTTACAAGGATAATTTTGAAAGTATGAAATATAGTTACACAAGGATAATATTGAAGTGTGGGTGAATTCCAAAAATTCAAAAACGTCAAATGTCAAAGCGCTGATGGTTTTGCTTAATAATGTTGTAGCTCTTTTTTACACACTGAATAACAACAATCGAGACAAACGGTGATCTTATGTCGGCACCCCCCAAAAGGAAACATACAATCTCTATCATACATCTCTCTCACACGTATAAAGAATATGAAACGCAATTCCCATCGCCGTAGCTGAGCCGTAATAGGATATATCTGATTCCTTGAAAGGAAAAAAAGTACACTTTGTAGGGAAGTGACACAGGTAAATTGTGTGTATCTCATCTTTTGTCTCACTATTGTGTAAGAAAGAGCTGCAGCTTTCTTAGGATAAAGAACGTATGTTTTATGCTTTTTTAATGCAGTCACGATACCGTAAACATGGATCGTCACGGTAGTACTTAAAAGCGCTCAATCTCAATTTATTATTATTTTTTTTTAAATTTAATTTATAATGTTACCAGCTTTATCCCGCGGCTTCGCTCGCATGGTGTAAGGGGGGTTCCCACTCCGCCTCCTTCGCCTCCCTCCCCCCCTCTCACCTCCCTCCCTCCCCCCTCCTCCATCTCTCCAACCTCCCGCTTTCCATACATTCAGTTTTCAAACCTCGCGTGCAACCAATAGCCTATTTTTTATACAAATTTCATAATGCCAGAGCTCACCGGAAGTTTTATAAAAACCTTGTCCTGACAATAACGAACACACAAAAAAAGAATTATCCAATTTGGTGCAGTCGTTCGAAAGTTATGCGCTTAGCAACACATTCAGCGATTCATTTTTATATATAAGATTATTAAGGCCCATTAATTAGCGGCCGAGAAATTTTTTGCCTTGCAATCGCACCCTTGCTGTACCTACCCTTATTGTGCAGGACGGTTTCGATGAAAGATTGATTATTCTCATATATTCTATAACTCAATATCGATTATTAGCTACAAGGTTTACAGAAAAATTATTAATACCAAAAGCAAACAAAACAATTTTCCAAAAAGGACCCTTTTACATGGCCATTAAAGTATACAACAACCTTCCACATGATATTAAACAAATACAAGATACACTGAGATTTAAGTCATCACTAAAAACATTCCTTCTGAACAGGTCTCATTACACATTAAGTGAATACCTCACATAGGTACAACTGTTTTTATATTTATGTTTATAAAATAAATTAAAACAAATTCACTTTGTATTACACCACTTTTATATTTATATTGCATTTGTGTTCATATCTGTATAAAATGTTAGGTTAACTGGAAGAAATAGGATATAGGTACCTATAATTTATACCTTTTGTACTAAATGAAAATTTTGTACAATAAATGATTTTGATTTTATTTAATTCAGAACATTTTACCTACATTCTAGTTAAAAAAATGCTCAAACGGGTGATGATAAAATCATTAAAATTATGTACTATTTGTAATTATATGTGATCATAAATATTTATAATGTTTCAATAATGTCTAAGCAAAATGAGTGTGTAAAAAAATCTAAAATATATTAGTTTGTAAGACCATAAATAAATAGACGAACTTCGTCGCAAAACATGCGCGTTCTTTTTTAATGATTTTATTTTAATTAAAATTAAAATTCTGGAAAGTCGCTTACCTTGATATTTTATTGATTATTTTACTGCATGATTATATGATTTGAAATTTGCGTTGTAGGTACAATATAATAAAACATTTGTTTTGAAAATTTTATAAATCTGCCAACAACCAACGGTATAACCTTTTTATTACAAAAATATTCATATTCTTTCAAAATTAAAACATAATTTTTCTAGATAAAATAACAATCTTTCGAAATCAATTTATTTTTATTGAAAAGGGTCGACATGTCTACAATTCGAATTACAGATGTCATATTTCTGGCGTGTCTGTTCATTCTCTCTTAAGTTTTGCAAGTACCTATCTTATTATTATTTTTTTTTAATGACAGCAAATTAGAAATAAATAATCTAACCCTATGACCCTAATATTAGGTCCTTACATATGAAATTGGCGTTTTGCCGTAGTGGCAACTTTGATCTCAAATATCTTCTCTTTGGTTAGGAATTCCAAATTCAAATTTATACAGCTATTTACTCATGTATTTGTGTTTCGAACATTATAATTCATTTGTTTTTTCCTTAATTGTTTTTTTTTTCTTTGCGTCACTTAGTTTACAAAATGGAAAACTCGAAATATCGCGTTATCGACGAGTACGAGTTCCACCGTGGCACCAGTGCTGCAGAAACGGCTCGAACGATTAATGATGTGTATGGCGACGGTGCCACAAAAGAAAACACAGTGTCGTTCACTACATCTTTCTTAAATCTGGCCAGACGATTACGGCAGATGTCTATTGTCAGCAACTGCAAACGATGATGGAAAAGCTAGCTGCTAAATAACCGAGGCTGGTTAATCGCTCTAGGCCACTGCTGCTTCATGACAACGCTAGACCACACACTGCACAACAGACGGCTACCAAATTAGAGGAGCTTCAATTGGAATGTCTAAGACATCCACCGTACTCTCCGGACCTTGCCTCATCAGATTACTATTTTTTTCGAAATTTGGATAACTTCTTGCAAGGGAAATTTTTTTTACTCCGATGGGGCAGTCCAAACCGCCTTCAAAGATTTTATTGATTCCCGTCCGAATGGTTTTTTTAGTAAAGGGATCGATGAACTACCTATGAGATGACAAAAGTGCATAGATAGCAATGGTATATACTTTGATTAAATAAATATATTATATTTAAAAAAATCAACTTTATGTTCCTCCCATACAAAACGCCAATTTCATATGTAAGGACCTAATATAATTCTGATTAATAACGTAGGGAAAATTATTTATTCCCCAATTCTTAGTTTACAAAACTTAAACATATAACACATTTAAATAAGTCAATAGTAGTCACGTCATTATAAGAACACTTTAAACATTTAATATGGGGAAAACAAATTTAAAATTATCTCATAAACTAGAGAATCTATTGCCACAATTATTTTATTATTAACTGGTAACAAATCAATTTAGTCACCTTCAAATATTTAAATTTATAATCCTCTAATAAGTTACCTCAAAGTGGTCTAGCCACAGTTTGAAAATGACCTTGTGAGCTGAAACAGTTGTTACAAAAATAAATGAAAAATTAATTAATAAAATCATTCACAAATTAAATTTAAAATTATTAAATTTAATCTGTGAATGATGAGTAGGTATTTAGAGCAGGTGGATGAGTTTGTGTACTTGGGAAGTATGTTTACGAGAGATGGGAAGGCTGATAGAGATGTCGAAAGGAGGGTAAATGCAGGCAACTCTATTAATGGAGGACTGAACGCCGTTGGCGCCAACAAACAAACTGTCCAAAGAAGCGAAATTAGCCGTCCATAATGGATTGCTGGTACCTACCCTGGTGTATGGCAGTTAGGCATGGAACTGGCAGAGAAAGTATGAAAATAGACTGAATGCTGTAGAAATGAGATCTCTGGGGCGTATGTGTGGTAAAACCATATACGATCGTATGAAAAATGTGGAAATCCGCGAAGAATGCAAGGCTGATGTAAGCGTTATGAGTTATGACTTATGAGTAAGATTAAGAAAGGGGCGCTCAGATGGTTTGGGCATGTAGAGCGAATGAACGAGGAAAGGAGTGTAAGGAGAATATATTACGCAAATGTGAATGGTAGAAGAAGTCGGGGACTCCCGAGGAAGACATGGCACGATCAAGTGAATCATATAATTGAGACGGGCCATGTCAAAAGTCAGAATAATAGAAGAGTATGTATGAATGTGAGTGAGGCAAAGAGTGTGTGCCAAGATCGAGTTGTTTGGCAGTCCGTCCTCTTTGCCTACCCCTGCGGGGAAAAGGCGTGATGGTTAGTTAGTTGGTTAAATTTAATTAAAATAAAATTATTAAATTTAATTTCAATTAAATTAAAAATAAAATATTAAACGGAGTTCCACGATTTAAACACAAAACAATTAGTAATCTCAATTTTGAATACCTACGTAAATAAAACAGTACGTTTTTCGTTATTTATTTTTGGGGTGTTATGCCGTGTTGCGCTACCTCCTCCTTTAGTCAACGTTTCGGACAGCGTTACAGTGTCCATCATCAGGGCAGATGTGTGAATAATGTGTGTGTGAAAACAATACGTGTACATTTTTACGCAGCATCACGTTCATTGGTCAAAAGCATGATATGGTTCTGTATTGTGCTCGACGAACCGGTGGATGCAGTTTGTTACACAGGTTTTATTAGCCATGTGTATTATAAACCTTACCATAAACTGACCTTTTTATCGTTTCATGTAAAAATAATTATTAAAAAATTCCCAAAGTTCATTTTTTTTTTTCAAATTGTGGTCGGAACTTTGGTTACATGAAGGCGTTCATTCTAATTATGTTGTGGTTATCTTTTTAATTTGAATATACAGATTGGTGTTTGCTCTTTCTAACATCGTTTAAATCTCATTTCCAACCATGTTACTAAGGGAGACACAGTGACTTCAACGAGACCTGTATGAGTTGTTCCGAAAGGCGAACAAATTAGGCTGAGGAGTTAATAGTGAATTGACGACTAATCTTTGAACTGAAAATTAATGTTTTCGTAACACACACAGCCAGTGGGATTATGGCATCCCCAATAGGCCGCTTGCATGGATTTCATAATGAATTGGAAAAAATGGTGTGGATATTTCTACTAAGGTTACGAAAATGTTACAAAAAGTTCTTAGAAATTTAGTGTTTTTATTTTTAACTCAATAAACACGTTATTTGGGCTCGTGAAGTCACTCCATGAAAATGTTCCGACTGCGATAATATTCAATTAATTTTGTAAAATTCCACATTGATTTATTTTTTTATATGGCAACACTTTTATTTTCGGCGAATTTTTGACAGTTGTAATGAAGAGAACCCCGTACATATTATGCCTTCTGTACCCGTAGAAGAGTAATGCTAATGTTGCTGATTTTAACAATTATTTTATTATTATTATTGATTTTAACATTGCGCAGTGGCGATATCGTAACCAATGAGGTTTATCCGAGGTGCGATTATTGCTAGTTGAAAACTTTTTATTATTGATTTTAACAATTATTATTGATTTTAACAATTATTTTATTATTATTTTTTTTTTGTTTTTTTTATGATATATTATTATTATTATTATGATTTACAAGTACAAGTTTATTACATTGGATTTAGTCATTTGTAGACGTTAAACATTATAATGATTAACGATCAATAAGATAATAATAATCTTTATTCAATGAAATAACAACAATATAACTAAAAAAAATTACATGCTCAATGTAGTTTACAAATAGATTACATCAATCAGTACAGAAAAATTAACAAATAGAAAGTAACGTAAGAAAGGTTACACAGGAGTATATAGTTATACAGTATTTTTAGTTGTGCATAGCCTGCCTCACTAGGTGAACCTGTATTGAGGCAGAATTTTTGTTAATTGTTTCTCGCAATTTTATCTATGGTTTTTTATAAATCTGTAAAGTAGGTTTCCATACAGCAAAAACTTTATTTTAGTTAACATTATTGTTTGCATATACCTACACAATTCATAAACTGCGAAGTTATTACTACAATAACAACTGTCAATGACTGGGCGTTTGGGTGAGGGCACCAGTATAGGCTCGATCATTAGAATGTATCCTTATTTTAACATATTTTTTAACTCTCTTGTGTTTGACTCAGTTTGATGTTTTCTGGGAGAATGGATCAGAGAAAAAAATATTTATGAGATGTAATATTTTTGGAATGCCTCGTTATTCTCCTGTGCCTTTCGTATGGAATACGTCGGTTTTTTTAATGATTGTAATAATTATTTTTCGCACCCGTAAAATTATGTCCCGTCTTTCCGGTTTATAAAAAAATGATCCGATTTTTGAAATGATTGAAATTTACAAAAAATCGCCAGGGTTTCAAAAATACGATTAAAAAAAATACGGAATGTCTTAGAATATTGGTCTAAACCGGAAAAATAATTTTAAAAATTGCAAGTGGCATATAGAAGTACGTTAAAAAACTGAAAGAAAGGAGATGGGAAAAATGAAGGTTGGGAATGTACCTGGCTTTTCAGACCTACTTATCTAACAAGGCTAAAGGAACATTTGAAATGAGTGGCGGTATTTCACCAGGGCGGAGAGATGCGACTCCAGATACTAATATCTACAGCCTGTATGTCGGACGAATATCTACAGCTCATGTGTTGGACGAATATCTACGAACTTCAGAGTGTTGACTAATATCTTCAGAGCTAGGGTCGGACGAATATCTATTACGGTATCAGTGTTGACTACTATCTACAGAGCGTAGGTTGGACTAATATCTACTATCTACAGAGGGCAGCTGAGCAAGAGGTTGTACGGAAAAGCATAAATTACCTACTTCAATTACTAATTATGTAAAGGCTTAAACGTTTAAAGTACGTACATGAATTTTTTGCATAATATTACTATTTTGCTGTTTACGAAGACAATAATTTATTGAACAAACATGGAGGTCATAATACAAAGATATTTATTTCGAAATACACGGCACCACAACCTAACCTAACTGACATAGAAATGGTCATGGTAATAGACTAAATAATTTAGAAGCACTCCAAATAAATAAAGCTGTTAAAACAAAAACCCAAATCCTTAATATTCAGCTAAATGTGTCCAATAGTCCGATATTAGAGATTTTTACATACATACATGAATAAATTGTGTTTTTTAAACTGCATACGCAATATTACGTTATTACATAATTGCAAATCCAACCTCTGCCAGTGCTGTAGATATTCGTCAACACTTTGGCTCTCATAGATATTAGTCAGCAGTTTGAGCTGTAGATATTCGTACGCACTTTGGTTTTTCATAGATATTAGTCCGATTTTTTCAGTTTTTGGAATTCCTGTAGATATTAGTAGACTCCTCCAGAGATACCATACTGAGAGAGACCCGTACTTAAAGTATCTTCCCCATTGGGAATTGGGAATATTCATTTCAATCATTTATACAGTAGCACCACCCCCGCTGCACCGGATAAGTGTGTCGATGTACTTGTTATTACTAATAAGCGAAATCCGGGTACAAAAAAGATAAATTTATACTCGATGACAAAAACAGGAAAACCGTTTGGAAAAACAACTTAGATACATCACTTATAATATAAGATTTTTTAATGTATCTAATTAAATACCGAGTTTTTTTTTATAACAGGGTCATTATTATTTATTCAGCTGATATGAGGAACATGTCGCAATACCGTGACATACAATTTGATAGGCGGATAGGCGTAGTCCAGCGGTAAGGCTCTTGACTCGCACACCGAAGGTCGCGGGATCGAATCACGGCGTGGAAAATAAATTTTATTTGATTAATTTGTGTTATTTCACAATTTATTCATTTAAAATAATATATAGTAGAATATTTGCGACACATTCCAGAGTGGAAGATACTCTCAGTATCGCCCTGGTGTAAGACCACCATTCAGGATTGAAACGTTACTTGAAATGGCATTAGCCGTGTTTGGTGACCAGATCTGAATAGTCAGGTACTTCCCCACCTTCCTCTTCCCTTTCTTCTTCCCCACCCCACTACCTTCAGCCTCACAACATACCCCAATTGGGGATGCCTATTGATTCACCTTAATTACTATAAACTACAACTATGTATTTGCATTCGAAAGTTTACAACTTTTTTCATCTCAGAAAATTGAACCTTGACCTCATGACGCTTTATAAAATCTGCAATAACGTTATCGACTGTCCTGACCTACTGAAACTAATAAACTTCAAAATACCACCCAGAGTAACAAGGCTTAACGACTTATTCCACATTAGCCGGACGCGTACAAATGCTGGTGTCAGGGATCCAATCAGAAGAATATGCGAATCGTTTAATCAAAATCAAAACCTCAAGGATTCCGACTTATTTTTTGATACACGCAGTACTTTTAGTAGAAAATTGAAAGCTGTTTTCCTACAAAGTACAATAACTTAGACGTTGGCTTGGTTTATAATTTTAACTACCTTTCTTTTTTAAATTTCTGTATGACATTATTTTTTATCTATATATATATTTTTGGTCTTAACATCAAAATTTTTCCAAAAACAATTTGTAAACTTTTATAAGGATATTGCGCATTTTTTCATCTCTCTATTTGTAAAATAATATTTACCTATGTATATTTACCTATATGTATATGACCTCCGTCTTTTCCGTATTTAAAGGTAAAAATATTTGTATATGTTTTTATCTGCTGTTATAATGTTAATTCGTGAGAAATAGTTTGGATGCAGGCGAATTCTCTATTAATTGTTTTGTATATTCTTGTTAATTAACATCTGTAGGTATCTGTATTTTCTCCTTAATAAAAAAAAAATAAAAAAAATTATTATATTTGAAAATTTGTTATATTGTTTCATTTATTTATAAAAATATATGGTTTTGGCACGTTCCAGAGCGGAAGATACTCCCAGTATCGCCCTGGCGTAAGACCACCATTCAGAATTGAAACGTTACTTGAAATAGCTTTAGATGCGTTTGGTGACCAGATCTGAATAGCCAGGTCCTTCCATCTTCCTCTTCTCCGTCTTCTTCCCCTCTCCACTACCTTCAACCTCACAACATACCCCAATTGGGAATACCATATTAATTTTTTAGCTTCTCACAGGAGGAACTGTGGAAAATAATTTCCCTTAGGGCCTATGTCATCTTAGGGAATTCTGTGTGGAGGTTTTTTTTAAGGAATGAAGTTCTGGGAAGGAAGAAGGTATGACAGGTTGGGTAGGAATCTGGGAGTCAGTGTGTCCAGGAATGACGGTCGTACGAATCCATCCCTCCAAGGCAATGGGTCGAGATGTTACGGCTGGAGAGGTTAAAAGATCCCCACAACAAATATCTCCCGATCCTGCCCACCACACGGCAGGTGGTAAGACGCATCGACCGCCAAGACCTGCACAAACCTTACCCTATGAACCCGGGCACCCCTGCTAAGTCACCGAACGTAGCGAACGTAGGGTGACCTACGGCAGTTCCCGGGGCGGCGGTACCCATACCCGCCTCCCAAATTGTTGGGATTCTTGTGCGGTATTCACGTAAAAAATATCAATTTCACTAAAAGTAAGAAAATTGTGCACACGAACACGCCCATAACACAATTTAGTTTACACTTATAGTCAACGTAAATAAGTTATTCTTCGAATGCCGATTGACGTCATAAGAAGTGTTTATGAAAATATTAATAAGAATAAGTCTATGTAGATCCTTGAATTTTGAACTTTGTTTGAGACAACAAAAAAACGGTTACAAAGGTTAGGTTTCTACTTATTATTGAAGTGAAAACTTTTTTAGCACCGTTGTGATTTGAAACTCGATGAAACGAAAAAAGCGACACTAAAAAAAGACGAACACATACATATATAGGATTTAGCCTGCGAGAGAATGATATAGAATAATCGGTCCATTCCCTGTGCGGTGCTTCGTAGCCTCCTCACTCTTGTCTACTTTAGTTTTCTGAATGTTTCATTTCTACCGCATGTGAACTCCATACTTGTATATATTTTTTAAATATTATGATTTTTAACTCAGTTAAAATTTTGTTGTATGCATTTCCAAAGTATTTGTTAAACAGGGGTTTGTGAAATTTTACAATACCTAGTGAAAAAAACTTAAAGCTTGTTGTTAGAGGTTTTTACACAAAAGCGCAAGGCCAGCAGTGCGCGATGGTGTTCTGGTACCAACCCTATGAGGCATGGAACTAGCAGAGGAGGGATGAAAGCAGAATAAATGCTGTAGAAATGCGATCTCTGAGGCGCACGCGTTGTAAAACCATGTGTGACCGTGTTACGAAAAACGGAAAAAAATAGCTATTTATTTTCATCTTTGGGGCTGCTGTGTGGAGAGTATTTTTAACCTTTAACTGCTGACGTGATTTTTTTCACATAGGTATTCTCTGACGTGGGGCCTGGGCGGCCCGTTACTTTAAATGTTTATATATTATAGATCCATGAACATTTTGAAGTCCAAATTATTATTTATTGGACAATTTAAATATATTTAAATAAAATAAAATTTAAAAATATACTTTTTTTGTTAAGTAACTTATATTTGACAATTTGGATATTATGTAATAATTTTTGGCAAAAATCCCTTGAGATCAGAAATCACTCTGTATTATCTATTAAAGTAAATAAAAACAATGAACTCACTTTTATTATAATACATATTTCAATGGTGTCTCGAATAAACTATATATATAAAACTTTAGTAAAGTTGTTTACGTTTATTTTTAAATAGTAAAAATCAACCTAAAAAAGTCACATAAGTACCTACTGACGATGGGTCAGAGGGAGAGGCCCGCAAAAACGAAAAAAAAAAGAATTTACTTACAGAAATTTAACTTTAAAAAAGTTTAAAATTCAAAACTTACGGCTTTAGGGTCACAAAATTCGAAGCTACTGGAAGCGGCGTATGCGTCACGAGTGAGTGGTTACGGGTGTATTTCGATATTATTATTATTGCTGGGCCTGAGCGGCCCCACGTCAGTAGTTAAAGGTTAGAGAGAAGTAGAAGGGTCTTGAAGAGACCCCTGTTGCAGAAGGGAGGAACACATATATGCTGGCAAATCATTCGACAGCCGAGCTGTTGAACTCAAGAACGAGTCATAGAAACGACCCGTTCTCTTGTGACCAACGTCAATCAATGCACAGATGTCGTATGTTCGCAGATGTATCTAATTGGTGAAGCGGGCGAACGAATAAAGGAGTGCAATGAGAATATACTATGACGCTAGAGTGAACGGTAAAAGAAGTCGGGGATGCTCTAAGACGACATGGCACAACCAAGTGAATCAAGTACTCGATAATCATGCCAATGGTTAGAAAAACAGAAAAGCATGTAAGAATGTGAATAAAACAAGGAGAATAGAGACGAATCACGATCAATTTTGTCCTGGTAAAATAGTACCTACCATCAATACAAACAGAAGAATAGTTTCAGTAACCAGGTATGTACCTATTCGGTAACATTTCGCTTCGCTTCACAACAACATTCCCCAGAGGTGCCAATGACCCACTAGCTCCGGTCATTGGAACTCTTGCCTACGATAAATAAATAATATCCAAAGATAAATTATTACATACATACCCAGAAGACGTAAGGACCTATTTTGTAACAGGTATTGACAAGGAATGTCTGCCACACACAGGTAAGACAAGACAAGACAAGACACGGAACACACACACACAGGTACAGGTATAACTAGCTAAAGTACCGTTATCTCGCACGAGAAGTTACCACAAGAAATATACAGGTATTATGATATGATTGGGGACGGCACTAACCTCAAATAAAGCCAAACGGGTTTGCTGCTTCGTCAAAAACCAATCTCGGCCATTTAGCTTCCAAATTGCCACTAAAAATTCGTTTACAACTACGAAATATCATCCTAGATACAATGTCCAAAGTTTGTACAGCAAAAAAACTGCGATTTTATAAAATTTGTAAGAAAAACAAGCGTTTCACGAACGTTTTATTGTAATTTGGCTGCGTTCAATGTGAAATATTCATAATTCATTCATCGGACTAACCTTTTACCTGTGTTTTTTTATGAGTTTGAATTACATATTCAAAGTGCGACTTTGTCACTGCATGACATTTGAAATCAATGTTTTTAAAAATGGCCTAAAACTTGTATCAAATCTACCTGTTGCTCTGTTACTATTTTAAACTCTTTGGTTTTATTTGGACACGTGGTTTTACGAGCTTGGTACAACAAATTGCAATGCTTGGTTTGTATACAAATAATAATGGCTTATCGCTTTCCACGCAGGTATAAACGCCTGTATTACCTAATCTTAACGATCACTACTAGAATCGATGGATTTTTGCAGGTTAGGAATACATTGATATCGCTTCATTATGCAATGTCCGCGAGCAGAGAAATGCCGTTTTAAGCCAGTATGTATGGAAGTTTGGGTGTTTGAAAAAAACTCGTTTGGATTGCGAAGTTGCTGGTGATTCGTGAACTTTGGCCAAAGCGTTGCGCACTTGCAATATTTACACATTAGACCAAGAGAAACCTAGCTAATGAGTTTAGGCTTGAAATTTAGTTAATGGTGAACACCGGATATAGCTATCTACTGAAATACCTGAGCCGGAACGTATTAGAATTAATAATAATAATAATAACAAAACAACAGGTGAATCACAATGACACAGCAGCTCGTTTGTAGGTATAACCAAATGTCTAAATTGAACATTTAAAATACAGATATAATGGTGAAAAAAACATAGTTTTGATGAGTTTTACAGACAGTTATTGGCAGTCCTGCCACGTGCAAAGGTAAACCTGGCTTACACACCTGAGTCAAGTTCCGCTTGCCTGGCTGCAGAGTCTTATGAAGCACTTGGTTTTGAGTTTTGAACAATCTCTGAGTTCGCTGCGAGAAACAGAATATAAACACTAGGAAAACACGCAACGTTACACAATCCTCTGGGTTTCCCGCGTTTAGAGCATACCTTCACGGCCTAAACGAATGCGAATCGTATGCTTTGAACTCTTGAAGAATTATTAACTCACAAACAACGGGATTTATTCGAGTTTCACTCCGTACTCAGGATGTGTTCCTTGTTGCCTCTCTACTCAGGTTAAAATACGATCCTAGCAAGTCGTTCAACAGCAATTTTTCAAAAACTTCGCGAATTTTTGGACTATTTTAAAAGCGGCACAGTCGCGTTAATCCTGGACCGATCTGGATGAGGTTTGGACAGGCTTGAAGCTGGAGAAATGCCCTTTTCGAAACGTGTTGGTTTTGATTAGAAAATATGACAATACACGTGCCGTGGTGCGCGGCGCTCGGCCACGGTTCGACTGAGGCGAACACAGGTCGGACAGATAGAGGGGGGCCGCTCACCAGGTGAAAATCAACGTTGCCAAACCTACTATTCAAAAGAGGGGAACGAATATAGATAATAACAATAATTGTCATAATATAAATAATGATTTTTGTTAAAGTTTTTTCACAATAACTCCAAAACCACACGAGATACAAGTCGGAAACTTCACCAAAGTTTTAACTAAGAGAAAATTGATGCTAGGATTTTTCTAAGAATTTTTTTCCATTCCTTATACCTACGTTAAGATCTATTATGTAGATGATTCGAAACTACAAATAATCAAAGATGAAAATAAAACTACGCGTTAATATCTATGTAATAATGACTTGTTGTTATTTTGGGAGTATGGGTATGGGTACCGCCGCTCCAGGGACCAATGATTAGATAACCTCTGCCGTAGGTCACCTCAAGTAGTTCGCTATGTTTGGTGACTTGGCAGGGGTTTGTCCGGATCTCCCCACCAACTGCGTGGCAGGCCGGATCGGAGAGACCGATTGAGGTATATCTCTTCCGTAGGACTCTCTCGGAATACACACTCGTATGTCCGTCACTCCTGGAAGCATTGACTTCCAGATTCCTGTCCACCCCTCATACCTTTTCCTTCCCGGAACTACCTCTCCTTCCTTTCATAGAAAAACCCTCCACACAGCGTCCCATTAGATGACATAGGCTCTGAGGGTAATTATTTTTCTCTGTGCCTCTTGTGTGGAGCTAATGCAAAAAAGTAAATCATTTGGAATTGTTTCGGCTGCGCCATTCCTATGAACAGCGCTTTATATGGGTACTAAACCAAAATAAACCAACTAAAACCTAAACTTATGTAACTAACCATGCGGTGTTTCCTTGGATAGGTAGGCAGAGAAGTTAAACCGCTGCACAACTCTATAATGGCACATGCTCCTTGCTTCATTCACATTCATCCATCTTTTCTGTTAGGTATTCTAATCCTTGACATGAATATAAACAGATCCTCTGCTGTAGTCCATAGAAAACCAATTTTAAGTAGGTCATCTTATTTAGTCGACGTGAACTGTTTATTATTTATTTTTTATTCAAGCCAATCATAATTGTAGTTTGTCAGCAGGTACACGGAAACAACGTTTTGGGAGTATTTCACCATCTTCCCGATAGTTTATACAATATACATACGATAACGAATATTAATAAATAAACAAATAAATACTCGCAACAGGTAAAAAAAACTCGGCTAACTTAGGTATCCTTTATACATACCTATAGGTTCAAGTACCGGATAGTAAATTCAGACTTTTTAAATAAATAAATCGTGTTTAATTATTCGAAAATATACGTTACTGTATGGATAATAATCTATGAAGAGGATTGTTAAATAATATACCCAAAATAGTGCAAGTATCGATATATAAATAGCATAGTATAAGAGTTATAACAAACATATATAAATAAAGGTGACCGGCCAACTCAGAATGAAACCAACTCAGAACCACTTCAAAAAGGTCGTTAGGGTTAAATGCTTCAATAAAAAATAGCTTTTACGGCAGTACACAACCATAATAATTTTTGTTTGCTCAAAACACACATTTTAATCATTTTCGGCGAATTCGTAACTATAATAACTTTTTTTTATTTCCATGGCGCACAAGGGATGCGAGCTATTTATATTTTAGATGAATAAAAACAGTACCTTACCATTAATATATTTTAACGATTTTAAAACTTTGTAACCCGTATTTCAACGATAAAGTTAGCGGTAAGCACCAGATTTTATTTTTCTAGACGATGAATTGATAACTTCGGGAGGACAACATGGAGACATATTTTAAATATATGTAACACGTTCTTCAGAATTAATTAAAATTAACGCGGCGGAAAGGTCGAATCTCCAGGCCTGCTAGGGTGAATTGGACCGTACGTTTAATAAGCCGTGCCGCGGCGTATATTTGTTTACACGCTTTCTTCGGTTACGTCGTTAAGATTTCCACATTATTTTTCTTCTTCTTCTTTTCTTTGATACGGAAAATTCGACAGTAGTTCCGTCCAGTACACGGGTCGCGAGTCGCAATTTGTATACCCGTCTTCTTTACTCTTTACTTACACAATTAAGATTCTGAATATATTTTAGGGTATGTACCTATATTGACATGGAACCATAAATAAAGTCATATCAACAGAATAGAACACAGAATCTCAAACTTATTTCGACCACCGCCAACAAAGGGCGTTATTGCCTACTTTGAGAAAGACTGGTATAGATGGTAAGTAGGTATATGAAGTATTATAAAATAATCAGCAATAGGAGGCTTCGTATGGCATCAATATAAATCATCTGTATCTATCTAATAGCCAATTTCTTAGATTATATTTGACTTTAGCAGTATAAATGATATTATTTTTAATTGTCATTGGTAGTTCATTAGATACTAGCTGACCCGGCCACGCGTTGCCGTGGCTAATAAAACACAACATCATCTACTGGATGGTTATCCAACCTTTATAACCACCACCGTATTTGTGTTTACCGTAAAGAGACAGACAGATGCCGCGCAGGACTTTAATTTATAATACGTAGAGATGGTGTGAAAGATTATAATAATATGCATGAAATGCTTGGGGTAACTAACGTATTTAAGTTAATAAGGATTAATACTGTATTCGTCTAAATAACTTTTCAATTACCGCAATGTACTTGATCATTTTTTTAGAAGATAGAATGGGTATAGTAAGCTATCCGTAAAGGATAGATATATGCCTTTACGGCCTTTTTTGTAGATCTATAAAAGAGGAATATCCCACCATGCATTGTTTTGTTATATCCCAAAAGCATTAGGCAGCGTTTTCGATGAAAGCTATCAAGCACTTGACTTTTTCCGACACTTCTAACAATTATCGTTATGTTTCAACCATTTTACACAAATCCTCGACAAATTACATACCTAAACTTTCCTCATGAAACACTCTATCTATTGGTGAAAACCGCATGAAAATCCGTTCAGTAGTTTTCGAGTTTATCGCGAACAGACAGACAGACAGACAGACGACTCGGGGGACTTTAATTTATAATATGTAGAGATGTAGAGATTTTGGGTACAATATAGTTTAGGGTTCTTTCACCGTTGATTTCATGTATTGGTATATTTCAGAATCACCAATCCTTTATTTTACGTGATTCTTATGTTATGTTTATGGTAAACTCTTTCCCTGTATAAAGGAATCAGACAATATAACATGTTGACTTGCTATATTGTATATATATCTACAATTTAAAAAAATCAGAGTGTGCAATTCACACGCGGTAGAAGTGAAACATTCAGAAAACTAAAGTAGACAAGTTTGGGAGGATACGAAGATCCGCACAAAGAGGAGACTGATTATACTATCTCATTCTCTCGCAGGCTAAATCATATAGATATATGTGTTTGTCTCTTTTTAGTGTCACTATTTTTGTTTCATCGAGTTTCAAATCACAACAATGCTAAAGAAGTTTTCACTTCAATGATACTCGTGACAAATAAATCATTCAAAGACAAAGTGTGTGCATATTAATTTAACGTTATTTCTAAGTGGATTGGTATATTTATGGATTAAAAAATTTGTAATGGAGTGTGTGCTTTTGCTAAAACTTCTGTTGCGTAATAATTGTATCCACCGATTGAATACAAATTTTGATTTAATTGAACTTCAAGATGACTGTACGTGCAAGAAAAGAGTATTATTTAAAGGTTGTCAACCTTTCTTATTCCCGTGAAAAATACAATACAATCCATTCGCAAACTGATCACTTGCTTGTTTTCAAATTAACGCTTACGTCGTGTTCTACCATTCTTTTACTTTTATTAGGACATAGGTATTTACAAAAATAAGTGATTTTTGTTTTGTTTTTTTTTTTTTCCGAAATGTACATAAGAAAAAAAACATTTTTTTATTATTAGATGTTTATGGAAAAAAATAGTACCTACCTACACCTTTTTTTTGTTCAATTTCAAGTTGTCAATTTCGGGAGTCAATACAATGACATTACAAACTCAAGTCAATCACATTATCATATTTATAAATTTAAAAAATAATTAACAGTTCATCAAATATAATTCTATTCAGTTCTGTGGAAATTCTATTCAGTTCTGTGAAAATTCTTTTCGGTTCTGTGAAAATTCTATTCAGTTCTGTGAAAATTCTATTCAGTTCTGTGAAAATTCATTCAGTTCTGTGAAAATTCTATTCAGTTCTGTGAAAATTCTATTCAGTTTTGTGAAAATGCTATTCAGTTTTGTGAAAATTCTATTCAGTTCTGTGAAAATTCTATTCAGTTTTGTGAAAATGCTATTCAGTTCTGTGAAAATGCTTTTCGGTTCTGTAAAAATTCTATTCAATTCTGTGAAAATTCTATTCAGTTCTGTGAAAATTTATTATTTTAGTTTTATGAAGCAACTGGCCTAGGTATAATGAAATAATAACAGAACTTGAATAGAACTCACACAGAACGAGAAAATTAACTTTAAATATTTGAGAAGTTCTAGGTTGTTCTAGTTGTTCTAAGTTCTAGTCCCAGTTGCGACCGTTCTCGTTTGAACATTTTTCTTGTTCTCTCTAAGTATCTTCTTCATCAAAGAAATATTATACTCGTAGTACCTAATTATGTATTAGGTATGTTAAAATGAAAAAAAATCAATACTTTCAAGCAATCTTTACAATGAATTGGTTTACATTATAAATACCAGAAATATGTTTCAACTAAATTTAAACTTTTTCTTCGTTTCGCTTGATATATTATTATTATTTTTTTTTTATTTTTTTTTATTATTATTATTTTATTATTTATTTTACATAAGCTCCACACAGGAGGCTCTGAGGAAAATAATTTCCCTCATGACTTCTTTGGGGATGCTGTGTGGAGGTTTTTTTTAAGGAAAGGAAGGAGATGAGAATTCTGGGAAGGAAAAAGGGATTGGTAGGAATCTGGGGTTCAGTGCATCCTGGTCATCCGCCTTCAAGACCTGAACAAACATCACCCCATGAACCCGGACATCCCTGCTAAATCACCAAACGTAGCGAACCACTTGGGGTGACCCATGGCAGAGGTGTTGGTTATCCAATAAAGGTTCCCGGGGCGGCGGTATCCATTCCCGCCTCCCAAATTGAACGAAGAAAGACAAACATTATCGGGTTACGAATAACCCGACAATATTTGAAAATGTCTTACTACCACCACCGTAAGCCGAAAATGTAGCTTGAGTCGTGATGGAGGACTTAGACTTAAGCCAACCGAGGAATCGAACACGGAACGCCTGGGTGGGATCCAAACCCAATGCCCACTCAACCACTGAAATTGTCCACAGAATCCTGAGCATTTTTCTCCAGCAGCACATTTTAGGGAATCCAAATCAAATCGAAACCCAATTGGGGTTGCCATTTTGCTAATCAAGCTAACAGCAATTATAAATATTAATAATAGAGATGGGAAGGCTGATAGGTAGTTATATTGAAAGAAATGTAAAAAAACAAGTAACTGAATGCCGTTGGCGCTAATAAAAAAAACTGTCAACCTAGGAGTCCACAATGGAGTGCTGGTACCTACCCTGATGTATGGCAAGGCAGAGGAAGGAAGAAAGTAAAACGTGCTTATATTAAAATAAAACAAATATAAAACCTTTTTAAATTTTCATTTTATTGACCGTTTTACAAACTAGGTAAAGAAAAAAGCGAATTATCGAATGTAGCGTCACACCTGTTAGAAAACAAACACTCGTTTGACAAAGACAGATACACGTTAAAGTTCTCCATAGTATGGAGTTCATACTTATGGAATAAAGGTCATAAACTAGATAGACTAGAATCATTAGAAATTACCCGCTTAACTTAAAAAATAGACCCTAACTTTGTAATGAATAAGCAATTAGAATCATTTGCTAAGTCTTCGCTTCTATATTTGTAATGTTCATCATGTGTTCTAAAAATATGTAATTTGTTTGTATAATGACGTGTCCTTTAAAAAATCAATTAAAAAATCCCATATCACCATAAATATAATAACAATTTGATTACAATTGGGTCATTAATAATTCACATTACTTGAAAGGTTTTCCCTGCACATTGCAGTAAGCTACAAACCCCAGGTAATTAGCCTACTGGGATAACCAAAATAATTAGAAATTCGACATTCCAGGACGACTTAGAAACAAATGTAATTAATATAATTCATTAAAATCCCTGTAGACCACCCCTCTCTTCCTCCCATATGTTGTGTATATATATAAACCGTAGGCTAAGAATAATTTGTACCAGTCTGAGGATGGCTTTAACGAGCTGAAACCGGTCACTGTCAATAAAATTAAAGTGGAAAAAAGTTTTATATTTGTTTTATTGTAATATATTATAATGGAATTCCACAATGAATTGTCAGTTTAAAACATAGAAATATTAGAAAGTAAACTGAATGAGATCTCTGAGGCGTATGTGTGGTAAAACCACGATCGTGTGAGAAATGTGAAAATCCGCAAATAATGCAAGGCTGATGAAAGCTTAAGAAAGCGACCCTCAGATGGTTTGGGCATGTAGGGCGAATGAACGAAGAAAGTACTTAGTGTAAGAAGAATGTATGACGCAAATGTGAATGGTAAAAGAAGTCGGAGACGCCCGAGAAAGCCATGGCACGATCAAGTGAATCAGATACTTGAGTCGGGCCATGTCAAAAGTCAGAATAATATAAATGAGACGAAGTATGAATGTGGTGCTAAGACCGAGTTGTTTGGCGGTCTGTCCTCTCAGCCTACCCCTGCGGAGAAACGGTGTAATGGTTAGTTAGTTAGATAAATTCGAGCACAGACAGGCTGCTGGCTAGTATGCTGCCTCCTACAGTGTTGCCAGACGTCCCCAGGTGAGATAGGTAGCGACTAGGTGTGAGGTGTGCAGGTAGTGGTGGGTGGGTACGGCGATGGTACTCACGCACACAGAGAAGAGAGACTCTGAAGCCATCCGTGATGCCAGCTATCTTATGTTATGTTGTTATAACCAAGTCCAACTGGGGAGACCTTTATTTTTTTGTGACGCGTTGTGATTTTTAACTTTTTTTGTTTAAAAGCAATGATAACTCATTTTTATATGAATTATTTACTCCCAAAAGTCCCAACTTCCCTTTCTAAACTATGGCATACCCAATTGGGGTATGTTGTGAGGCTGAAGGTTTTTTTATCTACACTAGCTCCACACAGGAGGCCCTGAAAACCATTTGCTTCAGGTCCTGTGTCATCTTCGGGGTTGCTGTGTGGAGCGTCTTTTGAAGGAAAAGTTATGAGGGTGGGTAGGAATCTGGGGGCAGTGTGTCCACCAGTGACGGACGCATGACTTCATCCCTCCCACTGCGGCGATAGGTCGATAGGAATCCGGCTGGAAGGTCGCTTCTTTGACTCGTTTTTGTGTTGACATTTATCACACGAGAACGGGTCGTTTCTACGACTCGTTCTTGATTTCAACAGCTCGGCTGTGGAATGATTTGCCGGCCTTTGTGTTTCCTCCTTCTTACAACAAGGGTCTCTTCAAGAGCAATGCTTATTCCTTTCTCTTCCCAAAAAGATTCTCCACACCCCATCTCATAGAACATGAGAGAAATTATTTTCCTCAGGGCCTCCTGTGTGGAGTTAATTTAAAAAAAAAACACCTGATCTATTCTATATCTATTTTACAGAACGATCCGTTTAAGAATGGAAAGAAATTGTCTTTCGCTCACGTTCTACTTTTATATTTGACATAACCATAGATATTCCTGTATTAAGTAACTTTTTTTAAACTGAGAATAAAAAAAAGAAATTTATTTATTTAGTACAAGATTATACATGTATATACATAATTCATTAATTTTTTTGACTGCCCAACTAGGAGTATTCCCGTTTTAGGACAGTCAAATTATTATGGGTATAAACAAATGGAACATGATTTGTACAAAAAAGAAAGAAAATTGATCAAATAAAAAGAGAAAATAAAAAGAACAGAAATAATATAAAATATAATAAAAAAAGTTTAAAACCTAGTAACTGTTATTTGTTTAGCATAGTTATTAAAATAATATAAATTTTAAAAAGAAAAGGTATAAGGTAATATATATAGGTAACTAAGAGAAATTAAGAGGGTTAAAACATTTAGGTAACTTCTGTATGCATTGCATATTATAGTCCTACATACATGTGTTGTAGAAAAAAAAGAAAGAAAAGGAGAAGAGAAAGAATAAAAATGAAATAACCAATTAAAACATAAAATAGCCATCGGTTGTTTAGCATAGTTGTTGAAATGATAATAAAAATAAATAAAAGTTATATATGTGTGTACTTAAAAGCAAATGATTAAAATATAAGGTGGTAACTGGTGTTTGCCTTACATATTATAATCCTACGTACACATTTTATATAGTGAGAACAGGAAAAATATAGTAAAATAAAATAAACAATTAATACCTGATTATTACTGTTGTTTGCTTAGCATAGTTATTAAAATAATAGGTATATACATATACTTATAACCGGTGTTTACATTGCTTATTGATAAGCCCACGTATATATGTATAAATATTAATAAAAAAGAGAAAAGATATAAAGAATAAAAAAAAAATAGTCAATTAAAACAAAAGATTAACAGCTGCTTGGTTAGCTTTCTAATTTTACAAGTAATAGGGAGGTACATACATACACATAATAATATAGGTTAGAAAATAATGGTATCTTTTGAGAATTTTTGTTGGAATTTTGGTTGTTGTTTTTGGTTTGTGTTTGATTTCATTTTTTGTGTAGTAAAAGTTCACTCTCCTTTCTCCCTAATTGTTAAAACCATGTAGTGGTCAATTTACGAAGAACACCTGTGCTTTCCTTTTTCCAAGCATCAGGCATGAAGTTGTATAGGTTTGGACCTAAGAAAGAGAAGTGTCTTTGGGCGAGAGATGTTTTGGTTGTGGAAGTTACAATTGAATTTCTCCGTGAGTGTCGGGTGTCGTGAGAGTGGTTAATAGATGGGTAGAGGTGGCGTTGTTTATGGGTGTTTAAAATTAATTTTCTCATGTACAGTTGTCTAACATCTAGAACTGTTTAATTAAAATTTATTCAACATTGGGTTTCTGTTTTTATCGGGCCTTCTATGACATAACGTTCTATGAGCCATATTCCAATTTGGGAGGCGGGAATGGGTACCGCTGCCCCGGGAATCTTTATTGGATAACCAACACCTCTGCCATAGGTCACCCCAAGTGGTTCGCTACGTTTGGTGATTTAGAAGGGGTGCCCGGGTTCATGGGGTGAGGTCTGTCTAGTTCTAAAGGGCGGATATCCAGGACACACTGAACCCCAGATTCCTACCCACCCCTTAAACCCTTTTCCTTCCCAGAACTCTCCTCTGCATCCTTTCCGTAAAAAAACCTTCCACACAGCATCCTCAATGATGACATAGGCCCTGAGGGAAATTATTTACCTCAGGGCCACCTGTGTGGAGCTCATGTAAAAAAAATACAAATATATAAAAATTAGAAAATCAAAACGTACCTCATATACAAATTGTTGAATTTAAAAAAAAATTTGTTACATTTTATTAAATTTCAATTTTTTTCTGATACACTGAACTTTAGTATAATTTATTTTCTTATTTAAAGTAGGTACAATAGCACAAAAACAAAACAAAGCGATAGAAAAAAATGTTTGCTCTTAGTTTTTCTGTGTATTAGGCATTGTCCCATTGTTTATAACGCATGTGGTCACCCTAGGGGACAAGGTACTCATTTCGGCATTCATAAAACCTTGTGGCTTGGGTATTGCAGTGTTCAAAACCACGATTAAAAGTCACGCAAAACACGGCCAACACATCAAAAGGTACATTTATTAACACCACCATAAAGTGTAGGTTATATTTTTAAAGTAACATTTTGATAAAGTGTTCTTGTTTCGAAAGCCTTTTTACTGTTTTCAGGAATAGAATTATGAACGTAGTTGTAAATAATAAAGAATGAAATGTATTAATATTTGTTGAAATAGACAAATTGGCATTTTTGTAATGTGTTTGTTGTTTTGGAAATTTTAAAATGAAAATAACTCGCAAGGTACAGGAAAATCATTATAAAGGGAACGCGTTTGAATGTTTTTGTACACAGCGAGTTTAACTTCATAGTTTGGAACACCGATTTCAGTCCCCTTTTACCCCGTACATGCCCAAAGATACTGATGGCGTAGCGACATCATTTCTTGTAATTTTGACTCATAAATCTCTTTAGAGATCTAATATAATGTATAATGAATTAAATATATAATATAATGTATAATTAATTAATTTATTTATTTTATTTCAGGGAAATCATTAGTTTACAATTTGATTAATTTATACATGTTTAATTTACCTTACTGAGAAACCAATTATAGATTTCCTCACTATACTATTACATTGTGTATCTATAAATTAATAATTAACTCAAACTGATATCTTACAACAACAAGATATTACATTAAAAGATATTTAAAGATTAAACGAATTAAAGTTAATGAATTAACAATTAGGGAAGCGGATATGGGTACCGCCGCTCCGGGAACTATTTATTGGACAAGCCCTGCCATACGGCACCCCAAGTGGTTCGTTACGTTTGGTGACTTAGCAGGGGTGCTCAGGTTCATGGGGTGAGGTTTGTCCAGGTCTGCCCACCTGCTGCATGGCGGGCCGGATTAAGAGAGACTGGTTGATCCATCGCCTTGCACCGCAGTTGGGGGGATGGATTGATAGCTCGTCTCTTCTGGATACACTGGACCCCAGATTCCTACCCACCCCTCGTACCTTTTTCCTTCCCAGAATTTCCTATCCATCCCTTCCTTAAAAATACTCTCCACACAGCATCCCCTAAGATGAAATAGGCCCTGAGGGAAATTATTTTCCTCAGGGCCTCCTGTGTGGAGCTAATGTAAAAAAAAGTTATACAGTTTTTTTCTTCACAGATATTTGAATAATGGTGTAGAGAATTTCAGAAATAGGCTATAAAAATAGGCTTTCGTCTATAAAAAGACCGTCAGGAACAAACTTCTCCCCGTTTCGGGACATTCCACGGGGAGCCATAGAGCTACGAAAATATAAATTTTGTATTTTTTTGTAAATATTCAATATTTTGTGACAATATCGTTCGTAAATTGTTTCCACGGTCGGGTGTAGTGTCACCCCCCCCCCCCCCCCGTCGGGTGACCGGGTCGGTCCGTATATACGAGTATATAATGGTGAGCTCTGGCGTCATGAAATTATGCCGGCCAAATTATGAACCATTCATCCGATTGCGATGCAACTTTGGGGATTTAAGGTGCGCAAGCCCGCGATGGTTTGTGTATATAATAGTGAGCTCTGGCATCATGAAATTATGCGTTGCTAAACCGTTTATCCGATTGCAATGAAACTTTGGGGATTTGATGTGTGCATGCCCGCGATCGTTTATATATGGGGACGAATGGGAAAGCACACGCAGGGAGTCTTTATTAAGTGGCATTGCAAGGCATGCCGGGAACGCGCTAGTAGTACATAAATATTATATTAGGTACGCAAACGTAATAGGTAAACAGGTACAGTGTGTCAAGAAATCCACCGTGGATTTCCTAGGATTTACCGCATTTCAGGGTTTTTTGAACCATTAAAAAAGCCCCTAGCATACCTACTAACATTTCTTTGCCAAGCGAATACAAATGTATTCGCTTGGCAAAGAAATAATGTTTCTCAATATTATTATAACTTTTCGTGTCATATATATATTGCAAATATGTTTATTTTATCTGTGACAAAGCGCGTCGGAAAATTCCGTGTCAAATATCAAAAATTCGAATTTCAAAAGTCCTAATACTGATACCTATGGAAGGCGGAAATGGGTACCGCCGCGGCGTGAACCTCTACCAACCTCTGCCATAGATCACCCCAAGTGGTTCGCTACGTTTGGTGAATTAGCAGGGATGTCCGGGTTCGTGGGGTGAGGTTTGTCTAGATCTGGAGGCGGATGACCTGGACACGCTGAACAATCCTACCCACCCCTCTTCCCTTTTCCTTTCCAGAACTTCTTTTCCCTAAAAAGACCCTTCACACAGCGTCCCTAAAGATGACATAGACCTCGAGGGAAATTAATTTTCTTAGGGCCAGGGTTATTATACCGTGTTTCGCTACCTCCTTCTTTTTTCGTTTTTCGCTTAAATGCGTTTAACCAGCCAGTGACAGGGCGGTTCCAATGAGAAAGATTAATTATTCTCCGTACTAGCTTTTTAAAATTATAACTCAATATAACGACTTTATTTCATTGCAAATTTGCTTTAATTTATATCTACATCCAGAAATGCTGAAAAGCGTGATGATAAAACTATTAAAATTATGCACTTTTATAATAATTTTTTTATCATAAGTATTTATAATTTTTCAATAATGTCTAAGCAAAATAAGAATGTAAAAAATTCTGAAATATATTAGTTTGTAAGTGCGCAAATAAATACACAAACGGACGAGTTTTCGTCAAGACACACATGATGATTTTATTGGAACTACAATTAAAATTCTGAATCAGGCGTTTACCAGATAATGTAATGATTTAGATAAGTTTTAAGATTTTCACGGCCAAAAGCATTTTCGTTATTTGTTTTTGGGGTGTTATGCCGTGTTGCGCTACCTCCTTCTTTAGCCAACGTTTCGGACATCGTTGCAGTGTCCATCATCAGGGCAGATCCGGCAGATCCGGTAGATGTGTAATTTGAAGTGTAAAGTGTGTGCTTATTTACTTCGGAGCGATACCGTGTCGCCAGCACCACTAACTTTCACCAGTACAAAATAATCGTGACAAACAGTGGCGTCATCGCCGCGGAACGGAATAGAAAGTTCATTAAAACGTGGTATTTATGCTAGCCAGGGGCAAGTCCGTTTGCGAGATGCCGACGGAAGTGGCTCCATCTCTTAATGAAATCTAAAATTAGAAATCCCAATGGTAAGAATTTAAAAATATATTTTTACAATGGTTAACTTTCACCAGTACAAAATACTCGTGACAAGCAGTGATGGCATAACACCCCAAAAACAAATAACGAAAATGTAATGATTTATTTTACGGCATACAATATGATTTGAAATGGGTGTTGTATAATACAAAATCTTTTTTGAAAATTTATCAAATCTACCAACGACCTATGGTATAACCTTTTACTACTAAAAATAAAAAAAATTCTCAAAATTTAAAACATGCATTTACTAGATAAAAGAACAATCTTTCGAAATCAATTTATATTTTTTTGTGGAAAAGAGTCAATCTGATTTAAAAATGACATATTTCTGGTTTCCTCTGGTTAACTCTAAACTTTTCGGACATCATTACAGTGCATGGGCGTAGGCACTGTGGGGCAAAATGGGGCGTTTGCCCAACCCTGGCTGGCCGATGCATGTCGTCTGGGATGGTCGACCGAGTCGCATTTTAAAATTTACAGCACTTCATAGGATGGTTTTTCCTTCTTCCTTTCATATTCTTTGTATTCATAGAGAAGCCTACCTTTTTCGGTTTTTTAGGTCCTACCCTAGATTATTATTTTTTGCCCCACCCTAAATCAAAACCTGGCTACGCCCATCTTACAGTGTCTCTCATCAGGGTAGATATGTATTGTCACAATAGGCCATGCATGGATTTCATAATGACTTGGAAAAAATCGTGTGAATAGATTTTTCTACTAAAATTTCGAAAAGGTTACAATTTTTTTTTTAATTTTAAAAGAATCACGACTAAGGGTTCCTTATTTATTTGACATGATCTGTTGTTTGTTCGTTAGCGGCCTGCAGTCGTGCTCGAGAGCGATGACAAATTACCGACATTTTCGATAAAACCTATATATCGATCAACCATGCTAGATACCCAGGTAGATAATAGTTATTGATGGCTGGAGGCGTCTACTAATATCTACAGGAATTCCAAAAACCGAACAAATCGGACTAATATCTATGAGAACCAAAGTGTGGACGAATGTCTACAGCTCAAACTGCTGACTAATATCTATGAGAACCAAAGTGTGGACGATGTAAAAAATCCCTAATATCGGACTATTGGACACATTTAGCTGATTATTAAGGATTTGGGTTTTTATTTTAACAGCTTTCTTTATTTCGAGTGCTTCTAAATTATTTAGTCTGTTACCACGACCATTTCTATGTCAGTTAGGTTAGGTTAAGTTAGGTTAGGTTAGGTTGTGGTGCCGTGTATTTCGAAATAAATAAATAAATATCTCTGTATTACGACCTTCATGTTTGTTCAATAAATTATTGTCCTCGTAAACAGCAAAATACGTAATATTATGCAACAACTTCATGCACGAACTTTAAACGTTTAAGCCTTTACGTAATTGAAGTAATTTATGCTTTTCCGTACAACATCTTGCTCAGCTGCCCTCTGTAGATTTTAGTTCAACCTCCGCTCCATAGATATAAGTCACCACTGGGACCATCATAGATATTCGTCCGACCTTAGCTCTGCGTAGATATAAGTCCTCACTCTGAAGTTCATAGATATTAGTCCAACATATGAGCTGTAGATATTCGTCCGACATACAGGCTGTAGATATTAATATCTGGAGTCTTAATAGGTTAGTTCACTAAATATATAATGCACACTGGAAATGCGCTCCATTTACTCGTAGATTTCATCGGTGGTCCAACAGTTGGCCCCAAAAATACATTTATTATAAAATTTATATTTTTTTATGCATTATTTACCAACTTCTAGCCTAAAATTGACTTCAAAAATACCTTTCATAATGAGTTGGTTTTGATATCAAACATATTTATTAACAGTGTCGATTTTTTGCTTTTATACGCTGGTAGGTATATTATACAGTATATAAACAAGCAGTTTGATACTTTTATTATTCGGCGGTACATCCTCTCTGCACACCTTTTCGTGGACATTTTGTGCAAGAAGGTGTACCGTAATTTCCCTAAAGCGATTGCATATTGTATTTACACAAAATATAACTAAGTGTTCCCGAAGGGGGGCGTAGAAGATATACCGCCAAATAACAAAATTATGAAACATTTTTTCATTCAAATGCATCAAAGAAAAAAAATTCTTGTGTGTAAATACAAAAAATCAACGGTGACCGAACTACTCGGAATTAAATCAAATCAACACCCGTTTGAAAGCTCATTAAAGGTATTTATTGTTATCAAGTTTAATTTGTAGAACTCCATTTTAATTTTTTTATTATATAATCAATAATTTTTTATTATATAATAAATTAATAAAAACAGTTTATTTTTAAACAAGTTCTGCTGTGTAATTATTATTATGCGTGACAGCTGTTTCGCCTTCTGAAGGCATTAACAAACTGTCTTGATAATGCCTTCAGAAGGCGAAACAGCTGTCACGCGTAATAATAATTACACAGCAGAACTTGTTTAAAAATAATCTGTTTTTAATAAATAATAATATTATTGATTATATAATTAAAAAAGAAAACTCATTAAAGTGATGTAAAAAAATTGGTTATGAGGGTATTACCAGAGAAAACCAGAAATATGTCATTTTTGACACTTTTTCACAAAAAATTATAAATGGATTTCGAAAGATTGTTCTTTTATCTAGCATTCGCATGTTTTAAATTTTGAGAAAAAATGTTTATTTTTAGTATAATAAGGTTAGATATACCATAGGTCGTTGGCAGATTTGTTAAATTTTCAAAAAAGATTTGGTATTTTATCACACCCATTTCAAATCATTTATATGCAGTAAAATAAATCATGCAGTAAAATAAATCAATACATTATCTGGGTATCGCACGTTTTAGAATTTTAATTTTAGTTTAAATAAAATCATTAAAAAATATATACGTACCTACATGTGTTTCTTGACGAAAATTGGTCCGTTTGTGTTTTTATTTGCGCACTTACAAATCTCTCTTTTAACTTAGACATTATTGAAAAATGATAAAAACTTATAATCAAAAAGTAATTACAAAAAGTACATTATTTTAATAGTTTTATCATCACGCCTTTCAGCATTTTTGGATGTGGGTATAAATTAAAGCAAATTTGGAATGAAATAAAATCGATATTGAGTTATAATTTTAAAAAGCTGGTACGGAGAATAATTAATCTTTCTCGTTGTAATCGCCCTGCACGATCGTAAGAACAACTTTCGACGAAATGTGGATTTTCGTCCGCTGGCTGGTTAAACGCTCTTAAATAGGTTATACGTTAGGTTAAGTTATGGGGTATTTCGCAAACTTTTTTCCCTAGATTTTTAATGACTTTTCGAAGAGGTGTTGATGTGTATTGATTCTGAGTTCGCAATCAACACTGGAACCAAAATCAACACTGTAATAAATTCGTTTGGAATCCATAGGTACCTACAAACTTGTTCTCAAATGCTTTTTGAAGTCTTAAAATTTTTAAATAATGCACAAAAAATTATAATTTTGGGGGGCCAACTGTATCCGTATGAATGTCACCGTATGAGATAATGTATGAATATGGCTGATGCAAGAAGTGTGTGCCAAGACAGAGATTTTATAAAATTTTACTAAGACTGTATAAAAACCAGCACATTGCAGAAGCGATAAAGAAAACTATAAAAAATGATTGACGAAATAAATATTTTTAATTTTCTCGAGCTTACATTTCTGTTATTTTCAATTTGGGAGGTGGGAATGGGTACCGCCGCCCCGGGAACCTTTATTGGATAACCAACACCTCTGCCATAGGTCACCCCAAGTGGTTCGCTACGTTTGGTGATTTAGCAGGGGTTCCCGGGTTCATGGGGTGAGGTTTGTCTAGGTCTTGCAGGCGGATGACCAGGACACACTGAACCCCAGATTCCTACCCACCCCTTAAACCCTTTTCCTTCCCAGAACTCTCCTCTCCTTCCTTTCCTTAAGAAAAACCTCCACACAGCAACCCCAAAGATGACATAGGCCCTGTGGGAAATTATTTTCCTCAGGGCCTCCTGTGTGGAGCTCATGTAAAAAAAAAAAATTAAGTAGATATATAAAATAGGTACATATGTGTAGTTAACCCATCAGGCCTCTTGCGTATTATGTCGAAAGGTCAAAATATTTCCGCTTTGTAATCAAATTCAAATAAAATATTTAAAAAAATTTAATGCAAACATAAAAAAGTTTTAAAAATGGCTCAACTTATGTATTTTTTTTTCAAACTAAAATTAGGTACTGATAATAAAAACAAAAAAAAACATACATGCAAATTCACTTTTTTGTAATTTTATGTAAAATAATTAATAAAAAATTCCCAAAGTTACATAATTTTTTTTTAAATTGCGTTCGGAAATTTTGGATGCCTAAAGGTGTACATTTTAATTATTTTGCGGTTAACTTTTAGATTTGAATATAAAGCGTTGTTTTTTTTCTTTTTAACACCGTTTGAATCATATTGCTCACCATGATTGTAAGGGAGACACAACGATTTCTATGAGACCTATACGAGTTCTTCTGGTAATTTATTTTTCTCTGTAGTTGTTTGGTTTGGCGGTTCGTACTCTCTGCCTACCTTTTCGGAGAAACGGCATGATGGTTTGTTAGTTGGAGTACCTGTCGTTACGCATGTTGTTTGATATAGCGTGATGGGATTTACAGGTCTCGTAGATTCATAGACAGTGCAGTGGAAGGTATATGTATACTGTATACCTGACAGTCCAGTGGTAGGTATATGTATACACAGCGGTGTCCCGGTGACCACTTGTCTGCGCGCATGCGTGGCAGGCATAGCTAGTAGGTATTCCACACTCTTAGCAACAGGTAGTTGGGGGAGGGAGAGAGTCCGCGGGAGCGGGACGGAAGTCCCCGCCGGAGGACGCCATCTTGCGAGGAGGAACGGCCCACTTCCGCTATGAAGAGTTCTGACTCATCTACTACTTTGATTCGTTGAACGGCGCCTTTCAACAGTTGAATGAGATTATTTTATTAAAGGTCTGGTTATTTATTTAATTTATTTACGTTTTTTTTAAGTGAAAATTCTTTAGCAACATTGTGATTTTAAACTCGATGAAACCGAAACGAGCGACACTAAAAATATACAAATACATACCTACATCTAAAGGATTTAACCTGCGAGACGATGGGATAGTACCTATAATCGGTCTCCTCTTTGTGCGGTGCTTCGTAGCCTATCGGTCTCTTCTTTGTGCGGTGCTTCGTAGCCTCCCCGACCCCACTCTTATCTACTTTAGTTTTCTGAGAGTTACACTTCTGCCGTGAGTGAATTGAGCACTATGATTTTTTTGTTTGTTTATTAAGACATACGATGCAAGTCATAATGTATCTATATTTAAGTTAAATGATTGCAAGGTTATAGTATCTATTAATAGTCCATAGAGCCTCTGTTGTTGAGTGGTAAGGCTCTTGACTCGCAATCCGATGGTCGCGGGATCGAATTCCAGCGTGCAAAAATAAATTTTATTTGATTAATTTGAGTTATTTTTTTTTTTTTATCTTAAAAGAAAGACACACATTCCCGGGTTACGAATAACCCAACAATGTTTGAAAATCTCCTACTACCACCAGTTATTTCACAATTAATTTATTAAAAATGATACATAGTTTATTTACGGCATGTTCCACAGTGGAAGATTCTCTCAATATCACCTAGGTGTAAGACCACCATTCAGAATTGAAAAGTTGCTTGAAATGGCTTTAGCCGTATTCGATGACCAGATCTGAATAGCTAGGTACTTCCCCACCTTCTTTTTCCCCATCTCCTTCCCCTCCCCACTACCTTTAACCTGACAACTTACCCCAGTTGGGGATGCCGTAGTCTCACTGGCTCCAGACGGTAGCAGCTGGGACTCTTGTGAGGTATTCACATAAAAAATGGCAATTTCCTTTGAGATGTGAACGGTACTTAACCTCTCAGTCAACGACCATACTTTCTCAGAGGGTCAAAATATTTCCACTGTGCAATAAATTGAATATTTCTAAACATATCCGAAAACTAAAAACTGTTTTAGAAAGGTGATGTGATAACATACGCCTTCAAAAACCATAAATCGAAATAAGTAAATAATTTATATAATAAGTATAAAATTTTTGCATGTAAACATAAAAAAGATTTAAAAATGGCTCACCTTACGTTTGTCTAACTGAAATTACTAATAATCAAAAAATAAAAACACATACATATTTTATTAAACAAATGTTTTATAAACGTTATTGTCACCTCATCTTTTTTGTCGTTCCAATTAATTTTTAAAAAATCACAAAGTTTCAATATAAAGCGTGGTGTTTTCTCTTTCTAATACTGTTTGAATCAGATTTGTCACCATGATAGTAAGGAATACAACGACTTCTGTGAGACATAATATATGATTTGTTCTCAAAAACAAAAAAATTTGGCTGAGGAGTTAAAAGTTTAAACTTAACTAATGAATGTGTGAGTAATACCTAGTAATAAAAAGGAAGAATGCGTGTGGCGATCTCAGAGTAAAGAAAAAAGAAAAAAATATATCAAGAACAGGCCACTTGCATAGATTTCATGACGTGGAAAAAATCGTGTGGATATATTTTTTTACTAAGATTACGAAAATGTTAGAAAAATTTTTTAGAAATGTACAGTTTTTTTTTTTTAAATAAATAAATCCATTATTTGGGCCCATGACGTCACTACATGAAAATGTCCCGTCTCCGAAAATGTTCCTGTTAATTTTGTAATATTCCACACTGATTTTTTTTTTTTTATATTGCAACACTTTGATTTCAAGTGAATTTTTGAATTTGACATTTAACGTTCACTAGATTTATTGTTTGTTCTCTGCGAACTTATCATTTGGTTTGACTTTTTGACAGATGTTATGAAGAGAACCCCGTACATTTTACGCTGTCCGTACTTGTTTTAGAGGTATAATGGTAGTGGTGCTGATTTTAACAAAATCAAATTTTATAATATCCGGGTTAAATTTTCCCCACAGGAAAAACTAAACCCTTTCACACACTTCCCCAAATGATCATCTAGTCAATCCACGCTATGCAACTGCACTATATAAGTATTATAAATACAAAACAATACAAGAACAACATGTCAACCTACCAGAGACCAAATGGGAAAATAATTCACCGACTCCAGATATTTTCATATCAGAGGGTTCGGCTCTGTGGAATTCCTAATTGAACCTATAAATCCTACTGATCCCTCAATATAAATATTTAAAAAATCTTTTGTAACCCTACATGTATTTAAAATGACCGATTTTTGCATTTTTATATATAATTTTTTTTTACAAGTACAAGTATATTAGGTACATTGGCTTTAGTAATATAGACGTTGAACATTATAATTAATTATTTATGATCAATAAGATGGATCAAGGAAAAAAATATTTATGAGATGTAATATTTTTGGTATACCTCGTTATTCGCCTGTGCCCTTTCTTGTGGAAAACGTTCTTTTTTTAAAAATGATTTTCCGCTATGTAATTATCGTTTTTTCGCACCTATAAAATTATGTCCCGTCTTTCCGGTTTATAAAAAATGGTCTGATTTTTCGGATTGAAATTATCAAAAAATCGCCAGTGTAACGGACGTGTTGCTCTCCCTCATTGTTAAATTATAATTTGCTAGTTATGTACAATGCCCCGGTGCAACCAATAAAGCTTGTGTGCCAAGTTTGCACCGGGAAACATTCTAGACTCCTATATTTCTTTAATTACGCTATAGTTATATGTTATACCCCTGAGAAGGGCCGTTTTCCGGCTCCAAAGGAGCGGCTGCTCCACCAAGTGGACTCCCTCCGGCTCCGCCAAGCGGGCTGCTCTCTATTTTTTAAATATGGCCCCTTTCAGGGCCTTTTTCGTCCTGGCCGCTAGGTTCATGAATACCGTGCCGCCAGCAACGATCCTTTGCCAAACACATTTTACCATTTCTAAAATGTTCTTTTTCTTTACACACAAATGCCCCGGTGCAACAAGTAAAACTTGTATACCAGGTTGCCACCGGGAGACATACTAGAGTCATTGTCATTTCGCCCTCAGGGCTATTTTTCCGGCTACAAAGCCAAAAAACCAGTTTGGCGGCCCCATTAAGGGCCCTCATATTGCTTAAAAATACACCATTTTATAATATAACTTCATTTACACACCCCGTAGGACGCTGAAACTAAGACGTTTCAGTGCAGAGTCCTACGGGGCATCCAAAGAAACATAAAGCAACATTGTAACTCTTAAACTGCCAGCGCTATCAGCATTTGCGCAGATTTTCGAGACTTTTGCATCAATTCACTTTTTTTCCATTTTAAAAATCCCAGGACCTCGTAAGGCGACGGAACCAAAAGGTTTCGATAGCCAAGCTTACGGGGGACCTGGGAAAAATATTAACTTAATTATAACTCTTCAGATTCCTCTTTTAAATGTAAATACCTACCGACAAAATGTCAAACCTCCTTAAATTAACTCTAAACTCAGCAAACAAAAATTCTACGGATAGAGAATATCCGTAGAACCACTTTAATTTTAAGGAAAACATTGTAAATACTTTAACCTGACCTGTATAATTATTTGTAAAAACCAAATTTAGACGACCACTTTCGAGCAAGTGGTTGCCGAAATAGGTGGCCCACAGCAAGGCACACCTTTTATACACAGTAAAACCTCCCACCCTAAAAGTGTACCATGTGACCGTTTTTTACCCCAAAAACGGGTATAAAAGACGGGGAAATTCCAAAAATAAATAAGTTATTCTTCAACAGTCAACAAGTCTTTTATTTACTCCACAAAGTGGTCCAGACACCTATCTCTGGAAGTCTGCGACCTGCTGCCAGCTGCTGCCTCCTGCCGAAGTTCTGCCTGAACGGGAACTCGGTGCCTACCGCTGCAGTCGGCCCTGACTTGGGCACTGCCAAGGCACCGCTCAGGCAGAAACTAGGCGCATCCAGGACCATTACCCCTGGATGTAGGGAGGCCAGCTACTACAATCACCATCATCAGCGTGAGCTAGTGGAAGGCGTGCACAAAACCGGTGCTTCTATTTTACAGTCTTGTAAAGGCTTGATACGTCTGTTACAGCCAGGGTTTCAAAAATACGATTAGAAAAAAATACAGAATGTCTTAGAATATTTGCCTGAACCGGAATTAAAAAAAAAAAGTGATGCAAGTGGCCTATTATATGCCAACGAATTTTAATTGACTGTTAATAAAAGAAACGACTTAACATTTTTATTCAAAACTAGCTTTTTCCCGCGGCTTCGCTCGCATGGTATTAGGGGGGTTCCCACTCCGCCTCCTCCACTTTCCCCCCCTATAATCCCCCCTCCCCCTCCCCACACCCTCTTCCATCCTCCCCCTCCCCCCTCCCGCTTTCTAAGTAAAAATATATATCTAGGTACCATAATATTGATTACTAGCTGACCCGACGAACTTCGTACCGCCTCAGAATCAATAACTGTTGAATTAAATTCAGTTTTTTTATTAAGTCAAAAATTACACAACGAAGCAATCATCAATGCACAACTGTCCATGTTTTGATTTTGTCAGTATCAGAGATGGCATTGTGTATGGATTTATATTTTTTGTTATTCTCTTATTTTTCCACTTAATAACGATAATTTGTGAACCGGGAACCATTTATTGGATAACCAACACCTCTGTCATACGTCACCCATAGGTCACCCTTAGGAATCGCAACTTAAGTGGTTCGCTACGGGGTGACGTTTTTCCGGGTCTTGGCGGCGGATGCGTCTGCCCACCTACTGCGTGGCGGACCGGATCGAGAGAGACTGGTTGAGGGAGGCCCTTTGACCTTTCCAGCTGGACTCTCTCGACCCAACGCCTTGCACCGCAGTTTGAGGGGTGGATTCATTCGTCCGTCACTACCAGATACACTGACCCCAGATTCCTACCCTCCTCTCATATCTTTTTCCTTCCCAGAACTTCCTATCCTTCCCTTCCTTTAAAAGACCCTCCACACAACATCCCATAAGATGACACAGGCCCTCAGGAAAATAATTTTCTTCGGGGCCTCATGTGTTGTGTAACTGATCTAAAAAAAAACTTTGCTTTTCATTTTCTTTATACGTGTGAGGGTTTTTTATTTTAATGATGGTATCTTTCCTTTGGATGGGTGGAGACATACGTTCACCGTTTGTCTCATTTTCGGCTATTGACATTAAGTGTGTAAGAAAGAGAGGCAGCATTATATGTTTAAGAATAAAAACAAAACAATCAGCACAATGACATTTGACGTTTTTGAATTATTGGAACTCACTCACTACTCAATATTTATATGTACTTATCATAAAATTCCAGCAGCTCTTTCAAAATATGAGAATTCGTTCCATAATAAATGTATGGGGATATGAATTTTCTTCATAACTTTCTTTTTCGTGAATTTTTGCGATGTTTTAATGGTTATTCTGTTATCCAGGGCGGAGACAAATCCAACAAATCAAAGATCATCAAAATCGGTCCAGCCGTTCTCGAGTTATAAATAGTGTAACTAACCCGACTTTGTTTTATATATTAAGATTCCAATTTGACAGCTTATGATGGGAATTACGATCATGCGAATTTTGAATGAAACAAACATATTTACAGACAGATCAAATGCCGAACGGTCAAGTTAAAACAGAAAATTACCAGAGCGCTCAGTACGCTCAGTCAATTATTAGCGGTTTACTTTTTTACTTGACTTTTGTTCAACATGTTTTTTTTGTTGTCGTTTCATTTACACCAATACGAACGCGGCTTTACGATGTCGATGGCCTTTCCATAATATAAGCTGACAGTGAAGCCACCTTAAACAATAAAAACACCGTTTGTAGGTTATGTTGGTAGTAGTTGGTCGGCTGTTGCGTCGGCTAATCATTATGATGAGAACATTATAATTTATAATCATTTCAGGCGCTGATTTACGATGCCAAAGTGGATGGACAAAGTCGGCAATGGCCGCGTAAAAACTGGTAGGTCTAGGTATACCTATCTATTCCAAGATTTGGCCCAACTGAGTGTGTTTAGAAAAACTTTAACAAGTGAATAACTAATAAACATATTTTAATTTTTGGAGGCGGGAGTGGGTACCGTCGGCGTCGCCCCGCGTACCAATTATTGGAACCCCAAGTGGTTCGCTACGGTTCGTGACTTTGCATGGGTGTCAGGATTCATGGGGTGAGGTTTGTCCGGGTCAAGACGGCGGTTGCATCTGCCCACCAGCTGAGTGGCAGGCCGAATCGGGAGAGACTGGTTTTAAGGGAGACCTTTTCAGCTCTGCGCAGAACGACTCTCTCGGAATATCGCCTTGCACCGCAGTTGGAGGGATGGATTCATACGTCTGTCACTCCTGGACACATTGACTAGCAAATTCCTACCCACCCCTCATACTTTTTTCCTTCACAGAACTTCCTCTCCTTCATTTCCTAAAAAGACCCTCCACCCACCATCCAGAAAGATGACAAGCCCTGAGGTAAATATTTTCCTCAGTGCCTCAGGTATGCAGCTAGTGTAAAAAAATCAGAGGGTGCAATTCACACGCGCTAAAAAACACCTTCAGAAAACTAAAGTAGGCAAAAGTGGGGAGGCTACGAAGCACCGCACAAAGAGGAGACCGATTATGCTATCTCATTCTCTCGCAGGTTAAATTTTATAGATGTATATGTTTGTTTCTATTTAGTGTTGCTATTTTTTTATATTTCGAGTTGCTAGTTTCAAATCACAACGGTGCTAAAGAAGTTTTCACTTCGATGAATATAACTAACCATCACGCCGTTTCCCCACAGGAGTAGGTAGACAGGATCGACCGTTAAGAAACTCGGTATTTGCACACACTCCTTGTTTTATTCACATGCATGCATCGTCTCCTTACATACATACCCTTCTGTTATTATGAATCTTGACATGGCCCAGCTTAAGTATTTTTTTATGTAAATACCACACGAGTCCCAAGTGCTCCCAACCATCTGGAGTTAGTGAGTTTATGACATCTTTAATTGGGAAATGTTGTGAGACTTAAGGTAGTGTGAAGAGGAAGGAGATGGCGAAGAGGAAGGTGGGCTTACCTGGCTATTCAGATCTCTGGTCACCAAACATGGCTTAAGCCATTTCAATCAGCGTTCCAATTTCGACTCGTGGTCTACTGTATATATTATACTATTTATTATTTTAAACTAAAAAAATGTGAAATAACACAAATTAATCAAATAAAATTTCTTTGCGCATGCCGGGATTTGAACCCGCGACCTTCGGATTGATAGTCCAGAGCCTTACCCCTGATAAATAAACTAATAAAATAAATAAATAACTACAAATAAAAAAGGAACATAAAATAAAAACATCATGTAGACAAGTAAAATAGATTTTTTTATTGTACGAGTACCTAATATAAATAATACTTAAAATGAGTTACATTTAAACATACTTACATATTTATTGTCACGATGTTTGTGGTCGCACTCCTCCGAAACGGCTCGACCGATTTTTATGATTTTTTTTTATGTATATTTGGTAGGTAGGAGAATTTTAATTAAATTTAAATTTTTTATGTATAGGTATTTGTTTTGTTTAAAATATTAACTTTTTATTATACATAGGTAAGTTTTTTTTATTGTTTAATTTTATTTATTTGTTCTGATTGGTTGATGATAAGCGCAATTCCGAAGGGAGGTTATTGTAGTTTTTTATGGCTTTGCAAATAAAGTGGTTTTGCATTTGAGTTGTTTTAAAATTAGATAATAATAGTACCTACTCATAGATTGCTAAAAACATCTTGTGCTAATTTTATTATGTATCTATCACTGTTTCTCTGCTTGTGTCTCTTGTGTCTCATGACCCTCAATATATAGTTGTGTCTCTTGTGTCTCATGACCCTCGATATATAGCTGTGTCTCTTGTGTCTCATGACCCTCAATATATAGTTGTGTCTCTTGTGTCTCATGATCCTCAATATATAGTTGTGTCTCATGATCCTCAATACAGGCGAACCCTAGTGGGGTTAATAATTACATGCTAAAAATATATGTATGTAAAGAAAACCACTTATGAGTGCTTTCCTTAAGATTGTATTCACTGAGTAAGTACTGAGTAAGTACTGTGCTAGTTGGTGGCCCACTAGATATAAAACAAATGAATCAAGTTAGGAAAATATAACTGTCAGAATTATTGGATTAACAATTCCTGAAAATATTATCTTATTTTATTTATTATTTATTAAAGAAACCTGAAATAAGGGCTTTAAATGTTGTTTCTTTTGTTTTTATAGGTAAGTGAATCTTTTGTTAACCGATAATATAATTTTTAAGAGTTTTAAATACGTATTATTAATAAAACTTTTGTTTTTATAGAGAAACGCAATTACGCCTTTGTTTTATTCAAGAATATAAAAAATCATTATAAAAGAACATTTTCTATACTTAACTATTTCACAAAAAATGGAAAAATTGAGGTTTGATTTTGCTGTGAGACCAGCGGCAGATGGAAAATCAAACGTCATATGCATAACCTCGATCGCTACACCTGATGGACGGATTTATGGAATACCACACGAATCCCAACCTACAAATCTACACCAAGGAATTACAAACACTCCAAATTATGATAAGGTAAAAAAATCATTAAATAAAAGACATCAAACAAGAAAAATATGGATAACCTTGACGGATGATATGTCAAAAATATATTTAGATACAGAACAAAACTTACAGTTTAATGATATTTACCTAGAAGAAATTATGGAAAACACAAATAAAGCGAATCTATACTTAGTGGATCAAGTCAAACGCTGGAAAAACTGTTAGAGAAATTGCTTGAAAGTAAACAAACAAAATCTGAAACTCAAAATTTAGGGAAAATTGCAAAGGATTTCATGATTGGCAAATTCACTGGCAGAAGCTCAAATGCGAACCAGTGGATTGAAGATTTTAATAAAGAATGTGAACGCTTCCAAATCAACGAAGACAAAAAGAAAATTGAAATTTTAAAACATTTTTTGGAATACTCCGGTGTAGAATGGTACAGCTGCATGCTAATGAAACTTACAGTGGAATCGGAATGGGACGAATGGGAAAAAAATTTTGTGTTACTTTTGCAAACAAAGGATGGTCACCCATTAGATATGCTCTCGCCTTTAAATATCAAGCAGGTTCATTGCTCGAGTATGCTTTAAAAAAAGAAAAATTATTGCTGGAAGTAAGGAAATCAATTGATACTGGGACACTTATCGACCTCATAGCATTTGGCTTACCTAATTATGTGACTGATAAAATTGACAGAGAAATTTTACAAGGAACGGAAGATCTTTACAATAACATAGGAAAATTAGAACATCTTGTTGGGAAGAATAAGTATGAAAAAAAAGTATTATGTATTCTGACGCTAAATCCAAAGAAATTGAAGAAAAAAAACCATGCCGAATCTGTGTTAACGAGAAAAAAGGGAAACGTTACCATCTTGAGGAAAATTGCTGGTTTAAGGAGAAAAATAAAAAAGCAGTTGTAAAAACGGTAAATAACTCTGAATTGGAAATTGAACTAAACGAGAAGAATCCAAAAAACTAGAAGTGCCACCATTAATAAAAGTCGGGTTACTATTAAATGATACTTTAAAAATTTCTGGAATTTATGATTCGGGATCAAATGTGTCATTAATTAATGCAAAATTATTAAAGATACAGCCAAGAGCATGTACAAGTGATATACAAATAGTTAACTTGAAGACTATTAATGGTGAGAAGAAAACAAAAGGTATGGTAACACTAAAAATAAAAATCTACAATATAGAAAGAATTGTGGACATATTTGTAGTGGATAATGAACATTTTAATTACGATTTTCTAATTGGTTTGGATTGTATCAAAAATTTCAAATTAATGCAAAACGAAGAATTAAAGATCATACAATGTAACAAACCAGAAGAAGCGACCTCAAATGAAGATATAAAAAAGAATAACTACTCAAAAAATGATACTTCAAATATAACAAATATCAAAATTCCTGATGTACTAGGTAAAATAGAGGAAGAAGACACCAAAAATACAAACAAAGGTGAAATAAATTTCAACGAACATATAAACACGGATGGATTTGAACTGATAATAAACCATCTAGATTTATATCAACAATCAGAAATTGATAAGTTGGTAGAAAAATACAAACCAATCTTCGCCAAAGATAAATACGACGTCGGTACTGTAAAACATTATGAAGCTCATATTGACTTGATGGTGGATAAATACTGTTACAAACGTCCATACAGATGCACAGCAGAAGATAGAAGACAAATAGAATATCAAATATCAAAACTATTAAAGAAGAATTTAATTGAGGAATCTTATAGCCCATTTGCTGCTCCAGTAACTATGGCATATAAAAAAGAAGATGATCAAAAAACAAGGTTATGTATAGATTTCAGAGAATTGAACAAAATTGTCGTCCCTCAATCACAACCTTTTCCGTTGATTGAGGATTTGATGGTTAAAACCGTAAACTGTAAATATTTTTCTACTTTTCACATAAATTCGGCATTTTGGTCAATTCCTTTGAAAATTCAAGATAGATATAAAACTGCATTTGTTACACAAGAAGGTCATTTTCAATGGACGTGTCTCCCGTTTGGGTTGAGGACGGCCCCAGCCATTTTTCAAAGAATATTGAGCAACATCATAAGAAAATACAAACTCTCCAGTTTTGCAGTAAATTTTATAGATGACATATTAATTTTTTCAAGAACTTTTGAAGAACATATGCAACATATATCGAGACTAATGGAGGCAATTCTAACAGAAGGCTTTAGACTAAAATTTTCGAAATGTACTTTTGCAAAAAATTATGCAAAATATTTAGGTCACATAATAGAAAACAATTCAATCAGACCTCTGAAAGATTATTTAACCGCTGTCAAAAACTTTCCAGTTCCGGAAACAAAAAAAAATATACGCCAATTCCTAGGAAAAATAAATTTTCATCATAAATTTGTACCACACAGTGCGATTATCCTGGACCCGTTACACAATTTATTACGGAAAGACGTGAAATTCATATGGTCCACAGAATGTCAGGAAACATTTGATAAAATAAAAGCATTGTTATGTTCAGAACCACTTCTGAATATCTTTGACCCTGAACTACCAATAAGCATTTACACGGATGCTAGTATCAAAGGAGTGGGAGCAGTGCTGAAACAAAAAGATAAAAACGGGGACTGTAAGCCGGTTGCTTATTTTTCAAAAAAATTGACTGAAGCTCAAAAAAAGAAGAAAGCAATATACCTAGAATGTCTGGCAATAAAAGAAGCTGTGAAATATTGGCAACACTGGCTTATGGGAAAAGAATTTACGGTCTACTCAGATCATAAACCATTAGAAAATATGAACATAAAGGCTAGAACCGACGAAGAACTAGGGGATTTGACGTATTATTTATCCCAATATCAATTTAAAATTAAATATAACCCAGGAAAATCAAACCAAGAAGCAGACTGTTTAAGCAGAAATCCAGTTCTAGAACCTTATGAAAATACTGATGACTTTTTAAAAGTAGTAAATTTAATAAACCTAGAAGATATAAAAAAGGACCAACACACCAATCTAGACTTACAAAATGGAAAACTTATATTGGAGAATGAAATATACTACAAAAAGAATAAAAGAAGGAAAAAAATTGTACTATCAGAACAACTTAGCAAAAATCTAATAACGAATGTCCACGATACTTACTGCCATATTGGGAGAACCCAGATGACAAATAAAATAACACCATTCTATACAGCAAAGAATATCATCGAAAACATTAAACAAATTTGTGAAGAATGTGAAATTTGTATTAAAAACAAATCAAGGAGGAAGCCAAAATATGGTTTAATGTCACATTTAGGTCCAGCAGCACGTCCCTTTGAAATTATATCTATTGATACCATTGGAGGCTTTGGAGGGTCACGCTCAACAAAGAAATATTTACATCTTCTGGTTGATCATTTCACAAGATATGCTTATATTTTCGCATCAAAAAATCAAAGCTCCAGTGATTTTATAAAATTAATAAAAAATGTGTCACAAGGATACAACATTGATATGGTATTAACGGACCAATACCCTGGTATAAATTCCAAAGAATTTAAAGAATTTCTGAAGAAGGAGAACATAAGAATGGTTTTCACTGCTGTGGATGCACCATTTTCAAACGGGCTGAATGAAAGGCTAAATCAAACTTTAGTCAATAAGATAAGATGTAAAATAAATGAAAGTGATAAGAAAACATCATGGACTACGATTGCACAGAAATGTGTAGAAAAATATAACGAAACAGAACACACAGTCACCAAGTTTGCTCCAAAATACCTCTTGGAAGGCGAAAATGTGAATATTCTACCACTTGAATTGAAATCAAGACATACAAGTGAAGACCTGAAAAGAGATAGGGAACTAGCTCTTAAGAACACAATAAAATCACACAACTATAATAAAAAAATATTCGACATACACAGGGAAGAATATAAATTGGAAGTGGGAGACAGAGTCTACGTGGAAAACGGAAATCGACTAAATAGGAAGAAATTGGAGGAATTGCGGATTGGACCATACAAAATTCTAAAGAAGGTCTCAAATTCAATCTATGAAGTTGATACCGGACACAGGAAAGCAGAATCAAACCTCTACCACATTACAAAACTGTGTCCAGTGTTTGCTAGTAAATGAACAATTGCATGCATTCTCTTTTGCAATTGTTTCTCCCTAGGGGGGGAGATGTAAAGAAAACCACTTATGAGTGCTTTCCTTAAGATTGTATTCACTGAGTAAGTACTGAGTAAGTACTGTGCTAGTTGGTGGCCCACTAGATATAAAACAAATGAATCAAGTTAGGAAAATATAACTGTCAGAATTATTGGATTAACAATTCCTGAAAATATTATCTTATTTTATTTATTATTTATTAAAGAAACCTGAAATAAGGGCTTTAAATGATGTTTCTTTTGTTTTTATAGGTAAGTGAATCTTTTGTTAACCGATAATATAATTTTTAAGAGTTGTAAATACGTATTATTAATAAAACTTTTGTTTTTATAGAGAAACGCAATTACGCCTTTGTTTTATTCAAGAATATAAAAAATCTTTATAAAAATTATTAATATAAATTGTGAAGAAGCAATAAATAAATAAAATATAGTTGTGTCTCATGACCCTCAATACATAGTTGTGTCTCTTGTGTCTCATGACCCTCAATATATAGTTGTCATTTGAGTGAACTGTAATATGATTTTATTTTATTTTTTGTTGTCTTTTTTTATTATTATTTATTTAGATGTAGGTATGCAAATGTACAATTAGTCTGATTAAATTTATGTAATTGTTTGTACCTATTTGTATATTACCTGAATTTTTATAACTGGATGAACTGTAAAATTAAGTTTACTTTCCTAGAAAATACAATTACAAGACTTTGGCCAGTCAGTGTCTGAGTTGGCATCGCGTCTGGGTCCCACCCTGACGTCGTGAGTTCAATTCCTCGACTTACAAATTCCTCCATCACGGCACAAGCAACATTTTCAGCTTACTGAGGTGGTATCACTAAACACGCCCATATCGCATTTTTTGTGTTCTACTTTATTATATAGCTAAAATCATTTTAACCACTTCGACCAATTAGCTTGTTTTCACGATAATATAACATTACCAGACATATGTATGACTTATGAGGCGTTTAAGTAAAAACATTATTGCTTTTGAAATTATGTATCGCATTTATTACATAGTATAAAATGAAGTCGCTCAAAATATATGTGAGCATAGATCTTTTAAACTACGCAACAGATTTTCATGCAGTTTTCACCAATAGATAGAGTGATTTAAGAGGAAGGTTTATACGTATAATAACTGCTTATTATAGTAGAGAAAAGCCGAGAAATTAAAATATTCAATTCAGGCAGCGGGCAGCTGGCAAGCGGGTGGTGTGGATTTTATAAAGGTTGGGTAATGGCGTTGTGTTTCGTCTGCTAGTTATGTTATAATTAGTAACAGTGTTGTTGCGGGTGTGCGACAAGCGTCATTGCGATTTCCGGCATTTCGGAGCGCATTCCTAAAACTAACATCATAGGAAAGGATTTCTCTTTTAAAATACCTACATTGAAATCATTATGACAGTGGGAGACTGTAGTGAAACTTTCTTATCAAGTTATGGCGGTACGTCTTCTCTGCGCACCCCTTCGGAGCCAGCAACTATGTAATAAAGTGAGCGCAGGACGCGAACTCGGAGAGATGTTATATTTTTATTATCTCTGCCCAAACCAACCATTGAATTATACAACTCTAGATGGTTACAAAGCTTCACAAACAATACACAATACCCGAGCCATAAACCATATAAAACCTTCTTTGGACAAAAACACTCTAAATACATAGCTTGCAAACTATACAATACACTACCAGCTACGATCAGGCAAACTGACTCCTTAACAAAATTCAAACAAGATATAATAAAATGGGTTATTACTGTTATTAGTATTGGACGCCACACTATTAGGTACAGGTACAAACATCTGTACAATAAATCACACATAGACAGAAATAACTATTCACATACGACGTAACCCATATAAAATAAATGAAAATAATAGAATCCTGCACGGACGTTTTGACAAGGGGGGGTCCCCAAAGTAAAAAAAAAACGCCAATTAAAGCTATCATGTACAAATTAAACATTGCCTGCGACTATAACACGCAAGTATAGTCGCGGGTAATCTATAATATATAACTTAGGAAGTGTGGCTAAAGTAATCAGAAGCTTTTTTATTAGGGAAAAACTGATCATGGCAGTTATCGATAGCGTCGATAACAGATGCAGATTTTTGTGCTACAGATTCCCAGTGATTGTGCCCTATCTCATATTCACTCAGAAATATTGTGCCTTCATTTTCCCCACCCAGAAATGTTTGTGCAATCTTTTTAAGATTTTCTTTTATCCTGGAGTCATTACTGGTTTTTTCAGGTAGCAGCATTTGAATTCCTTCGATCGTCGATTTATGTGGTTTATAATGAGCGTCGAGTTCTGTAATAACAAGATCAACGAAAGGTTAAAAGCTAAGCAACTATCGTTTTCTACAATCGGCGCGGTGCATGTAATTTTTTTCTGTTGGAAAAGTATGATGGATATGTATGGGGGGGGGGGTCCGGACCCCCAACCCCCCCCCCCCCCTTATATACGCCCGTGGAATCCTGTCAAATTTATCTCCATGAATAGATTAGACAGAATTCACTTCTTTACTTCATCTCCTCCAACAACTATAAGAAAACTCTCTTTAAAAGATTTACCCACCCTTCCAATCATCTTTCTGTTTTAATTTCGATTCTAATTAATATGTATTTTACCTTAAATACTCTTGTAACTACGATATTCATTTATATAAAAATAATAATAATAATAGGTAATGTTTATTCCAGGATGTGGGGAAGATAGTGCAATCCCACATGTCCCATAAAGTTGAACATGAACACAATAGATAAAGTAAAAAAAAGTAGATAGAAAACAAAAGAAAAATAAAAAATAAAACACATAAGCGATAATAGAAATAAAATAAATAATCAATTATAATGTAGGACGTGGTCTGGAGTGATCTCGGGCCCAGCGCTCGTTCAGGAGTGGCGCTTGGTGCTGGAAGGCTGCGATCACCACTGTGTTATCGGAAGCCATTAGCCGCATCCTGGCTCCAGTGACCCGGTGTCTCATCAGACCGGCGAATCCATGTAGTCTTGCTCCGTAAACATTGAAGATGCGCTGCTGTATCTTATATCTTTTGCTCCCCCAATGACATGTGCAGGTTTGAGGCTTGATCAGACGACCTTGACTATCCTTTGTCCTGCCTCTGACTACCCAACGCTGAATTTTCTTTTAGTCTTCGGGTATTTTACCCCAAATATTCAGTTAACATTCTTTGAGGCTTCACTGAGTGGTTGGCTAAGGGACACGGAAGCTAAGTGTAGTTTATGATGGTCAGACCGAAAGCCATTCACATTTTTTGTTGGTACTTGCCAATTGATTTGAAATTTATTGTATTACTTATGTTCTCTATTTTATGCAGGTGCTTGCAGGTTTTTACTGATGCAATGCCGCCTCATGGAGCCCCTTGAATGAGTTTTTCTTTTGCCCTGTTTAATTTATCTTTGTCTTACTAACCTATTTTTTGCATTTTGTTTTTCCTGTTAAGCACTTGCATACTGCTTACTAACAACGTATGCATGGACACTGGAGGTCTAGATTCATTCAAAATAAATAAATGTAGCTTCGTTTAACAAAAAAAAATTAGAATCTTGCGAGAGCCTTGAAGGAGTAACCATCAGTTACTTATACCAGGGCGGGTAAGAGGTGGATTACCTCCACTGTATCTTCTGTATCCAAATATAATTCTGCAAGCATCATTACATTGGATCCGGAGTCGTTCTATTGAGCTGGTTCGGTAGTGACACCATGTTTGACATGTGTATAGGCTAGTGCAAAATGAATTGAACAATGTTTTTATACATTGAAGAATCATCGAGCAATCATATTAGATAGTATACTGGTACTTCTCCGCTGTCGTTCAATATCACCGTCATCCGAGAGGTCTTCAGTTATAATGTGTCCCAAGTATTTTGCATTCTTAGATGCGCCCGTCTCGTCACAGGTAGATATATCCTAGTGAGACAGGCATAAAAAATAACCAATATACTTTTTTTATAAATATTATATATTTTTATTTATTTTATTTATTATAAATTTTAAAAAAAAATCAATGAACAAGGGATACATTTTTCATTTCATGTTTTTTGTACATTACGTATTTTATAAGATGGTTATGTTTATATACTATAATTCTTACATACTATAATTTATATAACTTTTTAATGTATAATATTGACAATGCGTCTCACGATTATTATGTCGTTCAGTTTCCACTTAAAAAAAACTGCTCAACAAACATAATTGTCGCGAACTCCTGAGTGTAGTCAATTTAAGAGTACCTATTCGAATTACTAGGCATAATGACCTATTTCACCACCTAAGTCACCATCCACAAACAAATTATGTAACAAACTCACTAATTCCTCGCTTAGGGTTCTCAGTCTTAATAAAATTAAAAAAAAAATCTGTAACAAAATTCTCACTGATGTTAAAATCATGGCTCTTAGGGAGTTACCTCATGTATTAAGATTATATTTTGCTCTTTCATACCATGCATTAAATTGCAAGTATGTGATTAACTACTAATGTATTGCTGTTTTTATGTTGCTCAACTTATTCGTGACATTTAAAAAAATATATTTATTTTCCTATTCCACATCACAATGGTGGTAGATATGTTATATGTGTATGCATATTTGTGTAGCTACTTGCAGTAGCTTAGCGGGTAATGAATTCATAATAAGGAACTCCAGTGAAAAATATTATGGCTTTAAAAAAATATGTTCATATAGACCAATGAACGCTGATTCCGAATATATACGTTTTATTTCATAATATTAAACGTAGAGTTCTTAAAAAATTATTAAAAAGTGAATTTTTAAACCTCTCGTGAAAACACACTGTAAAGTTGGTATTACTGAAAATGGTGATTGTTGACGTCACGCGTCACCAGTCATTGTATTGAAACTTTGATTAGTAATGCTATTTCTACGGAGAATACGAACAACGGGATTCAAAATGGCCGCAGTAGATCAGCTGATTGCCCTATCCTATACTAATTTTTCAGGAGTGATGACGTCACACGATTCGATGGTTTTCGGGGGGTCTCGAAAAATTAAAACTTTGACAATTATTTTATCTATTAAAACTAACTCTAAAAATAAAAATAAAAATGCAGTTATTTAAGTTAGGAGGTCAGTATTCATTAAAAAAAATAAAAAAATTGGACTGGAGTTCTCTATTATTCCATTTAACTGTTGTTACATTTGACCACTTGATCTTGGTTTGCGCAGTATCCACAATTTTTGTTCAGTACCTATCCTATTGTCTTTGCGTTTTTTTGTTCAGAATCCACTACTGTTTTTACGTTTTTTGTTCAGTATCCAATATTATCGTAACGTTTTTTGTTCATTACCCACTATTGTCTTTGCGTTTTTTGTTCAGTATCCGCTATTATCTTTGAAATTTTTGGGCATTTTCCATTATTGTCCTGGCGATTTTTGTTCAGTTTCCACTACTGTCTTTGCGTTTCTTATTCAGAATTAAAATAAATAAATCTCGGAGAACTGAAAAAACAATTCCATTTTTGGAGTGAACTAAATTAAATAAAGAAGGTGGTAAAATTTGAGATCAATTTCGTAAGTATAACCTAAGAATCTTCTGAGTATTCCCAATAGTGAGATTTTATTTACAATTTTTTTAAATAATTTTATTATTTATGGATTCATTACCAAAACTACCTATAAACCTAAAACAATTCAAATTAGGTATAAAATACGCAAAATCAAAAATGTTTTTTCTATGTCAGGCGTTGGCAATCTTACTAAATAATATTAATAATAATCAATAATATTAATTAGTAAGAATGTCGAGTTTGTGTGTAGAATTTGGATGCATAGTTTGAAGTTAATATATAATCATAAAAAAATTGTGCTGCAATCTTTCAATATTTCAGTGAATGTAAACACTTACAATTTGGGAGGCGGGAATGGGTACCGCCACCCCGGGAACCTTTATTGGATAACCAACACCTCTGCCATAGTTCACCCCAAGTGGTTCGCTACGTTTGGTGATTTAGCAGGGGTGCCCGGGTTGATGGGGTGAGGTTTGTCTAGTCTTAGAGGCGGATGACCAGGACACACTGAACCCCAAATTCCTACCCACACCTAAAACCTTTTTCTTTCCCAGAACTCTCCTCTCCTTCCTTTGCTTAAAAAAACTCTCCACGCAGCATCCCCAAAGAAGACATAGGCCCTGAGGGAAATTATTTTCCTGAGGGCATCCTGTGTGGAGCTCATCTAAAAAAAAAAAAAACAGCAGGGGGACCGTCCTATGAAATCTATTTCAATGTGGAACGCCCAAAAAGTAGCCCGGAACTGGTTATAACGGAATTGCTTCTTCTTTTACTTGCGCCGCGGGTCAACGTCCACTCTCCACTCTCCAGTCAGTGGCCATCCCTCCTCCACCCCTCCCTCCCCCACTTACACACCACCCGCTGGAACACGTTATGTAACAATACTGAAGACTCTTGAAGACCATTTGGGGCGATACATTACCAAGTAATGCAAACTTATGTGTTTTTAGATTGAAATTTAGATCACTTAATAATTTAGAAGCCTTAATTAAATATTACGAGTAGAACACATATTATTTGCCTTTGAAGTTAACGAATATTTTAGTAGTAATAAAGTATCAGATCCATAAAAATTGTTTTAAAGTTCAAAATCTCGTACTTACGAACCGCGTTTAGATTGTGATTTTTTTATATAATGTGGAAAATTAAATTCTTTAGAAAATGATCGTAATACCTTTCAATATTTCGATCGTCCAGTTGATTAGTCAGACATTTCTAAATATTATGTTTGAGATAACGAGGAAAGCGATATTCAAATGCTCACATTAAATTAAATATTAGATATTTACGGGTGTATAATAAATAAAAGTATGTAAAATAACACCGGGAGGCATGACGCTCTATACATAAGTATGACATTTTGAAATTTCCTACTAGTAACCCAGAAAATATTTTTTTTCTTTATTTCAGTACAAGTTTTATTTCAATTTGGGAGGCGGAAATGGGTACCGCCGCCCCGGGAACATTTATTGGATAACCAACACCTCTGCCGTAGGTCACCCCAAGTGGTTCGCTACGTTTGGTGATTTAGCAGGGGTGCCCGGATTCATGGGGTGAGATTTGTTTAGGTCTAGGAGGCGGATGACCAGGACACACTGAACTCCAGATTCATACCCACCCCTTAAACCCTTTTCCTTCCCAGAACACTACTCTCCTTCCTTTCCTGAAAAAAAACCTCCACATGGCATCCCCAAAGACGATATAGGCCCTAATGGACATTTTTTTCCTCCGGGCCTACTGTGTTGAGATCACGTAAAAAAAAGGTTTTTCTGCATTATAGTTAACTAGCTTTTTCCTGCGGCTTCGCTCGCATGGTATTAGGGGGGGTTCCCACACCATCTCCTCCACCACCACCCCCTCCCCTCCCCCTTCCCCTCTCCCTTCACCACTCCTTAGGGGGGTTCCCACTCCACCTCCTCCACCCTCCCTCCCCATCCCCTCACCCCAATTAACCCCTCCCCCTCCCGCATTTATTTGAAGTACTCACCTAATAATTTGAATCGAATAAAGAATTATAGACATCTTACTAATCGTTCCACCTATTGCAATTTTTTTATACAAATTTGATAATGTTAGAGCTCTGAGCTATAGCCTATATGTTATTCTGATGTATGAAGTATATTATTGTGTAGTTTCATTAAAATCCCTTCAGTAGTTTTTGCGTGAAAGAGTAACAAACATACATACAACCATATCCGTACAAACTTTCGCCTTTATAATATTATTAGGATTTGGTGGTGTTTATGAGTAATCTGAGTATTGTACCAGATAAGGGTAAACTTTTACATATAACTGCATACTCAACTGAAATTTAGATTTTTCGGAGATGTCTGACTAATCAACAGGACGATCAATTTGTACCTAAGCTTCGCAAAAAAAATATCGAGTGCAGTTCACACACGGTAGAAGCGAAACTTTACCAAAACAATCTGAAGCCTTGAAAAGTGAGGCCATGATGAAAGCGGCCAATGAGTGCAGACCTAGAGTCATTTCCGTTTCATATATCAACCAATAGGAGCCTTTAAAAGTGACATCATAATCAAAGCGGCCAATGAGTGCAGTTTTATGCTTCGCAGGTGCTGTAATGCCTCATTTTCGTTTCATTCAAATTTAAAATCACTAACGGGGCTAAAGAAGTTTCACTTCAATAAAATTAAACACGCATTTTGGCGACGTTTTTTCTTGAATAAATCAAAACAAACGGCTGGTGTTAGGTGGGAATTTAAACCTTATCGCCATCTACATAAGGCGTGTTATTGTTGACGGCCTGTTCCTGAATTTCGCACAACATCGTGCATCGCGGGAAACGTATGCGCTGCCCATTTCTGCCCGTTTCATACAAATCATAGATTTGGATTTGAGATCAAAATACCCAACCAAACTGAAAAATTATTTTTGTAATCAAAAGGTATATCAAATATTTGTTTATTTGTTTGTTTGTTTACGCCTTGATGGCTTTTACATATAAAATAAATTGTACAGGAGCATTATAACAAGTATGCAGTATCATAAGTATATAGTACATAAAATGATAAACAGAGCTAGAAAGATATAAGTAGGCCTAACATAAGTAGGTATCAGTATTCGAGTAATTGTTTACAAAAGGAGTTCAACCAGCGGATTCGTATTTAGGCTTATGCTACATTAGATACAATAATTATTGTCACAATATCACACAAAATGTGATTCCAAATATACTCGAAGCATTGCAATTAACGATTAATATAAAAGTAGGTAGGTAATTTTCTTGTAATAAATTTTTTTTTTTGTTGTTTATTTAATTTTAATAATATTTTTTTTTTGCTATCATAAATATGTTTGTTATTATTATAAAAAAGAAAAAAATACAAGGTACACAGTAATTACATATATAAATAAGTAAGTAGGTACAATGAATGTAGTTACAGAGCAGTGAGTATTAAGTTTGTTACTGTTAACTATGTGATACATTTAAGGATTTTTACGTTAGTTTGTTATTATCAGGAAAAAATAAAATAAAGGTACACAGCAATTACATATATGTATAAAGAAGTAAGTAGGTACAATGAAAGTAGTTACAGAGCAATGGGTATTAAATTTGTTACTGTTAACAATCTGTAATATATAAGGTACTCAGGATGTGAGCTACTTTATTTATTTTTGCTATTATGAGATATAGGCCATTAAATATTTTAATGTTTTTGGATTTTAGAGGCGATTTGGGAAATTATTTGTGAGTAAATGAAAAACAGTAAAAAATATTTTACTATATTTATCATATAAATATGATGAAATATAAAATAAAAATTCATTAAAAAAATCATTTTGATAGGTGTAAATTAAAAATACCAATTACCTATTTATGGCGGAATAAAAACTAGTCGTTTGTACCTACATTAAAATTACTTCCCAAAAAATGCATTTTTTAAATTTTTTATTTTATTTTATATTGTATTTTTAAAATAAATATAGTAAAATTATTTTTTTTTATGTTTATCTCTTACTCACAAATAGTTTCCAAAGTTGCCTCCAAAATCATAAAACACTAAAATCTTTAATGGCCTATATCTTATTATATAAAGCTAAGTCTATATCTTATAATATAAAAAAATATATATACGACTGCTTGTCCCTCCAATCCAATTTTATAAAATTCGTAGAATGGTGTACCATTAACAAACTTACACTTAACATCAAAAAATGTCAAATCATGAGTTTCTTTAGAATTAAAAACCCTATCAAATATAGTTACTCTTTAAACAATCACAGTTTATTGTCAGTACCTGTAATAAGAGACCTTGGAATAACCTTCGACTCTAAGCTACTATTTACCAACCACATTGATATAATAACTGGTAAAGCAATGAAAATGCTGGGCTTCATTGTAAGAATTTGTAGAGATTTCAAAAATATCCAAACATTCAAAATACTTTATACAACTCTGGTTAGGAGTCATTTAGAATACAATTCCCCCATATGGAACCCTTTCTACAAAAGCCATGCAAACTCCATTGAAAGAATCCAACGCAAATTTCTCAGATCAATTAATTTCAAATTAGGTATTCCCGCGGTTGACATAAACTATGAATCTTTATTACAAAAAATGCGACTCTTATCGTTAAAAGATAGAAGAATACTCAATGACCTTATTTTTTTTATTTAAAATAAACAATAACTGGTTTGACTCCCCTGAACTGGTCTCATTAATAAATTACCATGTACCTTGTAGACCGACTCGACTCAAAACACCTTTCCACTGTGACAATACTATGACGAACGCAGAACAAAACTCAACCATAAATCGCTTGCATATTTTAGGCAATGAATATGCTAATATCGATAACGCTGCCGGTAATCTGGCTTCATACAAAAGATGCGTTAAACTAAATTTGTTTGCTAGTACCACGTAAATACATCATGTAAACATAATATGCCTACCAGTAGGTACTTCTAAAACTATTAATGCACTAGAAATCATAGGTACTTGTAAAATTTATCATATCAGTTAACATAATCCAGGATTTATTACTTTTCATATTTTATACTTAAATCTTTGTAGGTACCTTGAGATAGGTATCTTATTTGTACATTTTATTGTTTTATTTCTCTCTTTAAATTTTTATTTTTACTTTTACCTAATCAATATATATTATAAAAGAAAGTCCAAAAAAACGTGCGGAACGCAAAAACTCCGAAACGAGTGCCGGTACGATCAAGATAGTTATATGGTATGGTAGATCTCTATCCCCCCTAGGGAATAAGGGTATTCGTTTTTACCTAAAGGGCTTGCTTTCGAAGATATAAGGGCTGAAAGTTCTAAGAAGACTCTAGAAACTTCAAGAAGAGACTGGAAGATTCCGGAAACTTCTAGAAAATTCGATAAGACTCTGGAATGTTCCAGAAGAAATGGAGGAGTAGGTATGTCAGCGAGTCTAGAAGGTTCTGGAAGGTTCAAGAAGGTTCGATAAAGCTGTAGAAAGTTCTGAAAGGAGTGGAGGAATGTGTCGGTGTGTCTAGAAGGTTCCGGAAAATTCTAGAAGATTCCACAAAGCTGTAAGAAGTTCTAGAAGGTTCGATAAAGCCGTGCAAAGTTCTGGAAGGAGTGGCGGAGTAAATCTGTGAGTCTAGAAGGATCTGATGGTTCACAAATGCTTAGAAAATTGTGAATGGAGAAAGTTCTAGAAGGTTCGATAGAGCTATAGGTACAAAGTTCTGAAAGGAAAGGAGGAGTGTGTCGGTGAGTCTAGACGGTTCCAGAAAATTCCAGAAGGTTCCATAATGCTGTGAAAGTTCTAGAGAATTCTATAGGGCTGTACAAAGTTCAAGAAGTAGTGGCGGAGAATGTCGGTGAGTCTAGATGGTTCCGGAAAGTTCTAGAAGGTTTGATAAAGCTGTAGAAAATTCTAGAAGGGGTGGAGGAGTGTGTGAGTGTGTGTAGAAGGTTCCGGAAAATTCATGAAGATTCCACAAAGCTGTAGGAAGTTTTAGAAGGTTCGATAAAGTTATAAAAAAATTCTGGAAGGAATAGTGGAATATGTCGGTGGGTTTGGAAGTTTCCGGAATGTTTTAGAAGGTTCCGTAAAGCTGTAGAAAGTTCTAATAGAAGTGGAGGAGTGTGTCGGTGTGTCTAGAAGGTCCCGAAGAATTCTAGAAGATTCCATAAAGCTGTAGTAAGTTCTGAAAGGTGTGGCGGAGTATGTCGGTGAGTCTAGAAGGTTCCGAAAAGTTCTAGAAGGCTCGATAAAGCTCTAGAAAGTTTTGAAAGGAGCGATGGAGTGTGTTGGTGATTCTAGAAGGTTGTAGATAGTTCTGGAAGCCTCCCTAATGCTCTAGGATGTTACGGAAGAAGAAAATTCTAGAGGCTTCAGAAATGAGTGGCGGATAGAATTTCTAGAAGCTTCTGGAAAGTTTGGATAATCTTTATCTTCAATATACATTATTAAAAAAGTGTTCAATGTGCATGTCGCTAAAACTCAAAGACGAGTCCTGGTATGATAACAGGAGTTATATTGTGTGATAGCCCTCTATCCCACATACATGAAGAAAGTTATAGGTTTTACCTGAAGGGTGTGCTTTTAAAGATATAAGGGCTGGAAGTCTCGCCCCTTGAAATTTCCAATAGTTCATAACATTCCAGAGCATTCTTGAGCATTCCAACACACTCCGGAATATATTTAGGAATATCCCAGACCATTGTGGAACATTCCAGAACACTCCTAAATGTTGTGGAATGATCTGGAACATTTGAATTTTTTTATGGGGCTACCCATATGGGGTATATAAAGCAAGATCCGTCGTGGATTCGAACGTCAATTCAATCTCACATCAACTCCCTGAGCGAAGCCGGAAACCCAGTCAGAGTATTTCAGAGCATTCCACAACGTTCCAGAACATCCCGGAACATTCTGGAAAATTGTGGAAAGTTCGGGAATAGGGATTCGAGAACATCAATGTGAAACATTTCAGAACACTCTCGAATGTTGTCCTGAGCGAAGCCGGGTAACCCAGCTAGTAATTTATAGTTTGTACTTTAATACTTTATATTTTAAACTATTTATAGTTTGTACTTTAATTAGTTTAGTTTTGTACTTTAATTTATAGTTTGTACTTTAATACTTTATATTTTAAACTATTCACTTTATAATTTACTTTTATATATTATTGTTTTTATACACTACTTATTACCTTACTTTTTACCTTTTTTCTTAAATTTGACTAACATTTATATTGTTATTCTTCATGTTGTTGTACTATTATAAGTAAGTATGTCAATTATGTTAATGGCACGAGTTGTGCCGTATATGTGTAAATAAATAAATAAATAAGCACCAGGGCAATACTGAGAGTATCTTCCACTCTGGAAATGATGCCCTTGAACATTGAACATAATTTTTATTTTCAAAGCTCCATATTTGATCATGGAAATGACGCTGCGATCTGAAAATAGTTGTGTTGACAAACAATACCTTTGTATTAGTGGAACAACTGCAGGTCCATGGCGAGAAGTGAGCCAAGAATTCCAAGTCTCCAACGGACAACAAGCATCAGGACTATTAACCACGGAAGAGCGAGAAGCATACATGGCTAAAGCCATTTCAAGCAGCTAAAGTAAGCTGCTTTTACCCCTGACTGATGGTCTATTACCACTGCCGCCAGGGTGATACTGAGAGTATCGGCAAATGTCAGTATAATAATTATTTTAATAAATTTCATTTTTTACATTGGCTCCACACAGGAGGCCCTGAGAAAAAATCCCTTAGGGCCCATGTCATCTTTGGGGTGCTATGTGGAGGGTCTTTTTAGGAAAAGAAAGGAGAGGAAATTCTGGGAAGGAAAAAGAAATGAGGGATCTGGGGGTCAATGCATCCAGGAGTGACGGACGTATGAATCCATCCCACCCACTGCGGTGCAAGATCGAGAGTGATCGGCTGGAGAATCTAGGTTAGGTCTCCTTCAAAAAATCTTTCCCGATCCGGCCCGCCACGCAGTAGGTTGAGAAACGCATAGGCCGCCTAGAACCTGAAAAAACCTCACCCCATGAAACCGGGTACCCCTGCTATGTCGCCAAACGTGGCGAACCTCTTGGGATGACCTATGGCAGAGGTGTTGGTTATCCAATAAATAGTGGCGGTACCCATACCCACCTCCCAAATTTTAATGTGTGTAGTTCAGACTAACCGCAATAGATGTCACTAATTGCGAAGTTTGCCGAACCTACAGATAGTCAGAGGCGAGCGAGCGCACTCTACTCGCCGCAGCAATTAAAACCATTTCTAGTACTGATAGGTCCGGTCGCTTGTGGCCAATTAGATATTCATTGTAAACACAATACCACAGTAATACACTTGTACTCTTGACGAACTACAAGCTTAATTGAAGACTCCTGAACACACAGCAAGTTATCCCCATCTCACAGCCCCGGATCTAATGGGGGGCAAGCCGGGGCCCATGCCCCGGGCGGCAAGTTCAGAGGGCGGCCAAACTCAACTTTGACCACGGAATAAATAATAGTACAAGTAGAGAAATTTCACGGCCATATTAACTCGACTGATACCCAGAGCCCTGAGTGAGACGTGCTGCACGAACATTTATTATTCGCGAGGCGCGTAGGCATAGTTCAAAATACGCACCCGACCCGCTCGCCCGCAGGAACCACAGATCGCGGCAGCACGCGTCTGCTCTGGTTACCGTGCGTGCGAAAGAGATGAAGCTATATTCGAAAACTCCCTCGTCGATCTCTCTCCACGACAGTGTTTTGTTTTAAAAATGTGTCAAAAGTGTGTTGTTTATTTTTACTCTTTAGTACTTGTTGATCAACCGAAGGTACAATACTGATGTCATTAGTGTCGCATCAATAAATCTATCACAGTTCATCGATCGCTTTTCTGGGTAAGTATTTTATATAACTATCTTATGCTTTTTAAGTTACTATATTTATTTTTTAAACTCAATTTAATATGTGCAATCACTTACGTCGTCAATTCGTCATTATTCAAACTTACTTAAAATTTTTACGTCGTTATGCGTGTCATGATTTGTTTATTACACGATGGCAGCCATCATATGACTGAGAAGTAAAACAGCCTTTTTATTTCAGCTTTTATTTAAATACAATGCAATGTAGCAGTTTAAAACGAATAAGCAGCCAGCAAGATAAATTTCAGTTGTGATTTCATCTGCTGAAGCATTTTGATGGAAACCATTCTCGTGTTCAAAGTGCAGTTTTAAAATTCTGGTTGCAGACTATATGCAGCCAGAATTTAAGGAAAACCATTTGCATGTTCTGGGTGTAGCTATAATTAAATTTCTTAATTAGTTACAGTAAAACCAGTTCTTTGATTCGAATATGGCCCACCCCCCCCCCCCCCCCCCCAGCAAGGTTAAAATAAATATAGATACCTAAGTGGGCGGGGGCGGCATTTTTCAGTTTTTGCCCCGCCTAAAAAAAAACGAAGATCCGGGGCTGCCATCTCAGGGATTTTGAAGTACATTACATCTGGCGCAACCAAAGTCGTTTACAAGTTTCACTGATATTTTGTTATTGTTTATCAACGAGGACAACAATAATATTTATAAGGCAGTGGCGGGCTAAGTCACCGTAACAAGGTGGATGACTTGCATATTCTATAGCCACGAGAAAGAAGAACAGGGCCATCATAACCACGGAGAAAGGAGAGACGAAGGATTCACTTTTTCCGATAATCGCAGCGAAAGGGCAGCTATCGAAGGGAACTGCAGACAATCACCAGACCATTAGATCACGGACAATTAGACCACTCACCAAGAGCTGTAACCACCATCCCATGGAGGAACACAGTCACTTACTTCCAGGAGGTGGTGATTCTAGTCCAGAAAGAAGAAAATTTTAATAAAATGTGTAAAATTCCATGTAATTTGAATAAAATTGTCTTGTCCATGTCGAGTTTTAAACCCTCTGGATCCAGAGTCAAGGAGCTTACCTCTCTGCTACGGAGGTCACCCAGTCATTCAGTGGCTCTGTTTGTGTAGTTGTGAGGCGGAAGAGATGTGCGAGGGAGTGAGACAGTGATAGAGGAATAGGAATACTTGTCTTATGTTGATCTATTAATAAAATAATTAAACACAGATTTGAATATACGTAAGTAAGTGAATTTATTATTTAAAATTTGTATAAAAGCAATTTGACAATGTGTAACAACAGTAAAATTATTTTAATAAAAATTTAATTTTTATTTTATATTAAATGATACTATAACCTTGTTTTCAATAACATTTTTTTTTTAATTCCATTAATTAGTGGTTAAATATAAAGTTACAGTTTCATTTCGTGTTTTTTTGCTGTTGTATATCCACCCATGAGACTTTACATGAAAAGAGAGAGCATGTTAAAGAACAATATTACAATATAAGAACAAAGAGGGTTTGGTTAGTTTGGTATAATTCTACACAATGTTAGATGGGCTGTAATGAAGTTACTACATATTATATACTTATAATGTAAGAAAAAGAACAAAGTAATAATAAAATACTAAAAATTAATTAAAAAATAGGTAAAATATGTTTAGTAAGGCAGAAAAAAAATAATGGCAAACTTTCAAAATTGCTTGGCACACTTAATGCAAATATTTTATAGTTACATAATATATGTTTCTAAACAACCTGTTGATTCACTTTAATTACTATTTGCATCCGGGGCGATGGAAAATACTATGTACTTCATTCAAAATTACAATTATGTAAAATGAAGATTTGTTTTCGTCATATGAGATGGCAGCCATTTACATCAATTTCTGTTATTTTGTTATGTTGGTATTTTTGATACTATAACACAATATAGGTCTAGAAGAGACATTATTGTAGTACACGCCAAACTTTAACACCGCCCTAAACTTGGTACGATCCATTCTCACGCAAGCATACGACACTGACTGTAAGCGAAAGAGAAAGATGCTTTAAACATATGTGCAATAGAGAAAGGCACGGGCGGGGAGCTATGCCTTTACTGATCTTAATAAACTTGCCTTTGTGACGATTTTTATATTAAAGTTTGGCATGTACTCTACATTTAATCTATGCTTATTAGGTAGGCACTAGTTTGGGCAGAATTCTGGAAATAAAAAGTGTACAGTGATTTTGAAAGTATACCAAAATAATAAAAACAATGAAAAATAACTAAAAACTAAGCTAAGTTTAAAGAGCGAATTATATAAATTAAAACATTTTTTGGAATAGTTTTGAAAGTTTTTTTATGTATTTTTTTTATTTGTTACAAGTGCAACGATATATGCAACATTTTGTATATAAAATAGAATGCATGTATTGGTCTCCGTCTCAGAACAGATGTGGTCTAGTGACACCAGTGAGGCGGGGAACCACACACACATGTTTAAACTCCAAATACAATTTTAACAAATTTGAAAATAAATATTTAGTTAATAACTAGTAACAAAATTAATAATAATTAAATAAAATTTAATAGATAAAGAAATGGATAAAAAGCAATTAAGTTTAAGTACTTTTCAGTGTTATAAGAAAAAATAACAAATTAAATAATAAATTACTTCTCCAGCTGGAGCTAGTACACAGAAGAGTTCAATCGTTTAACCCTTTTCGACTGGCAAAAAATGTCAGAATTTTGACGGGCCTCACCAGTAAAGGTCTTAATTATGATTTCTTGGGGCTGGGCGACTAACTGGTTTAACCACGTGCGCGTGATGGCACCCTGCAGCTCCCGCACGATCGATCGACACTGGTGTGGTTCCCAAAAACAGATTTATTTGCTGAAAAGATTTTTTAAAAGACAAACTCACGCTCGTATGAAGCCGGTCGGAAAGGGTTAATATACATGATTTTACTATTGATTCTCTACTATACTAGTCCCAGCGAGAGATTGTATGTGATGTCATCATTCTAGTATCTTCTATCTTTTTTCAATTTCAAACAAGACGCCTGAGAAGGAAGAGGATGAACTTCAATGACGTCCGTACGAGCTCTCGCTGGGACTAGTTTAGGAGTGTACTCTGAATATTACAATTTATAAATTAGTGGTAGCATATAATATTGCCGTTAAATTAAACAAGAGTGATGAAAATTTAGAAAGATTATAAAATATGTTTCAATTTCGAAGGATTTTATATATTTTTAATATTAGGTACATAATATTCCAATAAATGAAGTAATGCTAGACAGAAAGTTTTCTAAAGTAATTAAATCTATTATTTATTTGGAAGATACATTATTATTTTGCTTTTAAACACGGTGACCCGACAGTTGCCCTCCGAAATGATATTTATTATAAAATTACAATTTTTTGTGCATTATTTACCAATTTCAAACATAAAATCAAGTTCCAAATAGCTTAATTAGTTGGTATGGATATCAAACTAATTTATGCGCTGGTATACACAGTACATAGACAAGTAATTTTATTCTTGAAGCATTTGAATGAAAATATGTTTTATACTTTTGTTATTCTGTGGTACATCCTCTCTGCACACCCCTTCAGTGACACTTAGTTATATTTTGTGTAAGCAGCTATTCTGCATTTTCGCTAAGCCGACTACACATTTTTTAAAAATTTATTTATTATACAAACAAAGTAATACAATATGACAGGAAAAAATATAAATATTTTACAGAAAAAAGAAAAGTCACAATAAATTACTTGTTAGTAGTTTGTCAATGGGTGCTTTTACTTTGAAGATATAAATAAACTTATTTTACTTTATTTTGCAAAGTTGTCGGGGTGCTAACTGTCGGGGTATCAAACGTCATGGAACCTTTTAAAATCATACACATCATAACTTGTTTCATTTAAATTGAAATCATCGTAGCGCTTGTAAGGCTGGCTGTGTGAGTTTTATCAAATTTTCCAGGAGAAGCAAAAAACTTCCCAGTTTTGTATTCAGATACATCAACCAACCGCTGAATGAACTTTGTGCAATATGGTTAAACTTATGCACATAGCCATATTGAGCTTATTTTGGTGTTAAAAAGAAGTTTTGCTAAAATCTGCACATGGCTGTTTTTGCAAGCATGATGAAGAAATGTAACATTTACAAATACTGTGTACTCAACTTAAATTTCGATTTTTCGGAGATGTCTGAATAATCAACTGGACGATTGACATCTGCAATATCCTCAACATAAACGACATTAAAACTACTACGCTTCACTACAAATAGAGTACGGATTAACTGGATGGGGGTCTGCCTTGAACACTTTATATTAATTCTTTATTTAATATTAATTCTAAAAACAATTAATATCTATATTTAAAACTAAAGTAAGTAAAATAAAAATATTTTGTGAGAACAGAATGATAATCAATTTGCAAACATTACGAAGACAATGTGAAGAAACTAAATACAAAAATATTAAAACAACTACAGGCCGCCTCGGAACAGGAATAACAAAAGAGGTTAGCGAAGAATAAAATGGGTTTCTACAGAACAACGTTCAGTTCATGATTAACCCTTCAAAAATTTGGCATTTTTTCAGATGGTCAAAATATTTTCGCTTTACAATAAAATGCAAATACTTGGAATATTTCTGAGCACATTCAAAAACCAAAAACTATTTTAGAAAGGTGATGAAATACTCTTTCAAATTATAGGATTCGAAATTTTTTTTTTTCTAATTATAAAACTTTTGCATACAAACATAAAAAAGTTTTCAAAATGGCTCACCTTACGTTTTTTCTAACTAAAGTTACTGATAATAAAAAAAAAATAAAAACACATACATATTTTATAAGACAAATGTATAATAAACACATATGTAACCTCACTTTTTTATCGCTCTATGAAAAATAATTTATAAAAAATTCAAAAAGTTTCTAATTCTTTTTTCAATTTGCGATTCAAAACTTTGTGTACATAAAAGTGTACATTTTACTTTTTTGGTGGCTATTTTTTAGATTCGAATATAAAGAGTGGTGTTTTTCCTTTCTAACACCGATTAGAACATATTTCTAACTATGATAGTAAGGGAGTTACAACGTTTTATATGAGACCTATGTGCGTTGGTACAAATATGGTCTCCTGTGATTAAACGGGTTAAAGTTACGTACAAAGTGAATAGAAGTACTGCTGATAGAAAAGCAAAAAGTACAAAATACATCATATACCCTGTGAGCCGTGGGTTGTTGGCTAGTCCTGCGTAGATTAATCCAGTGTTTTTGTAAAAGTCCTGCAAAGAGTCTGGCAGTGGCGATGTGACCATTAACTAAGGCCAGCTGCAAGGGTGTCCTGTGTTCTGTATCTGTCGAGTTCAACACCACTGCCAAATGTCTCTCGTCTCCCTTAGGAAGCTCAGTGCCGCCCCGCTCCGCCATCTCAAACACTTCCTCGGCTAAACGCAGCAGTCGGGTGACAGAGGGACTGCTGGAACATTGCAGAGGCGTGCGATTGTCACTTCTGTCTCGACTGTTGTAGCAGGCACCGTGCTCCAATAGACATTTCACGATGTCAGAGGCTCCCTTTTTAGTGGCAACATGCAAAGCTGTGGAACCTTCCACTACAGTTTTAGCATTGATAAATTTATGGTAAGCTTTGGGTTTGGTTTTCTTTACGTTCTGCAACAAGAGACGAACCATTTGTCCACAAGTTCTAAGTGTGGCGACGTGTAAGGAAGTGTTCCCCTTGTGTGACACGGCAGTTGCGTCAGCTCCGCTGTCCAGCAACAGCTTCATAACCTCCAACGTGGCGGCAAAGTGCAGCGCCGTTCTTCCCTCTTCATCCACAGTGAACACGTCTGATCCATTCTCTATCAATCTACAAATCTCGCCCCTATCACCTTCACTTGCTGCTTTCAGAAAATTAGCATCAGGAGGAGGACCAGCGAAGTAGTCAACACCCAGTAATGATATTAATTGTTCTTCACAATTATCGTAATATCTATCCAGATCTAGGAAGTAATCTGATTGGTTGGGACCAAAGATGGCTTTCCTCACAACTAACCTCGCCTTGTGAACCATCCTGGAATCGTATAAGTTATTCTGACGTTTAAATAGTTCCGTCATAAATATTTGAGAATTAGTAGTATCCTCGTGTTTGATTCCCAGCACATTCTTTTGAATATCTAATATTTCTTGTAAGGCTAGCATTGCTTCACCAAATTTGTTTAGTTCCATAAGAACAGCTGCCATAGTGAGCCTGGCCTTGAGAGTTTCGGAGTGATTTGGTCCTAAAGTTTTATCTCTGGCTTGGTAAATGGTTTGAGACAAAGCTAAAGCTTCATCATGCTTCTTTAGAGCAAGCAAAACAATGACAAGGTTATTTTGTGCAGAAAGGGTGTCAGGGTGATGGGAACCCAATATCTTTTTCAAACCTGTGTAAGCTTGCCTGGACAAGCGCAAGGACTCTTCGTACTTCCCCAGGTCATTGAGCACAACCCCTGCGCGGGATTTAGTTACTAACAGTTCCAAATGTCCCTCTCCCAGCAGCTCCTGTTGCCTCGACATAACTTCCTGGAGAATATCCCATGCCTCTTCGATCCTTCGTTGCTTTTGTAAACACATGGCCAAAACACCCTTCACCTCCAGGGAGTGGTCAGGACCAATTTGTTCCATTCTATTTGAGATATCTTCCAACATGGGTGTGGCTTCGAAATATTTAGTTTGTCTCAATAATATTTTCGCTATTATGAAACGAATGTCCAGTGTTCCTGGATTATCCTCTCCCAATATTTCAATTCTTTTATCCAGCAGCTGTTTTAAAATATCCAGGGCTTCCGTGAATCTTTCAGACATAATCATTGAATTCACCATTGATAAATTTGGAAGAACATCGACCTGTGAAACTTGCTTTAACTTTTCTATGTCGGTGAAATTATTTTTCATAGCAACAACCACAAGCGTGTTACCATCGGTGTCGCGAGCCTTCATCACCGCCTTTATGATTTCTATATTGTTTATTGTATTTATATCTTCAATTACTGTAACATTGCGGCTTAGTACTTTCTGGAAACTGCGTGCAACTAATTGCAGTAAAGATTTTACGTCTTTTTGTGTAGCAAAATCCAACGGAGTCCTTGTATTGTCCGCTTTGAGGTTATGTACTGCGCCGTTTTTCAATAAAGATTCTACTATTCCGGGATGAGAGTATTCGGCTGCGTAATGTAAAGGAGCTTTGCCGCCTTTTCCAATAATATTGGGATTGGCTTTATTTTTCAACAAAACATCACAAAATTTTTGGAAGCCCTTCCAGGAGGCGATGTGTAAAAGTGTTAAATTGACTGAACTTTTTACATTTAAATAATTTGCCAAGTCTTCAACCATAAAACAACAACATATGTAGGTAAAAACATTATAATGTTCAAGATCATTGAAGATTTTTTCAATCGACTCCAACACGTCTTTAATATCTTGATTTTCAGTCATTTCTGCAGGGGTTAAACCAAGCCCGTCCCTGGCATCATACATTGCACCGCTCTTTAATAATAATTTCACCATATCTGTGTGGCCTTGTAGAGCAGAACAGTGAATAGGCATGGAGAAGCCTTTTAACTCAATGGAATTAACATCAGCATGTTTGTCTATCAAGTATTGAGCCGTAGCTAATTTCCCTAATATCGTGGCACAATGCATCAGGGTACAGCCACTGGGTCCCCGATCATCAATGCACATCCCACGCTCCAAGAAGAAGGCCAAGATGTTGTGATGGCCGTATGTAGCGGCTAAGTGGATTGGTTTAAAGCCGTGTACGTCTCTAGCATTAATGTCAGCTCCTCGGTCTACCAAGAGTTTTGTTATTTCAAGATTTCCTGCGGAAGCGGCAATTTCCAGTAATGTTTTATTATTATACCCTCTCTCATTAATCCTAACACCTTCTTGTTGCAACATTAATGTAGTATTTTTAATTTGATTTTTCAAAACTGCCAGTTCTAACGGTGTTATATTATTAGTATTATTATCTCTGATATTAGAGTTTGCTCCCCGGAGCAGTAACATTTCCACAATATTGGGCTTGTTCACGTCTACTGCA